>JAJTJO010000599.1:600000-1189029 GCA_024550625.1 Dendroctonus valens | reverse complement strand
AATGTACTGGTCTGTGATTAATGTTTATTGTTTCGTTTCGGAATGCCGGAAATGGGTTACTAGTTCGAAACCGTATAGATTAATCGCGGCGATTTGGGTATTCTGCAGGTTTGCGTGAAATGGCGCCTGATAGATCGGTTTGTTCTCAACCGCAGTTTTAAGGAGTTAACGACAGGAATGACCGATAATCTGTGGAACCACGAACCCCTGAATTTTGATTTAAAACTCTAATCATTCCTTCAGTTGCTTTCTATTGTGGAGTGCTTTGACATTCTCGACAATGGTCAGACACAGTGCTTTCATTTGCTTTTCCATATGTTGGTAGAAGCTGTATAACCATGGAAAGTATGCTGGCGTATGGGGGATTTGACAAATTAAATGTGGCCTGGCCTACAGAACTATACAGGAGGGCATCAATACGTTTACAATGTTTGACGTTTTAAAAATTTATACAGATACGGTAATTTGATTTTGAGAAATACGTAAATCGCAGATGGTTTCCACTTGCCATAAAAACTATTGATTTTATCAGTGAGAAAGCAAC
Organism: Dendroctonus valens; assembly: GCA_024550625.1. NCBI lineage: Eukaryota > Metazoa > Arthropoda > Insecta > Coleoptera > Curculionidae > Dendroctonus > Dendroctonus valens. Next base: position 1,188,485 of record JAJTJO010000599.1, on the reverse strand, counting down.
CTGGGTTCGCGTCCTAAATACCATTTACGCACCCGTTTCGTCGAGTGATTTACATCATACACTTCAATGCGTAAAGTGGAGATATTTCATTATTAATAAGGCTTGATGTTGGTCAGTCCTGGCTGATGGAATTGAGGGACATTGTGAATGTTCACCCGGCTATAAAGACTTTCGCATCTTCTGTCTAAAATTCCTTAGTCTAATCTATAGAGAGCCAGCCAATCTGAGCTATTTTAGGTTATAGATGTATTTCACTCTCAATCTCTGGAAATTTTCATACAAAAATCGCGACCGAATCTGATTTTGCTGACCTAGTGAAATGTTGGGGGGCGACAATGGAAGGCTTCCCCAAAAAATGCGCTCTCTGTTCAAAAATCTCTAACTTTACAATAGAGGGACACAGCACCTGCGGTGTTTCTACTCTACAAAAGGACACTTCAGTCCCACTTGGAGAATATCATGAAAATATCGCCTTAAATCCTGATTTTTCGACCGGTGAATCGTATCTCGAAAATCCGCTGGCACCCAATACACGTATTTGCTCTAAAAATTCCTAAACTTTATTTTTGAGGGAACAGCCAAACTGAGATTTTTACACCTTAACGAGTTCACTCTCATCTCTGGAAATTGTCATAAAAATGTCTCCCAATCCTGATTTTTGCTTGACCTTAGTGAATGTTGCGGAGCGACAAGATAAAGGTTCCCCCAAAATGCACTTCTGTTTCAAAAATCCTCCAACTTCTACAATAGCGGGCGCCAGCAATTCAAGTATTTTCAACCTCAAAGGGCACTTCAGTCTCAAACCATGACGAAGTATAATGAGAATCCGGCCTATCCTGATTTTTCGACCTCGGTTAAACTTATCTCGAAAATCACCCGGCACCCAAAACACGATTTCCTTAAAACTTCCTCACTTCTTTGAGCGAACAGCAAACTGAGACTTTCACACTTCTAAACGAAAGTTCCACTCCCCAATTTCTGGCAATTTTAAATAAAAAAGTCGCCAAGTCCTGATTTTGCTGACTAAGTGAACTGTGGGGGCGGACAATGAAGGCTTCCCCAAAAATGTGCTCTATGTTTATAAAAATCCATAAGTGTTAATGCAGAGCAGACAGGAAGCTGCGATTCCTACAGTCTATAGAAGACATTCCGGTCCCAAATTTCGAAAAAGTTCATTATAATTTGGCGCTATCCTGATTTTTGCTGACTTGGTGAATATTGGCCCGACTATAAAGGAGCCCACACAAATGCACTTTCTGCCTAAAAAATTCCTAACTTTTAATTTTGAGCGATTAGTAGCCTGACACTTTTACCATCTATAGAAGACACCTTAGCCTCAGACTGTGAAAAATATCATTTAAATTTCGGAAAATCCTGAGTTTTGCGGACTTAGGGAATCTTGGCCCAAAAATAACTGCTTGGACACAAATGCACTCTCTGTTTTAAAAATTTTTACCTTTTCATGCAAATGCACCGTCTGCTTCAAAAATAGTTAACTTTTACTCAGGAGCAAGTAGCAACTTGACATATTCGCAGTCTATAGGAAACTCTTTATGCTAAAGCCTCAGAACATTTTATTAAAATCGCGCTAAAATCTAATTTTTGCCCTGCAGATCAATATCTTCTTCAAACTGCTTTTTTGTGTGTTTTTAATGTGGGTATTTTCAACAGTCGATCAACTTCGGGTTAAATAATAATAAGCAAAAACAGACAATCGCAGACAGAAAATATGAAACTGTACAAGAAAAAGCGCCATTGATAATGATCAGGAAAGCGAACACATGCCTTATAATGATTTATGCTCTATTGGCCTTCCGGAAACGAGGTCTTCCAGTCGATTTCTTCGCATTATCGAGCCAATCGGCTCTAAGTCTGTGATTCATGTCTTCAGAAATGCACATTTAGCACGTGTGAATGTGGCGTTTTGTTCGGCTTATTCACTTAGTATTAGTCAACTTAATGCGAGAATCTCTCAAAAAAATGCGCTCAGCTGCAGACAAACCAGTTATTAACTAGTTCAATGCGTAGCTGATAAAATTAACAGCCGCAAGACATGAAAATTCTTGTTCGAAAGTGATGTTTAGTTCGTTTTCTTCCAAAGACAATGACTGACTAGTTGCTACAAGGGGCCATAAATCAGCAATCTGCAAACTCGCCTAACTGTAACTTTCCAGTTATCATTATGGCCCCATTGAAACTAGACCATGACGCTTGAGTATTTAACTTCTGTTGCACATTTGTTATTTCGTCGAGGGGAGTTATTGCTTGCTAATACACGCCATTTTCATTAAGTGAACTTGTGCTTGTGGGAGTGTTCAACACGAAAAACTTTCCTGGTTTCGCTTCGCTTCCCCAAAGGCACAGAGGGCCGGAGGCACGGATACTTTATGATTAAAGACAAGATTTCCTTTCTTATACCAGAAGACGTACAAATCATTATGGGAAGTTGAGGCAAACCATATGGCTTGAAGCGGGTCGTTCTTAAAGTCAATATGAATAACCAAGTCGGGCCAGCAGGAATAAGAACAAATACCTAAAGGAAATTTACATAAAACTCTACACCAGACACCTGTGTATGGGGAAAACGTAATTTTAATCATACAGCCGCAAAAAAGAAGAGCTAAGGCGATTTAATATGGCTGGAAATGCAAATGAAGGCAGAAAAAACAGGAATTCTGGTTGAAGCTGAAGTGAAGAGTGCGTTTTTTATTCCAAAGCTTGCAAAAGTAGACATACTCTGAAAGAGGCGCAAGTTTCAGAGAGCGGAAGTTCCTAAATTCAGATCGATTCACACCTTGTGGAGACTTACAGTTAAATGTTGAAGAAGCAAGCAAAAAGGCTTAAAATGTGTGGCCTAAGAAACTACTGTTAAATCATGTCGGTTCCGGTCAACCCACAGAAGCCTCATTCGAACATTTCCTTAAATAATAATGAACTTGTTAACCGATTCAACAAACAATCCTTTGTTTGCGAGATGCTCGAACACGGCAAGTGCAGTTAAGCTCATTGTGGGCTTTTCAATTATACTGATTTGGGCCAGTAGCAGCCTGAAAAGAGGCCGTTTGTGTGTCGATTAAATAAATGATCCTGAATTGTTCACGAATTTGTTGAAGAGAATTGCAGTTTTCCAGCTACAATTGGTACATTCAACGGGCTTTACCAGCTCACCATAAACTAGATGGACTGGGAGTTTCGATAAATTTTAAAAACAAGTCTGGCTTTCGCGCAGAAACATGTTCAACACTAAATAAGAAATAAAATAAGCGTTGTCTCAAAGCGGTGATTTAAATACTCGTGATAGAGCAGAATGTAGCTCAATGCACGAAGTAAAAGTAACAAAACGTCCGGTACATCCAGATAAATAAAAGCGATAGAAATTTACTAGCTGGTGTTCTGTCTAGGAATTTAAATAATCTTGATCGCACAGTGGGACTAGGAATGAGAGGCATGCAAATCTTCGGTTAGCATCGGTACAAATCACATGCAAAACGGGTTTTAATTAAAAATCCCTTACTCCTTGAAATACAGCTTTCTCAGCAATGTCGCTTGAAACTAGTGGGTTTTTGGGGGCTTTTTCTTCTTGACGTTTCGTCAGCAAGAGTGGCGAACATCTTCAGAATGGTGCTGCGTTGCGCAAACCACCTCTCAAGATGCAGTTTCCGGATTAGCCTATAATCGCCAGTATAGTAGGCCTTTTTTTGACAGCGCAATGGAATTAGTAGCCAAAGTGGCAGGCCTATAAGCTCTAAATCGCCGGTTATACACGATTAAGTGCCCAATGATTTTCGACGATGTGTCCAAAATGAAAGTTGGACAATTCAATGTTAAATAGTCAATTAAACAGAAAGCCGTAAAATAGATTTCGTGCTTAAATCGTTCAATCGATTTGTTAAAGTATCGATCAATGCAATTGAACGCAATCGTGAACTACGACGTGCAGACGATAGTGACTTGGTGACTTAATAGATCCTATGTACTTTAGAACGGATCTAATGTACCGTACAGGACTATTAAAATGGCATTTTGCAATAATGTAGTACGGAAATCAGATCTTAAGAGTCGATAAGGTTTTATGCACGTTTCACACCTGCCTGTTTATAGTTCGACCGTGTAATAAACGAGCTGATGGTTTTATGTCTTTTTATAGCAAAAGTTCCAGAGTTTTATTGCTTCTTTATAAGCCGGCAATAATCGTGTATTTTATATTTGTTTGCCACCAAAGATTCAGAGGTGGGGAGGATTTTTTTGCAGTGTTAAATTCTTCCCCAAAAATCCCCAAAAGGTTCCCAATTGATCGTCTTCAAAGGCTTCAAAGAGGATGTGGATTTTTATTGATGATGCCTGATTGTTGAATAAAATTATATTTCCTTGCTGTAAAACTGCTTTTATTGCTGAAGATTTTAGAATTGCGACTACCAGAAGGTATGGAATAATACAAAAAAATCAAAAATTGCCTTTTTTAAAAATAGATCAAACAAATAACAACGAAAAACAATTGAAAAAAGTTCAAGAAGAAGTAGAACACAGATTCAGATTCAATTAATCCGTAACACAGTGCGGAAGTGTTAACCTCTGGTAATGGTGCGGAAGAACGATGTTCACTCCAGATAAAATCTACGTGATTTCAAATGCCTGCAGCGTTTTTCTATGCCACCTAGGTGGAAGATGATTTATTTCTTTAGGCCCTTCTTCTTCTTCGAAGAACCTTTCGCGGAAGCCATCGTGCATTTTGGTGTCACGCGATATTATTCGTGAAGATCGTGCGGAAAAGTCAAAAACGCATTTGCCATCGAATTTTCTTTGTTCAACTGACCGCTAAACGTCGGTTCGAAGCCATTATAAATAATTGACGAATTAATATCCCAGTGCAGCCCATACATTGACCTTAGGAAAAGTTGTGAAATCAGCGAAGCTTAATCGAAGCACGACTTTACGCGCTTTATAATGATTCCGGATATTTAAAGAGAAACAATGAGCGCGCCTAGAAAAAATCCACGCTGAGCCCCAGTCGATTAATGCAACAATAAATTGTCGATAAGGAATTTCCGGTGAAGGTTTAATAACTAGAGCGGTGGAGAGAAAATGGACGATTCTCATTGGAGTCAAGTTTTTCCTCATTTTTTTTTTTAATTTCAGTGGTGGTAGCAATAAGAGATGCTTCATGCCCAAGAATATGCCAACAGAACGCATATGGAGAGCCGGTATGTGGATCAGATGGAGTCATCTACTCAAATATCTGCGAGCTGAAGAAAAAGACATGTGGAAAAGGTAAGTAATAATCTTCCGAAATCACTCAACCTACGCTGTGCGAGCGGAACAAGGCAGAGCCATAAATAAGCGTATTAGAAGAAGATAAAAGGAGCGCTCCTGTGATGTTGGCTGGTTTTATGCGCATATAGTGTCTCTTTCTTATGCATGCGTTAGAAGGTCTGTCTTTTTATGAAATTTTTGTAGGAATTAAACTATCAACGGATCCAGGACTCTGTCAGCGACACGCCGGTTCCAAATGCGATCACAAATGCACCTCAGAAAAGGACCCAGTGTGTGGAACAGATGGCAGGACTTACCTTAACAGGTGTATGCTTCAGGTAGAGATTTGCAGGTAAAACTATACGTAAAATGGAATTTGAAACTGTTCTTAAGACATGTGGGATTATTTTTATATACATTTTTGACATCCACGAGAAGTCCAACGGGGTCAAATCAGGGAGGCGAACAGTCCAATCACTTCCCTGTGGGCCTCTAACGTTTTTTTAAAGTGTTTTCGTATGTACGCTGCAAAGTGTTTCCATGTGAGGAAGGGTTTCTTTGTTTTGCACAGGAAAGTGAAAAAAGTTCCGAAAAATTATTTTGCTAAATTCATCCCTCTTCATGCTTTTCCCCCAAAAAAGTTCATCAGACCCCTTACTTTCTCCTGTAAATATTGGCAGTTCTCACTTAAATGAATCCTACAAGTAAGCAATTTTTTTTTCAGATTAGGTATAGGACTGTCTCACTTAGGTCCGTGCAATAACATCAGTGCCCACAGAGAAAACTGTCCAGTGGACTGTCGCCAGGCTCCTCAAGATGGACCAATTTGTGGTAGCGACGGAAACGTTTACAAGAGTACTTGCCAAATGAAGTTATTAACTTGTGGGTAAGTAATTAATTTTCTAATCAAATTTTCGCAAATTCAGAATTTGTTGCCAATTGCCTGATCAATTAGGAAGAGAAAAGGTCTCTTGACATTTTTGCGTGCCACGTCCCGTTTTCGAGTAAAAAAAAAGTCGATGCATTGCAGTATTGGAGTTGCCAAGTGCTCGAAACACATTCATATACTTTAATTTATAAAAAAAGTGATGAGCCCCTGATTTTGCGTCACATAAAAATGTGGTTTTAATTTTGTGATTAATTAGGAAGAGAAAAGGTCTCTTGAAGATTTGTTCTGCCACGCCCCGTTTTCGAGCAAAAAAATAAAAATCGAGCCGTTATACACTCGTTCGATGTTGTTGCGCCAGACCAGCAACCAGAGCAAAATACCTAATGCTTTTGTCTCAATAAAATTGCTATTGAGACCGATTTCTCTTCTTGGTTTGTTGGGTTTCTTTGGCCCGTTTATGCTTTATTTGATGTTCCACTTCTCATGCGGACTGCTTTTGAGAAAACCTACTGGCATAGAAACTGGATGAAGAAAGTTTAAGGTTTATGTGAAAATATCAGCAATAATATTTGCAGACAGGGAGTGGTCAAGACGAATAAAAAATACTGCCAAACGACCAGACATTGTCGGGAATCTTGCTGGAGGAATGCCCGGCCAGCATGTGGATCAGATGGAAAAGTCTACACCAACGTATGCAAAATGAAGTCGAAGAACTGTGGGTAAGAAAATTAATGGAAAACTAAAATAAAGAACTGGAAAAATCCCTGATGAAACGTCTCCTCTATCTCTAGTCTAATTTACAGTAGACTTATTTTTGTTTTTTGGTGATTTTGCAGGAAGCATGTCTTTGAGGTGCCGATGGCGTACTGTGCTGGACAGGAGAGGACATCGCAAGGAGGCGGCTGTCCCTTGGGATGTACAGGCGAAGGGGAAAAGCCAACATGCGGATCAGATGGGTACATTTATCGAAGCGAATGCGAGTTGAAAATGCTCAATTGTGGGTGAGTATCAGACGCATTTTTCCCGATCAAAATTTTTAGGTTTGTTTGGATAGAAAATGGAAAATCGAGCTTGAATCGATACAGTTAATTTCCTGAAGAGTTTTCGATTTAATTTCGAATACAATTTTAAAAACTTTAAACAAATGGCGCTCCAGCGAATATAAATGTACGTGAATCGGTGATAATTTAAAGTCATAGTCATTCGAGAACAATAATCAAACAAAAGCAATAAAAGCGCTTTCAAGCGGGCAAAAAGTTCGCAATATCCATCATCAAATAAATGGGCTTTGAATAAACGAGGGTCTTGGGCTTTTATTACGTTTTTTTTTCAAGGCTCTGCCGAAGAATAAGAACAAAAGTGGTCCGTGCGGCGCTTTGAAAATGCGCGATTTTTCTTTTAAATTAATAGCCCCTGATTTGGTTACGTCGTTCTTGTCATTTACAAGCACTCTTTCTGCTGATTGGTTGGTTTTTACAGATTATCTTCCCCAAAAATCCCCCCGTTTCAAGTTCAAATCCTCTTCCCGTTTAATTCCCTAACGGTTAACAATGAGGCACTCATGAACGGTTTTTTCTTTCACTTTCAGCAACATTCGACGTGTGGTCAAAGTCGATTTCGACAAGTGCAAAAACCGCCTGAATAAGTGCCTGAAAACGAAATGTTCCAGCGATTTGGATCCGGTTTGTGGGACGGATGCGCGCACCTACACGAATGAGTGCCAGCTCAATCTGGCGACCTGCGTGAAGGGCGTTCAATTTGCCCATTTGGGTAATTGCACCCAATTGAAGGAAGATCATTGTCCGAACGACTGCGACAATAATGTTGATGAGGAGCCAGTGTGCGGAAGCGATGGAAACGTTTATAGGTAAAAAGTTTATCGCACATGGTTGGAGTTTACCAAAACTGAAATGACACAACTTTTAAGTTTTTTTCAAAAATTCTACTACCAAAAACTCTAAATGGTTGGAAAATTTGGGCGATTTTTGACAAAATTTCACATTTACAATTGCATTTTTAAAAATTAATTACCAAAAAACTATCAAAGGTAGACGAGTTTTTTTGCCATATTTTTGCAGGGAACGCGTAGCTCTAAATTATTGGAAAGTTGGACTTTAATGGAAAGTTTTGGCGATTTTTGGCAAAATTCCAAAAGCGAACTTAAACTGTTTGGCTTGAGTTCGATGCAAATTACAACTGTATTTTCAAAAATTCCTTATCAAAAAAACATCCACACTAAAGCCGGGATTTTGGTAGCATTTTGAAGCGCAAATATTGTCCTAAATTCTTGGAGACTTGGACTTGAATGGAAAATTTTGGCGATTTTTGGCGAAATTTCAAAAGTGAACTTAAACTGTTTGGCTTGAGTTCGATGCAAATTACAACTGTATTTTCAAAAATTCCTTATCAAAAAAACATCCACACTAAAGCCCTGATTTTGGTAGCATTTTGAAGCAAAAATATTGTCCTAAATTCTTGGAGACTTGGACTTGAATGGAAAATTTTGACGATTTTTGGCAAAATTTCAAAAGTGAACTTAAACTGTTTGGCTTGAGTTCGATGCAAATTACAACTGTATTTTCAAAAATTCCTTATCAAAAAAACATCCACACTAAAGCTGTGATTTTGGTAGCATTTTGAAGCGAAAATATTGTCCTACATTCTTGGAGACTTGGACTTGAATGGAAAATTTTGGCGATTTTTGGCGAAATTTCAAAAGTGAACTTAAACTGTTTGGCTTGAGTTCGATGCAAATTACAACTTTATTTTCAAAAATTCCTTATCAAAAAACCATCCACACTAAAGCCGGGATTTTGGTAGCATTTTGAAGCGAAAATATTGTCCTAAATTCTTGGAGACTTGGACTTGAATGGAAAATTTTGGCGATTTTTGGCGAATTTTCAAAAGTGAACTTAAACTGTTTGACTCGAGTTCGATGCAAATTACAACTGTATTTTCAAAAATTCCTTATCAAAAAACCATCCACACTAAAGCTGTGATTTTGGTAGCATTTTGAAGCGAAAATATTGTCCTAAATTCTTGGAGACTTGGACTTGAATGGAAAATTTTGGCGATTTTTGGCGAAATTTCAAAAGAACGGAAAGAAGGAAAATCAAAAGTGAACTTTCAAAGGGAAAATTTCCTGTTAATTAGTTTTCTTAATTAATAATCTGGCAGGAAAATATCGTTCCAAAGTTCCACTTTTATTACCAGTTTCTCAAGATTTTAAATTTCCTTTACTTTTCCTTAATCACTAATGATTAGGAAGTTGAATTGACGGCAAAATGACTTCCATTCCTGATTAATCCGTTGAACTTCTTGACTGGCAGGCTAATATTCTATCCGTTCAGGAAGTGGAAACCGAGGATTAAATAGGTTGTAAAATAACTTTCCGATGTTGGCCTTCCAGAGCAATTATTAAGGTACCTATAAAGTTCATAATGGAAATGTAAGCCGAGCTCAATCCTAGCTTTCGCTAGAGCTCTACTAATTAGGGTAATAGCTTTTCTTAATTGTAGTCATCATTCATGCAGGCTCAACCTAATTAATCAACATCAAAATATCAAGATCTTAATTACTCGCTTAATACATCGGTTATTTTTTCGCTTTTTCACGCAATTGCCATTAGCAAATTGGCATTGAATGAAAAGTGCAAGTGCAGTTTCAAAAATTTTCTGTCAAAAATCTAGCCAAGTTAGAGGGTTTGTATTGGCACTATATTGAAGATCAAGCTTTGTGCTAAATCCTGGGGAAGTTGGACTTGAATGGGAAACTTGGTCGATTTTTGGCAAAATTTCCAAATTGAAGTCGAACTTTTCATTTGGCGTTGATGAAAATTACAACTGTCTTTTCAAAAATGTATTATAAAAAAAAGTAGGCAAATTAGAAAATTTCTTTTGGTAAGATTTTGAAGAGAAAATGTAGCTTTAGATCTGGGGCAAGTTGCACTTGAGTGAAAAATTTGGTCGATTTTTGGCAACATTTCCAAAGTGAAGTCGAACTTTTCATGTGACATCGATGAAAATTACAACTGCATTTTCAAAAATTTATTGTCACAAAAGTAGGCAAATTAGAAAATTTATTTTGGTACGATTTTGAAGAGAAAATGTAGCTTTAGGTCTGTGGCGAGTTGCACTTGAGTGAAAAAATTGGTCGATTTTTGGCAACATTTCCAAAGTGAAGTCGAACTTTTCATGTGACATCGATGAAAATTACAACTGCATTTTCAAAAATTTATTGTCACAAAAGTAGGCAAATTAGAAAATTTATTTTGGTACGATTTTGAAGAGAAAATGTAGCTTTAGGTCTGTGGCGAGTTGCACTTGAGTGAAAAAATTGGTCGATTTTTGGCAACATTTCCAAAGTGAAGTCGAAATTTTCATTTGGCGTCGATGAAAATTACAACTGTCTTTTCAAAAATTTATTATCAAAAAAGTAGGCAAATTAGAAAATTTCTTATGGTAAGATTTTGAAGAGAAAATGTAGCTTTAGATCTGGGGCAAGTTGCACTTGAGTGAAAAATTTGGTCGATTTTTGGCAACATTTCCAAAGTGAAGTCGAACTTTTCATGTGACATCGATGAAAATTACAACTGCATTTTCAAAAATTTATTGTCACAAAAGTAGGCAAATTAGAAAATTTCTTTTGGTAAGATTTTGAAGAGAAAATGTAGCTTTAGATATGGGGCAAGTTGCACTTGAGTGAAAAATTTGGTCGATTTTTGGCAACATTTCCAAAGTGAAGTCGAAATTTTCATTTGGCGTCGATGAAAATTACAACTGTCTTTTCAAAAATTTATTATCAAAAAAGTAGGCAAATTAGAAAATTTCTTATGGTAAGATTTTGAAGAGAAAATGTAGCTTTAGATCTGGAGCAAGTTGCACTTGAGTGAAAAATTTGGTCGATTTTTGGCAAAATTTCCAAAATGAAGTCGAACTTTTCATGTGACATCGATGAAAATTACAACTGCATTTTCAAAAATTTATTATTAAAAAAGTAGGCAAATTAGAAAATTTATTTTGGTACGATTTTGAAGAGAAAATGTAGCTTTAGATCTGGGGCAAGTTGCACTTGAGTGAAAAAATTGGTCGATTTTTGGCAACATTTCCAAAGTGAAGTCGAACTTTTCATGTGACATCGATGAAAATTACAACTGCATTTTCAAAAATTTATTACCCATTAACTAGAGCTTGCTCTCAGCCCTTGGAAAGTTGCAGTTGAGTGGCACAATTTGAGCGATTTTTACCAAAATTCCCTAAATAAACTCGACCTGTTTGATGATGGAACCGATAAAAATTAACAGAGTATTTTGAAAAATTAACTGCCAAAAAACTAGCCATGCGAGAGGAGTTGTTTTGGAACCATTTTGAAGAGCAAACATTGCTCTAAACCTTGACAATTCCTTCTTATAGATCGCACTGTCATTTGAAGAAGGAAACATGTGGCCAGCTGGTTATCGAGGTTCCACTGCAACATTGCAGAACAACTGCATCCTGCAACGAACAATGTTCGGATGAAAGGAACTTTGTTTGCGGTTCGGACAACAAAATTTACAGGAGTGAATGCGAAATGAAACGGGATAACTGTGGGTAAGTGCTACATTCGAACCGGCTTTCTGGGTCTTAAATTTAAAAACTGTTTTGTTTAATTTGCACTTATTTTGCTGGCGTTTCGGTTTCAAATTCATCATCAGATAATGCAAGGCTTGTCCTACTCAAAAAATGGCATTGTTCAATCGGATCCTCCACTTTCCATCAACTGTTCTGAAGTGATCTGTTATCGATACCGATATTTCTTTGGCTTCTTTCATCTTCCTGCTGATGATTCCTCAAATTCTGAAGATTGAGTCAGTGGCAAGTTTGAAAAGCCATAGATTTTAACTGTCGTTTAAAACCTCGAAATGATTAACAATGAACATACAGCGACCACTGGAAAAAAGTCGTATCAAACCGCACTAACACAGTGCCCCATTCAATCACGACCGGATTAATTGAAAAACATCAGCAGGAATGTTAATATGCATCGACACGAACCAATCTAGATCAGCCCGAAAGCGTGTAATTGCCGAACAGTGCACTACTTTCCTCGAGCATGCATGAATATTGAATCCTGCCATCGATTGCAGGAAGCACATCTTTGTGGTGCCGATGAAACGATGCATCGCCGGCTTTCTCTTCAGAGGCTGCCAAAAGATATGCCCGACCTACTACGACCCAGTTTGCGGCACCGACAACATGACCTACAGCAACACCTGCTTCTTGGAAATCGAAAATTGTAGGTCGAGGTCGCTGGTCACCATGAAAAACATGGGCACGTGCACTGAGCCCATCAACGATATACCGAAGAATTACCTTTACTGAGCACCAGGTTGCTTCTGTTCCACAGCATTTGGCTCCCTCAAACTCTAATGTTTTCAGAGCAACATCCTTTGATTAACTAAGCAAACATGAACACTCGGTATTTCATTGATGGGTGCTCAGCTCAGAATTCATTTCTCAGTTGATCAAACTCAGTTGTTTTGAGCTGAACACCCTGTATATGTTGTAGAACATTTTTATTTATACAGGCTGGGTCACATTTTTTAGGAAGTACTCGCTTTCGTCCCTGTCCGATAACTGGTTTTTCAACTGGGGCGCCTGCTGTATTTATACTGTGCGTGCCTGTGGAACGGTGGTGGGGGGCAAGTAATGCGCGTGACGCTTAGGCGTCAGCCTTGTGATGCCCCCCACCCATTCCGCACCGTCGTTGCCTAGGACACGGCACACTATAAAAACAGCAGTAGCACCGGTTGATTAACCAGTCATAAAAGAGGCAACGAATGCAGCATTTCGTGCATACAAAACATTTTTTAGTAATTATATTAGTGCATCAGAAGTTTGGAATTATCCTTTTTAACTTAATCAATGAGTGACTCTGCCCCTTGTATATCGTTGGTCTTGCCTTTGAGTTTATCAAATTTGCCCCTAGTTTAGATTTCGTGATATTTATGTACTGTAGATTAGTGGCTTAATATATTTGCTTATTCCTGCTGAACAAAGGAGCGCAAAAAATATTCGCAGTCCTTGTGCAGCTTTATCGTCGGTTTTGTTATTTTTTTGGTGGATTTTCACTGTAATATACACGAAAAATCTGTCTACTAGCAGACGCTATATTTATCCGGAAGAGTTTTTCAGCAATCTTTCAACTTTCGACAATATTAATTGTGCCAATATGTAGCAATAGTAGTTAATTTATTTTTATATTTAATTATTGTGTATTTAAGAAATTATATTGATCCTATTTTCCATAATAAACTCTATTTTATTGCTAATTAATTGCAGTTTTATTACGCACGTTAGCTCAGATGGAAAGCTGTGGATTAGTGCAGAATGGGAGAGCTAGTAAATGTCCTTTTCCAAATTTCCTAGTGCAAATTCACTACTTTCCATAAGAGAACAAAGGACAGTATCATAATTCGCCCTCAATCGAACTAGATTTGACAAATTTAGCGCAAAAGTGGTGGATTTCAATGAGTGAAAAGTGGCCGAAGTCTGCACTTTTGCAAAAAACACCACTAAGGAAACTTGTTGCAATAGGGACTTTCTATAAGCTGAGCATATTGTCAACCTCGCAAACAAGAGCCGGATCTTCTTGATAAAATTACCCTTTTTGGCTAAAAGTATCGGTTTAATGAAAGAAACATCAAAATCAAGCGTTGAATAACTGCAAATTTATTTTCAAGTAAACCCCGTACATTATCCTACACAATAAAACGCCTCTTGATCAATAAAAATCTATCTAGACACTCTATATACAAATGACAATTGAACATTGATCCTTCGAATAAAAACTGTTAATATTAATCAATTTTTTTACTTTTGGCAGGCGAACTGATACCAGCAGCTTTACTGAAGGCAACAACCCAAAAACACAACCAGTTTGGAATGAAAATCGCACCGATCACAGTGTACAACCAGTTGCCGTAGATCATTGAATCAACGATGCTGAAGAGGACCGCATCTTGATAGGCAAAGATGGTTCTATAAACTATATCTTTGGCACTGTCCTGACTGAACATTGTACTGGTGATGATCAAAACCACGCCGAACAGAACAATCAACGGATGAACCAGAAGCCACAATATTTTCTGCAACAGTCCGTGGCACTTGTTCACAGTTACGTCGATTATTAGGGCAAAGGGCACAATGATGGCGCCGCAAAATATTCCCAAGGAAATATTGTTCATCGACAGGCAAATTATGGTGGTGCCCAGCTCCAGCAGGGAAAAGATGCATAATAAATTAAGGCTCTGGGGGCAGTTTCGTAGTTCCCCAAACATATACGGTATGGATAAAAAGGCCAGCGAGTTACCAATCAAGGCGATAAGAATAGTGTTGTTAATTTCAAGCGCCCAGAACTTGGAAAGGAATTTGACGCTTTGGGGCAGTGTAATGAAAAGCGCCCCAATACAATGCATGATCACGAACACAACAATTGCCTCTCTGTAACTGGTTTTATGGTAGTGGCCCTTGTCCTTCCAGGCCTGCTGGTTCTCTTGAATCTGGCACCACTTGGCGCAGGCCCGGATTATCAGGGCAGCCCCCAACATGCACACTGCCGGCATGTACAGGCCAATCGAAATGTACCGATCGGAAGATGGCAATATGTAGAAGAAGAAACTTTGATGGAACCGCTCCAGTAGATTGTTCATGCTTCTGAACACTCCTTCAATCACTCGGCCCATGCTCAGCAGGCCCACTCTGGAGCCATCTTTGGTTTCTGGAAATCCTTCCACAGTGAGCGCTTGAATGCCAAAGCGCAAAAACAGTCCATGATTGCCGTTAGGAATGCCAGTGGCTTGTGTTGCCACCATGCTCATCATGTTCTTGAAGTAATGCCACCACTCCTTGTAGGGGCTCTTGCTGAATGTGGCCGTGCGCTCTTTGAAGGTATAAAAAATGCCCTCTTTGGCGCAAATCCGCGCTGCTAAATTGAACAAGTCCAAGTTGGGCAACTGGCCGTTTAGGCCCTCGATTTTCAGGTCCACATGCCCTGTTCTCAAGCTGTGCAGTTCCAGATTAATCGCCGCTTGTATTGCACCAGCTCGGCCTCGTAACTGTCCATGGTCTAGGGTGTTTTCACTTCCACAACTCACCCCATGATAGGCCTCCAGCCAAGCTTGAATCCCCAACTGTTCGTGGTCGGTGATTAGGAATATGATGTCTTTGGCCCAATACTTTTCTCTCACCGCAAACTTAGCAAAGGCCAGCTGAATAGCGATGGATGGCAGAGTGGTTGAGTGGACGCTAGAATGCGGCCTATACGGGGCAGTTAATACCAGAGCCTCAGTGCTTGATGCCCGCGGCGCTCTGAGGATCCCATAAACATTCTTCCCTTGGAATGTCTCGTTGGGATTCAAAGGCGAGTGCAGGGTGAAGTTGTGCGTATACGAGTCCAGCCCAATTTGCCTAAACTTGGCCAACAGCCACGGATAGGGGATTGAATCGCCGTACTTTCCGGCTTCGTCTTCCAGCTCCTGGAAATACTGCAATGCCGCCTTATCCTCCTTAAACGTCGACTTTACTAGCCCAGGAAGAAGGGCGTTTTCTGAGAAGTAGGTACTGGCATTGATGAGGGGCGAAGCGAGGGCGGCAAACCACAACACTCCCGCAATATAAAGCAGCACACACAAAGGCACGTAGAATCGTAACAGGATCTTCGTTAACTTGCCATGACCGCTGCTTGGGTCTGTTAGGAGCCCCATGTTTCCTTTTCAAATTTTGTTTACATCGGCCAAACGCCAAACTAACTGTCAGAAAAAGTGGGTGAGCGAGGTTAAGTATATCCGAGTGTGGTGCACACCTGGCAACGCTGTTCAACAACCACGTAATAAATGAACTACCCCAGTTGATTCGTTGAACGGCGTTGGCAACCCTGACCATGGGTTGGTAACCAGGACGACCAACACATGGTCAGGGTTGCCAACGCCGTTCAACGAATCAACTGGGGTAGTTCCTTTATTACGTGGTTGTTGAACAGCGTTGCCAGGTGTGCACCACACGAGGAACGATCCCATAGGAAAAACCGAAGAAGAAGAAGAGGTTAAGTATAACCTAGTGAGTCAGTAGTGACATTAGGTCCGAGGCTCTAAAATTTTTTGTAATTGCTATATTTATTGTAACGCGTGCTGAAAAACATTAATATCACAATGGAAAATTACTGAATTTACTTTACACCTATGCAAACAATCTTTACACCATCAATGTCTGGACACAGTTATCAAAAGCAAATAAGGTAATGTACCACATGGCAACGGTGTTTATTTTAGTAGTAGTAAACATCTTTATTTCTAAAAAAAAAGGCTATCGACCTATCGGTCTTTCTGCCCTGTTTATTTTATTTCGTCACGGGAACTGTTTTAGGTCTGGCAAATAGCCCAGAGGAGCTGTGCCATTTGAGAAAAGAAGAAGAAGAACCGTTTTAGGTTATCAAACATCAAAATAATTAGTTAGTCCAAGCCCAACAATGCCGAATAAAACTGAGCCTAGTGATCAATGGCAACATCCCAAGCAGTTGCTGAAGCTGCAGAAACTGATGGTAAAGAAAAAGGCTTTACAACACCGGATATATTCCACCGCAGGTTTGAAAGATGCGAAAGAAACCCCCGCTGTAGAAGCCTCGCCATTTGAGACACTTTTCAACAGTAAAAAGCGCCGAAATCCCTTCGCCAAGGACGATAGCCAGGCAAAGAAACCCAAACCGAATGAGAGCCTCATCAGTGAGAGTCAGGATGAGACTTTGTATAAAATTCTCAATCAGTCTTCAGCAACTGTTGATGCGAAACAGCCACTGGCTACATTCAAGAATATTTTGTCCCTGAATGAAGCTCCAAAGAAGGCCCGGGCTGCTGAGTCACCGCGCTGCCCGATAGACTGGACTTTGAAGCAAAAAGTTCGACTCATATCCTCCCAACCCTTTCCCTGGACACAGAAACTCAAGATCAGCGAAGTGTCATCAGGGCTGACGAGTTTTGCGCGCTGTTTGGACATTGATAAGTGCAACACCTCACTGGACACGTCTCCTAACGCCAAATTCCATCAGTGTTGCCTATTATGGCAACAACCAGTCCTTCCCTGGCTGCCCCTCTTTCCAAGAAACAGCCTCAAAAGCAACACGAATGGCATCAATTTGGGGGCAAGTTCCGTCGTTAAGACCAGCCTTTACGAATCCTGGACGGACAGTTTTAAGTCGCTTTACCAGCTGATAAGAACGCGCCAGAGCCCGTATTTTTATGTGTGTGCCAACAGTTTTACAGCTCTTTTTCGGGCTGCCGGTGTATGTGGGTATGCAGACCTGCATGCTTTGGTCACGCCTACAACAAGGGGATTTCGTAACTTACTGAAGGAGCAGGACATTGAATTCGAAATGAGTCTGAAGCCTACCAAGGAGTCAGAGAAGCAGGAGTTGAAGGAGGGAACTGATGTTCAGGGAAACGATCTGGTAAGTTGCCTGCTTTATTATAAATATCTGGCGAGAATTGGAGTTTGTTCCACAACACTCCAGAAAGAATCAGGCAAAACTGAGCTTTATATTAACGTCGATTTTGCCCAACAGCATCATGACGAAGAGGACGAAGACTGGCTGCAAAATCTGGGCATCAATGCTGACGATATAAAGAGCATTAATTATACTCAGGTAAGAACTTTAATGGTTTTGAAATGCAATTGCAGGCCTGTTGAGATTGAATATATTTATGATTTTCAGGACCGCATAAAGCACAAAAGCGAATGCCAAGTGGACAATTCGCACCAGAGCTTGATCCTGATTGAGGGCGTCGAAGTGAATTCGTTTTTCAACTTTTTGCTGAATTGCAAAAGCACAATTGCTGTGACTGGATTATTTGCTGGAATTCCGCCCACCTTATTGGCCCCAGTCGCCTTCTACGGAGCCACGCTGAATGCGCTGAAAGTGCGCGAAAGCAAAATGCATTCAGCCGGAAACGACTATTATTCCATCGAATTAACCGGCCCAATTTTGCCGACGACTGTCCACAATATTCTCAATATCAATCCGGCAAATCACAGCATTACAATGACCTTCAATGATCTGGAAAGTACTCGAGGGTTTAGTAAAGTGACCAAGAAGAAACACGTGGAGGAGGAAAAAGGGACGGCGATTTTCGGCAAAGAGAACTTGTCTGATTGTGGCCTTCATCCGACAGTGTTGAGTGGTTTTTGCTCAGCCGATGCTCAACTAGTCAGCAATATTGAATGCCTTAAATACTCAGGGGAGAGGAAAACGTTCACATGGAGCTAACGCTAGTAGGTAGCACAACTATTTATTGATTTGTTCTTCTAACTGCATTTTATATGTGACAATCCTGATGGGATTATTTATTATTTGAAGTGGATTTCAACCATCCGGAGACTGTTGCAAAATATTGCGTGTAATTATGGAAAAATAAAAAATAATTTTTTACACAAGTTTTCCCAAATCCAATAGCCGATTTGGGTGGATTTTCTTCATAGTTCATGGTTTCGTGTTTGACACGATTCTCTGGAAGGGATTGAGCGAGAGTGTTCACTTCTCCAACACTGAATAGAGCACTAAATGGAGCTTTTACGGAATAAAGCATGCCACAGACTTTCTCCAGGCGAAAATGCTTGAAAAACTGCCGGGAAACGTGGATTGACAACAGACGTTTGTTCGCAGCGTTGCCGATCAATATGATTTTAAAATTTAAATGCGAATTTCCCGTGAAAAATGTTCAAATTTGGTCAGGTAACATAAATGGCTTGGGCAATAATTGTTAATGTTAATTGTTTTTTCTTTCATCGAAGCGAAGCAAAAAGTAGTGAACCCCAGAAGCAAAATAAACGCATCTAAATGAGATGTAAACAGGAATTGGGATATGAAGTTTGGCAACATACTGTTTATTTGAAGCCTGTCAAAATATATTCTGGCAGTTTCGAGTGTGGAATTTTTGCCTCCCTGAAGAAGAAAACTGGTAAGTTTGTGCAAAATTAGTTTTAACACATTATTGCGAGCACCATTTCCGTGGCGGAAGACTTCTCTTGGTCTGGGGATGATATTTTTGCTAGATTTTATGAAACTTTGACTCCCTGCAGCCTGATATGTTGTGCAACAACAGTCTAAAAGGCAGATCTTAACTCAGGTTTGATTAAAATACCAAAATGTCCAAAAAAAGTAGGCTTTATTGGTTTATTACAACCTTTCAGAGATGCCGTTAATTTACCTACAAAAGAACAATATTTTCCTTTAATATCTAATTGAAACTTAAAAGTAATATAATCCATACAAACTCCGCCGTAATTGGGGGGTAAACTTGGGGGCCTTGAGCCAGAAAATCGTCATACTTTAAAAACAGGTACCATAATAGTTATGCGAATATATTAGTTTCTACGGACGTCCCTACAACGAACTGACCAGTTCATTGTAACGCAGACAGTTCCAGCACTCCAACGTTTCGATTACAAAGTTGATGTCCGTTTTCCATCGCTCCTTGTCCTCGAGAGTGTCGGCAGTTAGGAAATAGGTCAACACCGACTGCTCCTTGCTTCGTATCTGTAAAAGCAACGATTTCGGCCTTGGACAGACACTCCTAACTGCTGAAGTAGCTTTTGCGGCCGCGCGACTTAAGTCAACCACTCCCACTGGGTGGGAGTTGAACTCCTCCGAAGGATAATTCCAGTATTTCAATAAATGTCCGCTCAGGACGCACCATCGTCTATTCCAAACCAATGGAGTTTTATCTTCTGGAAAAGGTCAGGATGGTTAAGTGATGAATGGAATGTGAGTTGCCACTTGTTACCGAATCCGATAGTCAAAAAACCACCCATTCTATTGCTGAGCTTAACATCCCCCTTTAGAGCAGCGGTAAACTGTCCATCCAAGGAGGATTGCAGGGAGACGTGATGTAATCGAAAGTGCGTTTTTTGTATGTCTGCGCAACACATCACGCATGATCCCCACAAGGTGAATGAGGAGGGTTTGATGCTCGAAACGTTGTCGACTTGCAGGTTGCGGCGTGACGATTTGTGGCTGTTCAAATGGAACAGGATTTTTGCGTAGGGACTCAACAAGCTGCGCTCCTAAATGCAAAAGTGGAATATGTGAAATGGCAGCTGAAGCACTTACCTTTTTCGGGTGTTTTCCATCGGTTGAATGGCCGCATTTCACCTGCATGGAATAAATGGACACGTTTACTTCAAAGTCCGTATGCAACCCGGTGAATTCGAACTGTTTTTCCGACTTTATCACGCCTGTGTGATCAGCCAGCAGAACTTGGCTGGCTAAAACCGTCTTTCCACTAGTGAGGAGAACGACGAAATATTCTTCGAATTTTTTCGCCGGTTCTTCTTCGCTAGCATGGTCCTTTCGCAGGTGGAAAGCCAAGTCGGATATTTGCAGGGTGCCTGAATGCGGGTAGTTTTCGTTCGGCTTGTCGCCGAACTGTAGAAGGTCCAAAGCGGCTTGAGTTGCGTCTTTTTGGCAAGCTAAAACATTTGGAAAAAACACTCGGATTGATTTTGGTCAATTAAGGAAAATAATTCCCCTTAATTCCAATTCGATTATGGCAGGAATAGTGGTTGTCCCAATAGCATAAAAAGAGTTGTCATGTTGCTTTCTTAACGGTTTATTGCGTGAACTACGGACGTTTGCATGCTTATAGGCCTGCCATTTGGGCCCACTATACAATTACTCGCTCCACTGTTATACTTACAAGCAACTAAAAGGATCTTTTCCGCCTCGATGTACTCCGTACTGTGAACGTCTTTGGATTTTCTGCAAAAAGTCAGCGCCTTTGATACCTGGAAAATGATCCCGTTTTGCACGTACAAGTCCCGCATTAAATTTTCCACGGAAGTGAAGTGTTGAGGTGAATACGACTGGCATCGGACTCTATTTCTGGGAAGAGGTTTTTTTGTTTGTTAATCCACTCGTTTGTGTGCTTTCTCGCTTCACTCACTGACTCCTAATGGTGACATTGTCCTCAGCAGTTGCTTCTCTAAATGAACACGCGCGCCTCAAACTCCTCCTCATTGAGTTGTAGACGGTTCCTGCCCTGGAAATGAGAGACCCGCCACTGCTGACCGGGTCCACACTAATAGAGTGCTGCAGCTTGGAGCTTTTCATTGTGGAGACCTGAAAGAAAAACGCATTTTTATGTATCAAAAGAGATAGATTTTGGAGGCCATTCCTTGAAACAAGTGGGTTTTTCGGGTTTTTAGGCTGTCGTTCGGTAGAATTTCTTCTTGACGTTTCGCAAGCACGTGCGGCTTGCATCTTCGTGGTTTGCTTGAACAGTGTAAGCGTTCAAGCAAACCACTTCTGAAGATGCAAGCCGCACGTGCTTGCGAAACGTCAAGAAGAAATTCTACCGAACGACGGCCTAAAAACCCGAAAAACCCACTTGTTTTATTTTAATTATTGGTATATATTGTTTTGGATTTTATGCCCATGTACCGTATACTGCGAGTCACTAAACATATCGCCCAGAGCCTCCTGAAGAAACACCTTGGAATCGAACTCCTTCTCGTTGCTTTCAATGCAGCTTAAGGTCGAGTTGTTGATACTGCTTGTTTCCTTATGCAGATTTTCCGCGGAATTTTTTAAGTTGAAATCGTCACCTTCCGGCGGATAGAACGGCGGGAAAAGGTTGCTTCCATCGCTTAAACCTTCCGGCTCTTTGGCACTGCCTGCCGAATAGTTTGAGCTGGTACCATCGTCGTCGGTACTGCGGGATTCTTTGGACATCCTGCGATGGTACATGCGTCCAATGTAGTGCTGGACTTTGTCGCGGTATTTATCGTGTACCTGAAAAATATTCTTCTCTGCAAAGCTGTGGTTGCAGAGCTTGGAGTACTAGGAATTATGTTTAAAACTAGCCAAAGATTGCCAAAGTAAAAGCATTAAAACTAGTAGAAATCCAAAAGCATGCATTACATTTACCAGCTCGTGCACAACGACGGCCTCTTCATTCTTCAATTCGGTGCTTCGCGACCTCAGCAGGTCCCTTCTCCCCATTATGATCCTGGCTGGAAGAGGTTTCTCCTCTTTGGACAGAGCTGGGGCCGAATTCGAGTCGCTGATCACCGACTCAAAGGATTGTTTGCTTGAAACATGCCGCGATTCCAAATGGTCGGAGACGCTGGCCGATTTTCTCATCGTCAACTTTGGGGACAGTTTCTGGGTCTCTTCTACTGGAAAACCCGTCAAATGAAGTGTTCTGGGCCTCTTAAGAGTGTATTTACCAGTTTGCGCGTCTCCATCCGAATGGCTGTTTGGTGTCGCAACACTATCCAGAGAATCTGATGTGGATGTTGGCGCAGAAAGCGAGTCTTTCGAGGCCACTTCCGACATTTTAACAGTGTTAACTGGAATCAGAAAGCGATCAACAGCGATCAGAAAAAATTCCACACTCTACATCAAGCGCAGATGATTATCTGAGACGCAATAGGTTTTTCAGATGAATTTTAGCCCTTCTGTCGAATACTCACAAGGAATATCGGGTATATCCTGAATCTTGTGCAACACATCTTTCACCAGCATTCGAATCTCATCCATAACGACACGGTTCCACTATGCGGGAATTTTAATCGAACAAAATGCCCGGTTTTGCCTTAAAGAAACACCTGAATGCTGCTGCGTCCAAACGATTTTTTCGATCGTTCGCAGGCATGCCCAAGATAAACAACAAACAACTCGACCAGGAAACATAAACAATTTATTTCTGGTGTATGTTTTTGATGGAACCAGAAGAGCATCCAAAAATGTTTGCAGAATAACAGCCATAAATGGAAGATCTTTTGCATGGTTTTCGAGCTGTGTTTCTATGCGCGTTTATGTTAGTTCAAAAATCAAAACTGGTTTAAACTGTTTAGTGCGCAAACATTTAATTAATTAAAAGAACATCACAAATTACCTAAGATTCACAGATTCCACCGAAACCTCACACTATCACTGAAACGATTATTTACATATGAATTATTAGTAAGTCTTCAGGTCATTAACAAGTAACGGAATTATCGCACCTTATCGAGAAATGTTTAGTTTTTGGACAAACTCATCTGCGACAACACACAAACCAATCCAAACAATGGGTCATTCGTCACTAGAAAAATATGATGTGTGGAAATCGGTCGGTTTATCGGGTGCACTCACACACACCAAAGACTGCTGAGGATCTCATTGACTAACCCAAAACTGACTAAAAGCGAAGAAAAGCTAGTTTTCAACATTGGGGAAATTGCCGATAAAATGCGAACGAACGATTTCTTTTGAGGCGCGCGTTAACAGTTGGGAATCATCGAAGCAATGTTTGATTAAAGTCGCACCCACTTATAACTGCCATAATCTCTTTATCAAATGCTAATAGTCATTTAGGTAAGCGAGGTCTTGCCGAAATAATCCGGCGAGATTTGCGACCGATGTTTTTAACGCCCCGAAAAAATCAAGAACGATTTTAAACATCCAAGTATCGTTGCAGTAAAGCAAAGGAATTTATATTAATTTAAAATCATTCCAATGTATTCCTGGGTTTCAGTCAATTTTATTGTTTTTTATTTAAAATGTTACAAATACGTTTCGGTGTCTTTCTCCACCATCATCAGTTTGTATGTATGGCTGTTTCCACCTTCACCTTTGGCAAGCCATGGTGAAGGTGGAAACAGCCATACATACAAACTGATGATGGTGGAGAAAGACACCGAAACGTATTTGTAACATTTTAAATAAAAAACAATAAAATTGACTGAAACCCAGGAATACATTGGAATGAATTAAAGTACAGTCAGGAAAATATACGAAATTAATTTAAAATATCTATTTTTTAAACATCAAACTCCCACATACTTACTTATATTTATATTAAATAAAATTCTCTCCAAGAAACTTAACTTCTTATCACATACGCCATCAATATCGAATCCACGCGCCAATTACGGTTTCGGAGCTTGTTGTTTCCTCGGAATAATCGGCGCTGTTTCTTCGGTTTTAGACTGATCGAGTTTCTCATGTTCCTTCCTCACCATTTCTTTCAATTCTTCCTAAAAATCAGCAGTATTTGCAGCAGTGCTATCGCCTTGAATTAGTGGAACTGTTGGACTCCATCCATCCAACAATTGCTCAAATCCAGTGGATTTAAAAAGCATTAATGAGCACTAAACACTTACGCTCCATCCAAGTTTATCAGCTAATAATTGGCAGCCGTCGTCGCAATCGCCCAACCAAGCCACATCTCGCGTGTTTCCTTTGCGATCATATTCCAGGCCGCCAGGAATATCCGTCAATGCCATAACACCGGTTCGATGGCCAGCTTTTTCCCTGTTGATCAACAGTCTGGGTGTCATGGAAGAAGGCCTGAAACCCCGAAAAACATTAGGGTTTTCCTCTGGGAGGCCAACAGTGCAACTTACATGTCAATCAAGCTAGCAAACGGGTTAACTTCCAAGGAAGAGCCCAAGATAATCAGCAGGTCACATTTTTCGAAATCCTCGTCGATTGAATTGTGGAACTTTGCAGGTAGACTTTCCCCAAAAAACACTATATCTGGTTTGACTATGCCGGGGCATTTTTCACAAATTGGTATTTCATCGTTGAATATTATTTCTGAAAAGCTGGCTGGTATGAAAAGAATGCGACGTTATGGCAAAAAACCTTTCCTACTTTTCATCCATTTCAAATCATATTTCCTCCTGCATTCCAAACAATGGCCAGTGTAGCACGTACCGTGTGCTTCAACAAGCTTTTCGTCCGGAATACCGGCGACTCGTTCCAGGGCGTCGATATTTTGCGTATAGTGTCTCAACAACATACCATTTTCGTGCAGTAATCGAATGAAATAATGGCACGCCGTAGGCTTGAACGCGCCAGGAAAGAGTTCCTTAGCCAGAACGAAGAATGGCTTTGGGTTTTTACGGAAGAACGACAGGTGAAAGATCGCCTCAGGACATGGCAATTCGTATTTTTGCAAATTATGGTACAGGCCCGTTCCAGCTGAACGAAAATCCGGGATTCCTGCAGCTGAAATCAGAAGATATCACAGTTTATGTTGTTAACGTTTTGTCCGTTTTATTAAATGGTTTTTGTATCTTCACGAGTACTTAGTCGTTTAAAAACAAAAATGTACGTAAAAAATACCAGCAAGAAGGAATTTTTTTTCTTGGCGGAAGGCGCAAGCCTCGGGAAAAACGCGCATAAATGAAAACATCGTTACTTACAAGTAGAAATTCCGGCGCCAGCCATGGTAATAACATTCTTACAGCCCTTTTTGTTGATATATGCCACAACCCCATCCAGACTGGTGTCATTCAAGATCTGAAAAAATCGAAAACTGCCCAGTAAACCTGCGACCAGTTTAGGCCCCAATTCGGTTTGGGGCCTAAACCAGCTCCGGTTCACAGTGGAGAACATTTTGTTGTTGTTTTCCTCGGGTTGTGCGCTGTGTTGTAGAGGTTAGGGTCTGCTGCTTACCTTCGGGCTGACGCTTGCTGATGCGGCATCATTGAGCCCCAAAAGCTGCAATTTTTCCAAAATGTGCTTTTGGAGACTTGCCAAACTTAGGGCTGAGGCAGTGTCAATGTCAGGAGATTCACTGTGAGGCGACTCATTTTGCTCCGGTTCATCTGCCCTTGCAATTAATAAGTACAATTTTAGCCAAATCAGACTCGGTTGCGTGTATCTGATAATAAATACCGTCAGTTTTTCCGTTTGAAGACATTTAAAATCTGTTTACTAGTCGGTTTAGATCTGTGATTGACAACATAGATAACAGAGGTTATCAGAGATTAGTAGACAACTAATTATTATCAATTAATGTCTGATGTCATCTGTGTTGCCAACTCGCGTTATTATTTATCATTATGGACCACCACAAGGGGGAGCTTTACCCCCTTGTCACTTTGACAGTC
This sequence comes from Dendroctonus valens, assembly GCA_024550625.1. Lineage (NCBI taxonomy): Eukaryota > Metazoa > Arthropoda > Insecta > Coleoptera > Curculionidae > Dendroctonus > Dendroctonus valens. The sequence continues at coordinate 1,162,436 of JAJTJO010000599.1, read as the reverse complement.
AGCTACGACGTTGTCAGAATGTCACCACTATCAGATACATCCAAAGACATTAATGGGTGGATAAACCCATTGTAATATTTGTAAGAGTTTGTATTTTTTTGCAGATTCCCCGTCACTTTCGCCGACAATTACTGAGATGGATTTGGAACCAACATTTTTTTGGTGAGTTTCACTTCTATTAGATCATTTTTCGGTTTTTTTTTATTATACATCGTGAAATCCTCTCTAAAGAAACACCCCGTATGTAGTTTTCTTTGAGAATGGATTTTGATAATATTTACTATACATTTTTTGACTTTTTCGAACGGTTTTTAGCTTTTTTTAGGTCGCAATCTTTAACGGGCCACATCTTCCTTATTATTTATCTTATAGTTATCGGGCAGCTTCTTAGGTCGGAAACAATTCATTGAACGCAAAAAACACGGTTGTGAAAATTCGATTTTTGGTCGAAAATTTCAAAGGGGTTAATAAGGGAAATATTTTTCCAAAAAATTCAAGTCTCCCAAAATACCTCGAACTCGGCATCATTTTCACCGGAACGAGGCGAGGAATGCAACGAGCAGTTTAAATCCCCTGACGGACTCTTCAGATCCGACATAATCAACATTTTTTGCCTTTTTGGAGCGGTTTTTAGCTGTTTTTAGGTCGCAATCTTTGACGGGCCGTATCTTCCTTATTATGGACCCGAAAACTTCATATTCGTTATCGGGCAGCTTCTTAGGTCGGAACCAATCCATTGAACGCAAAAAACACGGTTGTGAAAATTCGATTTTTGGTCGAAAATTTCATAAGGGGTTAATAAGGGAAATATTTTTCCAAAAAATTCAAGTCTCCCAAAATACCTCGAACTCGGCATCATTTTCACCGGAACGAGGCGAGGAATGCAACGAGCAGTTTAAATCCCCTGACGGACTCTTCAGATCCGACATAATCAACATTTTTTGCCTTTTTAGGGCGGCTTTTAGCTGTTTTTAGGTCGCAATCTTTGACGGGCCATATCTTCCTTATTATGGACCCGAAAACTTCATATTCGTTATCGGGCAGCTTCTTAGGTCGGAAACAATCCATTGAACGCAAAAAACACGGTTGTGAAAATTCGATTTTTGGTCGAAAATTTCATAAGGGGTTAATAAGGGAAATATTTTTCCAAAAAATTCAAGTCTCCCAAAATACCTCGAACTCGGCATCATTTTCACCGGAACGAGGCGAGGAATGCAACGAGCAGTTTAAATCCCCTGACGGACTCTTCAGATCCGACATAATCAACATTTTTTGCCTTTTTAGGGCGGTTTTTAGCTGTTTTTAGGTCGCAATCTTTGACGGGCCGTATCTTCCTTATTATGGACCCGAAAACTTCATATTCGTTATCGGGCAGCTTCTTAGGTCGGAAACAATCCATTGAACGCAAAAAACACGGTTGTGAAAATTCGATTTTTGGTCGAAAATTTCATAAGGGGTTGTTAATAAGGGAAATATTTTTCCAAAAAATTCAAGTCTCCCAAAATACCTCGAACTCGGCATCATTTTCACCGGAACGAGGCGAGGAATGCAACGAGCAGTTTAAATCCCATGACGGACTCTTCAGATTCGACATAATCAACATTTTTTGCCTTTTTGGAGCGGTTTTTAGCTGTTTTTAGGTCGCAATCTTTGACGGGCCGTATCTTCCTTATTATGGACCCGACAACTTCATATTCGTTATCGGGCAGCTTCTTAGGTCGGAAACAATCCATTGAACGCAAAAAACACGGTTGTGAAAATTCGATTTTTGGTCGAAAATTTCATAAGGGTTAGTTAATAAGGGAAATATTTTTCCAAAAAATTCAAGTCTCCCAAAATACCTCGAACTCGGCATCATTTTCACCGGAACGAGGCGAGGAATGCAACGAGCAGTTTAAATCCCCTGACGGACTCTTCAGATTCCGACATAATCAACATTTTTTGCCTTTTTAGGGCGGCTTTTAGCTGTTTTTAGGTCGCAATCTTTGACGGGCCATATCTTCCTTATTATGGACCCGAAAACTTCATATTCGTTATCGGGCAGCTTCTTAGGTCGGAAACAATCCATTGAACGCAAAAAAACACGGTTGTGAAAATTCGATTTTTGGTCGAAAATTTCATAAGGGGTTAATAAGGGAAATATTTTTCCAAAAAATTCAAGTCTCCCAAAATACCTCGAACTCGGCATCATTTTCACCGGAACGAGGCGAGGAATGCAACGAGCAGTTTAAATCCCCTGACGGACTCTTCAGATTCCGACATAATCAACATTTTTTGCCTTTTTAGGGCGGCTTTTAGCTGTTTTTAGGTCGCAATCTTTGACGGGCCGTATCTTCCTTATTATGGACCCGAAAACTTCATATTCGTTATCGGGCAGCTTCTTAGGTCGGAACCAATCCATTGAACGCAAAAAACACGGTTGTGAAAATTCGATTTTTGGTCGAAAATTTCATAAGGGGTTAATAAGGGAAATATTTTTCCAAAAAATTCAAGTCTCCCAAAATACCTCGAACTCGGCATCATTTTCACCGGAACGAGGCGAGGAATGCAACGAGCAGTTTAAATCCCCTGACGGACTCTTCAGATCCGACATAATCAACATTTTTTGCCTTTTTAGGGCGGCTTTTAGCTGTTTTTAGGTCGCAATCTTTGACGGGCCATATCTTCCTTATTATGGACCCGAAAACTTCATATTCGTTATCGGGCAGCTTCTTAGGTCGGAAACAATCCATTGAACGCAAAAAACACGGTTGTGAAAATTCGATTTTTGGTCGAAAATTTCATAAGGGGTTAATAAGGGAAATATTTTTCCAAAAAATTCAAGTCTCCCAAAATACCTCGAACTCGGCATCATTTTCACCGGAACGAGGCGAGGAATGCAACGAGCAGTTTAAATCCCCTGACGGACTCTTCAGATCCGACATAATCAACATTTTTTGCCTTTTTAGGGCGGCTTTTAGCTGTTTTTAGGTCGCAATCTTTGACGGGCCATATCTTCCTTATTATGGACCCGAAAACTTCATATTCGTTATCGGGCAGCTTCTTAGGTCGGAAACAATCCATTGAACGCAAAAAACACGGTTGTGAAAATTCGATTTTTGGTCGAAAATTTCAAAGGGGTTAGTTAATAAGGGAAATATTTTTCCAAAAAATTCAAGTCTCCCAAAATACCTCGAACTCGGCATCATTTTCACCGGAACGAGGCGAGGAATGCAACGAGCAGTTTAAATCCCCTGACGGACTCTTCAGATTCGACATAATCAACATTTTTTGCCTTTTTGGAGCGGTTTTTAGCTGTTTTTAGGTCGCAATCTTTGACGGGCCGTATCTTCCTTATTATGGACCCGAAAACTTCATATTCGTTATCGGGCAGCTTCTTAGGTCGGAAACAATCCATTGAACGCAAAAAACACGGTTGTGAAAATTCGATTTTTGGTCGAAAATTTCAAAGGGGTTAGTTAATAAGGGAAATATTTTTCCAAAAAATTCAAGTCTCCCAAAATACCTCGAACTCGGCATCATTTTCACCGGAACGAGGCGAGGAATGCAACGAGCAGTTTAAATCCCCTGACGGACTCTTCAGATCCGACATAATCAACATTTTTTGCCTTTTTAGGGCGGCTTTTAGCTGTTTTTAGGTCGCAATCTTTGACGGGCCATATCTTCCTTATTATGGACCCGAAAACTTCATATTCGTTATCGGGCAGCTTCTTAGGTCGGAAACAATCCATTGAACGCAAAAAACACGGTTGTGAAAATTCGATTTTTGGTCGAAAATTTCATAAGGGGTTAATAAGGGAAATATTTTTCCAAAAAATTCAAGTCTCCCAAAATACCTCGAACTCGGCATCATTTTCACCGGAACGAGGCGAGGAATGCAACGAGCAGTTTAAATCCCCTGACGGACTCTTCAGATCCGACATAATCAACATTTTTTGCCTTTTTAGGGCGGCTTTTAGCTGTTTTTAGGTCGCAATCTTTGACGGGCCATATCTTCCTTATTATGGACCCGAAAACTTCATATTCGTTATCGGGCAGCTTCTTAGGTCGGAAACAATCCATTGAACGCAAAAAACACGGTTGTGAAAATTCGATTTTTGGTCGAAAATTTCATAAGGGGTTAATAAGGGAAATATTTTTCCAAAAAATTCAAGTCTCCCAAAATACCTCGAACTCGGCATCATTTTCACCGGAACGAGGCGAGGAATGCAACGAGCAGTTTAAATCCCCTGACGGACTCTTCAGATCCGACATAATCAACATTTTTTGCCTTTTTAGGGCGGCTTTTAGCTGTTTTTAGGTCGCAATCTTTGACGGGCCATATCTTCCTTATTATGGACCCGAAAACTTCATATTCGTTATCGGGCAGCTTCTTAGGTCGGAAACAATCCATTGAACGCAAAAAACACGGTTGTGAAAATTCGATTTTTGGTCGAAAATTTCATAAGGGGTTAATAAGGGAAATATTTTTCCAAAAAATTCAAGTCTCCCAAAATACCTCGAACTCGGCATCATTTTCACCGGAACGAGGCGAGGAATGCAACGAGCAGTTTAAATCCCCTGACGGACTCTTCAGATCCGACATAATCAACATTTTTTGCCTTTTTAGGAGCGGTTTTTAGCTGTTTTTAGGTCGCAATCTTTGACGGGCCATATCTTCCTTATTATGGACCCGAAAACTTCATATTCGTTATCGGGCAGCTTCTTAGGTCGGAAACAATCCATTGAACGCAAAAAACACGGTTGTGAAAATTCGATTTTTGGACGAAAAGGGGTTAATAAGGGAAATATTTTTCCAAAAAATTCAAGTCTCCCAAAATACCTCGAACTCGGCATCATTTTCACCGGAACGAGGCGAGGAATGCAACGAGCAGTTTAAATCCCCTGACGGACTCTTCAGATCCGACATAATCAACATTTTTTGCCTTTTTAGGGCGGCTTTTAGCTGTTTTTAGGTCGCAATCTTTGACGGGCCGTATCTTCCTTATTATGGACCCGACAACTTCATATTCGTTATCGGGCAGCTTCTTAGGTCGGAAACAATCCATTGAACGCAAAAAACACGGTTGTGAAAATTCGATTTTTGGTCGAAAATTTCATAAGGGGTTAATAAGGGAAATATTTTTCCAAAAAATTCAAGTCTCCCAAAATACCTCGAACTCGGCATCATTTTCACCGGAACGAGGCGAGGAATGCAACGAGCAGTTTAAATCCCCTGACGGACTCTTCAGATCCGACATAATCAACATTTTTTGCCTTTTTAGGGCGGCTTTTAGCTGTTTTTAGGTCGCAATCTTTGACGGGCCATATCTTCCTTATTATGGACCCGAAAACTTCATATTCGTTATCGGGCAGCTTCTTAGGTCGGAAACAATCCATTGAACGCAAAAAACACGGTTGTGAAAATTCGATTTTTGGTCGAAAATTTCATAAGGGGTTAATAAGGGAAATATTTTTCCAAAAAATTCAAGTCTCCCAAAATACCTCGAACTCGGCATCATTTTCACCGGAACGAGGCGAGGAATGCAACGAGCAGTTTAAATCCCCTGACGGACTCTTCAGATCCGACATAATCAACATTTTTTGCCTTTTTAGGGCGGCTTTTAGCTGTTTTTAGGTCGCAATCTTTAACGGGCCATATCTTCCTTATTACGAACTTTTATTAGATTTTTTTTTATTTCACTTTTATTAGATCATTTTTCGGTTTTTTCTTATTATACATCGTGAAATCCTCTCTAAAGAAACACCCCGTATGCAGTTTTCTTTGAGAATGGATTTTAATAATATTCACAGTTTCATTACATAATTACAGTTTCTTCATTTTTTTTTCAGTTGCCCAGTTCTCGACAAGCATGCGTCATCACAACGATTCAATAGGAATCAATCGCGCTGCGAAGGATCATCGAAAGTGCAGAGAAAGTGCTTTAGTTAATGTTAATAGTAATAATTATTTGTGTTTATTTGCCTAATAAAATTGATTTAATTCCATTTTTATTGTTTGATTTTTTTATATACACCTCTATCCCCTAAAACATTCTGCTGCTTTGATACAAATCGAATTATCGTCGAACGACTGAAATTTCCAGTGAAACTGTGCGAAAACTCTCCATTGCTCCTGATATTCTCGCTACCTCCTTAAACATTCTGCTGCCCTGATACAAATCGAATTATCGTCGAACGACTGAAATTTCCAGTGAAACTGTGCGAAAACTCTCCATTGCTCCTGATATTCTCGCTACCTCCTTGAACATTCTGCTGCCCTGATACAAAGAAAAATTTCGTTTTGCCATTCAAATTTTGCTAATAGAGAGCCACTAGATCCACATAAAAAATAACGTAACGTTAAACTGCTGCTCCTGATATCGGCTCGCTACCTCCTTAAACATTCTGCTGCCCTGATACAAAGAAAAATTTCGTTTTGCCATTCAAATTTTGCAAATAGAGAGCTACTAAATCCACATAAAAAATAACGTAACGTTAAACTCCTGCTCCTGATATCGGCTCGCTACCTCCTTAAACATTCTGCTGCCCTGATACAAAGAAAAATTTCGTTTTGCCATTCAAATTTTGCAAATAGAGAGCTACTAGATCCTCATAAAAATAACGTATCGTTAAACTCCTGCTCCTGATATCGGCTCGCTACCTCCTTAAACATGCTGCTGCCCTGATACAAGGAAAAATTTCGTTTTGCCATTCAAATTTTGAAAATAGAGAGCTACTAGATCCTCATAAAAATAACGTATCGTTAAACTCCTGCTCCTGATATCGGCTCGCTACCTCCTGAAACATGCTGCTGCCCTGATACAAAGAAAAATTTCGTGTTGCCATTCAAATTTTTTTTGCTTCTATTTCTTCACGGGTTGGCAATTTTCAACCAATTTGGTTAAATTGTGTTAAAAAGTTGTTAAAAAAACTGCTGAGATTCTTATAAAAGTCTTTATTTATTTCAACAAAAATTATACACTTATTTCGCAATTATCATAGAAAAAAGGTTCTTAGATAAGCGTCTTCTGCCACTTGTTCCTCCAGTGTTCTTCAGGACGTCTGTCTCTGTAAGTGAATTTTAGCTTAATTTATGGATCAAATTGCTTAATTTAAAGTGTTCTTACCACTTACCAATACTATTTAGGAAACTTAATGCAATTTATTTTCAAATTGCGCGCCATACACCGGGGCCAGAGCTGTCAAGATTCTCGCATGCGAAAATAATCTGTGCTTCCGCCACAGGTCACAGAGGTGATCTGGGGTTAGGGGGTGAGCACTTCGTCTCTGCGAGGCTTGAGATGTCAGTTTTGTGGGCCGCGATGTAACCTGCCATCTGTGATTGACAACAGCAAAACAAAACAGACACAATCAGCGAAAGTGGCAACCTCCAGTTTGCACGGAACTTTACATTTTAAGTGCAAAAACGAGTGGGGTAGCAAGTGCTTAAAAGGGGATGCATGCTTTTCCAACATTTTCTTTTCATCAATTAACAAAACGAGCTCAAATTACTAAGGGAAGAGAAGAAATTTTACTCGAATTTTGTTCCCCTGAAAAAATCAGCTCTACTAATTATTGCCTTTTCATAGACGGTCTGTAGCCACACCGCAAGTTTGACGTGTTACACTTAACCAAACCCTCCTATTGACAAATTGTGACAATTCAAGTTTGGCGAAATTGTTCGGAGCCCTAACATTGCAATTATGGGGCTTTTTGGCAAATCCTCGGATCGAAATCCAAAGGATATGGTGACCGAGTGGAACCACAAGCTGCGGAAAGAGGGCTATCAGCTTGACAGGCAGGTGAACTCGATAAAGAGGGAGGAGGAAAAGGTGAAAAGGTCCCTCAAAGAAGCGGCAAAAAAGGGCGATAAAGACACCTGCACGATACTGGCCAAGGAAATAATCCGGGCAAGAAAGGCCGTGAACAAGATCTACACTTCGAAGGCCCACCTGAACTCTGTCATGCTTCAGATGAAAAACCAACTGGCCACTCTGCGAGTGGCAGGCGCCCTGCAGAAGTCTACGGAAGTAATGCAAGCCATGCAGTCCCTGATACGCACCCCGGAAGTGGCGCGGACAATGCAGGAAATGTCCAAGGAAATGATGAAAGCCGGGATTATTGAGGAAATGCTCGATGAGACTTTCGAGGGCTTGGAGGACACTGAGGAGATGGAGGAAGCGGCGCAAAGCGAAGTGGACAAAGTCCTCTTTGAAATCACCGAGGGCAAAATTGGCGAAGCCCCGCTGCCTCCTTCAGAGCCTGCGGAGAAAATCAAGGAGGCCCAAGGCCCGGCAGGTGAAGAGGAAGATGAAACAGAACTTGAAGAAATGCAGAGCAGGTTAGCTGCTTTGAAGTCATAAAGTAAGTATCTGCGCCTAAGCGCCAAGCGGGTTTGAAAAAACCCAACTTTCGTATTCTAACGAGTCGAGTCGACATTTTATCTCTAAAGGAGAACAACCACTAAAAAATTTACTTAGACTTAAAAATCGCACCTCCTACTGCAGGCCTTACAGTGCACTTTCCGCCACATCGATATCTAAATGCAGTTTTTCTTTGATCTGTTGCATCAAGTAGGGTATTTTTTCAAAGTCGTTCATCCGCTCCCAACTATCCACTTTTATAGGAATCACACTACACTTGAGAGTGTCTTCCATAATAGCCGCAGTTCTGGCTGGTGAACTTCGCAGGGTGTTCGTGTTTTTCGTGTAATAATAGTCAGCATATCCACGTATCAGCACCCTGAAAGTTATCGACAAGACCGTGTAAATTTGAACTGATCCTAAAGGAATTATGAAATTTACTCACAGTTGCTGGTTATCGTCCACCTTGATATCATCCACATATTCCACACTCGATTGAAACGGCACGGGGGAATTGTGCTCGAAAATGATCGCATGATCTGAAAATAATTTATTTAATATAATTCCTCCTGGGTTTCAGTCAATTTTATTGTTTATTATTTAAAATGTCACAAATACGTTTCGGTGTCTTTCTCCACTGTTTCTAGCTTCACATTTGACTGGTCACTCTGACATTGACAGTCAAATTGACAGACATTGACTGTCAATGTCTGTCATCTGACATGACATTGACAGAAATTTTATTAAATAAATTGAAGTACAGTCAGGAAAATACACAAAAAATCTGAAAATAATGTAAAAAGGTGCCAAAATTTGAACTTGAAATATCTTTTACAGGATGATAACCAAAATCGGAATAGGCAACTTGCTGAATAATCAGCATTGTGATACTGTTCAAAGCTTCTTCAATAAGTGATTCTACCTGCACAAGATTAGACAGAAATATTTTCAAAATTGAGTAGAATTTGTAGATATTGTAAATGCATCTGGATGTGCTCTCTTCTAAACTTAGATGGTAAGTTCCAAAGGAAAAGAGTGCAAAAACAGACTCTAAATTGTTAATAATTCTATGGCAAAAAATCGAGATTTATTATGTGATATTTATTGCAACGGACGTTAATCGAGTGCTGCTGATGCAATAAGTCCTAATTGAAAATCCTAACTAGTTCTACTTGACACGATAATAACACTGAAATGCACTTACCTATTCGGGCGCCTAATTTCCAAAGCAAATCGGTCAAAACAAACTGCTTGCCGCCCAAAGCTTTCTCCAAAGCGCCCTCGAAGACGAAACGTTCCGGCTTTGGGTACTGGCGGATCAACTCTTTGGGGTCCGAGTTCGCCGGCAAAAGTTGCGCCAGATCAGGCTTGTAGGCGGTTAAGCATTGCCAAATCGTAAAATATTGCTCATAGTTCGAGTAAAACTCTACGGAAAAAAAGGGATTTTAATGCAATTTGTGGCCGATATTGGAAGTTGGGCGGTTCTGCTTTAGTAACCTGGAGTATTAACTAACACGCTTGCAAACAACAGAGTTTTATGTATATTAGAGTTGTAGAGAGAGTTGAACAGGATGGTGAAACCTACTTAAAGTTGAAATACCTTCATCTCTGGCCCTCAGAAGTTTAAATGTGCTGTTGCAGGCCTGGGTAACACCACTGTGTCGTGGCCGGGTGCCCCAACACCTCGCCGCTAACGTGCGCACACAGCGGCATCAGCGCAAAAGTGTCACACGACACAGTGTTACCCAGGCCTACAGGTAGTGTTGAGTTTAAATCGAGCTTCCGTCCTGTTTAATCTGCTCAGTTTTGACAACGCCTATTGTTTTGTTATTTATATTTTTAAGCTTTAGAATAAACATTGATAATTAATTGATTGTGAATTTGCTGAGCATTAATAAACAGTATATTTATTTAACAGTGTCTTATTGAACCCACCCAAATGGTCATGCATCTACTCACGTTTCTCTAGCAAGTGGGACACATAGGTTTCATTTAGCGCTCTTGATAACACGTCGATTCGGTAAATGTCCAGTAGGCAAAGAGCCGCCGCAAACCGTATCCAAATGATCTCTTTTCGATTTTCTTCCGCCAATTTCGGCGTGGTTTTCATCCACTCTTTCAAGTGCTCCCAATGGACGGGCTTGTAATCCGTTAGGACAAGGTTTACGGCAATACTGTAGACATCAACAGGCTCCTTTGGTGTTGATGGGTTCTTGAATATGCAGGTGGAGACATAATCTAGCAACGGTTTGTGGCAATGGTGCTAAAACGTTTAAAAGTGTAGGTTTGCGTGACTGGGACACTTTGAAGGGTTTTGGGGCCCAGCTCTTCATGACACCGCTTACCATTCTAGCCATGTTCCTTAAAACCCCGATAGCTCGTTTGTAATCAATGCTACGGTCAATGATGTAGTTGGCACATGTATCAAACAGCACCTCCTGATAGTAAAACCCATACCGATTCGTATATTTATGCGCCAACCGGTTAAGGCAAAACTCCATCTTCACTATAGAGACGTTGTCGATGTCCACCACCAGATCGGTGCTGGCTTTCGCCAGCAGTTTCTCATAAAGGGAATTTCGAGGCAGCTGACAAACGAGGCAGATTATCTTGCGGGCAGTTTCCCCATCAAATTCCCCCGGATAGGATTCCAGGTTTTCTATCAGGATCTTAATGGTTTCCAGAGATAAGCGATTATTGACTGCATAATTCAAACAATCGACCATTTGGACTGGGTTGCTGGTATTTAGTTTGGTGGGCAAATGGATTTCGAACACCAACGGCAACGCCATCTTCAGTGCCTCGACAAGTGGCGTGCTTTCAAAGTTTCTCAGCAGAAAATCCAGGAACAAAATGTGCGGAATATTCAGCGAGTTGACGTTGTTTCGGATTACTTGCAACATCACTTGGACTATCAGGCTCTTGGCTGGGATTCCCACATAAGAAACGGCTTTTAACGCATCAATGGCATCGTTTATATCGATCACGCCGGCGTATTTTTTGATGTGTTCGCATATTTTTGCGAAATCTGGATGCTTTGCGAGTCGGGAAGGTGATAAACTTGAGCTGAAGGAAACAAGGGACATAAAAAGTATGTGGAATCGATGCAAAGTTGGTACCTTCCATCTCTTTGAAATTGGAAAATTGCATTTATGGCTTGAATCGAATGCTTTTCATTCATCCGCGAATGGTGCTTGTGGACGATTTCGAACACTCTCAATGGAGAGTTTGCTGTTCTGATGCTATAGAGCAAACTGTCCTCTTTATAGTTGTCTAAAGGCTTGAAAAGGTCACCTAGAAGATAAAACTGTAAACTTTCTAGCAAATTAGGGAGTGGGACAGATTTTCCCACTTAATTCCCACCAATTAAATGCCTATTACCTGAAAATATGGGATTTTTCGTAATGGAAACACTTCGAAATGCTCCATAGCTGTTTGCAGATGTTCGACATATGGCTCTTGATAAAGCAAACATTACAGAATCCCCTCAGCTCAGTACTAGAACAAGATTATACCTAGGACATATTTTTAATCAAAACGCAACTCTACCTTAAAACCAGCCAATTATTAAGTAATGAAAAGCACTTTCGCAACCATGGCTTGAAACTGATGCGCTTTTGGGGCTTCCAGGCCGTCAGGGAAAAGAATTTCTCCCGGGCGTTTCGCAAGCACGAGTGGCGAGCCTCCTCAGAGTGGGCTGCGCCAAGCACCTATGAAGTGCATCCTCATGCTTGCGAAGAAGCTCCAAAAGCGCATCCATAGCATAAATAGCTGCGAAAAAGAATGGAAACCAAAAAACGGTTGAGAGACGCTCACTTTTTGGCAAAAATTGCTCCAAAATCAAGCACAATTCGATGCCACCACTTGAAAAGAAAATCCTGAATTTTAGGGAAACTTTTTGAACTCCACTTTGTGCTAGTTGGCAAATAACGGCTCTCTTACCTCAGACACTAAACATTAACATGCGATTTGGGGCCTCTTTGTATTTCAAGTTACGATTTGAAATGTTAGCTTGAAGCACACCGGATTTGAAGGTTATGAACTGTCAAAAAGAATGTGCCTCTTACCTTTTAATAATAATAATAGTATCTGGAGCCTTAAAACATGTAATTGCACAGTGTTCCAATGTTTTGAACACTAATTTTGGGCTTGACAACGGGGAAAAAACACTAAAATCATGAAACGAAAGAGGAGTGTTCACATTGCGGTTAGGTTATCAGGCCTTCTTCATTGCGGTTAGGTTATCATTCCAACGACCTGTCAAATTTATTCAAAATGGCGGATTGTGGGCAAACATTGAATTGTTGTTATCTTCTTCAGTTTGCTTATAGTGACTTTTTCTCAGTTTTTGTGCAGTCGTTATTGAATTCTGTTCCTATTTAGTTTGTTTCTGGAACCCATTAGCGTATTTTTAAGTAATAATGCCCATTACGTGCTTAGTAGTAGGCTGTGGAAGTCGTTCTAACAGGGATAACGTAAAATTCTACTGTGTACCAGCTGTGTAGTGTAATAAGTTTGCGACCCATAAAAATTAATTGTCTGAACGACGGAGAGGACTATGGATAGCAGCAATCAAGCGGGACGATCTCATAGAATCCAAATTAAAAAACCAGAGAGTATGCAGTAAGCATTTCATTACAGGTAAGTCTCCCCAAGTCAATAAAAGAATTTTTATAATAAGGAATTGTTTAATTGAGCTGAGAGTAGGAACATAAATTAAATAAATTAAAACCGCCTTATAATAAAAATTACACTAAAAATGAGTGAAAATGTAAACAGTATCTAAATGGGTATAAAACGCTGCTTACCTTTCCCCAACATCAGGAGTTTCCAACAATAATGTCTTTAAATGTTCACTCTGCATCTTAAAAAGTTTTTTATCACTAAAAAAACACTCGAAATCGAGTAATTCAGCGAAAAGTAAATCGAATAATTAACTGAATTAACCTCAATAGACTGGTTGTGTGCCCACAGCTGTCAATTTTGGTCACGTGGTTTGGAATGCCTAATTGTTGATTTGAGGTTAGATGCTGTCAGACTGAAATTTGTTTAAAAGCCCGAAGTTTAAGCGTTCACAAACAATAGTTCCTCTGTTTTTACTCAATTTGCTTCAGGTTGTCCTACACGATATTTACTCAAATTCTTTGAGGCTGTTTTACCTGGGGCTAAATTTACCGACAGGGAGTGCACTAAACGGTCCAAATGGCTGCTTTTGAAGGTGAGTCTCAAAACTTGTTTGATTTGCACACTTTTAGGGACATAAATAAGCAAAAGTGACAAAATTCGAATAAGCATTTAGCCAAAATTAGCTTTTGCCAAGCGCTTTTGCTTTCTAGAGTTTGGTGTTCTGCCTGAACTTGCAAAAGCCATTGAGGAGCTGGAATGGACGTGAGTACTAAAAAACCCATCTTTAAGTTGATTTGGTGAACTCTTTGCCCAGTCTGCCCACAGATATTCAAGCCGAAAGTATTCCTCTGATGCTTGGAGGTGGCGATATTCTCTTAGCTGCTGAGACTGGCTCGGGGAAAACTGCTGCTTTCTGCCTGCCAATTATCCAAATAGTTTGGGAAACTCTAAAGGACATTCAGTCAGGGAAAGCCAGCAAAGCTGCCACTGCCATCTGTAAGTTTTGCGAAAAAAAACGGGTTTTTTTTTGGTAATTGTTCCTTAAATTGTGTATATTTTCCTGACTGTATTTCAACTTAATTCAAAAGAAATTCCTGGGTTCCAGTCACTTTTATTGTTTATTATTTAAAATGTTACAAATACGTTTCGGTGTCTTTCTCCACCATCATCAGTTTGTATGTATGGCTGTTTCCACCTTCACCATGGCTTGCCAAAGGTGAAGGTGGTAACAGCCATACATACAAACTGATGATGGTGGAGAAAGACACCGAAACGTATTTGTAACATTTTAAATAATAAACAATAAAAGCGACTGGAACCCAGGAATTTCTTTTGAATTGTTCGTTAACTTCCAGCTCCCGCTTGGACGTTATCCACTCACGATCGAGGCAACGAGCTTGCTGTGGCCCCCGACGGTTTACGGGTGCAATCCCGCGATGTTAAAGCCTGGCACGGAGTCAGATGCACCAGAGGCATAAGTGGAGGCGGAAAATGGGGCTATGAAGCCACTATCGCAGACGAGGGCCTTTGCCGGCTCGGCTGGTCCACTTTGAATGCCACGCTGGAATTGGGAACTGATAAGTGGGTGGATTTTAGACGCTACTCGGCTTTTTTCCCTTCTAACATTTGGCTGATGGTTTAGATTCGGATGGGGCTTTGGAGGCACCGGGAAGAAGTCAAACAATCGCATATTCGATAGTTATGGCACATCTTTTGGAAAGTCCGATGTAATCACTTGTCTGCTGGATTTGGATGCTGGCGAAATTGGCTTTATGAAGAACGGCACTCATTTGGGGGTGGCTTTTTCTGGTGTCAATACGAAAGATCCTGTGTTTCCTTCAGCTGTTTTAAAGGTACACAGTTGTGTGTGTGTGTCTGTGTGTTTTGAAAAGGAATTTCGGTTTCAGAATGCAGAAATGTGTTTTAACTTTGGCCATCACCCTTTCACGCACAATTTGCCCGAGAAGTTCTTGCCTTTAGTGTCCGCCCCAAAAGACCGAGTGGTGATGAACACTAACGCAGGCAGTGGAAGCAGCGATGGAGTCGTCAAACGTGAGCGCCAGCTCCGGAGTAAAACGACAATTTTCACCGATGTTTTCCCCCCTGTTTCAGTGGCGAATAACGCGCCGCAAGCTCTGATAATTGAACCATCTCGCGAACTGGCCGAGCAAACGTTCAATCAAATACAGCTATTCAAGAAATACATTGAAAACCCCTGCATTAAGGACCTGCTGGTTATTGGCGGCTCGAATGTCAAGCAGCAGATGTCGATTTTGCAGAACCCAGGGGTGGATATTGTAGTTGGAACCCCTGGACGATTGGAGGATTTAATTCAAGGCGGGTATCTGTCGCTGGCGAATTGCAGGTTTTTCGTGCTGGACGAAGCAGATGGCCTGCTTAAGCAGGGTTTCACTGATTTCATTGAGCAACTGCAGAGGCAAATGCCCAAAATCACTGCGGATGGTAAACGGCTGCAGATGATAGTTTGCAGTGCCACTTTGCATGATTTTGAGGTAAGTTTTCGGACGGTTCCACTTCGGAACGGGCGTTAAACTAAGGAAATCATTGCAGGTGAAGAAAATGGCCGAAAAATTAATGCACTTCCCCACGTGGATCGACTTGAAAGGCGAAGACGCTGTTCCTGAAACTGTCCATCATGTGGTGGTTCAAGTGGACCCGCAAAATGATCGAACCTGGCAAAACACTCGAAGACACATCACAACTGACGGTGTGCATCAGCAGGACGTTAAGCCTGCCGATAACAGTCCGGAAACCATGAGCGAAGCGGTGAAAATCCTTAAGGGCGAATACGTGATAAGAGCGATAATGGAGCACCAGATGGACAAGGGCATCATTTTCTGCCGCACCAAGCTGGATTGCGACAATCTGGAAAAATACATGGAACAAATGGGTCCGACTTATACGTGCGTGTGTCTGCACGGGGACCGCAAGCCGCACGAACGGAAGGGCAATTTGGAGCTTTTTAAAAAAGATGAAGTCAAGTTCCTCATCTGCACAGATGTGGCTGCCAGAGGCCTGGATATTGCCGGCTTACCTTTTATGATCAACGTGACTCTTCCGGATGAAAAGTCCAATTATGTGCACCGCATTGGGAGAGTTGGACGAGCCGATCGCATGGGATTAGCCATCAGCTTGGTCAGCACTGTTCCTGAAAAAGTACGTAAAATATCAAAGAAAAAACATTTCAGCTTTTGCCCGGATTTGACGCATTTTTCCCAATTCAATGCAAAATTTATCATGTTTCTTTCGAGGTGTGGTATCATGGAGCATGGTGCAAAAGTCGCGGAAAAAACTGCTGGGACACCAACTTAACCGACGCGAATGGCTGTTGCATGTGGTACGATGAGCCTCGGGTACGTAATCTCCACATCAATTAAGCGCATCAAAAAGCAGCAGTTGATTTTTCAGTACTTGGGCGAGATCGAAGAACATCTGAAGCTAACCATCCAGCAAATCGGGCCCGATCTGAAAGTGCCCCACGACGAATTCGACGGCAAAGTCGTGTACGGGGAGAAAAAGCAGCAAACTGGATCGAGCCACGCAAATCACACCGCCCAAATGGCCCCAATCGTTTCGGACTTGACGAAACTGGAAAGCCAAGCGCAGATTTTGTATTTGAACCGGCATCTCGCCAAAACCGCTCGCGTTGTCTAGTTGAAACAACAATTCCTGCTCAGTTTGTTGCTTTAGAAAGCCTGGAAAATGTTTATTTATTCAATCAATTCACTAAACTTAGATTATTTACGATTGAGGGCGTCTTATCTATAGTCAGTCATAAAACGTTACAGACACACAACGGAAATTGGAGAATAAATGGACAAAAAATTGCAGGATGAACTTAAGAAAAGCCACTTTCCCATCAGGAATGTGCTAGGAAGAAACTCATACTGGAACCCAGGAAAGAGTCCAATCTCTCATGGCTTTTTCAGGCCAAAATACACATCGTGCACACTAACGTTCAGAATAATCCGCTGATAAATGTTGTTGCACTTTTGGTCAGTAATAATGAGCTTGCACTCGCCTAATCGGGAAAGGGCGCGTTGTGCGATCGTGCTTGATACCATTTTAAAGCCATCCAATGCACAGCAGGACGCCAACACCTTGAACACGTCCACGAATGTCGTTTCGTCCACGCCAGTCCTTTCAATCTGAAATTCCATTCCATGCCATCATCGGACAATCAAAAAACCCAAATTCGGAATGTTTACCTCCGCAACGATGGCTTGGAGCAGCAACTTTTGCAGTCGCGACGACCTTTTTATGGCAGTCACTTGAGGCTGAGTGATCATGGCCGTTAGAGCATCGTTGATGTGCTGAATGCTGACTTGTTGGTCGTCGCTGTCGCGTTCCGCAATCTCGGCAGCTCGTCTGCAGATGTCCAAAGCACGGCGAGCATCTCCAGAGACCGAAGCCACTTTGCGGGCCACCAGCTGGATGGCATCCCGATCAAAGCTATCATTTCCTGCCAGTCTTTTCGTTACGATTTCCATTAGCTGTTTGTGAGTGTAGGCTTGGAAGGTCAGTCGAGTTAGGCCCAGGCGGCTAGTGACTCTACTCATCAGCAATCTGAAGGAGGAAATCAAGCGTTAGGTTTTTTTTTTGGGTTGATTCTGCCCAGTGATCCATTCACCTTTCGGGTAAATCCATTGTGTTGGCGATGGTGATGACGATGAGCGGATCTTTGGATTTGGTCGGCCAGTCCAGTAGGTTGTAGACCACATCTTGTCGCCTGGTACAAAGTATGTCCAACTGAAACAGATTCAATTTGCGTGTTTATTAATTGGGCTCATAGGGATTCAAGAGTGCTGAAATACCGGTAGCAGTCTACACTCACCTCATCAACTAACATCACAACTGGATGCAGCTTCTTTACTTTGGTAAATCTCTCTTCCAGTAGGCTGCAAGCCTGCCCCCAAGCGACGGTTTTTCCAGTCAACTGCTTCCAAATCTGTCATCAAGCAAAACTCATCAGTTGAGAATTGGGGGGGCAATCCTTTGGAGGAATTAATTGTTACCTCTACATAGGACTGTCTGGGTTCGGTGAGTCGCATCCCATTAATGCTCACGAAGCTGAATTTGCCTACGGTCTTATCTTTGGTCAGACTGTCGATTGCTGAGGTGACTGTGGCGGTTTTGCCGGTGCCAGGCACCCCCGAAATGTACATGCATCTGGAAGAATCAGAATTCGTTAAACTGCTGGCATTTAAAGGGCCAGCTTCGTACCCTCCACATCCGTCGTCAATTTTCCCTCTGAGGAAATTGTAGACGCCCAAGTACTCCTTTTCCCTGCAAGGCAGCGACGTGGGCACATATGAAACGTGTAGCTGAGCTCTGGCTTTCATCAAGGGCGTGGTGCATTCTGGAATGCAGCTCTTTCTCGGTTGCATTGACGGTGTTATTGTGCCATCCCTCAACATTTTCAGGCGTCCTTTGCTGGTACTCGGGGTTTTCTGGACGCTTTTTGGAGTCGCGGCACTCTGCTTGCGGTTTCCCGGCGTCCTGCCAGTTTTCTTAGGGGTGGCTTCTGAGCTTGCGGATCTCGAGCGGAGTCTCCGGGGACTTCCATCGCTCTCACTCGAGTTGCTTTTAGCCCGCAAGTTTTTCTTCGGACTATCCACCTTCTCAATGTCCTCATCCTCTGAAAACAGCTTATGTACGTGGGACTTTCTTGTGGGATTTCCGGCCGTTCTTCTCGGTGTGTTGCGGACATTTTCGCTGATATGCCTGCTTTTCAGCACGCTTCTGCGAAATGATTCCTCCAAGTTTACTCGCACAGATCGGGGCGTAGCGTTGGAGTATCTTTGAGGAGTGCGCGAGACTCTTTTTCCCGAAAGAACAACATCGTTCTCATCCATCGGACTCTGTGGTCGAGAGGCTTGTTGGGCTAATCTAGTCGATCTTTTAACTGGGGTTTTCAGAGATACGGACTCTGTTATGGATTCACACAGCTCATCCATGTAGAAGTCCAAATTCACTGCAACCAAAAACAGCTGCTTCAGATAAAGTTTCTACCGGGTGGCAAATAAAACCATGCAAAACTGCTGAAGTTCCACATGCTCTAAGCTAAGACTTCACAGTTGACTGGAGAAAACTGAAAACTTCATCACAAAACTTACCAATTTTCTTGGGTGTCCGAAGGGAGCGCCGCACTTTTGGCGGACTGCACATGTCAGACTCGGGTTTTCGGGGTCTCGGTCGCTTTCTAGGGCTCACAGTCTGCACGTTTCGGACCGCAGCCATGTCAAGTTCGTACTCCTCAAATTGTTTCAATTTACGTTGCCTGCTGGACGTTCTCAGGCTCGCCTGATACTGATCAACGTTCTCCAGTCTTTTCAGCACGACCACGGGCACTTTCTGGCTTTCAGAAATTTTCAGCTTCAAAACCAGACGGTTTTCCTCCTCGTCACTACTGACAATCGAGTAATTCAGCACACCGTCCTGCGGAGACTGATATGAAACGTCTGTGAACATAGTTTTTCTAACGTATGTTGACACGGTCAAAGTATAAACAGCACACGAAAAAAAATCAACAAAATTGATCGAATTGCTTACTGGAACTAAAATTCTAGAACTACATAACAACAGGCCTGTGCCTTAACTGACACAAGACCCATTTAACCTAGAAAATTACCGCGGGAACTTTTCGTCTTGACGTTTTCGAAATTAATGACATTTGAAAGCTGGTGGGGGGGTAACTGACCATGTGGCAACAATGGCTACTAATATAAATTAAAGAATTTTTCAGAATTAAATTAAAAAATATAGAAAGCTTTCAAATCTAATTAAAAAATAAGGCAAAACCGAAATTTGCTCGGAATCCAACACAACTATCGAATGAATAGCGGATTTATTCACAATCACTTCAAATCACAAACGGTGCTTTCCTTTATAAAATAGCCATTAAATAGCAATGATGCAAGATGTAAAAGGAGAGAAGAATGCAGGTAGAAAATTTTCGGAATTAACAAAGGTCCACAGTCACTTTTTAGTCAGTTGGAAACTATCGCAGCTTTTAAAAGTGTCGCACTCACAAAACTTCCGGTAATTGTTCATAACAAGGGCTTTCTTCCGGTGCCTTTACGCAGTCGTGCCCTACACGCTGCCGAAAAATCCAGGCTGCTCAGTTGCGTTGCCAAACTGCCACCAAAATACAAAATCTCAATCAAACCAAAAATGTAACAAATTCAAAATTAACAACTTTCCAGAAGTACGTCCTTAGAGGAAATAGTAGCGCAGTGTCAGTGAAGGGAAGCAATATCCCAAAACATGGAAGAAACTATTATATTATTATAGGAGCGTGTTTTCAAAAATTTATGGGTATATTTCGGTTGAGCTGAACTATTTTTCCCACGTTCGATTTCTCTAGCAACCTAAATTACTTCAGCGTGAAATTTGTTACCACAATGAAGAGAGAGAAGCAGAGTTAACCCAAACGAAACTTTAAAAATCGATTATTTCAGTTTGATTCTGTCTGGAAAACAGAACGCGTGGGTGCGACCCCGTGTTTAAGGTAGTGGTAGTGATAGTTCTGGCAACAGCGCGAAAAATTTCGCCTGGTGCGCCGTCGCAACGCGCGGACCATCATGGCGACCTTTGTTTTGTTTCGGAAATTGGTGTATTTCAGAGAGTGAAAAGTGGTGGAAAACGGCATTTTCTCGATAAATCTATAGGAAAAATGTCGTTTCTTATGAGATTTTCTATAAGGTGAGCATATTTTTAATCGGCAAAGCTGCAGTCTTAAAAGAAGCCCTTGTTCTGAACAATTACCAACTTTCTGACAACCTTGCAGGCCTCCAGCGGCGTGGGGTCACATTATCGTGGAAACTTTGAAAACCTGAACTGAAAGTGTGGAGTCGTCAGCGGGCCCCAACTGGATAGAACGGTTGAAATGGGTCCCAGTGATCGTGTGGGGAAATTGCAGTTACCAAGCGGTGAGTAGTTTCCATCTTTTTGCGAACTTTGGGCCTCCCTACGTGTTGGGGGGCTCTCGCAGCCCCTCACTGTGAATTGTCTTGCCTGCCATCTTCAGCATTGCTTTGCTTTCGGCGTTACCGTCCAACACGCTCCCGCCCTGTAACAATCGCATTAAAACCCGTCGACTAGCGTAAGCCCCTTTAGGTTAGTACTTTTCCGGTTACGCGCTCCCCTTTCTCCTGCGGGGTTGGGGGCGGCTGCCCCAAGCCCCACACTTCCATGTGCCTGAACTTGAACTCCTTAGAGCAGGAGAGCTGTTGGTAGGCTGCATAAGTCGTGCAGGATTCGCTCGAGTGTCCTTTCCCATACTCTGCGTCCAACCACAAGCCGCAGAACATGTGCTGTCCCCCCATGGCCTGTAAAACAGCAATAAGAGCAGGCTTAAGGTTTTTGAGAACTTACCAAGCCATTGGGCATGGTTTGCTGATGCAAGTTGAGGTACTGGAAGTGCTGGTTGTAGCCGGTAGACATGTAGACTCGCATCCGGGGCGACAGCGTGAACAGGAAGCTGCTGTCGTCGCCGAAGAAATTGGGGCTTAGAGCCCAGTTAGCAGGGGCGAAGCCCCCAAAAACGTACCCACTGCGGTCCTCCAGCACCAGCACCGAAGGGCCCTGATTCACTATGCGCCCTACGTTTAAAAGCCCTCAATCATCATTGCAAGTTCAGCCTAAATAGTTTACCGATTAAGGTGGAAAACGATTCTCCGTGGATTTCGGAGCTGAACAGAAACCGCCACTCCAGCTGGTACTGTTGAGGCAGGTTGGCGTTGATGAATACGATCTGGTTCAGGTCCAGAATGCTCGGGTACGACGGGATGAGGTCCAGGCCTCTACAGAATGGAACCAATGAGCGCTCTTTCACCCCGTCATTGCTTTCCCCGCTGCCCTGGTCCACTTCTTGGCTGATTATCGAGGCAGCTTTATCCTAGATGGATCAAGAGTGTCTTTCTTCGCAACTCAAGCAATAGTTTGAGTAGCGACTGTTTTCCAGTTGGTGAGTTTTTCGGGTTTCGCAAGCTGGAGCCCGAAAAACCCGCCAGTTTCCGTGAGGTAGATGTTTGTTACCTTGTGCGAGATGTTGTACAGATGCATGAAAACAAAGAGAAGCAGCTGCCCCAGAACGGTGCTGCCTTGCAGCCAAGACTCTAGCAGTTTCCTCGAAAGGGAGCTTTCGCCTAGAAGATTGGCGTTGAAACGCGCAACACTGCGACAAGTGGCCACTCACCGCACAAGTCCTTCGTGAGACTCTCGGCCAGTCTTTGGGAGTTTTGCGTGTGCGTGGTGCATCCCCGGCTCGCCCAGCTTTTGTATTGCTTCGAATTGCTCACTCGCTGTATCTTCATGTAGGAGCTCACAATGCTTTCCACATACTGAAACAAGGCATGACGCCTTCAACCCGACGGGGTTTTGACTGGAAGCTACACAACTCACTTCCTTCACCAAGTTGTAGGGAATGTCCTCCGACTCGTCTTCAGACTTGCCTAGTGAGGTGAGGAGGACTTTCACCTTTTCGTCGACCGTGCCTCGTGTGCAAAACACAAACAGTTCCGCGAACCGCTCCAGATCGACGGTGAGCAGCTTCTGCTCGCCCTGCCCGAACAGGTAGTTGTTGATGTACTGGAGCAGACGGGGGTCCATTTGGGCGCCCCATAGTTTCTGGAAATGGGCGCAGTCAAGTGGGGCCCTAATGGCTGGGCGTGTGGCTTACTGTCAGCTCATCTTCTTTGATTTTTTCCGAATTGCGGCTGGCTAGTTTGAAGGAATTGCTCACAATGAGCTGCTCGTCTTTGGATAGGAAGGAACACTTGGCCGCCAACTTTTTACTGCTGTTTACCCCCATCCTGCTGCTGCTGCCTTGCAGTATCAACTAAGGTACATGGCCGCCAAATGATATGGACTAGTCATTAGCAGGCGCTAATCATAAAACGCGTGAATCTTATCAGGCACCTGTAGGTACATATCTAAAGCTCGATGGCTAATCAAAGCCGAGCATTTGGCATTAAGGGTTTAAGCAGGTTCAGATTGGAAAAAAAATCGTTTGGCTTGGCACTTACCCTTAGGGCTTTGCTGGGTTGGGGCCGATTGTCAGCTGACTAGGTCAAGTCGGTGACCCCACTTGGCGCTCGAACTGACGCACTGTCAGCCTCCCAGTGAGCACAGCGTAATAATGGGGATTCTAAAAATAATTTGCCCAAATCGCGAATGCAGGACAATCGATAATCGCTTTCTAGGTTAGGCTTGACATTTGCATTGCACTTTTTCCTGCGGCATGCGACCAGAGCCGTCCTTGACCGGAATACTAAGCAAATATCCGGTGAACGTGTCGTTTGGGGCCCCCCCCGAAAAAAGACAGGACAAGCCCTAATTTGGGCTTAATTTTTATGGACCACCCTGGCGGAAACTGCTTAATTTAAAGTTTTCTTTAAGGTGAAACAAGGAAAAACTGCAAGTTCGCAGGGGCTCAAACGACACGTGCACCCAAATATCCCAGTTTTATTTGTTTGGGCCGCAGCCCCTCCCAAGGTTTTTGTCCGCCACGTTGCCATGTCTACGCTTTATAATATACAATGCGATTCATAAATATAGCAAAATCCAATCCATGGAAATCCATTATTCAGACATCCGATATTTTTACCTTTGTTTTCGAGTCTGTATCATAAAATAATACTTAGACACGTTCCAGTGTAGGCATGGGCAACACTGTGTTGAGTTGCGCTTTTGAGTTGTTGCCGCATTGTGTGTTAGTGAGTTGTAACTCATTAAAATTTAAACGGTAAGTTTACGAGACGCGAAACGGAAATAATTTTAATTTTAATAATGTAACGTTGTAGCTCCAACGGGTCTCTGAACATAAAAGGGTTTTTTTTTTAAAGAAAAACGCCCAAGATAAATTACAAATATTTATTCATATCATAAAAATAATCCATAAATTAGTTCTACACATACACTTACGCAACTGAGGAAATCTACGTGTGATCTACTCTTAAATTTCTCATTGGCCCATATGTACACTCGCTCACTCTCTCTCATTTGTGTACGATATATTACAGAGAGAGCCAATCGTTGCGTTTGTTTAGCGCTTGATGTGGCTCAAATTTCTATTTTATGTACAAACACACACATAAAATATACACGTTTATCGCACTAAAATGGTGGCACTAATAGGAAAATGCAGGGCCGGCCAGGTCGGCCAAGCCCAGCAGCTCCGACAATAATAATGAATAAAAATAATTAAATCACAGCTCAATTCAGTAAAAAATTAACACGAAAAGTGGCCATTAGGTGATGACACAATCGGGCTCGAAATTAACGCCGTTTACTCACAACTTTTTTTGGGTTTTCGCTCAATAAAGTTCGCGATTTTCCCAAAAGTGGAAAGCTTCCGTTAGTGAAACAAAAGAGCTAAAGAAGTAACCCAACTGTGCCCCCTTAGGGAATAGTGGTGGCAAGCCGCACTTCCCCAAAAAAAAGGTGTTAGTAAAGGAGCATATGGACCGCGATTGGATCAGCAACTGGACCGTTAGCCGAAAAGTGGACACTGGTTATTGTTCGGCAAGCCCAAATCGCTTGCAAAGTTCAGTTCAGTCACTAACGGTACTTACTAGAAACAAATAATACTTAAGATAATGTATCTTTCAGCACAACATGGCAATCGTTCATTCAGTTACAAGTTAACGGTGACTTTGCAAGGACACAGCGCACTGGGTCCTCGGAAAGCCCCAAGTGCCCAAGAGGTAGAAAACTTTTGGTACCTAATACTAAGCCTGAAAACCTCTAAATTACACTGATTTGTACTTACAAATGCCCTGCTCAGGCACATGAGGGAAGTCGCATCGGTAGTGAGAGAATGAAGGCAAAAAACCAACCTCACCTTACGCTTCTGAGCAGCGACTGAGGAAGCTTGGCGAAACATTACTGATTCTAGTCATGCTATGTACACGTTCGAACTACATCTATGTACAACCTGGCGCCTCGGCTCTGTCAGCTGAACTATTTACAGTGAAAAATTGCCCTCGAGTCGCCACTTCGATATAATACAACAGGAAATTGACTAATAACGAAACAATCTTTGGTAGAAATGATAAATCCAAGTCCCTACATACTAAAAAACACATAAATAATGGAATTTAAACAATAATAATAATCATTAACAAAAACCTACCTAAAATTAGCTCTAGTACTACTAGAGGGTGGTTGTGAGATCGGGTTTGATCAGTGCTGGCGGCTGATCCTGGCCATTCACACTATCCGTGAACAATAAACGAAAAAACATCCGCCCTGTATGCAACAAGGTGTCCCCAAAAGAGATTGATCACCCCTAGCAACTCTCAAGAGAGGAGACCTGGGACTTCGTCAGTTGGCGTGAGGCCAGGGCTTGAACAAAACCAAAGCCCCTAGCAAACATATTGCACTTAACTCATAAAGAATAGTCATTTGGATATCACTAGAAATCAGGTTAACAACAGCCACCCCGATACGGTGGGCGAAACTGCAGATGGGCGCAGCATCGTTTCAGCTGTCATCAGCCAAATCGTTCCTTTACCAGAAACATCAGCTTTTTCTTGCCTTTATAAGCGACCTAAAACCACAAACTTATTTGTGCTCCATCGGGAAAAGAGTGCGAGCCGGTAAATGTACCCAGGACTGACTCCACTAAAGCCCTACCTTCATGTTTTCGATGAGATGCGCAAATTGGGCATGACCATCATGGGCGAGGGCAAAAGTGTCCCTGGCCCGTCCCAAAAACTCGATAAAATCAGCATAATGTCTGGGCGAAATGTGCGCCAACCTCGAATGCGTGGTGTTGATGTAGGCGTTCACTGCAGCCTCCAGTAAAGGACGCAGCGGCGGTCGGTCGAACGATAACAGTTTCGGCCCTATAAAAACACGCCCCATAATCAAGGCCGGTCCCACGGTATTTGAGCGCGTTTCCCCACCTGGAATGCATCTAGTCCGGGCAGAGGCATGTTTGGCATCTGGTTGGACGTGAGGACCAGTTGGTCCTCCAGGAGCGGACGCTCCGCATCGTCGCAACACATCACTTAAAACCGTGGCGCACTGCACGTTCTTGACCAGCAGGGGCACCATGTGCCCCAATTCCGTCTTTCCCAAGGAATGTGCCAACGCCATCGCCCAGTGAATGTCGTTGATTGCTGGGTGTGTATCCTGCAGGAAACCCGATATGTATTTACGGGTGCTTGGAAATTGCCGGGAAAACCCATCTTTACCTGGTTGTAGGCCAGGTGGACGTTCTTCATGGCTAGCATGGCCAGCTTATAGGCGCGGGCTGGATAGCCACGGTGCTCCATGTAGCGAGCGATTGTAAAGAGTTGCGACGATGTCATTATATGCGAAGCAGCCTCTACCACGATTTGGTACGCAGTCTCAAAGGCCAGCGCCTCGTTCTCGCACAAAGTCAGCGCGTTTAAGGCACAATTGGGCGGGTCCTGGAAGGGTACAGCAAAAACACACCCATTAGAACCCTAGTACGGGATCGGGCTCCCAAAGTTGCTGCTTTACCTTAGTGGCGCATTGCAAGGCCAAAGCCCGCGCACACGAACTTAACTCATCTTGTTGCTGGAATCCGAGTTGCAACCTAACCATGGTGCCCCTAGACATGATAGTGGTGGCCACAGGGCCGGCAGCCTCGGTTGCCGTAAAAAACTGAAACCAATTTTGCATCAGGGAGATGAGCGCGTCCAGTCCCAATTCAACAGCGCAAGTCACGAGCCAACGGACCATCTCTCTTCGTCTCCAATTCAGCGAGGACAACGTCATCCTCATTACCTAAATAGAAGGTTGGACCTTAGGGGGCCAGACTATCGACGTCCGAGTGGCGCTCACCTGCAATCCCAGCTCAAAGGCCACGCTCAACAATGTCGAATGACGTGGTCCATTTTCCGGAGTGGCGAAGCGAAATGCGTCCTGGGCCAGCTTGAACAAGTGCGACGAACTGTGGATATGTCGCTGCGAGGACTCGAGTACCGTCCGAAGTCGCATCACTTCGCCTGCATAAAATGCAAGTTTAAAACAAGTACTCCCGACTACACAGGGTGCTGTGCCTGCCCACCGGGACAGACGGCGTTCACCCCTAAACCCGTGTAGAGGTAAATTAAAGGCGTTCCATACCTTTCGCGGCGCTTAGCATGGTGCTGCTGAGGGCGCACTGTTGACTCTCAATATGCCCCAAAGTGAACCAGCGTGGGGGCCGGCTGGCTGCTGGAGAACCGGCCCCACTCGAGCCCCCCGGGAGGCCGCCATCACCATCCCCTTCCTCCAGCAGCGGCAGACGCATGGCTCTCAAGCCTACTTCGTAGGCCAGGTCATGGATAGTAGTTGAGAAGCGACAGGAATAGGAACCTGGCAAAAGTGTGCATGGGAATGGACTCGGGATGGATGCCGATGCCCATGCCGCTCGAAGGCCCGCCCTCCAACAGAATAATGGCTTGGCGGCGCAGCACCGCCACAAGGCTGTTGTCCAGCTCGATTTCCTGTAGGCGGGCAATCAAGCGGTCTTCCTGCTTGCAGGCTTTTTCCTGTGCGTAAAGGCCTATGGGCATCATGCGCTGCTGGCCCAGCCCTATTAACGCTACTTCGAAGGCTAAGGTGAGGTAGGTTTCGGATCTGTCGCGGCAACCCACAACCGGCACGTGCTGGTAGCGGGGTATCGAATTGCTGGCACGATCGTCCATGGTGACTAGTTCTGCAACAAATCACCATATCACACCTTGCATTTCGGTATTTTGCCTCAAATTGAGGGTGAATAATGACATGAACAAAGGGGTCTATGGGTGCGCAATATTCCACCACTTACCGAGGTAGGTCGGTGTGATGGGGCGTTGGTCGTCCGGAATCGTGGAGGCATCAGCTAGTGTGTCAAATAAACAGCCAATGGGATCGAGCGGATGGCCCACCCATCCGTCGTGATTGGCCGGCGCGTTTAAGCTCGTAGTGATGCAGGTGTTGCCCATGCAAATGCCCTGCAACCCGTTAAAGTGACTGTGTTGGATTGTCGGGAACAATCGGAAACGACTAGAAACTAAACCCTTTGTCCGATTAAAGCGAGTTCAAAAACTTCGGTAAAATTAATTCCAAAACCAAAATCAAGCCAAAACCTTTCTCTTTACCCTGCCAAAAACTCAAGTCGCTTCTTGGTCTGAGTTGGAAGTTACGATTTTTTGTTTAGCTGCACTTCGAGTTCTTGTTCTTCGCGAATTCTTCAATTGCAAGTGCAAGTTCAAAAGCGCTGGTTTCAATGAAATTTTCTCATTTTTGCTACCTGGGTTAGTTTGACTTCAGCAGTACATAAAGATGCTTATTTGGCAAAATTTTAGTAAAACTAAAGCTCGGTGAAGCTTTGCATCAGCAATTTACCTGACATCGGGACATACAGCCCTTGGCGTTCTGGGGATTGCTGGGTGCGCTAGACGTGCTAGGCTTCTGTTGCTGACTTTCGTGCCAATGACGCTGCGCCTGCAGCTGCTGCTGCTTCATGGTGCGCACTACCGATACTGCCAAGCGCAGCGCAGCTTCCGCTTGTCCGTGAGCTCGCAGCGAATCCACGCGAGCTGCGCACCAAGGAATGGACTCTGCGCCAAACACATTCTATATGCAAAAAGCTCTAATTCTTCTGAATCTCGACCTACCATGCCATAGGGGCTGACCCTGCGAATTAAAGCTGCCATTCGAATGCGAGTTGTCCGGCACGTGCGAACAGTACGTGTCGCTGGACAGAATGTTTTTCAAGTGCATGTTGTCCCAGGACATGCTTACGGCATCTAGGGCTCTATGGAAAAACGTGCGTTAAAGCTCGTTCACATGGGGACATCTAATGCCATGACAGTAGCCAGTGTCACACGGTGTCGTATGTCAAACAATTTTGACCTTGAAGTGTTCAGACAATGACACTGTTGTGGACCACACTGGATGTCACGACATTAATGTCAACAAACTAACCTGTGAAATATTGTGCGTGGCAACGACGGCTTGCTGTGACCTCTCGAATGGCTTCCTGATATTCTCAGTCTTTTATGACCTCGAGGGCTGTAGTTCTGATCGTTGTCGTCCGAGTCGCTTGAACTGTCCGATGAAGCGTAATTCTGTTGAAAAAATACTGATTGAAAAAATGGATTTGGTGCAAGCCGAGTACTTACTGGTCTGTTATATCTGTCTCTATCTCTCTCTCGTTCGCGATCTCTGCGCTGGCGGCGCTCTCGCTCCCGCTCGGAGAATCGCTCTCGGTCCTGCTCGTACCAATACCGGTCTCTATCTCTATTCAAATACTGAAATCCCCGGTCAGATTGCCGTCTCGCTCGACTGACCGCGGAACTTACCGAATCGCGCTGCCCGCCGACCAATTGCAGCCGAAAGTCGGGGTCTTCGGGCGGGCACACGTCCACTCGCACCCACTTGCGCAACTGCTCCTGCCACTGGTTCTTGTCCATTGGCGCGCAGCCGGGACTGAGCACGATGCACACCCAAAGCGACCCCAACTGGTCCCACAATTGGCGGCATTTGTCGGTCATGGGCGTGCCCTGCGTTTTCCACAGCTGCAGTCGCGGATCTTCGAGAAACTGCTCGGTGATCAGCGTGAGCATTCGGGCGCCGTTCGAGTCCTGCGCCCGAAGCATTTCCCGAACCTACCAAGTAATGGAGTTTTGACGTTTGTATTGGGTTAGTGGGAGGCGCCACCCTGTATATTACATACCTTGGAAAATAGCGAATTCAGCTGTTTGTTGGCGTTGTAGTAGGTGCCTTGGGCAAGGTAGGAGCGCACCTGTTCGCAGACTTGTGTCTCGTCTAGGTGCCACGTGTGTGCGTCGTCTGCGGCAGCGCCTGCCGTCGGGTCAGGAGCGCCCGCAATCTAATCAATTAATCGAAAAAATATTTCAAAATTTTTCTCTCAATTGGAAATATGTTGCCGCTAAAATTTGCTACCGTCCATTAGCGATTCTCTCAAAAAAGAGGCTTTATATATGAATATATTCTATACGGGATGTTATTTATAAAAGGCATCAAATTACGGCAATTACCTGGTTGATTTCGCTGCGCTGCTGCAGGATTTCGTCGGCTAGTCTCTGCGCAGTCGGTAGCACCTCCGTATGGTGCTCGGCGATCAGGTACTGAACGAACTTTTGCAATTGTTGGCGATCCATTTGCAAAAGAGTTTCTTTAAAGGAAAACATTTAAACAATTAGAATAAGTGAACGGTTTTTAATCAAATCAATGCTCTTGGTTTGCCGCTAAAAAGTCACCAAACAGACAAATACGCAGTTCTATTACTAAGGCATAAATCGCAAAAAAAGTGATTTCTAAGGGGGTAACAATCAAACAATAAGTTTTTCCAAAAAAAAGTCACTTTATGTGGACTGGCATCAGCCCGATGGAACTCGCTTTTGGTTTTCCCTTGGTTGTCCCTTTCGTTTTCCAACCACTGCCACTGGCTGTCTTCTTTCCCTTCTTGCTGGCGGGTTTCTTCCTCTTAAAGCTGCCCCGCTTGCCCGCCCAGCCGCCCTTGCGTTTGACGCCCTTTTTACTGGGTGATCCGCCCCGGCCCTGGGACGTTGACGGACGAAAATCGTCCTCGTCCTGCGCCGCCAAAGGACTGCTCTTAAGCGTGGTCAATGGCAGCAACGCGTCGTACTTTTCACGAAACTTCTGCGTGATTGCCAGGAAAACCTCGCCATATTTCGTGTAATTAGCCACCGTTACGTGCTGGATTTTCAACATTTCCTCCTTAGCGGCGGGCAGATGGTCGCTCATCGATTTGATGGCGGAAAGATTCATGACGGAGGAGAGCGTGAGGTTGCGCTCCATGGCCAATCGGCGACATTCCTCCAGCAGTTCTTCGTGGCATTGTACCTGCAAAATAACACGCATTGACTTTCTGTTGCTTAAAAATGCTGGTTTGCACCTTAAATTGCGCCAGCTGCAGTTTGCGCGCCGCCTGCAGCTTCGCAGTGTTCTGCTTCTGCACACTGTGTCGAATCACCTCCTTGGAGGCGGTAGGACGAAGAGTTTTGCACTCAAACTCTTCACCAGAGGAGGCACGCAGCAGCGGCTCTCGATGCGATATCTGCTTGTCGGTGCACACGGAAATCGTCAATCGAGAGTCCGAGTTGTAAAATTGATAGAACATCTTTCCGAGGCGAATGTAGACGACAGGAAAGTCGCCCGTGAAGGTGCAAAAGTCCTGCAGCACGTGCTTGAGGATCAGCTCTTTGAGGATGCGATGCACATCGGTCTTGTCCATGGAGGCCCCAGCGCCGTAGAGCGGGTGCCTGTTATGGCCCTTCTCCATGATCTTCTTGATCTTCGCCCCCCTGAAACAGCCCCTGTTAGTCGGCGGCAGTCGTTTCACTCTACCTGTTCGTACTTGTAGACATCAGCCACGTGCAGCAGAGTGAAGTTGCCGTTGGCCGAAAAGTCTTTAACAATAGTGCACAGGTCTTTGGCCTGTTTGGTCACTTCGATCGTCTTGTACTTGTCGATGTTTTGGCAATTATCGCACGTAGTTGCGACGTTCTCGATGCAAATCCGCCGGTTGAAATGCTCGCCCAAATGGATCAGCTGCATATAGCGGCGACAGTCCACCACGTTCTCCGCAAAGCTCACCATCTGTTTGAGATTGTCGAAATGCGCCTCCAGTGTATTTTTGTTCATATTGCGGTCCATCTGCATCAGCCTAGGTATGCATTAATCGCCTGCCGGCTGCGTTCCTGAATGTCGCCTACCTTTTAAGTCGGCCGGCGTCGCCGTAGGAGTAAAACAGGTAGGAGTAGGAGACTTCGCCGTCCCGTCCCGCGCGGCCGCTCTCTTGATAGAACGCCTCCACTGACTTTGGGATGGAATTGTGGATTACAAAGCGCACGTCTGGTTTATCGATACCCATGCCAAAGGCAATGGTAGCCACGATCACGTGGAACCTATCCTGCATCCACTCTCTTTGGATCGCTTCGCGCACCTAAAAAGCGCAATTTATGCATGGTTGGGCTCCGTTTTAGGCATCTGTCCCATGTATCCGTTTATACGAGGACACACACTCGTATAAATGGATAATCTGCCTTTGATATACCTTGTCGTTCATGCCAGCATGATAGGGCTTCGCTTTCACTCCCATCTGGTTGAAATCATCCGCTAGATGGTCGCAATCGCTGCGGCTCAGACAGTAAACAATGCCGGATTTTTTCGGGAATTTCGACTTGATAAGTGCGGCTATTGCGTCCGTGGCTTTGCCCTTTTTGTTTATCACCTAAAATGATCCCCGGTTGCTTTGCCAAATGCAACAAACCACAAAATAGCTTCGAATACCTCGTACTTGATGTTGGGCCGATTGAAGCTGCGTATAAACCGTTTCACGCTCCTCAAATTTAGAATGTTAATAACGTCGTTCTCCACCTGTTTAGTGGCGGTGGCCGTTAGGCAAATGATGGGCACTTGGGCGTAGTTGCTGCGCAACAGCCCCAACTGCTTGTAGTCGGGCCGAAAGTCGTGGCCCCATTGGGACAAACAATGGACTTCATCGATCACAAACCTGGCTAGTTTCCCCCTCTGATAGAGACCATTCAGCATGTCGATGATGATCCTTAAACGTCGAAAGTTACATAATTGAACGACTGCATAAACCCCGAATATGGACGAAATAATTCGAAACCTTTGCTTGTTTTTTGCTAAAGCAGCAGGGTCTAGTTTTTGGACAAGTACCTAGAAGCGCTGATTTTCTCAGGCGTGAGATAGAGAAGCTTGATTCCCGGCTCTCTCATGCTGAGCTTCATATAGACCTGGTCGCTGTCCGATTTGGACACGTCCGAACACAGATGGGCGGCTGCTATGTCCAGGGCATTCAGCTTGTCCACCTGGAAACATGAAACGTGCAAAACAAGCCCTGAAGCAGCCGAATTCACCCACTTGGTCGCTGATCAGAGCGCGCAGCGGCGAAATCACCACAGTCACTCCAGGCATCAGAATAGCTGGCAACTGGTAGCACAAGCTTTTGCCGCCTCCTGTGGGCATCAGAACAAAACAGTCGTGCTGCATCAGGCTGGCATTGATGATCTCGCGTTGATGAGGCCTGAACTCCCGCAATCCGAACTTCTGATGCAGCACCTCCATCATCACCTCCGAGTGTTCGTAGTCCTTTCTGAACTCCTCCGAGTCGTCGTCACGGTCCTTGAAGCCCTGCTGAGGCTCTTCTTCGAAAACGTTCTCATCCCACGCCAGGTTTGATATCTCATTTAAAAGTTCGTTAGTGTCCTCGTCTACTTCGTGTTGTTCACTGGCCTCCACCGGTTGTGTCAAGGCTCCAAAGCGCCGCTCAAACTCGTCGTCATCCATGTAGTCTGCGTCGTTGACTTCTAGTGATTCGGACAGCACCACGCCGTTTGCTTTACTTAGAGCTTTGCCTGGTTGCATGTTCTTCTGAGCCGATTCCTCCTTTTGCTGAGGTTTTGCCTCTGAGCTAGTCGAGGCTCTCGAAGGGTTCTTAAAGTGGAACTTTTTCGGCTTGACCACCACAGCTGATTCCTCAACAGTGAGTGATTGCAGCTTTGACTGTAAAATCCTCTTAAAGGGGGACGCATTCTCGTTGCCCTTTTTGGGGCTGCCCTCCGAGAAATACTTACTGACATTGGAAGGAGGCCGCGAGGCCCCCGAGAGCAAACTGGGGCTATTCGCATTAATCACTATCTGGGCAGCCGGGGGCTCCTTTTGGGGCCCAGTGCTTTTATACAGGCTGTCCAAGTAAGTATCACAGCTTTTAGCAGCCCCAGTGACTATGTCATTTGACACCTTTGTACTAGTTGGCTTTGGCTTTCTTGAAGGTATAACTAGCTTTTGTACTGGTGGTAATGCCCTTTCAGGGCTCTTATGAGGAGTAACACTTGACACTCTGCTAGAGGCCTCGTGACTCGCGGCGTTTACGGTGGAATTCTGGGGTGTTTGCAGTCCCTTTGCAGCCTTGAACTTCTTGAAATCGAACCTTTTGATCTTGGAAAGATCCTTGTTGCAAAATTGGTCGAAAAACTCATCTTCCATAGTCACAATCACCATTCACTGGGTAACTTTCGATTGTAATTGCGGGGCGCCACGTACACGTAACCGCTCTAGCACCATGTGCTTGTTTACGGAAAACCGGTGGTTTTTTTAGCTGAAAATTACGCCAAAAAAAAACCTAAACAAACGCGACACTAACGTACGAACGTGCTAGCTGCTGTCATCTTGACGGCCATCTGACGACAGTGATCAGATGTTTGAGGCGGTTCACGCGGCGAGTATAAATGTACTAAATCACTGAGATTCAGTACTATTGGACGAAGTCAATGTGGCCGAATAATGTTGTTTTTTCAAATGAGAAGAGCAGTTTAAGTGGAAATGTTAAATTGGATACTCCGGTAAACTTGTCGTTTGAGGAGTACGAATTTTTTTGCTGTTTCTGAGAAAAACTGAGACAGTCCGGTGCCATTTGCTGCCAAATCGTGTTTTAGGTATCTCAACAGTCCATGACTCTACATGTATGATAAGTGAGCTGTTGCAGATCATATTGCAGGAACTATGGATTTTTAAATATGTTGTACAACAAGTGCGGAAATAGTACATTTGCAGCAGCGGTAGTTCAAAAATGGTTTCGTCTTCATTCGGAGCGAAGCAAATGCGTACAAGTCGCGAACAATTTGGCAACCGCGCTGAATGTCTATGTATCGACATTTTTCAGGAATTAATTGTGTAATAGTAAATTGAATACTGATTATTCAGCATATAAAATTTTTAAATAATAAAAATTTGAAAAATACTGCCTAAGCAAACTTGGATCAATTGTTGGATTTGGGGCAACCGATATACCCGAGCCCCAGTTTTAACAAACGCTGTTCTTGTGTGATTTTTCACCAAGCCACAAATAAACTTTTGTGATTGTTCGCTGAAACTTTCTTTGCAAAGTCTTTCGTGATATTTTTTTATATTTTGAAAAATCAACATTAATTGGGCGAGTTGACACGTTAGAACCGCGCCCTATGCCCATAAGCGCTGATGAATAAACGATAAAAATATCGGAATACAGTTGGAAAACATGAAAGAAAATAGTGGTAAAGGTTGTGGTCAAGCGTAAACAAAGCCGGACGGAAGCGGGGCACGAGAAAAGGCCCGGAAAAGCAAAAGTGAGCGACATTTAAAGGGTGGGGAGCTATTAAACGGTTTAAAGACGATAGACCATTCGGTCAATTAAACGGTTGCGCTGGCGCGCCCTGTTGTACACCAGCGAGTACAATGAGAAACACACGCTGAATAGGACGAGGAAAATCGGTACAAAACCACGTACAAATGTGCAATGGCCCTGGTTCAAGCGGATAGCTCGGTCGGGAAAGGGATAGATCAAAGCGTGCAAGCCGGCGAGCGGATCGATAGGTCTCGCTTCGCTACCTGCTGCCTCAATTGTCTCATCCTGTCATCAAGGCGATCAGACGGCCGGCAATAAATCCATCTATTGTTGGATTTATTGCTTATATTTTATTTTAAATTAAAAATTTATTTTGATTTTATATAAAAAAAAAAAAAAAAAACCAGCGGCAAACCAAGCGTTGAGTACCGTGAAACTCCGGAAATACTTACCAGATATAGGAACTCTAAGTCCGACACTGTCGGCATTGCGGATTCGATATAAAGAAAGAGCCACCACATGCTGGCACCAGAAAATGTCTTTCGTATCACACGTGCATGTCACTGCAGTTATTTTACATCTGGAAAAGAGTAGGGGCTAGTTGTCAAAAGACGCCAGCCAATAGGGTTGCTTTTGCTGGCACTTACCTATCGAAACTAACGGAAACTTTGAACTTAGTGGGCGGCTCGATGTCGCCACATGGAAGAGTCGGCGGGGGCGGACTCCTCGGAGCTGTCACGAGGCCGCTCAAGTGGAACCCTGCAAGAAAAAATCACGTTTCAGTCAAGTGGATGATGATGGCAACATTGGAGTCCACAGGTTCTCACGACCTGCGAGCTTTAATGGCCAAATCACGAGCGATTTCTCCGAATAAAGGCCATTTTTTCTTCCGGTACCACTCGCTTTCTGGTCGTGTATCAAGCTCGAGTTGACTTTAATGGCTAGAGTAATTGTTCAGCACAATAGACAACAGCGCCCTTTATTCAGGTTGCTGCAGCAATTGCGCAGGTAACCGAAAAAAAAACCTGATAAGTCACAGGTGCACGCGGCAACGCCGCCTTGGGTGTCGTCGAGCCGCTGGTCTAGGTCATCCTCCCCCGGCCCGCTTCCGCACAATCTGTGACAGCCGCCAAGGCTGTTTTTGTTTATCTGCTTGTGGCACACGCATCGTCCTGCCATGTTGCCGCTGACAACCAAAAAAAAATCTGCCTTCTTTCGCGATAGTTCACGGGACAATCTTATTATTCTTTCCGATTTTGCCCAAACAAAAGTCGGCAATTTTTAAGAACACGGTTTTGTTTCACCGCCGATCCACTTCGAGTGATTAAAATCCAACACCGACTTTTCTTTGAAAAGCAGGTAGTGAATTCTGAAGTTCGCCTAGGGGAGACACAGCTTGGCAACAGCGCTGCACACTATACCGGTATGGAGCGGTGCATCCGGTGGAGGCCACGCAATCAGCGCCTACTGCGTCATCGGCGTGGGAATTTGTTGTTTACGCGTAATTCCGGAATGCACTAATAGTAACATTTCATTCAGTCGTTCAGTTGTTTTGTTTGTGCACCGGATGACGTCATACAAGCCATGTGCGAAAAAAAGGCCGTTGACTGCACCGGTGTACCTGCAACCCCCCTTGGTTCGGGGTCAATAACATTTGTTCAATTGAGTGACAATTTGACACTCTGCCCGCAAAACAATTGCAATCCGGATCTCTTTCCCATCCGTTCAACCGCAATAAGGAACGAATTAGCGGCGTCCTCTTCGAGCGTCTAGGCGTGGCCGGGCGCCACGGCGTTCTTAAAGCAGCTCATCCACCCGGAATCGGCGATCCTCTTTAAGCGTCGCGGCGTTGCGGCGTGCCGCCACAAAGTGGACAACAGGGGAGCATTCCCCCCATCTAATCCATCCACGTGAAGCCATGCCCCAAATGATAAATGTCTAGTCGTTTGACGGATGACACTGCAACTGTCACTGTCGCCATATTTGTTGCAACCAAGTGGCAGAGTTGGAGGTCACTGGGAGGATAGCGGTGAAATAGCATGCAAGTCCGGCCCTGTTTGCTGAAAGGCACCTGAGCGGCCCCCGATTTGTCACCGGCGGTTGTCTGTCGTCGTTTTGCTCCCTTTTCACTGGTTCAGGTGCGAACCGCACCGCTCGGCTTTTCTTTCGGAATTCCGACGAAATAGAAATAGAACGAAACAGTAGCGACTTGTTAATGCGGCCGCTATTTCCATCTTGTGACCCAAATTCCCTTCGTGCAACTGTTTAACGACATGAGAAATTCGTTGCCTGCTTAAAGCGACACTTTCGTTTGACACTGACATTAATCAGTTGTCAAACCAACCATCCAATTCATGTGGAGGGGATTTCACCCGATCCAACTAAATGCATTCAATTTGAGGTTTTTTTCGCGTTTTAAACTGCAGGAAATATATTCGGAAAACGTCGATAGAAATTTCCCAACAGTCATTTTCCCGGGCGCGCTCGTCAGCCTCCACGTGATAATAAAATTTAAATTACCCGCGAGCAGGCGCAGCTCGGCCCTGTTCGGTATCGATCGGCCCTTGACGTCATTCCGATCGTGAATGGTCTCCTTAATCACGCCACGTTGCCGGAACGAACGCCGTTTCCCCATTTCATCGGCCATTGTGCCACGTTTGCAACAAGGACTTAGTGGGTTTGAGGCGACTGGGGCGGCAACGGGGCCCGAGAAAAAATATCGCTAGTAATTTGTGTAAACAGAGAAGTGTGTCTATATGTATTATGTAGACGGAGGGGGCGCAAGCGATTCGCAACCTTACGCTGCCAGCAGATTCAGGGCCCCACCAAATAATTGATACAACGGCGGGGTTGTGTATTGGGGGCTTTAAATTTGCAGTAGCAGAATGGAAAGGGACATTTTTTATTCATCGGGAATTTTCTTTTATCGAAAATGTTCCTCAACTGCGACTACATTGATCGCCGCAAATGCAGGAAAATAAATTAAAAAACGCACGTTTGGAAGCGCAGCTCGAGCGCATATCACAGAAAATTTTTATGAAACTCGCAAACCTCAGTCACCCGGATCGATACCACAATGTTTGAGGTTAAGTCAAGTTGAATTCAGGCCCCATCTGTTCCTCTGCCGATCGTGTCTTTGGAGGCGACAGCCTTAAGCCCCCTGACAGTAGTGCGTAACTAACTGGCGCTCTCTCTGTTCAACGCACGGCTTCGCCCCCTCGAGAACAGAGCATCCCCCTTGCTCGTATGAAATGAGTGGACCACAGCACTTGGAAAATAAATTATAAAACAATATTTTCAGAGAACACACCCCTTTGTGTGAGGAGAGCCCTTAATTCAATTTCAGGGCCCAGTGGCGCCGGTTCAATCGCTCATTTCCTCTCTACATTCCACTTATCGAAACTTCATTATCTGGTACACGGAATGGGGGGCATTTTTTTTTCGGGTACTCCAGCACCAATCACATGTAAATTCACCAACACAGCTGGTTTAGCGCATGGTACAATGAATACAAGGTAGGATATTGCGCCGATTTGCGTGACGTCATGTGGTGCGCCTAATTTACAACATTTTCCGCATTTTTGGATTTTGAAATAAAAAATAGCACTGATTCCTTCGACTGATTCGGACACACAACGTATGTTGGTGGAGCAACAAGTAATTTCAGTTTTCGCAGTTCTCTGGACTTTTGCTCTCAAACTCCATGGGGAGTTGAATTGGGATTTCAGAATAAAAAATTCGTTCCTAGTAAAACTAGTGAAAAAATGGAGAAAACCGTCCTCTTTCTGCTCAAGTAGAATTACCGATGGACCAATTCCCAAATAAAATGTAAGAAACCCTCCATTACAATCCGTCCGAAAAATCTGGCAACTATGCATTCTAAAGGTTCTGAATTTTGAGGTTAGCAATCTTGGCAGGTGCACAGCGGTCATAGAATGCACTGAATGTGTGCATTGGTGCAGATGAAAAGGGCCCGACAAAAGCATTGTTTTAGAGATTAGCGCGTTTCCACATGCAGGTGGCGTCCGCTGAACGAAGCAGGTGCGACGCACTAATGCCCTTAGACCTTTTCCTGGTACTTTCCTCAAAAAACGGTTTAAATGACGGACAAATTGCGGTTCTTCTTCTCGACGGAATCGAAACCTGTTCGATAAAAAGCGACCTGCAGTTACCCAGATACATCGAAAATCAATAACAGGCCGCTTTGGGAAATTGCTTAATAACGCGATGCGGTTATGACTGGCCGCTGACACAAAACACACACACACACACACACACACTCCCAATAAAAACAAATATATGCAAAGAATATGGTTTGGTAAATATGTAAATTGACCGGCTGAAAAACCTGAATGTTCAGTGGTTGTATGAATTCCTCGGCCATCGGTAGGTACCGAACCAATTGAGTCGATGGCACAAAGAAGAGCAGGCCGCTGCAGCTGTTCCAGCCAATTGTTTTCTTGTTCTCCTAACCTCACTTGGCCAAACTGGCTGATGAATGAAGATAAAACAAGAACAACCAACCCTGGGGGGCAGGCGGGGTGGAGGGTGGTAACAAGTTGACCCGAACGAAACGGGGATCCCGTTTAACCGGGATATAATTAACCCGTTAAAGCGAATGGTTCGGATGGCGTCACGACGCTCGGGAAGCGCCGCTTTAAACGCCGGGACGCCTCAAAGGCATAAGGGATTGTTGCTTGTTGATTCGGAAAATCGGAGAGGGAGAACGCCACGCGACCGAAAGAACACCGATTTACCGACCGAATATTAAAAAAAAACATCAGCAACAACCTTATTTCCTTAATACCGTAGGTTTGGGGCCCATTACACGTCGCTTGATAATTGAGATTTCTCTCTGTCAACGGGCAAAACGGGGTGGCAAAAACGATGAAAAATCGGGCCAAAGTCCGTTTTCAGCCCGTAATAATTCAGCACAACGATGCGCCGTTTGCTAATATTTCAGCGGGAATAAAATTTAAATTCGGACGTGCAAAAAGGCGGCCATTATTGTGCGCCCCACTTTTTCAAGGGGCCCGAAAAAACCAGCGCCGCGAAAATGGCCGACTGACAGACGATAAATTATGTCAAACAACCACCCCGCTTGATTTGAATTTGAAAAATTCTAAAATTACTAAACCTCTTTTGCATGCAGACAAAGTTCAAAACCAATTCAATCAAAATGTGCACACCCTGTACATCGGCCATGGAGCGTTTTTCAAATGTGGAAGAGTGTACTTTTGAGAGTAAAAAAGTGAACTCATCGAAAAACAGCCAGCAAGATTCTCAAGTATAACCGGCGATTTATCCCTTATAGGCCTGCCCGTTCTGCTCCAACTGCATGGCGCAGCGGGCAAATGAGCCTACTATACGACTAATCACTGCCTTAGCCAGAAACTCCAAAAAAAAACCGTACTAAAAAACCGAACCTACTATGGCTGCTATACACAGGATGTTCGTTTCCAGCGTGCAATTTACTGAAGAAATAACGTCTCTGACACTGTGAAGTGCCTTTCCCGATTAATCCAGGTTGATACATCAGTTCAAAGAACTGACTGTAAAAACTGGGTAATTTCAATAGTGAACGAGCCGAAATCCAAATAGAAAAATGCGTGCTGGCCGATGAGAAGATAATTTTTTTCCTGGGGGGTTTCGGCGAAAAGGGTGGCCCCGGCCGCCTTTCATCTCATTTGCCTAGAGCAACTTGCGACGCCATATTGATCGGCAATTGCTCAGAACGGGACAGGGCCGAACTGGCACCGACCGGCAGTGGGACAGAAAAAAATATGGCGCCGCCCAGACATGAGGAAACAGGCACTGTGAGATCCGTGGCAGGTGACTAGATTACTATGCAAGCAGCCCGTTAGCTTTCGTGTTTTTGCCGGAAAACTACTGAACGGCCCAACGGTACTTTATCCATTATTTATTGATTGGGCGATGGGCAATTACCATTTGTAGACGCGGGCTTAATTTTATAATTGCGGCCTAATCGAATCTTCCCAGCCCACATGCCCCAAATGCTTCACAGTTCAGTGTTGTGAAACACTCAGCTGTCACTTGTCACTGAGCGAAAACTCACATTAATGGCGCGCAATCATCATCATCATCATCATCGTTAATGACTTTAGCGACTGATTGAATTGGCAATTTATTTAAATCGGACTGAACAGTTATGGGCGCAAAAACACACTGATCTGGGCGCTCATCCTTTAAATACAACGTTGTCATTTACGTCTGCAATGAAAGGATCTATTGGTATTGGTGATTTGCAACCGTTTTCGGGCTCTAAAAATGTTCACGATTTACTGTCCTTAAGTGGACTACATGCTCAGATCACTACTCAACTGGAAATTGCAATCCTCAAAGCATTACTACTTGTGGACAATTTGGCAACATAGCTTGTCATTTTCTCGGCATGATGTGCTTTGATCGAGCGATCGGACATTGTCCTGTCATATGCGAATCGGATGACGTTGTTGAAGATGTTCGGTTTTCACTCCAATTAGAGGACGGCATTCTGCTCTGGTGAGCGCGCTGATTGGTGCGCCATTATGTTCATTATTGCCCGCCGTAAATTATGTGTTATCAACTGTTAATTCCGCGTTTGAACGGTCTCGGGCCGCTTTGATGCAGGTTGGCCACCTCGACTTGACCCGTCCATAAAAGCTCCAATTTTAGGCCTTTATTGCAATCAAGTTGGCAAAATTGGGGAAAAATCAACGGCAACTCAACGAGCATAACCGGCGATTTATCAATTGTAGGCCTGCTCGGTTCAGTGGAATTCCATTGCGCGATGCATAAACGGGCATACTATAGCAACCGTCGCACAGTAGGCCGGATGCTCGATTGGGCATGCCAAGCGCTTTTGATGCTAGTTTGCTGTAACTAATTTTTCCACAAAGGAAATGAACTGAAAACTGCCTTTACAATTTCGGGCTCACACCTTGGCATTGACGGACTAACTGTTCTCAAACAAACGAAGTCAGGGAGACAATGTCAATAATGTCAATGCGTCAAGGCGAAACAAGCGTCAATGCGAGATAACGAATGAATGACCAGGTGCATTTTGGATTGTGGCCTTCTGCGAAACAATTGCCGGGTCAAATGACGCAGATGACTTTGTTGGAACTGGGCCTCAAAGTCAACAATTCGAGTCTTATCGGTGTTTGCCTGAACGAAAATCGCGGCTGTATTTGCAAAGAGGGCTTGTTAGCAAGACAATTGCCAAGTGTCAACTTCCGCTGTTGTGTACAGGGTGGCACAAAGCGGCACACAAGCCAAAACTTCGGCCGCCCTATCGGGGTTATCAAATTGACGAAAACGGGAAAAACACCGCACCCAGACATTGCTGGGATTCTTCGGACAAAGAACGATTAATCACAGCAGCGGCCCAGTCATCATCATCATCATCTTCTTCTTATTATTCGAGCGGTCAACCTTCAACCTCGCCTTTACCTGCAGACGTTCTTCGAGCTGAGCGGTCTGCGCCTGAAATATCTTCGTTTGCTCGGCCAGAATGAAGACGACCACTGGATGTTTGAACGATAATAAAACCACCCAAAATCACGATAAAAAATCAACGATTTTTCGACTAGGAGCCGAAAAAATCGCCCATCTAACGATGAAAGCTGCCGAAGCTTCTACCTGCAG
Source organism: Dendroctonus valens (assembly GCA_024550625.1). Lineage (NCBI taxonomy): Eukaryota > Metazoa > Arthropoda > Insecta > Coleoptera > Curculionidae > Dendroctonus > Dendroctonus valens. The sequence goes on along the minus strand of JAJTJO010000599.1, from coordinate 1,119,674 downwards.
CAGCGAATGGTAGTCCTTAAACACAATACTCAGGACCCAAAAACGACATCTAGGTACTAAATAAACACCTTTAGAGGTTGTACTCGACGGGGTGATTGGAAAATTTTCAGTGATTTTTCGTGCTAAAACTTTCTGAAGAATAATCTACTGGGCAGACAATTGCATAGTGGGCCCAATTGGGCAACCTGCCCGATGAATGGCAGGCCTATAAGCCGATAAAAGTCCAGAGTACGTAATTCAACAGTGGAAAAAAGCACAGCGCAGTTGAAATAGGCAATAGATGATACAACTTGTCGTCAAGTTAGAAATCGCAATCCAATAACGGATTTCAATTAAAACTTCGATTCGAATTGATGGGGAATGTTCGCCTGAACATTCCGGCGCCTTTACGGGCGCGCACTTTTCCAGCAAATATTCCCTGAAAAATCCGAAACATTTTTAATTTCGTGCCGATCGGCAATGCGGCGGCAGCGCCCCATTTTCTGGCAGTCGTGAACGAAACCGTTGGTTTGGGTGCCACATTGAGGCATCGGGCTTGCATTTCTTCGATACAAAGAGCCGAAAAGCTTGAAACCCAATAAGCAATCATAAGATGGGTACAAAGCCGCATCTGGTGGGTCGATCATTTCAAAGAAGCCCGATGCTGCTGCTGCTTTTTTCATGTGCACACCCTGTAGAAAGCTGTCGAACAATCGGCATCAACCGGCATAATAAGGAGATTTAGCACCGAGTCGGGAGGGATAAAGCGGAGCCTTTCGGGGCCAACGGCCTTCCACAATGGTGCACCATAAATTAGCTCACCCTTGTGCTGCGTAAAGGGGGCCCCTTAATGTCCGCCCGCGTCGTTGCATCCCTTGATCTGAGATTACGAGTCCGCAGAGACGCCTTGGAAACTTGATTAGCAGATTTGACCCCTACAGACTGTGCGCGCGAGTTTTAAATCATTCAAATCCAGCCGGCTGGAGCGAATGGGGCACTGTTTGTGCCAGATTAGATATGTGTTCTGGATTTGCATACGAATAGCTGACGTCATCAAATTATTCTACTTGCGCCATATTGCCAATGGGGCTTGATTTCTATCGATGCCCCGTGGAGCCTTATTGTAACCATTCCAGATATATTTTTATGGTTTTAGAAGAATGTATTCCTAACGTTGCGCCAACGCGAGTAGTGAGCATCTTCAGATGTGGGCTGCTCGGCGCAGCTACACTCACTACACCATTATGGAGTCGAAAACTTGTACCATCAAACGTAATTGAGGTCGTTTCACTGCTGTTTTGATTGCCTCCGTTCTCCTCACTTTGATATCAACATGTTGACTTTTTCATCTTGGACACAGTGGCCTTAATTGTTGAAAAACATTGCGCAAATACACATGTATAACCGGCGATTTAGCGCTTATAGGCCTGCCAGTTTGACTACAGTTACATGGCGCTGTCAAAAAAAGGGCCTACTATACCAGCAATCGCGGGCTCATCCGGAAACTTTCAAGAGCGGCATTCGGAATGCGAAGTGAACTTGATATTACCACCTACCCTAAACACGGTGAGCAAATAAAAGGGCCATCTTACATGTATGGAATGAAACGATTGAGGTTTATCGCACTTATAACTTGAAACCGCTGAGTTTTTCGGGCGTTTAGGCCTCCGTGAAAAATAATTTCTTCCTGACGTTTTGTCAGCAAGAGTGACTTGCATCTTCAGAGGTGGATTTTGAACACCGTGTTTAGCAAATATCAAAATTACTTGGCATTCCGAACGACGCTCTTGAAAGTTTCCGGATTGCTAGTATAGTAGGCCCTAATTTTGACAGCGCAATGTTATTGTGGGCAAACTGGCAGGCCTACAAGCGCCAAATCGCCGGTTATACGTGGGTGTTTGCGAGTGTTTTTCGACACTTCATGGAGACACCAAACTGATATAAATTCGGAAAAAATTGGGCAATTAAAACACTAAGCAATTGACGCTTTCAGACCTCAAAGCTCACCGTTGATAAACCGAAATAATGCGGCGTTTTATAACCGTATTCGGCCCGCTTGGCAAAACCGGAAAATTTTTGGGAAAATGACGCCAACAGCAGTTTTTCGATAATTTATGTAAACTTGCCCAATTCACGTTCGTGCCCAGTAATAGCCGCTCCCTCTCCATACCATATAAAATGCAAGAACAGACCGGCTCAGGTCGGTTTTATTCAAATTTCGGACATGCTTTGTACCCGGAAACAATGCGGCTTTATAATGGCGTAGCGAACACAATTAAAACACCTAAAAACGCGCCGGCCGTTGTCAACACTTTTACGTATTCTTTTCACCAGGTTTTCCTCCTCCGGTTGTTCAACCCGACCGAACGGGGCCCCAAAGACCGCGGGGGTTTGTTTGTTTGCTTGCTTGCTTGAAATTGTTGCCTGTTGAATTCCAGATGATCTGTCAGATGCAAGATTTTAACGAAAGTAACAATAAATATTGATTGATTCGAAAGATGGAAAGCGGCGGCTGCATCGCCGGTGAAAATAACCTTCTAAGAAGCTTCTAATAATAATATACATTTAGATAAAAATATACGAAAAGGTTCGCCAGGCAGTGGCGCCTGCTAATTGACAGTTGACCCCGCCAATTACCGAACTAATCTAGAACACGCAACCGCACGAAATTACGGTGCTAAAATGGTTCCTGGAACAGCGCGCACATTCGGCAACAACGCCACTTTATTACATCGTTTTTAATAAGTATAATTACTGCTTCCTCCGGCCCAAAACCCTCCCAAGTCGATCATTAATATAACTCAAAAGTCCGCCTGCCACTCCTCCTGTCCATACGGCAAAAGGTCCGAAATGAGAGCCTTGAAACCAATTTCGGTCGGCTTTTCTTGTGCCTGAATGCTCAGTCAAGGAGGCTGCATTAATAGCCAAGGCTACTCAGGCTTCAGTCATTGACTGTGTCAATGTCAATTCCCTCATAGAGATTGAAACTCAAAGAACACCAACTGCTTGACAAATGTTAAAATCCAAATCAAAGCCCCATTGTGTCAACTGTCTAAAACCCGTCAAAATCAATGGGGAGAATCAATGAGTAAATTTGAAAGAGTGCGGCAACGTTGAAAGGCGTCGTTGAGCCATCCAACCTTTGATCCGTGGAAGCACAGTGACATAGTGCGGCGTTGCCGGCCGGGCTTGGGACGCGCCTCCGTTAGACAGTGACGTCGCGCCGACAACCAGCTGAGAGTGAAGGTGTGAAACGGGGCGACGTTGCCAACTAGTCATCGGTAATTATCCCATACCAGCAGCGGCCATTAGCGCAATTACACACACACAGTGTTGATTCAGGGCCAAGCCCCGGACATTTCGGTGTGAAATCGCCATTTTGAGTCCCAACATCGAGTTCCAGTTTACCATAATAATTAATAACGCAATTTTCACACCGTTGCGGTTCCCTCGGCCGCGCAACTGGCGCGTGACCATAAAATTCGATTTGAAAGACGGCCAAAACTGCCATTTTGCGTAAGAAATTGCGCAATTCCTGTTTGTGTGCTGACGTTTCAGTGCCCGGATTTTGACTCAACATGGCAACCACGTGACAATGACACTACTTGTCACTTATCAACATAAACAGTCTGTCAAATTTTGGCAGTTAGTGCTTCTCAACGAGTGAATGGCTGGTTTTGAATGTGATTATTGAAGTGTCACTAATCGGAGTTGAATGGCTCATTGTTGAGTCACTTTAATGTGGAAATTTCGCACTGAAATTGACTGAGCACCACTCGAACTAGAGCGCGGACAAAAGCCCAACAGTGTAGGAATCCAGCGTGGAGGAAACAAAGACGATATGGGTGGGAACCAGCAACTTGAGCGTTGGCCACGGTGCAGAGTGGCGTTTTTTGGCTGCACCAAGCCATTAAATCGGCCCGATTTTACCCCCATTGGGATTATCGGATTTAGTCAAGTTTATCGTCGCTTTATCAACAGTGAGAAATCCGTCGTAAATAAAGCGGTTTAAGTGGCGCAAATATTTGCTCGAAAATAATCTTGCTGGCTAGATAGCTAGAGCGGCCTGTTATCTATGAAGGAAAAAACTTCATCGCGATTGGACACGGGGGACTGGAAAAATGGCTGCGCCTCGCACGGGTGCCATCTTTGACCTTTTCCAATCGCATTGCGACTGATTTGATGATGAACAACAATTTCACCATCAGGACAAGAACATTGTGGTGCATTAAGGCAGCCAACCCACATGCCCGCTTCAATACGTACGTAATCAAACAATACCGGCAATTAATATGGAAAAATGAAGAAAACCAGTTACGGGTGTGTTCGATTGATCAAGGCAAAAGTGGAAGGTTCGGTTTAACCTACGGTAACTTCCTGACGGTGTCTCCAACACTGTGTTAGTCAGCGTTTGTGCAATTCCTCAATAGAAACGGAAATTCCAACTCTCAACTAGGAAGAAAGAGTGTAAAAACCCCGCAGAGTGTACAGGGTGATTCAGTAATAGTCGGAAATCCATTGGGATGACGCTTTCCTCAGATACACAGTGTTGACACATGGGGCAATTTGAAGCATTCCTGTCACTGTTATCTGTGCCACTAATATTAAATCATACTTAGTTTGTTTGTCGTTAAAATTCCCGCATTATCTCGAAGGACACTGTTTGTTCGTTAAATTGATTTTCTCGAAAACCCAGCAAGATATCGAAATGTAACTAACTAGAATGGAATAGTTGGCTGTTTTAGTAGAAAAAAATATTTTGAGCACCCTGTATTTGTTGAACAATGGGCTTTCGGTTGATGACCGGTTGTCATATAAAGTCGGTTTTTTTTGGCCACTGTGTATAAAAATAATTTGCTCGAAAAACAGAAGAGCTGCAATCGTGCACGGTTCAGGGACAGTTCCAGTTTTCAGGCCCAATTAGGGATTTTTGGGAGAATTTTTAAAAATTGCCCCTTTTCAGCGCGACAAAAAAAAGGCAGCGTTGCACGAAAACGCATTAATTCCTCGAAAACCAGAAAAGCTGGAAACATGTCCAGAGTGGAACTTGATAGAGAAATGTGCGCTCTATATAGAGGGACAATTTGATTTTTCCGCCTCTATTGGGGATTTTTGGGGGAATTTTTAAAAATTGCTCTTTCTGAGCCAGACTGTCCCCCACGACCAGGCGAAAAAATCAACTCCTCCGCAACCAGAAAAGCTAGGGGTACATACAGGGTGGCTTTCGATAGAGAAGATGTTCCCTTGCATGCTCCATTTTTACACTTCGGTTGGGGATTTTTGGGCCAAATTTTGAAATATTGTCCGTTTTCAGCCAGACTTTGCCCAGCACGAGGATGACAAAAAAAATTCAAAACCCAAAATACGTGAAAATTACTGATTTTTACTCTTAGTCTGACTGATTTTTACATCACTGACGGCCATTTCGTGCGAATGTTAATCGTTCCTTGCTATCGAAAGTCGGTAAAATGGAAACCCACTTGACAAAGGTCGGGCATTAATGTTGCACTAAACACTTATGTCCTTGTACAGGGTGTCCGAAAGCAAACCTGCCAAAGTTCTGGCCTGCTTATCGATCGCCATTTGATATCAATGATTTAATCAGTCGCGTAGTGCAGACCGCTTGAAGCGTCTTGTCGGAGCCCTTGAGCGCACAACAGTAGTAAAAATGGAACAATCAAACATAAAACAAAGGTATTTTCATCTTAAAGGGTTCTTAGTGTGCAGGGATTATTTGGGAATAATTGTGAACAGGGTTTCAGCAACATTTTAAGCCCGATAAAACTGGCAGGTCTGGAGATATAAGCTATGAATCAAGGCGCACATTAATGGGCCCTAATAGAGATTGGCCATGAGGCCCGGGCGCCACACAGCAGATACGCGCTGAACGCTTTTTTAAGTGCAGGCCTGGCACGCCACTGCTGCCACTTTGACGAACTTGTTTATTGCCTAGATTAGCCTTAAACGGCTCGATAATACTGGCGCTGGTTCAGCTAATCGGGGGCGCTGCGCCCCCCTTGTACTCACCAACTTGAAGCACTTGCTCCACACAGCCCGTTTCCAGCAGTTTCATGCCCTTGCAAAAGGCCAAACTGCCCGGCTCCTGATTGTTCTGGATGCGGGACAGGCTCGAATACATGCAAATGTCGCGCTCGTTCCGTGGGAAACTCCAGAAAACGATCCTCCGCTGGACCGGTTCCGGTATACGATCGTACTTCTCCTCGATCCGCGCAAACGGGATCGTTTCCGCCACTTTTTTCGCCGTTATATTCAACAGAGTGTCCGGATTGCATGGGGGCGGCAGTCTTAAACACATAGGAGTACAACAGGGGGGCAGAGCCCCCACCGGGGGACGTCGGGGCGCTAGGGCGTCGTCCGCCATACGTCGCCTAACGCGAACAGTCACAGACTGACAGGACTCGGCCAGTTCTAGCTATCTCCAATGCTGAGAACAGCGCCATCACACTTGAATTCCCTGTTGCCACCTATGCGCTTTTTACCCTGCCATCCACCTTGCGCGAAACAAACAAAAAACTCCAAAGTTTATTCGAGTTTTGATTGGTTTAACCTTAAATTGGAAGACAACAACTCCCCGTGTGTGTTGAGTGCTGAGCGTGTGTGTTGAGCAATTTAAACAAAATAAATGTTAAAACCACGGCTTGGAAAAAAACTTGGAAAAAACTCCGGCCCTCCTAAGTCAACGCGGAAATTTTGCAGGGAACTAACGGCAACAGCGCGGGTGGTTTTCAGCCCCCACCCCGCCATCCAGCTGATTACCACCACCAGCACGGATCATTTGTTTATGTCGGCCATGTGCGGGCGAAGATGCGTTTGCGGCGCTGCCGCTCCTTACCAAGATTACTGAGAAATGCAATTAACAATGAAAAAGCCCCATAGTTGCCTGGCAACGGGAACTATCCAGAATTCCAGATCGCCTCCCACGATGCTCAATTGTTCATTGATTAGCCATTAAGCTGCGAGCGTCGAACCGCCATGTCGCCCCTCGGCCTACCAGGATTTAATTCCCTTATCAGGGCCGCGAACAGTTGGCAAGCGGAGTACTTTTGGGCTATCAAAATTTTTCATTTGTTATTACCCAACTGATGGTGATGAAGATTCTGAAATTATCATCTAAATTGATTTATTTATTCAATATATTTTTGTGAATGTGTGAATGTGCGTGTGAATTTATATTCGTGAATGCGCCCGAACCCCATCGGGTTCTGCTTTGCCCCCTAATTCAAGGTTTTTGCCTTGCAAGGGTCACTACGACGAATAACAATTCATTTGTCTGTGCAACAATTGGCACAGTGACGGATAGTTTCCAGGAAAGTAATTGTTTTTGCCACCTGCAGGGGTCAAAACCCCCAGTATGCCAGTGGCGCGCGGTTGCGCTCCTAATAGTTGAGCCACATTCGGGGGGAAACTGCAAGAGCGCGCCACTGGAATAAGTTACCCGCATGATCGGTAATTGCCCCCAATAAAAACCCCATTAATTCTCCTTTTCTCTAACAACTGCCTTAATTGCCAAGCTCTAAAAGCTGTCCATAGTTTTACCATCTGCTTAAAGGCAAAAAAATTACGAATATTTTTACCTGTACGTCACAGCTTTTTGAATCGCAACTTTTTGATTATATCAGCTATTATATATTTTATAAACACAGCTAAACTCAACTGAGGAGAATTAAATAAAATTAAATTTATTTGTAAATTTAATTAAAATTAAAAAAAATTGTAAAAAAAATATATATATATTTTACAGAGATAGGTAGTAAATGTCGCCAATTCATGTCCTATTATTAACAACAATAATTTCAAAATCATCTCAAATAAATAATTTATTTGACTAAAATCCACACACAGCATTTTCAATAAGTAATCGAGTAAAAAAAATTGTTTCAGGCCTCTAGCAACCTTAGGCAACCTCGCTTGTAGTGCCTTGGTTGCTTGCTCAATTAACGACATCCTAACCTCATTAAATCTACTACTGTGAAATTGTTTATTTCCAAAAAAAGCTCCTTTATCCAGAGATTAGTAGTCAACTAATCTCTGCTTTATCACGTTAATTAACGGACATGGATGACGAGGCTGAGACGTACAAGTTGTGGCGAATCCGAAAGACTGTAATGCAAGTAAGTGGCAAGCCAAGCAAGCACATGGGATGGTTTGGGCAATAGGATCTTTCATTGCAGCTTTGCCACGACCGGGGCTACTTGGTGACCCAGGATGAACTGGATCAGACCTTGGAGCAGTTCAAAGAGCATTTCGGCGACAAACCCAGGTAGGAGGTGGGTTTGCTTGGTTTCAGTCGCCGGCTAAACAGTGTGTTTTTCAGCGAGAAGCGCCCGTCAAGAAGCGACTTGATTGTGCTGGTGGCCCACAACGACGACCCCACCGATCAGATGTTTGTGTTTTTCCCGGACGAGCCGAAAATCGGCATCAAAACCATTAAGACTTATTGCCAGAGGATGCAGGACGAGAACATTCACAGAGGCGATTATTGTTGTGCAGGTGGGTGACCTTTACGAGCTGCATTGGCTGAATTGCTTCTGGGGGGCACTAAAATTGTTGCAGTTAGGTTCTTGGGGATCTAAGTGCGAGAGGGGCCCCATTGTATTTCACGACATAACCAAAGATTTTATGGCAGCGTTGCCGGCAGGCAATACTAGTCGGGTATTCGAGAACAAAAAATGAACATTTTAAAATCTAAACAAATAAGAAGATAATTTGAATACGAAACTGGGTGGAATTTCTATGTTTAACCAATAATAGGCGGCTTTAGATCAGGTTCTCTAAATAATGTGGGAAATAGTTGAAAACGGCTTAACCAAATGCGGCAACGTGGCAAAAGCAGTTTGTCAACATAACCTCTTTTGTCAAACGAAACAAATTAACCGGTTAAAAGCAAAAAAATATATATATTCGAATCGGGAAACTGTGATTTTCGGTCGCGAAACCAGTCAAGAACATCAGCAAACGATTAAAATGCCTCGGTTGTGTTGCGGTGTTCGGCATCTCTGCTTCAAATGTGGCCCCATTTCAACAGGTAGCGCCACCATTTCTGGGATCCTCACTGGGTGGGCGTCCAGGCAGATTATTTGAGTGTTTCGTTTGTTCCAGGCTGGCATGACACCGTCAGCCAAACAGTCTTTAGTTGACATGGCCCCAAAGTATATTTTGGAACAGTTTTTGGAGTCCGAGCTGCTGATCAACATCACTGAGCATGAGCTGGTGCCCGAACATGTAGTGATGAATCCTGAGGAGAAGCAAGAGTTGTTGGCAAGGTACCGATCCAGTTTCTTTACCACTTATTAACTCAATCAACTTTTTGCGCGATTTTTGTAAAAGTCCGCGAGTTCTTTTAACCACAGGGCAATTTCCAAGTATCTCATGTTGTTGCAGGTACAAATTGAAAGAAAACATGCTGATGAGGATCCAGGCTGGCGATCCAGTAGCTAGATACTTCGGCCTAAAGAGAGGGCAGGTAAGTGTTGATTAAATCCATTATTTTAAACATCTTCACTCGGTGGTGTTTCGCAGGTAGTGAAGATTATTCGCTCGTCCGAAACAGCTGGGCGGTATATATCTTATCGACTGGTCTGCTAAAGCAACAGAATGTTTGGGTGATTTTTGTATTTCTAGATTTTTAAGGCACAGCCTGTATATTGCTTAATTTTGCTGGTTTTTTCCCCAGTTCCAACCAGTCAATAAGATTTAAGAGCTTTTAATTGGGTCAATACAAAGTAAAGTTATATACATTTATTAAATTAATACAGGGGGTTGTAAACACTAAGTGAATTTCCTTCAATTCCTAGTCGAGCACCTGGATAAACAGCACTAAATCGAACAGACTGATTATTTACCTATTTAAAGTACTCTAAATCGAATGGTTAACTGGTATTCTCTATGGTAAACGCAGTAAAAATTAACTAGTCTATTATTTACAGCTGCAAGAGGTCTTGTAAATTGTTGGATTAGTGCGTTTAACAACGGCCGCATGCCTAGTTAATTATATTTACAGGTCGGATGAGGGCCGTTTTTCCTTCACTCCTAAACTAGCCCTATTAAATAGACTTAAATTACTTGCTGCGACGGTTTGAACGGTTAAGAAAACAACGTTTAGATTACGACTAGAAAGTACGGTGTGTTGAATGTTTGGCTGTGTTTTAAGGGCCTGATACCCGGTTAAAATTTGGCAATCAGTAATTTTTTTCAAGCCAAAGAATCACTTTGATACACTCTCTGTAAATTGATGTTAAGATCTGCGTTAAGTTCTTCATTCACCCACTATTGTCCCATAACTAAGAGGAAAATCCGGCCCCGTAACACAAACCAAAAAACTGCACTTGCCCTACACAGGTAGTTCCTAATGTTCCCTCTTCTGCCCATTGTAGTCCACGTACACTCTGACAACCTCTCCAGAGTATTTCCTTTGGGAGGGCATGAAGTAGAAGTCGGCAGGCATGGGGCCTCCTTTGGCTGGTCCCACTGTGTGCCTGTCGTATTGCGTTCGTGGAAGTGAAAAGGTGCTTCTATCGTTAGGCGGTAACACGGCGGCATTGCGCGGTCGTTGTAGGCTCCTCGAGTCTCCTGGAGGCGCTTGAGGTGGAATGCTGGGCGGCCGTCCTTGCGGTCTGGGCGGATGCGACTTGGGGCGGCCGTGCGGGGGCGCCCGCCCATTACCGTTATGCGGCTGTTGCTGTTTTTTCGCAGCCTCCTCGCGCTCGTACGAGTCGAACGCGTAGTTGGTGTTGGCCGAGTAATCTTTCCAGGCAGAGTTCGGGATTAGGTGGTCCTGCGGGCGGGTAAACATCGATAAAACTATTAAATGCCCAAGTGGTTTAACACTTGAAAAAAACAAACAAACAAACAAACAACGGGCAAAGTAGTCGCAAGGGGTGTATTTACACTAGTGGAAGATTGGTTACGATTTAGTGCTCTACTGGAAAAAGTGGTAAAAAACACCAGAGCGCAAACACCCTGTGTTGTGCGTGCAATAAGAGACTGCACAGGTTAAACACAAGCTCGACGTGAGTGGGCGAAGTTTCACTTTTGCCTAGTTGGGGCCACTGCAAAAGCAAACTGCCCCAAATCAATCAAGCGGTAAAGCAAAATATCCGATATTTGCCCGAAAATGTTGCGTATATCCGGCGATTTATCACTTATAGGCCTGTCGGTTTTACCATCGTTCTATGGGGCAGCGAACGAAAGGGCCTACTATACAAATATTCAGAGTGAATCTATTGTAGTAACGCATGCATGGGTTTGAGTAGGTTATACATACAGAGTGTCTGAAAAAATTTGCTGACAATGCCAATGAGCATTTGTATTGACCTCTCTGTTAGCCATTGAGATCCTTGATCAGGAAGCATTAAAACGATATCTAACTTTACCGCATTTTTGACCCAATTTTCCTGCTAGTGAGTTAAAAGCCTTGGACCGTGGCTGAGAGAACTAAGAGAAAGTCGATTTGTGTTTAAACTGCGAAGTGATTTCGGTCGAACTCACCCCACCAGGGCCAAAACGCGCATCTACCACATGCCTCTTTGCTGACGGTGGGCGCCGTTACCGTAAACGTGACTGTTAATGCTAAAGGTGGCGCTACGCTGCGCCTGGGAGCCCCAGTGGGGCTCGTAGAAGTAACCGGGGTCCAGTTGCACGCTGTACACCCTCTGAAACACCCCGAACGACTCTGTTACACGGTACACGCCACAAATCACCCCCGGCCTATGATGGAACCTCAAATGACATCAATGCAGTTCTTCCTGACGGTTTCCCGGTTTAGAATTGTTCGAAAATCCTGCAGCTTTCAGTCCTCAATGCTGAAGTAAAGCGGTTACTGGAAAATGGAAATCAGCACTCTTACAGGCGAGTCTTTAACGCTGATTTCCATACAGGGTGTCCCACCGCAAACGATAATTAGGAGAAATTATAGTGATTTGTCCCAAGCAACTGATTGACTGAGAACTGAGGAATTCCGATCGAATGAACGGGTTGTTAAGTGTGCTAGCTGATCGCCCGGCTATCCACCCAAAGCATCGCTATTCGGCTAGGACACCTAGTGCCAAACTAAACTAACAATTAAAAGCCCCACGTACTTTGTTAGCGGGCGATACTTTCGGTGTCCAGCTGGTTCCGTTTCTCATAAAGACGTTACCTTGTGTCTGTTGGCGTTGCGTCGCCCAGTCGCCCTGTACACTGTACAGCCGGCCTGTACGAGGGCGACGAGAACAAGGGCGGCAATACAGCCCAGCACGATGTACAGCTTGGTAGAGGGCATGTCAAAGAAGCCGGAACTCACCGTCGAACCGTCCGAATCGGGGATTAGGTTCGATGTCACTGAAACCAAGCCAGAGCACATCAATTAGAGCTGCAATGAGACACTCCTCAGCTCACTCACGGCTTTGTGGCTCAAACACTAGATAGCGCGGGTCCACTTTCAGGTTCCCAATGCGGCCCGAGCCGACGCTCTCCTGCACGGCTTTGTGGACCTGTTCATTCGTGTCCTCGCCTTCGGACAAGGCGCGTCCTTTCTCCGCCATCGCCCTGTCCAGCTGCAGGTTCATTACGGCTACAATGTTGTTGCTTTCGCTGAAATATGATCGCGTTATCATGCACTCTAGCCCGAGCTTCTGCTCGCTTACTCTTTGAGTTCCTCCACGATCACTCGCCGATAACCAGGCAGGCTGCGGAACACCGGTTGGAAGTTGTTGGAGATCGAGTTGCTCAGATCTTCGTACTCGATGGTGCCTGGTTTTGGGGCCACGAAATTCTCGCCCAACTCAATCAGTTTCACCTGCACCGTGTAGCCCAAGCCAGGCGATTCCGTCGTGGTTACAAAGTCGTACACTTCGTCTGAACACACACAGTAATTTTTTTATATACACAGTGGAAAAAAGCTCTACAGCGAGTCCCAGAAGTAATGTCCAACGTGCGAAAAAACACACCAAATGACTATTGGGACTCACTGTTATAGTTAGTTGGGCTGGTAGTTACCATTGCCACAGGATTTGATGCAAACGCGCTCAGTGCTGACCACTGGCACGACTTCGTGCTTCTTGATTTTCTTGTTCACACTGTTGAAAGCGCCCCCTTTTACCGGGAACATCATGTAAAGGCATTGGTCGTCCGTAAATGCCAGATCTTTCGGATCGTTTGTGTCCCGCTTTCGTGAAAAGGACAGTGTGGTGACGCCGTCCACTATGCGGCCTGCCATGGGACGAATGAAAAAACCACCCAATAAAAGCGCGCCAAATTGCAAAACACTCGCGACTTACCGCTGGTGTTGTAGATGTTCTGGTTGGAGTCCAGAAACGGTTGGCTGTAGCCGTTGATCCAGGTGTCCATTAGGAAGGGACGGCCCGTTTTGTCCACCCAGCCCAAAATTGCATCCGTTTGCGACATTCGCTCGTTGTTGGAGAACGCAATGCCTGTCCACGTGTCCGTGTTGCTGGTCGTGATGGTAAATCTACAAGAGAATCAAATGTTACGCGCCTTTTCCAGGCTTTTAGTGCAAACTCAGGTCAAATTGATTTTTATTAACAACTTTTCTTGGTGATGTTTTTGTGCAGTGGTAGATTAGGTTTGCTTACCGGATTTCGTCTTTTCGTGGAATCAGCTCCCACTTGGCCGAGTACTCGCACGTGTTGTTCTCCGGGTTACAGCCCTTGGGTACCTTCCAAAGGCCCCCACAGTCGGTGTTTTGAGCAGAATCGCTGGTGGCTCCAGCCCCGGCTGGCATCACGTCCTTTTTCTCCTCTGAAACAAAAAAAGACACACTCTTTAAATGCCGGAAGAGGCTGAAGTAGAGGAACTTACCGAAAAAGTTGATTGAGGTCACTCCGCGCTGATTTCTATGGCCGTGATATTTCAGCTCGTCCGGCTTGTAAAACTCTTTCTGGGACGCCTGTGGCGTCTCCACCCCCGATTCGGGAACGTGCACATATCGGCCTAAGTAAACCGTCCCATGGTGAAGGAAGTTGATTGGAGGGCTGCACGCGCCTCAAACTTACCCGGCTCTTGGCCTTGCGCGAAGATCACGTGCATCAAGTCCTCCTCAATTGAGTGATCGGCCGCTTCAGTGGCGTCCAGCTTCTTCCTGAACAGAATCGTGGTGATGCCGTCCTTTTCAAAGCCCAGCGCTGCCGTCAGATCGTTTTTGCCGCCCCAGAAGTTGTCCATGCGAGGCGTCGATCTAGTGGGCAAAAGTAACTTACCCGCGCAATTGAGGATTGAGGGCTGAACGCTTACCGATCTCTAGTGTAATAATCTCCAATTCGACTGGCTGTGCCCACAGCCGATCCGATTACTATGTCAGTGCAGTCCATGGGGTTGAAATCGTGTCTTGGGGTGTAGGGGTGCAGATTATCGCCAGCGGCTGTAATATGGGCGCAGTTAATTGAGCACGTCAGTGACTACGCTGTTCCGTGGCCGCCCCAAACAAGTATCACGTGATCGACGCTGACGTCACCGGACTTGGCGGTGGAAACACAACCTCACTTTCCTTATTCCATATAGTTACCACGTGTTACATGTGTACGTTACTGGCTTACGGTGGCCACGGTTGTTCCGTGTTAGTGGGTTATTGAGGTTATAAACTGGACTTTTTAGAATGGATGTGCAGCATGCAATGAGTTAAAACAGTTTTATCAGCTGCTGTTAATTGTTTAGCTAAAAACACCCTAAACCCAGAAAATTCTATACAATTATTTGAAGCTTCAGCGCCCTGTAGACAAAAATGATGTATACAGATACCCCCACTAGCCCGGATGCGAAACAAGTAAAATCATGATCTAGTAGTCATAACGTTACTTCCATTACCTTCGCTATTTCCCTTGCTCATTGGTGCTGCTTCTAAACTAGGGTGCGTTTTTACACTGGGTTCCGGCTCGGAATTGGGTTCAGAAGCGGGCTCAGGAGCGGACTTGGGCTCAGATTCCGGCAATTTGGCATGCCGGAATGAGTATGGGATAGTGGTGGCTTCTGGTTCAGAACTGGGTTCCGGCTCAGAGATTGGCTCTGGTTCGGAACTTGGTTCAGGCTCAGTGCTAGGTTCTGGCTCAGAGCTAGGCTCCGGTTCGGAACTAGGTTCAGGCTTGGAACTGGGTTCCGGTTTGGAACTAGGCTCTGGCTGGGAACTAGGCTCGGGTTCTGAAGTGGGTTCGGGTTCAGGTTGGGACGTGGGTTCGGGTTCGGAGGTGGGTTCCGGTTCGGACGTCGGTTCCGGCTCGGCTTTGGACTCTTCACTTTCTAGAGAAGTAGAGACCGTCACCATTAGTGAAAGAGTTTTAATTAAGTAAACCGTTGTAATCGGCCGTAATTACAGCGTTGGCTAAGATATTGTAGTAGGTAGATGCAAACGGTTTCTCCCCATATTTGATAATGTCTTACCTTCGCCGGTCTCTCTTTTGCTGCGCCCTGAAAAGCATGGCAAGCCGTTAAAAACTGTTGATTGATCCCTGTCTAGTTGCGGTACCTGATTTTTTGCTCACTTGGAAGGACACGCTGGTCTCCACTTTGTCCACGTCGTGGTAAATTGGAGAAGCCGGCACTGCAGCCGATCGCCTACTGAAAGTTGACTTTTTCTGCTTCTCAGTTGTGGTGGGTTCCGGTTCTGGTTCGCTCTATAGCAAAGAACTTAGATTTTGACCCCATATGGGAGGTTTTGAGGGACTTACCGCAGGCTCACTAGCAGGCTCTGGCACGCTCTTCGGTTCAGCCTCGGCTAAAAACCAGCGACATGAAGCAACCACAACACTTACCCGCAGAAGTGACTTACCAGAAGGCTCCTCCTGGCCCACAGGTCCGATTTGCGGGAAGTTCTTGCAGCTCTTGGTCAGACCGCGCGGTCTCCAACCCAAGGCCGCGTAACTGGTTCCATTGACCACCAGAACCGCTTCCAGCTCCCGATGATCCTTCAGGATCCTCCAATAAAGCATAAAAGTGTCGGACAGCTTTTTTTCGGTGTACAGTTCGAAGTCAATGTCGGTGGATTTTACCGGAGAGCCTGCAAAACGACATTTGATTGGTTGGCCGCCCACTAAATGGCCTTTGGCTGTGCTCACGCTTGTTGCATCCGGGCCCGAACCATCCCAATTGACAGTAGCACTGTCTTCGAGGCGCAGTAGTTGCCTGCACGTCCACGCACACTCCTTGGGCGCCACAGTCGCTGTTCTCCAGACATTCGTCACGAAACTGACAGACTGAGCCGTAGTAGAGTCGGTCGCATTTGCACTTGCCCAGCAAATAACGTCCATGTCCGCTGCAGGATTCACGAAACTCTTTTCCTGCGTCAAAGTTTGACAGTTGGAGGTTGGGATGCCAATCAGTGGTCGTTAGAGAACGGGAATTTTGACATTGTCCGATCAGAATTTACAATTTATTAATTTTCATTCGCCCCGTTCGTAAATTGTGCGTAATTGCAGCGCAACACTCCTATGAAACTTGATTAACTAAAACATCGATTCCCATTCTGGAACGTGGCGCGCATCGGTTCTCTCACTCGCACACATGACAGCCTTTCGACATACCCGATTGCCTGCGTGTCGCTACGTTCCAACTTGACGCCTTCGCCGCTTAAAATTTGTCAGTTTTGCTCGAGACAAAGTTTCGAAAAATATGTTTATGCTTATTTTGAACTAGTGAAAAGTCGAAAAATAGTAACTGGGCAAGTAAAATCTCGTGGAAACGTGAATAATTGATGCAATCCGCGTTTTTGGTATACGTAAATTATGAACTTGTGAATCTCAACTTACGTATTTTGATGTCAACGTCGGCGCAGGACCAGAATTTATATTGGGCGCCCCATTCCAGCGCCTGCCTGATCAGTCTAACCGTGCAATTGGCGCAGGTGAAGTTGGTGGGCAGTTGAACCTGGTAGGTTTGAGCCCTGAAAATGACCAAATTCGCAACGTTGCTAGTAAGGGAGTGGATGGGGCTTACGTGGCATCATTGGAGATGAATTCGGCGCCCTGAATGCGTGGGGTCAGGTCAAGCACCGGCCGCTCCAACTCGTCCAAAAGTTGAATTTTAAAACCGCCCTAAAAAGAATTTCACGAAAATTGTGCTTTGAATCCTGCGATGTGTGGGGAATTTGAATTTACCTTGTGCGGATAGCCCAAGTGCCAGGAGACGTTGAATTTGCTCCCCGACAGCAGCGAAGTTTTCACACTTCCTGGAATCGAATAAAGCGCGATAAAATCAAAGCCAATTTATAAAACAAAAATGTTGCTAAACAACCGTAATTGTTGCGGTTTTGCAAGCTAACGCGCTCGTGACTCAGCTCGAGCGGAGAGTTTTATTATTTCTTTCTCCCTGCGCCATAATAAACAATATTTGTTTTATTTCTTTAACCGTCCGGGCGCTAAGGATGTTTTTGGCAGTTTCATTAGAGCCACGCCCCAAAAAGGGGTGTATCAACCTCATCATGGCGCGTTTCGATGTGGCCGCTGGCCCGCCATTAATTACGCAAATTAGTAGGCAACAGCCAGTTGCATAAGCGGCGCTGGAAAAGTGCAATATAACGGAAAATGATTATGGTAATAAGACCGATTACAGGCAGAAAGTAAAAGTTATGAAATGGGGTCTCTGACAAGGTGACTGGACTGGACTGGACTGGAAAGGGAATCAATTAAAAACTGGCCATTGGTCAAGATATTTCACACCGAAAATTGTCGCCAATCAATGCGAGCAGAATTCAGAATAAAAACCCTGTAAGGCTGATTGTTAAATGTACATCAATCACACTTAAGGCAGCGGCGAGAAAAACGTGATGGCGCTTACGTAACGCACGAATTCCGCGAAGCCGAAGAAGATCCTCGAGATGATGGAATCCATCAGACACCTGTTAAACCGGCCGTGATCGAATCGTTTGTTTACAACCCACAAGAAAAAAACTACACATTTTTGCGAGTATTTTGTTGCAAATGGCGGAAAACAATGACCAATAACCTTGATTAAAACCATTATTATTCGCGAACTAACTAAATTAAATAGTGAATCACCTCAATGGATTCGAGTAGGTGCATTGGAGTTGGCTGAATAACCAATCAAAGCACAAACAAGATGGCTGACGGAAGTTTCAAATTGTTTGACAAGTGACGTGACAACCGTTAAACGCCATAAGCCACGTAGGCATCGGCCGCCACAAGCAAGTGCCTGATTAATCAATAAGTAACTGAAATCGATTTGCATAAATATGCGCAGCTCCAACGGTACTGTCAAAGAAAACCGTACTAAAGCGTCCTTTCTAGTCCATTTGCCTTGAATGACCGGCCCGAAGACCACTTGGCTTGTTGACAACTGGCATTTAATTAAACATTCGTTGCCATAACAGCAGTGTGTTTCTTCGTGCACAAACAATTGAATGCAACACACACACACACACTCTCGATCGTGTCTTATATAACATTTAGAAAATTGCCCATTAATAGTCACGGAACGTGTTTCAATTAAGTAGCGGAATGTGCAGAACGGGATTCGTGTAAACAAGCTCTTAATCGAATTCCAATGGGGCTAAGTCTGGATAAAGACAAGAGAATTCGAGAAAAAACAATTGAAAGTATGGCTGATTTGGGGTCATTCGGCTGAACACCCCTGAAGATGCTGGCCACGCGTGCTAGCGAAACGTCAGCACCAAATTCTCATCGAGGCCCGCTTTAAAACCCGAAAATCATCAATGGTTTCAACAGTGAAAAGTTGCCTCAGTGATCTCTCTACTGATTTTAAATTTCTTCTCATGCTATTCGCACAGTGTAATTCCCATGATGAAATTGGCAAAAAATCATTTTTGAAACCCTTGGTCTGTTCAAAACTGACTAATTTTAAGCCGCAAAGGTATCAAGTTCGAACGTAGCTTCGCGCAGACCATCTTGCCGCGTCCATAGACTCCTAAGCGTGCGAGAGAGACAACCGACACGAGCTACGTTCTGGAATGTACAAGTCAGTTTTATTGTTTTGTTCTTTTGTGGTTTGAGCAGTCGATGATTTTCGAGTGATTTGTTTTGGATGGCCAAACTAAATCGAGCTAACAAGAACTAACAAACAAAAAAAGACCTGCGTGTTTACAAAGAGAAAGTGCGTTGAAACCTGAACTGAACACTACCAGTCAGCCAACATCAGACACTAAGCGGTTTTTACGGACTTTTATCCGCATGAAAGCGGCGCCATTTCCGGCTCGGCACGTGACGTTACAAAACCATTAAATCCGTACGTGCCGTAATGCTTTTTAGCTCAGTTTCCGCGTAAAAGCGGCGGATTTCTTCAGCGTTAATTCGCTAATTGTCGTTCGGTAATTGACGGCCTTTTGCAACGGGGTTTCTCACTCGCGTGTCAACGAAATGTCAAAATGGCGCCCGGGGTATTTACCCTAATGGATAAATGTGCAGCGTTGCCGCCTTGCTTTCGGGGAATTTAACCCAGAAATCGGCAGCCGCAGGCCAGTTATAATAATATAATTATCGGCTGCCATACCTTTATTTGCCTGGCCTGGTATACGGCGTGTGATGACGCAATTTAGAAATTCCACCGTAATATTTTCTCTTCGACGCGAAACGGCTGAACGTGAGACAATTGCAACCACATCACATAGTCGATGAAACAAATGAACGAAGATGATCGCCGTTTGTTTTCATCATCATCATCGTTATTAATGATTGCTTTGGCCATGGCCAACCGAGGAAGTAAGGCGGTCGATCGGAAAAAAATCTGATTAACAGGTATATCGTGCTTTTTTATCTAGAGAAACAGATTTTTTTCGGGGATTATTAATCATCTAGCCGGAGCTTGACGCGTCCATCCTGGGCAAACTAACAGAGGAATAGTTTGAAAATCATTGTTAAAAAACACCTCCCAGCTAGTCCGGTACGATTCAACCCGGCCTGGTACATCTGGGCGGTGCGATCAGGACTGACCCGTTTCCACGGCGACCACTATAGTGCTCTCTCTTCGACGCACAGTGGCGCAAACAGTTGAGCCCGTTCCTTCAGCGGGAATTATTGGATTTCAGCTACGTGGGGTGGACAACAATTGTCGTTTACCCACTCATCGCTGATCTGGTCGAGTTCGATACAGTTCACCTAGTAAATCCTTGTGCCAATTCCTTAAAAGTCCAATCAGGTCCCCATGGTAGGTCAACGGCGCAATTATCCTACACCACAACCTTCGTGCATCTCCTTTCACGTGCCAAAACCCCTCGCGTTTGCCTTAAACGGTCAATGCAATTGGTTACCTTTGGGCATCCCGCATGGTGCTTTTGTTCTGGAACTATCCAGAAAGTCCAGGTCGTACTTGCGCGCGGGCGGAAAAACCAAAGCCACATGCCCCTCACTGATCAGCGCACAGTAAAAAACAACGAAAAACAGCACAATCCACCAGCGACAAGCTGAAGGCGTTCGCGACATTGTTCGTTCGGTTCGGGTGGTTCTACTGCACCATAGTTGCGCGATGGCGTTTCGTCGGCACCAACAACTTCGTCTCAGGTGGTTCTTATTCGGGTACGACCTTTCGCGTAATAACTAATACCTCTCTCGGATTTCTCTTGCGGAACACCTAGCAGCCGAAGGGGGGAAGTAGTAAGAGGTGCGCCGAGTACCATGCTCGCGGTACCATCTACCGGAGCTAGGAATGTGGACCTGTGTACATTCCTAGATTATTAATGAAAATCTTTCGAATTCCATCGCGGTACTGGTTTTATGGTCAATCTTCGTGCTGCGGTTCCATATTATTCGAGCCGCAGGTGGTTTTGACCCAAATTTGTTGTCATAAACTCGGTTTGGTTTGCTAGCTCTATACAATGACATATTGAGTGACAAGTGGCGTTTGGGGCTGTCACCCATCTAATTGATGCACTGGGTTTCAAAGGTTTTCATTGCAGAAATGTCACATTTGAAAGTGTGTGACACATTTTGGGTTGTTCGTGGCATATCAGTGCCGTGCCCCAAGGGCTCGGCACAACAACTAGATTAGACACTGTCGGATGTCAAAGTTGTGTCGCGCGCTTGGTACAAGAGACTGACTTTTTGGATGAAACTGGTCAATCGGCGGGTTTAGAGTGTTTTTGCGTGCATAGCAGTGTCGTGCCCGTAGGGCTCGGCACAACAACTACATTAGACAGTGTCGGATGCCAAAGTTGTGCCGAGCCCTTGGGACAAGAGACTGATTTTATGGTTAAAACTGGCCAATCGGCCGTTTAGAGTGTTTTTGCGTGCAAATCAGTGTCGTGCCCGAAGGGCAAATGATCAATCCGCACGTTTAGACTGTTTTTGTAAAAATTTGACATTTCCCTGTATCGAAATCGCGTTTTAATACGAGATGATGAATTTTATGTAATATTTCTGAAACCGGTTAAGATTTATAAGGCCGACCTAAGTTGTTTGATACTTTTTGAAATAGGCGGCAATGTCGCATTGGTGAGAATGTTTTAGGCCGATAGATTAAAATCTGATTGGTTAGGTACTTCTTCTTAAACGTTTAATTTTCAGTAAATCACCCTGTATATGTTCATTGGTATAAGGACGAGAATGAGGATTTGAGTATGAAAGTCGCGCCCCAATAATCAAGCGCACTTGGGCGAACTAAATGGCACTTTAAGCTGCATTCTGGCTGATTATATGGAAACGTTACTTTTATTGCGGGCCTTCCAATCGTTAAGTGTAATTCAGCAGCGGCCGCCATGCAGGAATCGTACGGTTTTGGCAGTTGCGCCGTCACGCTCGTAATTTTGAAAGGAGCGCTCGCGTATATCGGCACTTTTAATGGGAAAAAACAAGTGAAAATCGCTGTTGTTTTAATTGTTTGTCGACTTAAGCCTCGGTTCGCAAGCACACTTGGGTCGTTTTCATCCACAGTCCGCATAGGGCTTCGCCTTCACGTAAATGAGCACAATGAGGCAATCGGCCTTGCAGCCAGCATCTGTTCAATGAATAATCCATCGGAATTCAAATGATTTGCGTGAGATGTGGGCGATGAAACAATACGAATCCGGTGGTCGGGCAGGCACAAATGTGTGTTTAAATTGAGCGCTAGAAAGTGCCGCGATTGGTGAAGAACAATGTCTGTGTTTGCGCTTATTACTTTAGTATTACCATTTTTAATTACCATTGCTATGCCGAGTTCGAGGTATTTTGGGAGACTTGAAGTTTTTGGAAAAATATTTCTCTTATTAACCCCTTATGAAATTTTCGACCAAAAATCGAATTTTCACAACCGTGTTTTTTGCGTTCAATGGATTGTTTCCGACCTAAGAAGCTGCCCGATAACGAATATGAAGTTTTCGGGTTCATAATAAGGAAGATTGCGACCTAAAAAAAGCTAAAAACCGCTCGAACAAGTCAAAAAATGTTGATTATTTCGGATCTGAAGAGTCCGTCATGGGATTTAAACTGCTCGTTGCATTCCTCGCCTCGTTCCGGTGAAAATGATGCCGAGTTCGAGGTATTTTGGGAGACTTGAATTTTTTGGAAAAATATTTCTCTTATTAACCCCTTATGAAATTTTCGACCAAAAATTGAAATTTCACAACCGTGTTTTTTGCGTTCAATGGATTGTTTCCGACCTAAGAAGCTGCCCGATAACGAATATGAAGTTTTCGGGTTCATAATAAGGAAGATTGCGACCTAAAAAAAGCTAAAAACCGCTCGAACAAGTCAAAAAATGTTGATTATTTCGGATCTGAAGAGTCCGTCATGGGATTTAAACTGCTCGTTGCATTCCTCGCCTCGTTCCGGTGAAAATGATGCCGAGTTCGAGGTATTTTGGGAGACTTGAATTTTTTGGAAAAATATTTCTCTTATTAACCCCTTATGAAATTTTCGACCAAAAATCGAATTTTCACAACCGTGTTTTTTGCGTTCAATGGATTGTTTCCGACCTAAGAAGCTGCCCGATAACGAATATGAAGTTTTCGGGTTCATAATAAGGAAGATTGCGACCTAAAAAAAGCTAAAAACCGCTCGAACAAGTCAAAAAATGTTGATTATTTCGGATCTGAAGAGTCCGTCATGGGATTTAAACTGCTCGTTGCATTCCTCGCCTCGTTCCGGTGAAAATGATGCCGAGTTCGAGGTATTTTGGGAGACTTGAATTTTTTGGAAAAATATTTCTCTTATTAACCCCTTATGAAATTTTCGACCAAAAATCGAATTTTCACAACCGTGTTTTTTGCGTTCAATGGATTGTTTCCGACCTAAGAAGCTGCCCGATAACGAATATGAAGTTTTCGGGTTCATAATAAGGAAGATTGCGACCTAAAAAAAGCTAAAAACCGCTCGAACAAGTAAAAAATGTTGATTATTTCGGATCTGAAGAGTCCGTCATGGGATTTAAACTGCTCGTTGCATTCCTCGCCTCGTTCCGGTGAAAATGATGCCGAGTTCGAGGAATTTTGAGAGACTTGAATTTTTTGGAAAAATATTTCTCACCCCTTATGAAATTTTCGACCAAAAATCGAATTTTCACAACCGTGTTTTTTGCGTTCAATGGATTGTTTCCGACCTAAGAAGCTGCCCGATAACGAATATGAAGTTTTCGGGTTCATAATAAGGAAGCTCGACCAAAAATCGAAATTTCACAACCGTGTTTTTTGCGTTCAATGGATTGTTTCCGACCTAAGAAGCCGCCCGATAACGAATATGAAGTTTTCGGGTCCATAATAAGGAAGATGTTTGCGCTTATTACTTTAGGATTAACATTTTAATTACCATCGCTATTTATATTAGCGATACCTGTTTATTCGGTCCATCTGAGCCGAATCTATTCGCCTAGATGGCGCCTTTTTCAATTTCTTTCATCCCCGAGAACGCCTCGTCTTGAGGTGGTGCCATTCTGGCACTCTCTTTCAAATCGTCAAGGGGTTCGGACTTACTTTGTAGTGGTAACGCTTGTGAAATACACAATTAAAGCAGCTTACCAGAGTTTCAATCAACATACAGTCCACTTTCTAAAGCAATCCAGTACGCGTGTTTTAACAACCGACTACAAATTATTTCGGGTCTACAAAGGTTGCATAGCCCGCACAGTCTGATAGGAGCATTATATGCAAATGAGCTGCGAAATCTTGCTTGCTTCGGCCGGCATTTTTTCACACACTTGCGTGTTTAGATGACGACATCGAGGCTAATCTAACGTGCATTGAAAGCAAATGAGCTCGGGTTGCAAATGCGCCTCAGTTTTATAATATTGGGACAATCAAGCACTAGGGACGCGACTCTTGGTCGAATTAAGACAAATGAGCTCTACTCTATTTATTGTCCTTTTTTAATCACTCAAACAGGAGCGAGTACGCTCCCAAAGCCAGCGCCATATCGGCCTGCTCCCAGAAACGATGATAGTCGACTACGGGGGCGGAGCCCCCATTCAAGTAGGCCTCAAGTTGAGGCCAGTTTTCGTCCTGTTTGTACCAGGACCGGATGTCCAAGAAGCTGGAGGAGGCAGTGATTTTATCGCCATTGGGATAAGTGCCGGTCCAACCGTCGACAGGAATGTAAACCTGCAAATTCGATCGGGTTATATGCAACAAATCAAGTGAAGAATCAACATCATACCTTAGTGTTGACAGCGGTGAAGGCGGACAAGTCCGAGCGCACATACAGTCCCTTCGAGTCCTTGTGGTTGTTCCAAATCACATCCAACAGTTGTTTGGCGGTGGATTTAGCCTTAGAGTCTCCAGACTTGGCGGCGTAATAGCTGAGCGCCCTCGCAATCGAGCTACCAATGCCGAAGAACTGCAACAAACTCACAGTTAGCCATCTATAATATGTCCCAAGTCTTTTGGCAGTGAGGAGGTCCCAGCGGGGCCACAGTCAATCGCCCCGCGCCCGGTTTATACCAGTGTCCTGCCTGCAGAACTCGGCACAGTTTTGACACCCGACACTGTCCTATGTAACAATGTAGTTGTTTTTTTGGCTAAAACGGATCAACCGCCCGGTTTAGAGTGTCTTTGCGTGCAAACCAGTCAAAAATCAACAACATGAAATTTCCGTCTCGCTCGGTGGACAGGTAATAGAACAAGAACGACCATTACTGCGTCACTGCCAGAAAACTTGGGAGCGACTAACTAACTTACCCTGGATCCCGACTCGAGTACGTTCATTTTCGCGTTGGTTGGCAGACTGCCCGACCAGGAGATCATCATGGGAACGC
This sequence comes from Dendroctonus valens, assembly GCA_024550625.1. Lineage (NCBI taxonomy): Eukaryota > Metazoa > Arthropoda > Insecta > Coleoptera > Curculionidae > Dendroctonus > Dendroctonus valens. The sequence goes on along the minus strand of JAJTJO010000599.1, from coordinate 1,094,558 downwards.
TGTAGGAACTGTCGCTGATGGTCATGTGCTGATAGAGCCAGGTGAACCATTTTTCCAGCACCGAGCGGGCGGTTTCGTCGCCTGAAACGCCACAGAAATCATGCAATTTATCCGGTTCGGACTGGAAAATGCCCTTACCAGTTATGTAGTAGTACTGGGCCAGTCTGTCGGTTGTCCAGGACCACATGCCGAACCAGTCGCTGGTTCCGTCGTCGTCCAGCGGTTCATTTTCGTAGAAAAGTCCATGGAAAGTGTAGCCCTGGCAGTGAATCAGAGCTACAGTGTTGGTGCGCTCGCAGTGTTGTGTCAATTCCGTCTTACCTGCACGTCACTGGGAGGGGTACCATACACGTTCTTCCAGGAGTTGGTGACCGCGCCTCCTAAAGCGCCATCTGAGGTCTGGATCCATGCGTACAACTCCAGCTGTCTTTCCAGCGAGTTTTTCCAGTCCTCTGCTCCAGTGGCCGATTTGGGGCTGCAAACGAACCCGAAGTTTAGTCAAAAGCCGGACGCAAAATGACATTGACTTACGTCAGATTGGGGTCGTTTACCATCGCATAGGCGGCAACCGGGTTCTGGTAGCCGATGATCATTTCGGAGCTGCCCGTTCGCCATGAGTAACCGTTGGCGGTGTTCACGTCACCACCCCACCCAATAAACCAGGAGAGCAGATAATGGGCGCTCTCCTTGTAGCTGGCAGCTGCGCACGAGGTGCCCATACAGTTGCCTGCCTGAAAAATCCTTGCAATATACCTTTTTGGAAAACTGCTGAATTTTTATGGGGCCACCCGCACCCAGAATGTTGGTTTTTGGGTGATTATCAAGGACATCAGACCTTGGCGTGTGCGGATAGCAATATGCTCATCCTCAACAGAATCGCTGTCCCCACAACTTTTGTTAGTGGAGTTTTTCGTGCAAGTGCAGTTTTCACTCATTGAAGTTCACTACTCTTGAATACTCTCTCTGAAGATAGAAGGAAAACCGTACCCTTGGCACAAAGATCATATTCTGACCATAGAAAAAAACCGAAACGTCCTGAAAACTACGACCTGCTGGCAACGCCGGGTCTGTCAACTGTCAACCTGCGCGGCAGTGTTTAAATTTTTTGAATTTAGGTATTAGTTACCTGTCGGTACAAAACGTCATAGAAGGAGTATCGCAAAAAGTCCCCAAGCTTCGCCACTTGGGACAGTGTGCTTTGGATTTCGGATATTTTCCCTTTTTGTGTGGCCCACTGCGACGCCCAATAAGCGGCCTGGATAACGCGCGCATCAGCGTCGGGGGCGGCGTTGTAGTGCCAATTGGGGGTGCTGCTGGAAAACTGATCAAACCAGATTAGCATCTGCTCCGGTTGATCGGAAAGTCTGGACGTACCGAAAAGCCATTGGTGCCACCATACGTGAAATTGTCGCACGTGGGGTAAGTGATGCCTTGCCAGACGCTTCCAGCGCCCATGTGGACGAAGGAGGGGCCGCCTGCGCTCGGTCCTTTCTCGCATTGGCCCTGCAATCTGAACATTAGGACACGCCCTTGGAGTTTTGGTCAAATGGATGTCACCTGCACGTTGCCGAAGCCGAAACTGTCGTCCACATCCAGCAGCCAGTGCATGACGTACATTTTTTCCTCGCCGTAGGCCGATTTTAGCTCATTGTAAATGGGATCGACGCCTACTGAGAATTGGGCTGAACCAACTGGAAATGACGGGTTGTACCTGGTTGAGACATTTTGCTAATTAGTAGTAGAAATAACGCTCATTTTTAAGTGTAAACCAGTGGGTTTACGGTTGTGTGCAATTTTGGGCTCAGAAGGTTTTTCTGAGGACCACACCAGACCTGTCCCCAATATCCTCCACATTTATAGGGTATTTTGGTAATTGTTAGGGCTACCAAAAAGCTAGTGAAGGAGTCATGTGCTCCTTTTAGGTACAAATAACTTACGACAACTTACTTGTCCATGTTGTATTGTGCTTGAGGGATCAGATAGTTTTCGATAACCGTCCAGGCCTTGTTGAAAGGGGCAAAATCGTCGGCGATCGCCCCGTACATGGCGTGCAACCAGATGTTGTAGCTGAAAAGAAGCCGATTTATTTTCGAGGAAAACGAAAATTCCCAAATTTACCTGATGGCTTCTGAGTCGGTTTCATGCCCATGATCCACAGTTTCCACCAGCATGTTCTCCAGGCTGTGATATGGCACCCCATGGCTTGAATAGTAGCCGTTGTTGGAGTCGACTATTTGATTGTAGAGGGTCAGAAATCGTTCTGAGTACTCCCCGGCATTGGCCAGCCCTAGGAGAAGGCAGGAGATTAACAAGCGCATTTTCTGCCGAAAATTCAACCGTTTACTAGCGCAATCGAACAGGTAATGCGGTCGCTTTCCACGCCTGTCCAGCGGTTAAAACACCCCGGTCCTCAAGTGGTTTATTTTTTGTTTTCTCAGCGAAATTTGAGTGTTTTTGCCAGGTTGTCCATTCCCAAAATTTCGAGTGCTTTATTTACTGCAGAGGAATTTAGCAAAAAATGCGCGTCCGCATTCAAGCCACTTAAAATCCAAGTGCTTTATTTGCGCTCTCCGCCACTCAAGTTGCCCTGTATATGATTAAATTCAGCTATTTATAGACACTCAACTGATGACCTAAGAATTTCTGAGCTCATCGCCGGCTTTGAGTAATTACTTCATGATCCAAACAGCTCAGAACGACAGTTGTAAATATTCAAATCAATGGCTGAGACTTGAACGCCATCGTCTCAAAGCGGTGACTTTACGAAGCTCCCAACTGGGGACTTTACCCGCATTTGTTGCCTTGTTGCCTAGCTGTCGGATCAAGGCTAAAATTCCGGGCGGTTAATGAATTAGCGCCCAAATTGACAACAGTGTCCAAACCTGTTGTAAAACTGTATGCATATGAATGTGCTTCAAAGGAATTAATTTGAAAAATTTGCTGATGAAGACTGACTAAAATTAGTCCATGTGCTAACGTTTCTCTGTTCGTCTTAAATTCGAAATGTTTTGCGGCTAAACACTGTCTCATATTGCGTCTCTCTTTGATATCGGTAAATTCATATTCCCTGTCTCTTTCCCTCTGTTCAGTCGAGTCCTGCGTTCCGACTTGTCGTGTGATCGAAATTCCATTATGCATTGTTTCATGCTCATTTATCACTCATTGGATTAACAAAATTGGTAATGGAATATTTCAAATATTCGCGTGACTCAATTGGTGAAAATTAGGCTAAAGCTTCATTTTAAAAATGGCAAATCAGTTATTAAAGTTTATAAAGTTTTTTTTTCATACAGAATTAATATTACAGCTCAAAATTTTATGTATGATTTATGTTAAATAAACAAATCTATTATTATTGTTAACTAATTTTGTGTTTTTGTCTTTCCCAATCGTTCAGCTTTTTAAATTTTAAACTGGTGTTTTTTTTAGCTTGTCAACAGCATCTGGCGCCATCTCTAATACCCACTTTACATTACCCAAGCAATGATTGTAGCGATTTCACACAGAAACCATATTGAAACTTTAATTTTGCAGAACTGCATAAATAAATTGTTAACAGCTGAGAACTGAAAAAAAATTGTGCAATGATCCAAAGTTTAGAAGCCGGAAAACCGTAATTTAAACTAGCAACTGAGCAAAAAACTGGGCAACACCGCAGAACGCGAATATTTTCGTCTCTTATGGCTTTGCACAACTATATCGCGTTCTCTCTCAACCGCTAGATTCTGTCAGTTGTCGTTGTCACATTGCACAAACTCCTGCAGACGCTCTTTTTCCCTTTCACACTTTGGCTGATAAACATCGATAAAAAGGTAAGTTTCCTTAAAATCCCAATTTATCTTGGCAACCATCCTCCATCCAAAGTCCCTGTTCCATCAAACGAACCCTCGAAGGTTCGAGGAACCTTTTTTGAACAAAATTTCTGTTCTTTTTGCAGATTTGCTTCGAAAATGTCTGACGTTGAAACGTGAGTATGGGCCTAACCTGTTTCTATTTGGAGCACCAGTTTACTACGGGGGGCTTTGCCATCAACCAACAGCTTCAATCTAGAAATTGAGGGTTGACTGGTTTACATGGTGGTCCCTTGAGGGTTTTCATGCGTGCCGTGCGGCACATGTGAAAACTTTGGGGACCCCCCCATTGTAAGCACTGTGTTGACTCGAGGATGTTTTTAGAGATGATGCTCCCGCGCCCGCCCCTGCACCAGTGCCAGTCAGTGGAGGCCCCATGGACGTGAACCAGGCCCTACAGGAGGTACTGAAGAAGGCCTTGATTCACGATGGCGTCGTTCATGGACTGCACGAGGCTGCCAAGGCCCTGGACAAGAGGCAGGCGGTTTTATGTGTGTTGGCCGAGAACTGCGATGAGCCCAAGTGAGTGAATTAGTTTTATCGATGAAAATGCGTCAAGGGATCGGAGTCTGTATGATGATTTCAAAGGCAGGCTCCCTCTGCAGACTGAACCCAATTAAACCGTGGTTGAGACTCTTGCCTACTGATGCCTCTAGTACAGCTTAAAACATTGGCTGTGTGTGGGGGAAGGTGTTAAAAGCAGCTTGTTTCAGGTACAAGCAATTGGTGCAAGCCTTGTGTGCGGAGCACCAGATTGACCTGATTAAGGTGGACAACAACAAAAAACTGGGCGAATGGTCAGGACTTTGCAAAATCGACAGCACAGGAAAGGCGAGGAAAGTCGTTGGCAGTTCGTGTGTTGTCATCAAGGTAAGCTAGGCTATTTCCCAACGCTGTGCACTTGGCTTACGCCTGCTAATGCTCTGTTTCGTCAGGACTTTGGAGAAGAGTCTCCAGCCCTTGACGTCCTTAAGGATTACTTGAAAAACAACAAATAAGTCTAAGGTTTTTTTTATGTAATATAAGGACAACTGAAAAAGTCTCAGCATTACTATATTCCATTCTTCCCAAACATTAAATTCCTTGGTGATCACATGAGACTGGTGGGGTTTTTGGAGGTAAATAAAAAGTCGTTTCGCTTTTATTAATATGAGCTGGCGTATTTAATAACTAGGTAAAGATAGTTTCGTGGTCAATGTATCTTCACACTTCATTATAGGTTGACAAAAAATTATACAAATTTCCATAACAGAATTTAACGTATGGGGGCGACAAAGAAAACTAAAAAGCTAAATATGTACATGGTTCAACGTGTGGTTGGGGCCTTAGTATTCAGGTCTACTTCTTCGAGCATCCCTCTTCAGCAACATCTAAAATAAATCGATGGATTGAAGCATGAGATTCACATACAGCCAAACACCATATTATTTACATTAAAGCAAAGCAACTAGTGTGAAGATTTGCACATGAACTGGAAGCCCAACTAAGCAGAAAGTAATACACGGCCCCAAAAAAAACCATCAATGCAAAACATCAATACTTTTTCCATCACAGGCGACAATTTTCACTTTATCAATCTTGGTGATTTCGTGCACTTCCCGAAACTCCACATCGTTCAGCATGAAGGTCCACACGTTGTCACAAAACCTGTACGTATTCAGCTTTCCTGCCTTGAAAGTTAGTCGGGATTTGACTCGGGTGGCCAGCATTTGGTTTATCGACTTGTCGAACTGCAGTAGAACCTTGCAGGCCAATTGGGGCGTAATTTGCCCATACTGAAATCAGACCACAAGTAATTTGGGGGGATGCATGTAAACACTTGACGCTTACCTGCAGAAGTTCATCGAGGCTTTCTTGGAGCGTATGCCCCAGCGTCGTGTTTCGGTACAACTGATAGGACATGGTTGTTGCACTTCGTTTGTATGCTTTCTTTTAAATAAAAAGAAACTCAGGGTTCTGTGGGCATTGAAGCAGCAACAAACACGAGTACGACAACTGGCAAGTGACAGCTGTCAATTTAGAAGTTTGGCAGGTGTGACAGTAAATTGTTTAAAAAGTTTGAACGAGTGTGTTTGTTGAACTATTTGGGTGAAATTCGCAAAGCTACATTATTTGCGGTGCTCGGAAATTTACATCAATTTATTCGGGTATTTTTTAGTTGATCAGGCCTTTATTACTTTATGATCAAGTACGCAATTTGAATTCGTGACCTGATTGCCACTTCTCTAGGTGAGTCTGTCTCTGTCTGAATCCACTATTCCCTGAATTTTTTTGGTTGATTTCAGCCATATTAGAGTAAAATTTTCCGCAAAGAAATTAATCCAGTATTTACTTTAATTAAAAAAAACAATAGTAGATGTAAAGAGCAAAATAAACTTGCCCCTTTGGAAATTTGTAGCGCCATCGATCGAGCAACTGGCAACAGTGCCCAAGTACCGTTTTCGCTAATGCGTCATTTGACAATGACGCAAAACATATGGCTATTGACCAAAACATTGTCACCTCAACCATGTAGACGAGCGAATTTCGCACGAAAATAATGGCTGACGATAAAGGATTCGTTTCGTTCACCTGCCAGCGATGTTCGCAGAATCTGAAGCTCGACGAGTCGCTTCACACCTTCGGCGAACACATTTCAGCAGAGCTAAATTGTGAGTAGAAAGTTCCAGGTTCTTTGTTTGTTGTTAACCCAAAGGAGCCCCATGATTGGTTCTGTTTCAGTGCCCATACATTCCAGCATCGACATCGATCTAGAGTCGCAAGTGACTAGTTTTGACCATTTCATCTCGACCTGCCGCCTATCAGACTCCCATAATGCCACCAGTAGCGGTTTCATGCTGGTCTCAGACGAAAAGGAGGTGAACTTGCTGAGCAACGAGTTTCGGGTTGGTAATTTTCCCCAACGAAACCTTCAAAGCCAATCAAGCTGGCCCTTCTAGGCTAAGGCCGCCCTCTTCGACCACCTGAGCGGGACTTCAGAAATCGACCATCCACTCTGCGAAGAATGCAGCGACTATTTGATCGAAATCCTGGAACAGCAGCTGGCACAAACCATTCAAGATCACGACGACTACCAGAAGTATTATAGCGTGTATGTAGAAGGTTCACGGTGAGTGCGGACTGATGGAAATGGACGAGTAGTTTGCAGGCGGAGAAGACCGAGCCCAAGCTGGCCGAGCTGGAGAAAGAGCTGGCGGATCTCGCAGAGGAGGAAGGGCGACTAATGGAGGAGCTCCAGGCTCTCAGGCAGGAGGAGGAGGCCACTTTGAAGGTAAGACTAGACGGGCGATTGGCCGCTTGGTGACCAACAGGGTTTCAGGCCATTGCCGAGCAGGACGAGCGCAGCAAGCAGATAACTCAGGAAGAAGAGCGCTACTTCCGAGAGTATGCGCGCTTCAAGCGCCAGTGGCTGGTTGCAGAAGATGAGGGCAGGAGGTGAGCGACAGCCGTTTTGGCTGGACAGAGGTTTAATTTCCTCACTCTCAACTTGTAGCTTGAAGTGCCAGCTGTCGGCCGCTCGAATTCACTTGGACAAACTCCGCAAGTCCAACGTGTTCAATGATACGTTCCATATCTGGCACAAAGGCCACTTTGCCACCATCAACAACTTCCCCTTAGGCACCCTACCGACTGCGCCTATTTCCTGGCCGGAAATCAACGCGGCTTGGGGACAGACCACGCTGCTGTTTTGCGCGCTCGCTCGCAAGCTCAATTTGGTGTTCCAGCGCTATCGGGCGGTGCCGTTCGGAAATCACTCCTACATGGAGGTAGGTTCTACCCAATCAAATCACTTTGTCTGCAACTGGCCGAGGGATGCTTTAGGTTGTGGGCGAGAACAAGAAAATTCCGCTTTATGGCTCGGGAGGGCCGAAGTACGTCTGGGATACGAAGTTCGATGTGGCCATGGTGGCCTTCCTCGACTGCATGCAGCAATTCATGGAAAAAGTGGAGGCGGAAAAAAAGGAGTTCAAGTTTCCCTATCGCATCCAGAATGGGAAAATCGTGGGCGACGACAACATCCAGTATTCCATAAGGTAAGAAGACGTGAGGAACTTGGAGGTGATTATTACAGTGGCGCTTTTGCTTGCAGAACTATGATCACCACAGAGGAGCAGTGGACCAAAGGCCTGAAGTACATGCTGACTAACTTGAAGTGGGGCATCGCCTTTGTGGCCTCCCAATTCGACAGCGATGGCCAGGAAATCAAGCCCCCAATTGGGCAGTAGACCACAATAACGCCCCCGGTAAAAATTTTCCTTGCAGCTTCACAAAGTACTGGAGTGGATAGTTATATGGACATTAATTAAGGCAAATTGAATAGTTTTAACGAAAAAAATCCGACTGATTATTGTACCTCTTTTAAGGGTAAGATGCAATATATGATAGTGTATTCATGCGCGTTTAATTTCATCGCAAAAAAACTGCATCATTACTATGTAGCTTTAAAGTTATGCGATAGTTTTATGTTGAATTGTTTGATTGAAATAAATAAATGTAATTTTAATACCTGAATAGTAGTTTTACTTATTTGTGATGTGGCCCCATGAACACCGACTAAAGTGTTTGGTTTTTGACTCGAAAACGAGTCGAGGTATGAAAAATCCTGCAGAACAAAACCTATCAGGAGCATGAGTTAACCGTTACGTTACTTTTTATGAGGATCTAGTAGCTCTCTATTTGCAAAATTTGAATGGCAAAACGAACTTTCTATATGTATCAGGGCAGCAGCATGTTTAAGGAGGTAGCGAGCAGATATCAGGAGCAGGAGTTTAACGTTACGTTAATTTTTACGTGGGTCTAGTAGCGCTCCATTAGTAAAATTCGAATGGCAAAACGAAATTTTTCTTTGTATCAGGGCAGCAGCATGTTTCAGGAGGTAGCGAGCAGATATCAGGAGCAGGAGTTTAACGTTACGTTATTTTCTATGTGGATTTAGTAGCTCTCTATTAGCAAACTTCGAATGGCAAAACGAAATTTTTCTTTGTATCAGGGCAGCAGAATGTTCAAGGAGGTAGCGAGAATATCAGGAGCAAGGGAGAGTTTTCGCACAGTTTCATCTGGAAATTTCAGTCGTTCGACGATAATTCGATTTGTATCAGGGCAGCAGAATGTTCAAGGAGGTAGCGAGAATATCAGGAGCAAGGGAGAGTTTTCGCACAGTTTCTCTGGAAATTTCAGTCGTTCGACGATAATTCGATTTGTATCAGGGCAGCAGCATGTTTTAGGGGATAGAGGTGTGTATGTAAAAAAATCAAACAATAAAAATGGAATTAAATCAGTTTTATTAGGCAAATGAACACAAATAATTATTACTATTAATATTAACTAAAGCACTTTCTCTGCACTTTCGATGATCCTTCGCAGAGCGATTGATTCGAGCTTGTCGAGAACTCGGCAACTGAAAAAAAAATTGAAGAAACTGTAATTATGTAATGAAACTGTAAATATTATCAAAATCCATTCTCAAAGAAAACTACATACGGGGTGTTTCTTTAGAGAGGATTTCACGATGAATAATAAGAAAAAACCGAAAAATAATCTAATAGAAGTGAAACTCACCAAAAAAATGTTGATATCAAATCCATCTCAGTAATTGTCGGCGACACTGACGGGGAATCTGCAAAAAATACAAACTCTTACAAATATTACAATGGCTCTATTCACCTATTAATTGAAGCACTAGTATAACATCACAATTAAAGGGCATTATGAGGTACAGATCATACATTGAATTCAAATCTCCCGCTTAATTTTGATGTGAACACAGTCGGTAAAGAAGATTTCTTCTGCAAGCAGTGGAAATTCGAGTCCAGTGGAAATCAGCCACAGGGCAAAAGCGACAAATAGCATTCTACAGGCTTATATGTCAGTTTCCAATCTATAACCTCTGTGATCTGTGGGTCTGTGCCCCTAACCCTGAAACCCAAATGCAATGTTTCCTTTTACCCACTGGAAAAGTAGATTATGAATTTATTTAAACGCCCGGCGGCACTGTTGAGCTGTTTCCCCCCAAGGCATCCACCGAGACTGTCCCATAATGTGTACAAACAGTGCCCTTTGGATATCATCCGGGAGCTCTACAGGCCGCTCATTGCTGTAGACGTTTTCCTGAAAAACCTGCATTTGCGGCGCTACAGGCTCTACAGCACCAGCTCGAAGGATGCGGCCGCCAAATTCAACAAGCGCAAAGACGAGCTAAAGGCCTACGTCGACTACAAAAAGGAGAAATTGCGCGACACTGAGCAAAGGATCAAGGAGCGCGGCAATGTCCTGTTGCAGGACCTCAAAGACACCAAAACCAAAGTGCGGGAACGGGTGGAGGAGATAGTGGTGGCAAGTATAGAAAACATGTTTTTTTCTATTCTGCAAGCTGCTAAAGTTCGCAGGTTTCAGAAGGAAAACATCTACACGATCCCAAACCTGTTGTGTATTACTCGAATGGTGGCCTCACCTTATTTGGGGCTTCTGATCGTGCAAGGCAACTTTGACTGGGCATTGGGAGTCCTGGCCTTTGCCGCTGTAACGGACCTGGTAAAAAAGGGCGGCTTTGACCTGCAGGCTGGACTCAGTGGTTTGTTTCCAGCTGGACGGGTGGATAGCCAGGACTTGGGCCACCCAGTCATCGAAAATGGGCAGCTTTCTCGACCCCATGGCCGATAAGATACTCATTGCCACGTTGTTTCTCACCCTCACCTATGCGGATCTCATCCCGCTTCTACTAACAGGCCTGATTATCACTCGGGACATCCTGCTGGTGACTGCCGGATTTGTTATTCGGTACAAATCGCTACCGCCCCCTGTAAGTGAGGTGACTCAGTTAGTGGCGTCTTGGGTCATGCGGGTGATTTCAGAGGACGTTCCTGCGGTATTTCGATGCCACCCACGCCACTGCCCAACTGGAGCCGACTTTTATTAGTAAAGTCAACACTGCAGTTCAGTTGCTGTTGGTGGGCACCACTCTGGCAGCCCCGGTTTTCGACTTCGTGAACCATCCAGCCCTGCAGGGGTTGTGGTAAGACCTGAAGCCACTTAAATGCCGTTGATTTATCACTGCGTTTATTCTCTACAGGTATGTGACTGCTGGCACAACGGTGGCAGCTGCTCTGAGTTACATCCTATCGAAAAACACTTATAAAATTTTAACCAAAGCGCCTCAGTCCAGACTCAAGTAGGTGCCGACAGCAGTACAAATGCGCTGTGAGATTTTTGTATAAACTAATAATCCGTTATCACAAACAATTTGAGGGCTTTTCAAATATTGCACTCCTACCACTTCCAGTCCTTCAAGCGCCGCGACTTTTTGAGGGCCTCTAAGGCCTGAACGGCCTTTTCATCAGCGTGGCTGCGCACTTTCAAGCTCTGCTGCCTTTGGCCGCCCTTCAGCACTGAGTCATGCTCCAGGGCAGCAGCGACGCCCTTTTTAGAGAACAGGTGCTCCAGAATGTAGTCGTCCTTGTTGGGTTTGAGACGCTTAGGCGGCGCTTTTGTCTCCCGTTTGACCAGGCCTTTGACCGGCTGGCCGTCGATTTTCCCTGAGGTGTCCGGAGACGTCGAACGGCGCCGTTTTCTGCCTTTGGCTTTCAAGGCCCTCAAGTCTGAGGGGCGGATTTGCTTGGTGGTGATCTTGCGGTAGAGGGCGGCCGATTTGGAGCTTCGCTCCAAAGCCTCGTCGAAGCTGCCGCCTGCCACTTCCCCGTCCAGGGTGTTTTTATCTTCATCCTCCCGTAAGGCGGTTTTGCGGCGGTTGAATTCCACCAGCTCCTGCGCGGTGAGTTGCTTGAGTTTCTCCTTCTCCTGCAGCTTTTGCTGTCGCTCCTCCTCCAGCTCCAGCCGATAGGCGTCTTTCTGCGGCTCCTTGCTTAGGCTCTGGGAGATCTTGCGCGCCAGCGCCCTCATAGCGCGCACCTTCTCCGATTCACCCACATCAGGCGTTTCCTTCCGCTTAATTTTCTCCATAATTTTTACTCGAGACTCCCGGAAAATGTTGGCAGTTTCAATGCTGGCCTTGGGAGATTCCGGCAGGGAGAACAGGTCGAAAAGATCGGAGGACTTGAAGAACTTGTTTGTCGTCGGGTCAATCAGCACCTTGTTGCTGAGCAGCTGCTTCCAAACCTGCCTTTGATACATTTTCTCCTCGACAGTGCCCGCGCACAGCAGCCGGTAGATGGTGACCGGCCTGTCCTGGCCGATTCTCCAGGCGCGTTCGCGGGCCTGGCTGTCGGTGGCCGGATTCCAGTCGGGGTCGTAGAGAATCACCCGATTGGCCCCTGTCAGGTTCACTCCCAGCCCCCCCACTCGCGTAGTAAGCAGGAACACCTGGTAGCTCACATCCTGGTTGAAGGTGTCGATCAAACCCTGCCTGGAGCCGACGCTAGTCGCGCCATCCATCTTCAGGTACTTGTAGCCTTGCTGCTGAAGAAAGGCCTCGAAAATCCTCAGCATCGTCCGCCCCTGGGAGAACAGCAACGTTCTATGGCCTTGTTTTCGCCAAATCTTTAGCAGCGCAGACACCACCACCATCTTCCCCGATTTTTTGTAGTTGCCGAAGTTTTCCTCCTGGGCGACTTCGTCGCCCTCATCGTGTATGAACAGGTCCGGGTGATTGCAGATTTTCCGCAGCGCAGTGATTGCCATCAGCATGTGGCCCTTCATAAAGTTATCGCTGCGCCAGCGCTTCGCTCCGCGCCCCAGTATGTTATTCACATGCTCGCTCATCAAGTAGTCCTTGTATATATCGCGCTGATGCTCTGTTAGTGAGCAGAACAGCACCTGCTCGCTCTTGTGGGGCAACTGGATGTGGTCCTTGACGTCGGTTTTCATGCGGCGCAGCAGAAAGGGAGAAATTACGTTTTTCAGGGTGGACGCCACTGAAAGCGCAGTGGCTTCCTGCATGGGGCTGGCGTTCGCAAAGCCCCCTTGCAAAATGGGGTTGGCAAAGTGCTCGGTGAAAACCGCCAGGTTCCCCAACATGCCCGGATTCGTGAAATCAAATAAGCTCCAAAGTTCCGTCAGATTATTCTGCATCGGACTGCCAGTTAGCATGATTCTATGCGGGGTTCTCAACTCCTTCACCGCGACTGTCACCTTAGCTGACGGGTTCCGGATTATGTGGCCCTCATCCAGCACCAGATAGTGCCAACTGTGCTCGCACAGGTTCCCTTTGTACTTTAAAACAGCTGCATACGTAGTCACTAGAATGGCCTTATTGCGGTTCACTTCGGCTATCAGATTGGCCTTTGGCCCCTGATGGGTCCCGGACTGATGAAGGACCACCACTCGAAACTCCGGCGACCATTCGTGGAAATGCTTGACCCATTGGTGGATCACTGTGGCTGGGCAGACGACTATCGTGGGCCCCAGTCCTACGTATTTACAGTGCTTTGATATGGGCCGGCTGTATTGCAGGGCGTGGAAAAACGCGATGATCTGCACAGTTTTGCCCAGGCCCATTTCATCGCCCAGCAGGCCACCGCTGGACCTTTGATGAAGCTCCCACAGCCAGTAAACGCCCTCTTTCTGGTACTCGTACAGCTTGTTCCAGGCGTCTTTGGGCGCTTTGAGCCCGCCTTTTAGCTTCTTGTAGTCCTTGCCTTCACTAGGGCCTACGGCCTGCAGCTCCTGTTCCAGCCTTGTGTAGTACTGTTCTAGGCGCGCTTGGTAATTTGCCTCTAGGGCATCATCAGTCACCTTTAAGGTTGCTGCAGGTTTTCTTTTGCTGGCCTTTTTTAGACGCTTTCGCCTACTTGGTTGACGCTCCGCCAGTTCGGCCTCACTAGGAATGTAATCGCTTCCAGAGTCGTCATCGGGCTCTGGACTGTTTGGCTCATGCTCCTCAGGAGGCGCTACCTTAAGGTCAAAACTCACCGGGGGTTGTTTGTCTCTGGCTTCTTCTGTCAGTATTTCCAGCTCCTTCAAAGCCTGCTCTTCCAGCACTTCCTGGCTGGTGCTCCAGAGCTGAATGCCCTCGGAGATAAGGCTTTGGATCTCCTGGAATAGTGGGATCGAATAGCACTGGGCTTTAGTCGGCCAGTTATGGGGCAACTTACTTGATTTGCCATATCACTGGAATCCATATCTTGCACAGGTTCAGAGAGTTTGTTTCCCAATTAAATTTAATCTTGAGTTTCAATGATTTACAGGATGGTGTTTTTGCACAGATCACAGAGGTTTGTGATCTGTGTTATTTGGCTCTAATTTTGGAGGTTAGAGTAAAAAGAGTGCACAACTAGTGTTGGGTTAGGAGGACGAACAAAATAGGGAACAATCAGGCAACATCGCAACAATGGCAAAATGATGTGTAAATGGGAGTTAAATCAGCCCCTTATTACTGGAAAGTTTGCTATGAAATTTTGGAGAAATAACTCATAAATATTGCCGCTTTTGTCAGGGTTTATGCAAAATATCAGTTAAAATTTGGTAATTTAGAAGAACATCAGGCGCACGCACGCCATTCACAATATGCTCACCTGATAGATAATATTATTATTAACAACTTTTCTTGGAGGAGTTTGTTGCAAAACTGCGGTTTTCGACCAGTTTTCACTCGTTTAAATTACTACATTTCCGTAAGATGACAGAACATGCCATGATGCCAAACCGTTGTCAGACAAATTGGTGACATTTCATAACTGCGCGGGGGGAGCCACTCGGAGTAGCACGCAAATGATAAACGATTTTCCCTGTCACGGGGTGGAAAAAGGGGGTAAATCGTTAAGGTGTCAAATGGCATGGTCTCCGAATGGTCCGGAAAGGTCAGAGTGGCAAATCCCCCAGTAAAAAGTTGCGAAAAACCGATCCGGATGCTTCACATAATGTGATGTTTACATCACAACCGCGTTGTTCGGTTCACAAGCGAAATCTCTACATTGTGTCGTTTCCCGTCATATTCCTGTTTACCATTTTGCGCTCATTGTTGTACCAGATTTTCGTCATCCTGCGTTTTATCTATTGTCGCTCCACCAATTACTTGGTCCGCAGTCGGAATGAGACAACGGGCACCGACCAGACCGAAACCAGCAGTTGCATTTTAGTGGAAGAAGGCACGGAAATGGCGCAGGTGAGAAGCACGGGGCCGGGCCCCGGGGACCCCCTTTTGGCCAAGCAGAAGCACCATCATCGGCGGGCCTTCGAGTACATTTCCAAGGCCCTGAAAATCGACGAGGAGAACGAAGGTGAGCGATCCATTCAGCCCAAGTTGGCCACCACCTCAACAATAGGTTTTCAGGTCAAAAGGATTTGGCAATTGATCTGTACCGAAAGGGGATTACGGAATTGGAGTTGGGGATCGCCGTTCAATGCTGGGGCGGCCGTGGGGAAGTGTGGGAGCGCGCCCAACGACTGCACGAAAAAATGAAAACCAACCTATCGATGGCAAAGGATCGACTGCAGTTTCTAGGTAAAGTGCCACTCAACTTTGCTTCAGCTGGTTAGTTTTCTTCACTTGTTAAGCTGCTCTGTATTTATAGAAAACATGGACAATCTTCAGCAACTAGAAATGAAGACTGATCATAATGACACTCCTAAGTTTAGCAATATTCCCACTCCTAAAGTATTTGTTCATAGGCCTCCAGGTATTTTGTTTAGTTTATTTTTATTTGTCTTGTTTGCTTGATTGTTTAACAAAGCGGGTGCTTGACTAACCTTATTTATTCTCTAATTGCCTCTGTCGTTTCTTGCCTTTTTGTCGGAAAATGAATCTTCTATGTCCTCCATCTGGTCGGGAAATGAATGCAACAAACTACCTCAAAATCAAAATTGAACTGTAGCAAGCACAGTCCTAAACGGTTCTTTTAAAACCACCAAACCCTTATTGCATTCATTCCTAGACGACTACAGTGTGAATCAAAATGTGGGTCCTCTCCAAAGCTGCCACTACGTAAAACAAGTATTCATCTGTGGCCTTTCTCTTAATGTAGCCTCTGGCCGGAAACTGACAGTGGCAAGTAAACGGCCCACCAATTCCACCCTGTCCAAGAGCCAGACGCTGCCGCGATCAATGGGCTCGCGATCAGCGCCCGTTCAACCAGTGCGCCCCTTCAACAAAATCTCCTCAACGCCTCCCGCTGTTAAGAAGCAGCTCAGTATTCCGGGCAATGTCGGGTCCCCAGCCAGGCGCCTCAATAACAGCAACAACATCAACGCAGGTTCGTACTGGAGGCAGATCTAAATATCCTAAGGATAACTGTGATGTTTCCAGGACCTTCGAACAAGCCGGGCACGCGCGGGCGCTCCCCCACGTTAAAGGGCGTCGACCCCAAGCTGGCCCAGTGCATTCTGGATGAGATTGTGGAAGGGGGCCCGCAGGTCCAATGGGAGGACATTGTGGGACAGGAAACGGCCAAGCAAGCCTTGCAGGAGATGGTAATCCTGCCCTCGTTGCGTCCTGAGCTGTTTACTGGCCTGCGCACCCCCGCTAGGGGGCTGCTCTTGTTTGGCCCGCCGGGCAATGGAAAGACTTTACTGGCCAGGGCTGTTGCCACTGAATGTCAGGTAGAGCACGTGCTCACCAGCAAACGGATCCATTGATTGATTGATTGGATGTGTTCTAGGCGACATTCTTCTCAATCAGCGCCGCCAGTCTGACGTCGAAATATGTGGGCGATGGGGAGAAGATGGTGCGGGCGCTTTTTGCCATCGCGCGCGAGCTCCAGCCCTCAATCATCTTCATTGATGAAGTCGACTCGCTTCTTTCCGAACGGTCCAACAACGAGCACGAGGCCAGTCGGCGCCTCAAAACCGAGTTTTTAGTTGAATTCGACGGACTTCCCAGCAATCCCGAAACGGAGAGGGTAAGCAATGACAACACAACCATTTCCGTGATGGAAATCTTCACTCTTCAAACCGCTCTTAGGTGCTGGTGATGGCTGCGACCAATCGGCCTCAAGAACTAGACGAGGCAGCATTGCGCCGCTTCACCAAACGCGTCTACGTCACGCTGCCCGATCTGGAAACTCGAATAAAGTTGCTCAAGAAACTGTTGGCCAAGCAGGGCTGCAGCCTCACGCAACAGGAGCTGAAACGGCTGGCCACTTTGACTGAGAGCTACTCCGCGAGCGACTTGACCGCCCTTGCCAAAGACGCCGCCTTGGGGCCGATCAGAGGTACTTTTGGGGCTTGTTGCCATTCCAACCCTTAAACGCGCGCTGTTTTCAGAACTGCAGCCCGAACAGGTGAAGCAACTGGATCCCAACGCCGTTCGGAGCATCACCATGGCGGATTTTCTGGACTCGCTAAAGCGGATCAGAAGGAGCGTGTCGCCGCATAGTCTGGTGGCGTATGAGAAGTGGTCGCTTCAGTACGGAGACGTTTCGATATAACCAGCATTCCCCGACTTTTGTTATTTAGGTGTCTTAGATTATTGTTTTGTCTGTGATACTTGCAGTTTGAGTTCACGTTCGTGTTTTCTCGCCTGGAGAGGTGTTTTGGCGGTTTCTTGACGTCCAGGATTATTTGGAAATTCACGTAGTTGTAGCTAGACCGTTTTCTAATGTGTACTCGCGCGGTAAACTAGTTGATTTGTTAACTTTGCCTTGTTTCTAGAGCGTGTTAAGTTGCAGAGTTTTAATGCCATGTATTTTACGTTTTAACTTATTAATCTAGTTTAGCTTAGGACTTTCAGTTCTGTTTAATTTAGTTTTTAATGCGACTTTTCGGACCAAGATAAGGAAAAATCAATCGATTTCGCTGACTGCTTCTTTTCTATTGGAAATAAAGTTTTTAAAACAATCCCCACTTTGCTTCTTTTACACATTGAGTTGAGTGAGAAACTGAAATGCAGCTCCATAATCCACTTGGGAAAATTTCATCCGAAAACCGATTGATATTGCAGACTTTCCGGGAGACCCGACAACGCCGGAAATATCAGAACGAGATTCCTAATGCGGATTTGCCAGATCTAGCAGGAAATCTCAAAAGTGTCTCAACCGATCAAGAGCGTAATTTCCAATCGCCGAATTAAAGAGCTTAAAGCAGACTATTTGACGTTTTTTTCCCGAAAAAACCCTGGATAAAACCCAGACCAAATACAAGCGTGTCCCAATTGAAAGCGCACTGGCCACCATAACAGAAACCGCAGCCGGCAACAGCTTCCTTTAAAGAAACTGCAGAAGCAAAGCACGGCAACAGCGCCACTAATCCCCTCCCACCTCTTTGTGTGACGTTCGCTGTCAAAACATTGCTCAATGGAGAGTTGTTTTTGGCAAAAAAAAACACATAAACAATGATTGAGGTGTCTGCAAAACTAGTCAGAGGCCATGTGTTCCTATCGGGGGAGGTGGTCGAGTGCATTATATCGTTCAACCACCCTGTCTCAACGGCCCACAAGGTACTGCGGCCCCGGCCAGCAGCCGATCCCCCATCTAGCCCCAAGTACAATTTCAGGTGTCTCAAAGCCACGTGGATGTGTTCGAAGGCTTGGCATGGGCCTCCGCCCAGATCCACTGTCAGTGTTTTACAGACGCGCGACTCCCCAAAGCCAGCAACAGCGAAAACGTCGGCCACCTGACAATGGCCAATACAGCCTTGGGCACTGCCACTGGGGATAACGCAAAAGTGGAGTTTGCGACCAAGCCCAAAATTCTCTTCTGCGACTTGCGACTGTCGCCCGGACAAGTCAGGCATTGTAAATACCACCCCATTGGGTTCACTGCCTACAGTCAACCGGGGCTTTTTCAGTCATCTACCGGGAAAAAATCCCCACAGATTCTCCGCCCTCGTATCGCGGGCAGCTGGTTAAGTACTCCTATAAAATCACCATTGGGACGCAGCGAGTGAACAGCCCAGTTAAGTTGATGCGAGTGCCGATTAGGGTGCTGCCTCTGGCCGAGGCAGTGCTGAACGAAGCGGGCGCCTTTTGCAATGAGACTACCGAGGAACTGACACCGACTAACCCATTTTTGGAGATCCGGCAAAAGGAGAAGCCCATTGACTTGGCTTTGGAAAGCCTCCAGGTTGGGCTTTGTCCCATGGGTTTTGACTGGGCTAATGTTTTGCGGTTTTAGAACATCACTGCCAGACGGAATTCCAACTTTTACATGATTTCGAACATGTGGGGCAAGGTGGCGCGCTTTTGCTTGTTCAAGCCGGCTTATAAGCTAGGGGAGGACATTATAGGTAAAAGCCAGATCTAGAAAGGGTTTAAGCGCATTCAAGACAGGATCGAGTCGATTTTTCTTTGGCGCCAATCAGCTCGGGAAATATCCGAAGCTGTTTGTTCGGCTGAATCCAAATGGAAGCGCCAAAAAAGCCGAAGCACTGCACTAATTAGGTTTTTTTGCACAAATTTCCATCGCACTGACATTCAACAGTGCGCAACTGCCATTTCTTTTTGAGGTTATTGTTTAGTAATTACCCAATGAGCAGCTGACGTCACATAAAGCAAGATGGCCGCGGAGGGCATTCAAGCACGTTATAACAGGTTGTTGGGTGGGTCTTATCTTAAATAGGTACTCACCTTTCCATTGCAATTGTGTGTTGTGGCACTTTGAATCTGGGGCCGGAATTTATTGATGAAAATCCCTGAAACAAACAAATTACAGTGTTATTTTCAATCAAGTAAAAGATGTGGTGCGCAATTTATTATCTGGAAAATTTTCAAGGTACTTTCGATTTCACCGTGGCCACCGTGCAATGCATGCAAGTGTCCGTGTCATTGCAATGCGAGGAGGAAACCGCAACGGACCCGGCCAAACAGATGCGCATTATCACCTACAGCAAGCACCATGAGGTGTGTTTGGGATACAAATACACCCAGCTGATCCTGCCCATTCCCCTACACGTCACTCCAGCCTTTGCCACTGATTTGGGTGCGTTTTCCAGCAGTTTAAATGGTTTTGTGTATTAACCAGCGTTCTGTTGCAGTCTGTTTAAAGTGGCGCTTGCATTTCGAGTTCGTCACCAGTCTGCATAAGGGCCTGAATCCCCCCGGAGCGGACGCAACTAGCTGGCAGGCTCCCCCGGAAGTGCCCATTGAGACGATGGTGTGGAGTCTGCCCATCCGGTTGTACTCGACCACGCCCAATCACGTCACCCAGGGCGTCCAAGGGGTGGCTGTCCACAAACTGGTCATTCGATGATGGATATGCTGTTATTTTTGTTGATTTTGTAATTTTTTTGTAATAAATACTTCATATGGTTCAGCTGTTTGTTTTTAAAAAATAAAAATAAAGAGCTAGTGGAACCAACTTGAAACTGCCCCGCTACTCTTACCACTCCACTAAGTTGAAGAATTTAATTCGATTGTTAAAAATATCTCGATTATAGAAACAATCCGAATCTTATGGGCGCCACACCCCTGTTGAATAGCCGGCAACAGTGTCCGTCAAGTACCTTCTGGCATTTAAACAACCAACACGTGGTCCTGACGTCACTTCCTGGATCTCCGGTGGATTTTCCTTCAATTAATCATCAGGTTCGTCCTGCTTGAGTGGTTGGCGCCACACATGTCATTTGACTCCAACACGTTGTCATTCGATTTGGCACCTTCACTATGCAATTTCAGTCGAATAGTGACAACAATTTGCACCCAAAACAGCAAAAAGTTTAATAAAACAGGGCGATTTTAACGTTTCTAGAGCGTTCGGCTGTTGTCGTGCGGCCACCATTGAGACCGACCGCGCGGACGAGGTGACTCAAATTGGAGCTTCGCCATAACAACAATCTGGCTGGTTGAACCGTGGGAAAGGCTGGAAAACGCAAAATTCAGCGGCCCACTCAAATTAAAGTACAGTTAAATGCCGTTTTTCCACCTAAAAGTTTTCCATTGGGAGTTTTTGGGTAAATTGACTGTCAACCCGGGCCTTGCGCAAGGACCTACTGCGCACAGCACGTTCCTCGTAAATTTATATGGTTCCCTGGCAGAGCCGCCATGATGGCTTTCTGTATTACACGCTCGACATGGAAAGTTTCAAAGTTGTTTTATTGTATTTGTGACTGAGTGCGTGTAAATAAACACAATGGGAACGTACTAAGGAACCCGCATATTAGTTTAGTGCCGGACTCGGACCGTCCGAGCGGTGACAAGCCTGTAAATAGTTCGTTTTTATGTTGGCGTGGTCGCGCGTTTCGTGCCCTCATCAACAAATATGTCGAAGCTTTCATTCAGGGCGAGGGCTCTCGATCCGAGCAAGCCCGTGCCCATTTACATGGCCGAGGAGCTGCCGGACTTGCCGGACTTCTCGGCAATCAATCGAGCCGTTCCCCAAATGCCCACCGGGATGCAAAAGGAGGAGGAATGCGTAAGTTACAATCGGGATGGATAAACGACAGCTTGGCCGCCATGTTGACATGGCGCTTGGCGCCCACCTTAGCCGGCGAGTTCAACTTTAAATTCGTTTTACCGGCTTGAGCTCAATTCGGCAGGCCTAATCGGCCCTGATTATCGCACGGAATTTAAATGTGAATCGTTTGGTGCCCGGTGCATTAGCTGTCACTGCCGGTTTCATTTGGCACACTCTATGTAAATAAAGCATGTCTCATTTGTAAACAGCTTGTACCCCTTAACAGGAGCACCACTTGCAACGGGCAATATGCGCTGGTCTCATCATCCCGACACCCGAAGTCAGCGATGTGCCCCTCAAGGACTTCTACGACAAGATTTATCCACCCAACTACAAACAGCCCAGGCAGCTCATACACATGCAGCGTAAGGCTCCCCCATTTACTCCATTTGTAGTTCACCATTCATTCCTGGACGGTTGTTTCATACTCTCCACCATCGAAACTCGTACAAAGAATAAGTAAATAAACAAATAACAATCCAAACTAACCTCACTTCTGCTCGTGGTTTGGATGTGTATTCGCCTCTTTTATTTACACATTTTCTCTAAATTAACAGGGCAGGGTTTCTCTAAATTAACAGGTCTGTTAGTGCACAGAGGGTTTCGTTTCTGAAACATCATCAGGAAATTTTTACTTAAATTAATTAACTCCTGGCAAACAACTGGAAAGTTGCGATTTTTTTCCTTTGAATGGAGCCAAACTTTGTTGTGTAGATTCTGAAGCCACAAGCAAGCCCTTGAATGAGAACATTTGCAATCAAGGCCCATTAAAACTCTTACCAGACCAGAGCTCATTTCGTAAAAGACTATTAAGAAGATAATTAATTTCTTCCAAGCGAGAACAGTTGCAATGCCGCAAAACTTTTCAAATTAACTTCACTTTCGCGCCCAAGAAAAACACAATACTTAGCGCGCGCCTGACTAATTCCAGACAATTTTTCTCATAGCTTTTACAATGGAACAAGAAATTCCCGACTATGACATGGATTCGGAGGACGAGCGATGGTTACAGTCACAAAAGCCGCGACTTGAACTCAGCCATTTAAAGGTAAGCCAATAGTGGATTCCAACTAACTTACTCGCTCTGAAATAACCAATTCGCGGGAGTCAGCCACTGTTTTTTATTAACACGTGCGCCATTTCAGTTCGAAGAGATGATGGACCGTTTGGAGAAGAGCAGTGGACAAACAGTCGTGACTTTGGGTGAAGCCAAGGCTTTGCTGAAAGAAGACGACGAGCTGACGATCGCGGTGTTCGATTATTGGTTAAACAAGCGACTGAAAACGGTAAGCACTGAATAGCAGAAAATGTTCCCAGAATAACTGGAATCTTTTGCAGCAACATCCGCTGATTTTATCCGTGCGAACTGAGCATCGGTCAGGCCAAGCAGCCAACAATCCGTACCTGGCCTTCCGTAGGCGTACCGAAAAAATGCAAACCCGAAAGAACCGCAAGAACGACGAAGTCTCATACGAGAAGATGCTGAAGCTGAGAAGGGATCTGGTTAGGGCAGTCACCCTGCTCGAACTAGCCAAGCGCCGGGAGAAATGCAAAAGGTAACGGCGTCTCATCAAAGGTTTGAAAGTTTCTAACTATTGAAAAATTAGGGAATTCGTTCACTTAACTGTGGAGGTGTTTGAGAAACGATTCCAAGCGCGGGATTTCAACGGGTCGGTGGCAGCGGAAGCAGCCGCCTCCAAAGCTGCTACGGCACCTCCCCGGCCTGCCTTCACTCCAATCATCCACAATCACAACCAAAGTTGGGCGGATGCGGTTGCCACTCAAGCCCAGGCGGTTGTGCAGCACGGCCACAAAACCAGCATCAAGGATGACGTATGTTCATCCCCTACTAGATCCCACGAGTTCTTTAACCACAAACCCTTTAAATTGCAGATGATAAGTCGTCGCGAAAAGCGCCAGTACCGGAAACGGAAACACAAAGCGCTAGGCGGCCGAAGCGGAGTCTTGGATGTGCTCTCCTCCGATGAGGACTCATTGGGATGCGCGCCCCACCGAGGAGCCAGCCCTGAGCCCGAGGAGCAGGAGGACGATGGTCCGTATGCTTTCCGCAGAAACAGGCTGTGCTCCTACCATAAAGTAAGTACGAAACGCCTACTTTGAGCCATCCGTTACAGGAGTTTCTGTTGCAGCCTCTGCCTAGGTTAGGCAACTGGCCATGGTGCTCCCGAGAGGAGAACGGCGGTGGCGAAAAGCGGTTCCGGTTCACTCTCACTTCCTTGTCCAATCGGAAGTGCGTCGGATTTGCGCGACGTCGAATAGGCCGCGGCGGCAGGGTTATAATGGACAGGATATCAACGGATGCTGACAATTTCTGGAGAGGGTACGTATCGAAACTTGAGTGCTCTAGATAAACCACAACATAAATACGTTGAATTGCAGGATGGACTTTTCGATCGTTGAGCCGCAGGAAAATGAGGTCTCAAGTATGCAGAGTGTGAGATCGATTATCGAGCCGTTCGTGGAGCGGCTCCAGGGCGAGCCCCAGTCCCTGCGAACTGAAAACTCCACTAGTACCTATAACAAATACAGTGCCGTGTCCAGTGAGGCGCACTCTGACTCTAAAACTGATAGTGGCTTCGCGAGTACTAGTGATTTCTTCAGTAACAGTAGTAGTGGCACAGTGTTAAGTGATAGATTAGGATCGGATATAAGAATGGAGTGCAGTGAACTGAGGCCGGAGTCCCAGCAAGACGACCCTGACCGGAACGAGATAGAATTCTCGAGAGCCCTAACGAGAGATTGGTAAGACAAGCAACTTTTAAAGCCACTTCCTTGCTTAATCCCCAGCCTTTTAGGTTGCACTTTCGGCCGAAAACACCGTCTCCCGACTATGAGCCTCCGTGCCACATGCTACCTGCCGACGAGCTGCCTTTTGCCAACGTCGCCCTGCCATCCTTCCAAATGGAAATCGAGTCAGTGGAGAGTCCCACCGCATCGGTGCTGCTGGATCAGGCGCCTTTCGTTACAGACCTCTTTGAGCTGGACCGACGATGGCCGGATGAAGGCAGCGACGCGAAACTGTGGTCCGAGTACTCGATTCTCGGGGACGAAGACGAGGAGGATATGGACAACTCGTGGCGCACGGCGGGCGCTTCGACTTTCACTCTCATGGACGCCGGTGGCGAGAGCATAATGCGCCGGGAGTCAGGGGGCAAAGTGGGCTATGTCTCTTCCAAAACACAGAGCAAAGAGGCCGGAGCCTCTGAAGGATGCAACGACCAGGATGTGGGGAGCACAAATGGGTTGATACCGCAACTGGGATTCACTGCAGATGGTAAGGAGTAGAGCCATTTCGCCGATATCAGATTTTTTCAATTTCACTCTCATTTCTAGTGCAAAACTTGAACCGATTGCGCTACAACAAACTGCAGCCGTACAACTACAACAGCACGAGAACCCTAAGTCTTCTCACTGCCGCCCAATCGGTCAAGCTGAACAGTCACAGGTATTAGAAAAGGTTTTTTTAATTTTTTTTCCCGCTGGAACTAATGGGTTTTAATTGCAGTGCCAACAACATAATCGAATACCCGCTGACAGCGGCAGTGGACGTGGCAATGGACTCGCAACCGACACAACCAGGCGACGTATCGAACAGTCCTAATCAGAAAACCACAAACGGGGGCGTGCGTAACAGCAAAAGTACCCTAGTAATGGAAGTGACGTGATGCGTGGCCAATGGGGCAACTTCGAAAGGTTAGTCCCGGCTGTTATCCGTATTAACACAGGGTTGAAGGATGGAGTGCGTTGTTGCTCCCCGTATTGCTTGATACGCTCTACACACGCCCAGCTAGCGTCTTTCAACAGTTTCGATAGTTCTTTGAGCGGTCTTTAGGATAAAGTGAATCTTCCTCTTTTGGAAAAAATTTGCTACTATTAATCCCATTCAATAAAACGGTATTTTTGTACGGTGGCTTGCGTTGAGGGAAATTCCTAAAGGCAATTTTGCTCAAGCCGCATTCAACTAATGTGAGTAGAAGGAAAGGACGTTTTCTCATATTGGGTCAGCGCAACGGCAAACTGTTGATATTCAAAGAACAAAACAGAGACGTTAAAAAAAAGGTTCTTTTTTTCGCACCAAAACTTCACCTGATTTTAAATTTTTTAGAAAAAAAAAAGGTTTTCCTATCACAATTGAGTGATACGAGCCGAGATTCAGTTGGTTTAGCAGCTGGGGTGGCCCAGTATGCCTGAACCGTGTCCCTCCTTTCCAAACGATAGAATTACTGGCTAAAAAACCAGATTTTCTGATAAAAATCAATACGCTTCGTAGTGATGTGTTCAAAAAAATTATAAAAATGAACGTGACGTTTTAATCACCTAGTTTTTTCGGCCTGTGCGGCTTTGAATCTTTCGATTAATTTTTTTAGTGATATTAGATAGGTCTGACCGGTACCAGATAGATTTTTGTGTGATTCGAAAAGTACGCTTTATGACTGCTTTTCGACGTTCCCTCAAGTAAATTCCAAAACGTTTTGTCTGCTTTATAACTGCAAATGTGCTACCGGAAATTTGGAGTAACTTTTACCTGGTTATAGGAGATATAAGTGAAACCAACTGCGAACTGAAAATGATCGTGCATCAAACATGACCGAACATGTTGCTGATGAATTACCGTGGGTTGAATGTTGAAAGTCAACATCATGTTGAATCCAGGATCGTTGTCAAGTCGCATAAAGAAAATGATTTCTCGGTACTAGCGCTAGAGAAACACTAACTTATTTAGTCTCTTTTTGTAAAATATAATCTGTATAACACTTGTACATAGTCTGTAGACATAGTCGTATGTTAAGGAAATAAGAAAATCGTAAAAAGGCTGTTATAAATATTAATTTTAGTAACTTATTTTGTCCGGTCTTGGGTTGGACCGGCGCGCGACGGTTCCGTTGTTCGTTTATCGGAGATGCGCACTGGGAATTATCAGTTTTAAGTCGTTGCTTTGCCAGTTGAGGGGGGGGGCGATACTTCCGGGTGCGCAAACCCCTATCTTCAGCAGTACTTATAAAGTGACTTCAGAGTAGTCGATTTCAGTTTGGCCCGTTTTTTCACTTGAATATTTTGGCAGCGCGATTTTTTATCATTTCTAAGATGTTTGCGACACTCAGTGGAATGCAATGCCGTTTTTTTTTCGTTTGTCATATCCGATGCTCTCCTGTTAGTGTCGCGATTCTCTTCTAGTCAATCCTTTTAGTATATTTCGCGTTAAATTGTCAGCTGCCGAGAAATTCAGTGAAATTGGGGGCAAGTGCGCATTATTTGTTAAAAGAGAGCGGCACCAATGAAGAATGAAACATTTGTAGCATAGCAATTGTTCCTAACTTGCTTGAATCGATGATGATAAAGCCAAATCTACATGTAACATTCCCCAATTTACTACTTTTAATATACATTGTTATAAATCAATGCCACCAGTAATTGTGAAACCACACCTAGCCATTCTAGTGTATATTCCGAGGCCTCGAACCCAACTGAGTCCAATCATTGACTGGGTTTCGACGCGTCTCAGACCCTCTCTTCCAGTTCATTTGGTTCTCTCCGCCACTCTGTATCTATACGATCTATATTGCTAAGATTATGGTAAACTATTGATAAACAAAACTAATGCGATAATTCTCTATACGGGTCTACTATTAAACGTTAAGCGACGGTTCGTCGTTTTTATTAGCAAATCTTAATGTGAATACTTTGTAAATATCTAGATATGTGTAAGAAATTGAGAAACCGACAAAAAAATAATAAATATGCTCGTCGAGACTTGCGTGGTCTTGTTTAAACTGATTCAGGCTTTTTATTTCCCCGTGAAAACGAAGCCATTACATAAACACCAGGGCCACAAATCAAATACCCCCTCCTCACACTTCAAGCTCTATTGGCCCATCTAGAGACAATCTAAAATTTACGACTAACCATAGCAAATCTAGTCCCACTGATGGATTTGTCCTGGGGTGATGCGCCGAACCTCGGGGGCGCCACCCTCAATTCGACTGGGGCTGGGCGCGATTCTTTCAGGTGGCTGCGCTTCCCTGCGACCGTCATGGCTGCAGTAGAAATTGTCGCTCAGCTTGTGATTGGGGCCGTCAGGCAGGACTGGCGGAGGAGGCGATCTTGTGGCAATAAAGTCCTTGTAACGCAGCGCCAGCGTGTGCTTGCGCCCCAGCAGGAATTGACGAAAATGCTGCAGAAACGGGTTCACATCGTGGACTTTTACGTTCGGTTTAGGGGGCATTTTGGGGCCACTGACAATTTGATTTATTTTGATCTTGACTTAACGCATAACCTCGCTTGTTGTGTAACAGCTTCCACAGAATAAACCACCACTTTGGTTGGATACCATGTTTGACACCTCAACAATGAAAAAAATTTTCTCAAATCAGGAAATTATCTCTATTGATTGATAAATCTTCAAGTAGTCGCTATCCAATTTTTATGGAATTTTTGTTGATGGCAGTTCTCACAAAAATCGAGAAAAGCCCGATTCAGCAAGTGGAACATGGAAATTTTTCATGTTTTACTCCACCATTTTGCTCAGAAACAAGTTGATGAGGAAATTTTGAACGTTAGTGAGAAAATACTGGCAGTTTCCACACAAAAAATCAGCGTTTTTGACTGATCCGCAAGCATCAGAAGCTCGCCATCGCAATGAGTTCTCTTTTTCAAGTGCGGTTGTCTCACTCCAAAGCATGTAGAACTGAAATGCAAACTTCGTTTGCAGTTGATTATTCTGTGGATCTAATCTGTGCTGACCTAACCTCAAACTGTGTTTCTGGCATTTGACGATAGCCCCGACTTCAAAATGAGCCGCAAAGAAGCCCTATCGACTTTCATTCAGCAGATTCACTCCAGGCCTGTGGTGGTAAAGCTGAACAGTGGCGTGGACTATAGAGGTAAGGAAAAGCGCGATATTTTTGGGGCACTTTTTTGGAAATATGCGGCATTCCAGGAGTTCTGGCTTGCCTGGACGGTTACATGAACATTGCGTTGGAGCAGACCGAAGAGTACGTGAACGGGCAGCTGAAGAACAAGTTTGGAGATGCGTTTATCCGAGGCAACAATGTGCTGTACATCAGCACCCAAAAACGCCGGTTCTAGGCCCTAAATGGACTGATATACATCTTAAGTAGGTTAAGTCAGTTGGAGTGTTCAAGCTGCAATTAAACAATCCCATCAGATTTTATGGTTTGTTAGTCCAGGCCGGTCCACTAGTATGCTCAAGATAAACAGTGAATTTCCACTTTCTTATTTTAGCGGGCAAATCAATGCGCTCTTCCGGACACGCTCTCGAAAGCACTCAGCTGTGAGAACATCGCTTTGTAGCGGATCGAGATCATGAATATTTAAATCGGCTCATTCACGCATTTCCTTGGCCATTCACTTTCTTGGCGGTTAGCACAGTGTTTCTCCTCCAAGTGGGCTTTGTAGTAGAATGAGCCACTCATTCAAAGAGGGTTGGAAGTTTCGGAGGCTTGAAAGCGATTGGAGTCCCGAATGAGGCCAATGAGAAATATTAATGTATGCGCGAGTAAGTGCCACACCAGTCCCGGGCGTTTCAGGTTGCACAACAGCGCTCTCATTCATCAAAGCGAAAAAATCACATTCAATAGTGCAGGGTTTTAAGAAGCCTGGACGGGGGCCAAAAACCGCAAAAGTCCAAGTTTTTTTCGAACAGAAGAGCACACACTATTCTCCACCTGCAATTTTTTACAAGGATACCCAGAAAACCCGACATCCCTCGAGTCTATCATCATCAGCTCCTGGGCCGCCGATCTGATGATTTTTTGCCATCTCTGAATTGCTTGTGGAAAATAGTGTGTGTGTGTTATGTGAGGTTTGGGACTGGCCCGTGGACTATTCATAAATTCCACCGAAAGTAAGAGTACGCGCGGGGCCCGGTCGCTGGCCCGCAGGGCAGAACCCCCGCGAAAGTGCTCCCCCCCAGCGAAGACTTTCTTGGTACACCTGGGGAGCTCGCGATGCAATTTGGACAAGAGTCGATCCACGACCGCGATCAGTACAGTGCCGTGATTTTTTTGCTCTCAACTTGCGGAATAGAACCACTAGACATGTAAGTAAGAGGTCTCGTGTTGGGGCTGAAGGTGCTTCAGCTCCCACTGCTCAGGGCTTTTAAACCGCTTCCTGATGGGCTTCAATGGTTCAATTCATTCTTCAAAGAACCGATCCTGGTTTTGGGCAATTTTTTGTCGAAATCCGGATCATTGAGAACGTCGTGCGATAAATACAGTCAAGTCAATCACGAATTGGCATTGACCTTTATGGATGACTGTGGGTTCTTTATAAATGACGTTATTCCCCAGATGTCTTCATTTGGGAGTCGCTGATGGTTTTTTTGCAGTTGGGCCGACATTCATTGTCTTGAGGAGAAAGTGGCTGGGTTTTTGTGGACCGTGGTCAATCGGGTTTTATTTATCTGCACAATAAAACACCCAAAGAACGCCAATAAATCGCATAAAATTGCCGGTTTTTCGTCGAGTGGCGTTCAAGCGAAAACGGCGGGGTTTCTTTCGGTTATTGATGGCAACCCGCGCCTTCAAACATGTATTTTTGCCCCAATAGTAATAATGATCATGGTAAAACAGCTCATATCTTTTAATCATTATGCAACTGGTTACTGGTATGGCCCAGTTCCACTTGCATCTAATTTCTTCCGGGTTCCACCAGCTCGCGTAATCAGTGCGTGTAATATTCGCATAAGAAGGATCCATGGAATGTTAATCCGAAAATTATCAAAGACCTTGCTCTTTCCGGGCTGCTAAATACCAAGGCTCACGACGTGTGAATCTTGTTTTTAATCAACAATTTTATAATTCGATTGTTATACATATATGTAAATCACGCGAATCAACGTGTTGCATAAGATGTCGTCTGACCACAACAAGCCCGGTTCTTATATGCCACTGATTTAGACCATTTTCTCATCGATTGCATAGGAGAAAGTTTTCTGTTCTGGGCTGTACGGGCAGGTGTTGCCGGGCAGTTTTCTCAGCAAATTCAACTTTGGGGCCACTGGGGGGAAGCGGCCAGTCTTGCCACACGTTGTTTTGAAAAACACAGCCATGGCGCAACAATATCTACTAAAATCATCATAGACGCTCCCTGATTATTCAAATTAGTGGCTGGTCGAGAATTTTTAATTTCCGCTTATTATGAAATACGCAAAAAGCAACAGTTTTCGATCTAGAACTCGGCTGAATCACTAATCGAGTCGATTGGAGTTTTGAAACATGTTTGGGGGTGCTATTTGTTTGGTACCGTTTTTGGCGCAAATTTAATCTACAAAACACTCACCTGTTCTCGATGTCTGTAGTGTGGTCCCATTGAAAACCTGCCTTTTTCTCGGAAAATCCACAGTTTTTTGCAGGAAAACCGCACTTTTAACGCACACGAACCATCACTCAAATTTGAAGTTTACCAATGGGCGATGTCAACGACCTCTAATAATCTACTCACTTTGGAGTTGAGTTCACTTAAGCCAAAGTTTCCTTAGTTTCACTGGCTTAGAAAAAATCTCACTCAGTGAATTTCCCTCAGGATTTGCGCGCAGCGTGTGGCTCTGTTTGAAAATGATATTTGAAGATTTGGGGGGTCCATAGGAAGATATTCGGGTGTTTTGAGTTGGGTTTAAGGTCGGAAGGACGTATTTAAAGGTTTATGAAGAACAAAAAGTTGGTGTTTGGAATGGATCGGGGATATTTTGCAGGAAAACTTTACACTTTCAGTTTAACGGCACGCGTGTATGTCAAAAAAATATAACTGTCGAGCTTGAAGGCTGTCAAGCTGAAGAATGTCAAGGTTAAAGTAGGTTAAGTTAGGTAAATTTAGTTTAAAATTTTTTTTAATTAAATAAAATATAAGTTAAATCGTCGAAAAATGTTGAATTTGAACGTTCAGGAAGTGAGACTGTGCAGGTAAAGTAAAAATATGTGGCTAAAAGGCGAAATTTAAGTTTTGACAGTTTTGAGCGATCGTTTTGAGCTTCCAGTCGCATTTTTAAGTTTAAAGTCGATATTTATGGTTTGAAAATCCCCTTGAAAGTTGAAAATGCGATATTTTAGCCGAACTTTGATTACCTGGAGGACTTTAAAAGCAATTACTCTTAAAATTTCTTCGTAAAATCGGTTGAATTTTTGACACAAAAACTACTTTTTATTAGACACTTGTCAAATGTCATTAATCAGAGCAAAAATGTCAAAAACTAGATTAGATTAATGTTACTCCCTCACTAATGACGTCGACTGAATCCTTGAAAATTTTCAAAAAACTGAATAAATAGAAACTGCGTCTTCTGTATGGAGGTTTTTCACATCTAGAAAATAAACAAATAATATTTATTACCGTCTCTAAAAGTGAGAATGAGTCTTGCAACAGTTGTCGAGCGATAGGAATTTCTCCTGCTTGGCAAATCGCGATGCACTTGAGCATTAATTTCTCTTTTTGGTCTAGATTTGCAATGATTTTTTTTAATTGTCGACCTAAAGGCGCGCTTTGCTGTTATTAAGCCATCAAGTGAAACAATTAAGAAGCGTGACATCTAATGGAAACATTCCGGCGCTGTTTGGCGCTTCAACGGCACAGACTCAGCCATGCAAGTCGCTCAATCTATCATAGAATTGGTCCAAACAGGTGAAATTGCACAATTAAATGAGTTTTTCAAAATATTCGCAAATTCCATATTCTATTAACGCTTACTTAACAAACATTATTCAATACGTTTCGCGATCGAAAACGCTGGCACGTACGTATAAGGAATTGCCAACTTTATCCTTATTCATTAATTTATATAACAATAAATCGTTTAAACTGGGTATAAGGAAAGGAACCAGAACCGTCATTAGGACCAATTAAATCGGGGAATTCAGTGGAAAAGTGAAAGGATCTTCGATCTTGATCTGTACTGAGATTGGAAGAGAAATTCTGAGCGTCGATTTTGATTGGCTTTGACCTGCATTGACATAAATCAGCAACTATAGATACTAACGTCAATAGTTTGACGTTAAGTCACGATTTAAAGCCGAAAAAAATGACAGTTTAGAAGAGAAATTTAAAATTTAACGTCGAAATCTCACAGTTAAAGTTGATATTACCGACGTCCGGCCGAAATAGCATCTTCAACCTTAAGATTTCGACTTCAAATTTGAAATTTCTCTTCTAAACTGCACATTTTTGCGACTTTAAATCGTGACTTTACGTCAAAAACTATTGACAATCTGTCTATCCGCGGCTATACTTCAAGTAGCTTTAAAGGGTAACTTTGAGGTTGCGACAAGGTTGCCATTTTTCAAAACTAGGCATTTTCTCGGTTTTAAATTGGATTTTTGCTTCAGAAATTTTGACATTTCAATTTCAGGTACAAAAATTAATCGCGTTTCCACCAGTTATTCGTCAAATATTCAACATTCAGAGCTGCAGCTGAAAATTGCCGTTCAAATCACATAGTCGTGATTCATTCGACATTGATCGCAACTTGCAACAGCGATTTAAAACAAAGTCAACTATCGTCAATTAGCCGCTATTGCCTCAAAGCCAATCAATCAATCGAATTATAGGTTTTATCGCTCAAATTGCCGTTTGGCGCTCTATCATTACGGGCATGTTGAGCAACTCACCACGCAGCAAATGACTACGTTCTCGACATCCGCGCGTTCGTTATAGTTTCAGCGTTTTTTTCCAAACTAGTTGGCACATTCCTTTCACCACGTTGAAATGCCGATTTTTCCTCACAGCTTAATTGAGTGCAAACGCGCGGGATTTCAGAATTTGCCAATTATTACATTTGTTACATTTTAATAAAGCGGGGCTTACAGATTGGTCGAGGCGCCTTTTTATTTCCTCTTTATTGACAATTACTCGCCTTTTCCCAACAATCCGTGACAGCTGTGATTGTCAATAACGTCAAACTGACAAACAACACTGTCAAAGCCCACTAAATTCTAAACGCAATGTTCCAGAATGAAGACCTTTTTGGCACTATCAGTGATATGTGTCTACCTGAGCACTTCGGCCTCACTGCCTCAAGGCCAGGGTGTGACTGCAGGCCTGCCAGGATACACACAGCTTAGGGCCGATCAGGTGCGCTACCTGCAGAACAAAGGCTTCGGCGCCACCCTCAAAACCTTCAGACCCACAGTAAGAAGGTTTAATCCGCCTGTAACCCCCTCTGGAAGTTCTTTTTACCTCCAGGTAGCCTATGAGGAGGTGGAGGAGTACGACGAGCAGGACAATGCGCCCGAACCGACGCAGGATCGACAGCCCACCTACGCCTACCCGACGGCTGCGCCCAAAACCACCTACTACGCAACTGTGACGCCCAAAGGGTACGCCAAGCCGGACGCGAGGCCTGCGCAGACTCAGCAGCAGTACCGAAGGGCTGGCGAGAAGGTGAGTGGATCTGGATTCAACGGGTGGCACGGTAACCGGCCTTTTTAGACCAACAGGTTGGAGGAGGAGGAGGAAAAGGAGGAGGAGGAGGAGCCAGATAGGCTGACGTTGCTGCTGCCGCAGTCCAAGTTCCAGTGCCAAGGGAAGAAAACGGGTTACTATGCAGATGAGGAGTTGGGATGCGAGGTTTTCCACTACTGTCATGACAACGCCCGTCACTCCTGGATTTGTCCCGAAGGGTTCACTTTCCATCAAGTGAGTGGAATAAATTAAAAAAGTGAAATTCCTAACGCGTTAAAATATCCAGATCCAGCTGATTTGCATGCCACCTAGCGGTGACAACATCTGCGAAAAGTCCTCAGACTACCACTTTGTCAACGACTATCTCTACAAGCCCGTTAACCTCGAAGAGTACCAACAGAGACCCAACACGAGCCTGCGCTACTCTGACCGGTACTTCCCAGACTCCTACAGGCCCCGATACGACGAAGAGGACAATCAGCGCCCAGTCCACCATCAGCACTCGGTAAATTGAGGCGATTGGAGTGCGCTTTGAGGGTTTTGAGTGTGCTTTTCTGTCAAATAGGTTCGTGTGACCAACGCGCCCAGGTACCAACAACAGCAAGCCGCCGCAGCGCCTTCTACCACGTTCCGCCCCCAGGGCCAAGTCGGGCAGGTTTTCCGGTCCCCTGAGGAGATCAACATCAGTCTACAGCAAAGGAGGCCGCAGTACTCCACTGCGAAATATGTGGATGTCTATGAGAGGAAGTAGGATGTCAGATGGCAGGGCTTCCTGCTGGTTGGAGTGTAAATAAATTATTTTTATACCTTATGTTAGAGTTTTAGGCTTTATTTAAAAAAAGTGTGGATTTGTTCAATAAATGTTTAGAAAATCAAACGAATTTTTAATACAAAGGGATAAAATCAATTAAATTAACTAATTACTAAATAATGAAATAATTAGCTAGTCCCACATGGACCGGCCATTTTGAAATCCCCTAGATTGGCAGGCGTGATACATTTGGGAAACAATTGATGTTTCTTGAGAAAATGGTGGCTTTACAGTGACAGCAGTAGAGTTTTGTTGGGAAAAACTAGCAGTTTATCCAGGAAAACTTGGCTTTTATTCTTCCAGAGTGCCCCGGGAGTGTTGGGTAAGTTTCCCTTGACTTTCCTACCGTAAATTTAGAGCTCAGACGTCCAGGCCACGAAAGTTCCCTAATTTTGCACATAAACGCAATGGGATTGAAATCACGCGTTTAGGGCGGCCTCTATTTGTCTATATAAGAACTTGGCGGATGTGGCGTCTCTTAACAAAATGGCGTCATCAAATCCGGCATTTGTGGTGGTTAGTCGAAGTTTTCCCTCTAAGTTTCGGAAACTTTGCAAGTTTTCCCGTTGGAATTGCATTTAGGGATGGAAAGCGCAGCCTTAACCGCCAAAGTGAGTATTATATTGATAACTGGTACTGTATCCACAAGTTGGTTGTTTTGCGTGGCCTAAGCCCCATTTTTATTAGCTGTTGAAAGTGTGTTTGAAATAATTATATAGGCGGCAGTGGGTTTTGGCTCCATCCCTGGTGGCATTTTAACTAAATAACAGCACAGTATTATTCAAAGGAGTCAGCTGAAGGATCTTCGGTATTCTGTCCAGATTTTCTGAGTCAGAATGATGAATGCCACATAAGATGCTACAAGGATTCCTCAAAGCTTCTCAACTTTGTCTAAAACGTTCGCAATGTTTAAGCAGAGATTAGTTGACTACTAATCTCTGGTTCAAGCATTTACATCCTGATTAATCCACTTGGTTTGAGCGGCTTAACTTTTTCCCTGTTGCTCTTGTGTACCCCCCATGGTGTCCATCCAGTCATTAATATCTTATGCTAATTGCCCACATGTTGATTTCGGTTAGATAAACGGGATTAGGACAATTCAAAGAAATTTATAAAAATAGACTTTGACTTCTACAGGGTGTGCCACTGAACTAGACGAGCTGCAAAGGTTTTCAGTATCGACTGGCTAAGCGCGACTGAATTTGATACGCCCTGTAGGATCTGGTCTATTTAAAGGTGTTGACTGGGTTCATGAATTTTGCAAAACTCACCGGCAACTGAACGTTTTAAGCATGTTTTAATCATTCACGTGTGGTTAATTTTCATAAATCCGTCGAGGCTTCGGCCCCATAATAAAAACCGTAAATCCGCTTTGATGTACGACACCCATCAACGCTACGACTCTTGATGGTTACATAATTGCCAGCCATCCAAAATGGGTTTTTGTCATTTGCATTAATTTGCAAGATCAATCGTTTCGTGTCTGGTTGGTTTCATTCTGGACAGTACGCGATTTAAAGTTGGGTTTGGGCTTTAAGCCTGGGTCTAAAGCGGTTTGGGTTTGCCTTTCTAACTATTTCTGAATAAAAAAACTGCAAAGTGTCAAGAAAACGTCTTTTCTTCAATGAAACGAAACAGAAAACGGCAAAATAGTTGATATTTTGCGAATGGGGGTTGCCATTTTCGTACGCAATTTGCAAATATTTATTACTGTGTATATTTTCCTGACTCTATTTCAACTTAATTCGAAAGAAATTCCTGGGTTCCAGTCAATTTTATTGTTTATTATTTATAATGTTACAAATACGTTTCGGTGTCTTTCTCCACCATCATCAGTTTGTATGTATGGCTGTTTCCACCTTCACCTTTGGCAACAGGTGAAGGTGGAAACAGCCATACATACAAACTGATGATGGTGGAGAAAGACACCGAAACGTATTTGTAACATTATAAATAATAAACAATAAAATTGACTGGAACCCAGGAATTTCTTTTGAATTAAATATTCATTACTCCAAAATCAGTACAGATCGCGAAAAACAAGCTTGTATTTTTCGCAGCGTTTAATAGAGAAAACTGTCTGTTAATTCTCCTTAAACCGTGATTTTTGTGCCCATCGTCTGCAAATTTTGGCGGCTAGTTAAAGGGGAATGCAAAAATGTGCCCCTCTGCTAATTGATGCAATTTTCAAATATTAATTAGACTGAAACTGGCAAAATTGCAGTTTTTTTGCCTGCTTTTAACCAACAAACTCTCTTCTAATTCCTCTTAAGCCGTGATTTTTGTGCGATTTTTCTCGCCTTAAAGTTTGGCGACTGAAAAATTCCACTATCCACCCGTAGGAGGGTTGTCACATTTCCTTTTCAAATTTTCTCAGCGCAATTCAGGCCTCAAAATGCCAAAAATGAAAACACCGCTTTGTCAAACGCTCCCGACCTGATGCGCCCCCTACCCAAACTCATTGTCAAAATGAAGTACTACCGCCCGCAGTGTTGCCGCCGTTAACTATTTAGCGGTGTTCAATTGGTTGTTGGTGGCTGGCAGGTGGGGCGGCTTTCCGGCAATCGGTAAGTCACCGAAATGCTGCAACGTTGCCGCTATGGCGCCCGCAATACGTAACCAAAGGAACGGCGGCCAGTCCAAGTAACATTTTCCTTTCACTTCTTTCAAATCGCAAGTTTGTGCCAACAACTGGAAGAGCTAGGGAAAGGCGGCGCAAAACTGAACGGATTGCTAGCGCTTCGTTCGTTATTAGAACTTGACTGGAGTGTCAATTAATTTATTTTTCGCAAAATTGTTGTTGATAATTTGGAGTTTTGGCACTGGGCCAGCCCAGAGGTTTTTTGAAATGGACAGCGGTGGTTTGATGGTTGTCTCGGAAAGTTCCTTATTGGTCGACGTTCCCCCATGCCCCAAGAACTTTCCCTCTCTGCGGCCGGTGGCCGAGGACAATACGCCCGATCCGCGAGCGCAGAGTTGGCTGAGCGCAGAGCCGGCGCGCGCCAATTGTTTTTTTGTGTGACGGGTGACGTTCGTGATTTTTTTCTTCGTTGTTTTCGTCAAAGTTGACGGCGCGATTTTCGACAGTTTTATTCGGGCGCAAAGTTGCGCTTTTTGTCAGTATCAGCTCGGGATCGGACCTGGACACACGGTCAGAGGTCGATTTTCGCTCTTTCACTTCTTCTTCGGTAGTACACAAACGTACAGACACACACTCACACGGGAGCACCGAAGAAACAATTTCGCGCGTTTTGTACCGAATAATGACAATTTTTCGACAATTTTTTACTCGAAGCGTGTCGTTGACTCGCTGTTGCTGATAGTGGTTGGTGCTCAATTATTTTCTTCGCTTTACCCATTCGGACTGGTTTTTCTCTTCGGATTTATTGCGCTGCTCTAGAAGGACGGACGCTGCCATTGGTAAGATTCACATCAGTTTAATTCATCGTTTCCCCATCATTTTTTAAAATCTAATTGACAACTTGTCCTGCAAAAAATGCGCCAGTTTCTTGTCAAAAGTGCCATTTTCCTTAAAGTAAAAAGCCCGCAAAACTCGCCCAAGGTACAGTGAAAGGAACCGAACCGAAACTGGAGTATTGTGTTTTACCGTGTGCACATATTTCACATTTTAATTGCTTTAATTATTATAACTGCCTCGGCATTATCTAACTGGTGTAAACTTGGCGATTAAACGGAAATTGCAAGTTGAAAGTACCCGCAATCCCGCTAATCGGAGGTCAATTGGTGATTTGCAACTCTTTGGCAATGTTGCTTGTTTGCCCGTTTCCATGGAAACTGGCCGTTGGGACCAATTGGCGCTCGAGTTGTCGCTTGCCAGACCACCCCTCCAAGCTACGGGGGTTGGTCAATATCTACCAGGCCAATGTGATCGCCTTGTGATGGCTTCAAACGCGACATCGGGGCAACTGAACTCATCTCGAAGACCCGTCGTTTCCAAGAACTTAACAATTTTCGGCCACCGGCTCACAATCAGCTTTTAGCTAATTCCGAAAACCAGTTTTCTTGATAAATAATTCATACAGGTGTTTGATTTTCATTTAGCGACCGTTCTCTCGGCCTGTTCGAGCCATTGTCCACTTTGTACCCGTTTAATTGAAATGTCGCAGCGATTTGTTCTTGAATTGTTTACAGATATTGAATCATCAACTCCAGTTTTGGGTTTTATGAATGGTTTATTCAGTTTCCATGGAAACCCCCCTGCTCCAGCCAATGCCAGATCAGGGTGGTTTCGATTGGAGAACACAATCCCGTTACTAAGTTGTCGATAAGCAAATGAGATTCGATTGGTTCAGCCTTCGATTAAGTTCTGGTGCATTATTTGCGTGCTCAGTGCCTTCAGCGAACACAAACCGGTAATAGTTGCCTTTTTCTCAACAGCATTATGCGAAAACTTTGCAAATTGCCACAGATGAATCGTTTGGAAGAATCCCCGTCTTAAAACAGATATTTTTTCTTTAACAAACACACAAATTAATTTTATAACCAAAATCACTACGGTGGCCCTAAACGCGCTTGGCGATTTTTTTAGAAAAAATTATTTGTTTATTTTTTCAAGAAAATAAACCGAAACAAACTCAGGTATATTGAAATGAGCCCAAACCAATCCAAACAAACCCCAACCAGTAATTTGACAGTGATTGTGACACTGTTGAAAGCAAAAGAGTGCATTTGCGTGATTTTTCATGGTTTCCTTGAAATGTAACTTTGCTCATGTAACAGCTTTTGCCATGCTGATTACACTCCGGCTTTAATAATTCCAGCATTGTCATGCACTTCCGGTTGTTCCTCCGCGTTTTTTTCGGGGAAGCTCGCGCTTTTCTGGACGCAAACTTTCTAGTCAAAGTTGCATCATTTAATTAATAGGCGCTCAATCGCGATTCTTCGCCATTAAGCGCCTTTTCAGTTTATTGGCAATTTACCAATTGACGCCACCCGGTAGTTGCTATTGCACTTGCGTCATACTGGTTGCCATGGAAGCCACCCACTCTCCTAGTTTACCAGGGCTGTTTGCTATGATTTTGAGTTTATTTCCATTTTATCGTTCATTTTCCTATGTCGACACCGTGCAGAAAGTAAAAGTAGCCGCAGCATGCATGAGTTGAATAACTTTCCAACCATTTATTCGATGTTGATTCGGATAATTGTCGTTTAATTTGGGTATTAGACGAGTTCACCCGGCGTTGGTTTGGGTGCGAAAAAAAAGGTCCCATCCAGCACTGTTGTTCGGGTCATTGAATTAGTGCCATCTCGGTTAAATTGGGTGGAACGTGCAAAAGTTAAGAAACTAAATCGATTTTGATCAGTTCGGGTTTATAAACAATTTAGCAATATGGGCTAGTTGTGGGAGAGCAGAACCTACATTAAAAATCGCTCGAATCAACCGAGTTGCATAATAACCAAGTAACAACTTTCTCGCGTCCGCGAGTCGTTTCTGTTGTATGTTCGGGCACGATTTACATAACCGACGGATTTGATTCAGTATATTATTTAATTATGGTTTGATACAACCATTACCCGTTAGAATAATTTTCAAACAGCTGTCCCAAAACCAACGATTACCCCCGGAAATTTTGCGAACGCTCCCTGTACCGAATCCACCCCGCCATTGATTGGTGCAAACAGTGGTTGCCCCGGGAAACCGCCACTATACCAGGCGCGTTTGGGGCAAAGTTGAATGAACGGCCGCAGGAATACATACTAATACAACTATTGTTTCTCGTCAAACAATTGCAATTTTTCCCGACGTTTGCTTTTGTTCGGCTTGAGGAAACATCGACAGCAATATGGTAACAATGTGGCAACCGAGCGATTGAAATCCAATGAATCACAAGCGAAAAAAAATCGATTTACCGTGTTTTGTGTAACTTTTTGCTCGTCGTTTGGCAATCGGTGGAAAAAAATCACATTTTGCCACCGGGCATTGGGCAAAATGGCAACCCAGACATTGGGGAATCGAGGCGATCCTAATTGCAATCATTCGGCAATCATTCTTCTATTGCACAAGTTTGTCACTGGCCCTCGTATACTTTGTCTTCGGTTCAACACGAGTTGCTGATAAGTGTTTTCCATTGTTGATTGTTGTTGTTTTTTTTTTCGATTTGCCACTGTTGTGGCAACACACTAGTTTACACTCCCTGTTTTGATTGGTTGATAAGCTAATTGGTAGGCCATTATGTCACATAACCTTCACATGGATTGCGTTTGATATCTGTCAGCCATTAGGGATTGACAGTTTTTTTTGACACTTTTGATTAAAACGCCACTGTTTGCACATTGACTGTTTACTGTGGGCTGATTGCCGTTTAAGAATTTTGGTTAATTGGACTGGAATGGGGGGAATGATTAGCATTCGGGATTTTCGCTTAAATTTTGAAAATAACCATATGCAAATCAGACCGGTGGTCAGCTGGAATACTAATTAGCATTTCCAAGACAATAAACTAGCAAATTTATAACTTTAATGGCATCATTTGTTATTTACGTAAGATCCAAGCAGGCTGGATTTACTGTTTTTTTTTCGAATCGATTTGGTGACTTGAACGCTCAAGTTCTGGCCAATGGGCGAGGGCCGATCAAATCTAACTGTAAACATATCGGCAAATAACAATGGAACAACAGTTAATAAACAATCCTGATTAATATGCACAGTCGCCTTAGAATAGACAGCTACTAGCTGGTTTAGCGATACCTAATGGTGCCCACACCGCCCTAATGTCATTACGTAAGCGGCCATTGCAACTACATAATAACACTAGCGGAAAAAACGTATGAAAGCTTTTCGATTTTTTACTACGTACTCGAAGTTCCTTGTCCACCAGCCTACCATAACGGTACCGTTATGAAGATAAAAATCCGCTCAATGGGTGGATTATGGTATGGTATGGCACGTTTTCTGTCACTGTTTTGATAGCAGATTGCGTAATAAATAAAGTGGTTTTTACTTCGTCGTTTTCTTCGACGGTGAACAGTAGGAAACTTTGCGCTTGTCCCCCGTACCTAGGTCTAGTGTGACAAGGAGCGCCGGGTTGTCATGGTTACTGTTATTGGCCTCTCACTCCTGCCCGCTGCAGCAGACACTACCCATGCACCACTGATGTTACGAGGGGCGATCCACACTAATCTCTAAGCCCGAAAGAGAAGTCTGGATAGACTTGTAAAAAAAACTCTGCCAGCGCTATTCAGGCGAAGACGAGTCGCCACTGGCTGTTGTCAACGATTTATTCAAATACATGGCTTTAAGCGGATATAACACCTAATCGATTAGGCGAATCTCGTAAAAATAGCAGTCAAGGCGATCCAAGTTTTGCGGACTCCCATTTGTCTTGTTTTATGGCCGAAAACTGGGAGGTTATAAAACCGTCACTCGGACTGGACCCGGTCCGGATTATCATTAGGAATTAACGGTTTTTCTGTTTTGCTGATTTTATTATGTAATTGGCAGGTGTTCGCATGGGAATTTGCCACTAGCGAGATAATTTGGTTGCCATGGAGATCTCCTACGGGGGTTGTTCCATCAATGCGTTCAATCCGCGTTTGTCACGATTAAATTGCGGAAACAATCGGGTTTAGGCTGGCTGGATGATTTCACGCGGTTTGAATGTTTCTTCCTGATGATTATTATCTGACTGGGCAATTAGCGTATGACGTAACGTTGGCAAAAAAACATCGACTTTATTTGCTTTTCTACTGACTGACTTTGACAGGTTTTTT
The DNA here is from genome assembly GCA_024550625.1 of Dendroctonus valens. Taxonomy (NCBI): domain Eukaryota; kingdom Metazoa; phylum Arthropoda; class Insecta; order Coleoptera; family Curculionidae; genus Dendroctonus; species Dendroctonus valens. Next base: position 1,052,457 of record JAJTJO010000599.1, on the reverse strand, counting down.
TTTCCTTTTCCAGGATTCAACATGGCGCTTAGGATTACCGTAATGGCTGCCGTTTTCCTGGTTACCAACTGTGCGGCTTTCGAGGTAAGTGACAGAATTTGAGGTTCTGTGTCTGGACTTATAAACAAGCGGCGTTAATTAACGTCGTTTTTTTTCCTCTCTCCATAATGCGAGCTCATTGAAACAATGGCCAGTAATTTGCGTTTTACCGACTGTAAAACATCTAGTAATAATGCCTCCTCAATGTTAAACAAATTAGCAGCAATCGAAAGCGGTGTTGTTAATGAGGTTATTAGTGTCATCCATCGGTGCCATTGACCAGATTATTGTTGGTAATTGAGTTTTAGGGGGAATTGTCTCCAGTGTGAGTTGTTGGGGTTTAGTGTTTTTTTTTTCTGTTGGCAACACTGCAATCAACGCTCAAGGTAGGCGATCAATTTCGGGCTGTGCCCTTCAATTTTTTGCAGTTTTTGCCATTGTTGTTCGATAATACTTTGTTAAATTTTCCACTTTAATGCCTGTTCATCGACTGGTTAACCCACAGAAAAAAACCGGCCACTCTATTAGAATACAAATCGCTATTTTATGCCGTGTAATTAATTAGTTTTTATTTGGATCCCAACTCACATGTGTTTGGCAATATCAACAATGAGCTTGCGATTTTCTGCAAAGCTTTTGTCCATGCCGGCCCTGCGTGACTGCGCGAATTTTTCTGCGCATGGGTTTAACAGCTTGGTTAGGGTTGCACTTGCCCTAAGGCGACAGCTCTATTCAAATAAGCATGGATTTTTCGCTGTTTTTCATCTTAACAACTTCCTTCCTTGTAGCTTTGTGTGGGTAAAAATCATTGCGTGAAGATGGTGCTGGCTAGTGTCAAGGCAAATACCATCATTTCCTGTTTTACATCCTTTACCCGAACCACAAGGTCTTTGAATGTTGCAATGGATGCACTCTTTTTTCGTGGAAAATCGGCCACCAACTGTTCCCATCAGCGGGCGGGCAGCTGTTTAAACTTTAATGCGGAAAAAATCACGTTTTTATTTATCTCATCGATTAGGTTTCTGATTAATTGACGTTCGGCAACCAATCTAGGAAGCAATTAATCTTTGTTTTTTTCGTGATTGTTTTTGAAATATTAAGATATTTCATGCATAGCTCGATTAGATTTATGGAGTTGCACAGTTCCTCATTCTTTGCCGCCCCATCGATTCCAACCTGTCAAGACTGTTAAGGAGAAATTCTTCGGCGACATTTTCCCCTCATTATTTATCGCGTTTAATGGCCGATTTGTTCAGATAATGGGACAGGAAATCGACATTGATTGGGCGTTGCTGATACAGTTTCGTCGACATTCTAGCCTTCAAATCGTTTGCTAGTAGGGTGGTCGACCAATGGGAAATCAGGGTTGATTTGTTGCGAAATTGCGAATTTGTCCTGAAGACGAAAAAAACCCAACGTGGCACTGTTGTGGTGACTGTTGTGAAACCGATCAAACGGGTTCTGGTCGCTAATTAATGGAGTCCTTGAGCATGCTGAAGGTATTTAATTCCACTATTAGCATTTTTGCGGGAAATTATGCCTGATTTATTAATATGTAATTCATTATGTATTAATGTGCGATAAAGTGGCGCTGTAATCCCATGATGGATGGACGTACGAAGACGTTTAACCAGCCAAACTTGACATCGATAATTCGCTAAAAGTTCTGTATCGGAATGTTTGTTTAAATTGGTGCAAAAACCTCAAGGAATTGAACATTTTGGGCGAAGCCGGTCCTGCCCTTTTGCGCCCCTGCTACTGTCGGCCGTCCCAAATAGCGTTCAGGTATGCTGGGTTGCCTATCGGTAGAGCGCAGGGATGGAGTGGTCCTTAATTATTCGCGATGACCGGTTAATTCTGTCTGCCCCATTGAAGATTTGCAGACAGAAAAATTTGCACAGCGACTACTGACCCCTCGATACTTTAAGTGTGTTTGAAGATTGATCGGCCAAACAACGCAGCCCAAGATCCATTAGTAACATTGTTGAGTGCTGCATTTGTTTGTTGATGCATCAGACAGTGATTTGCATGATTGCATGCGAACAACACTCTGCTTCAGCTACCTGCTTGGTGGGGCAGAGGAGCGATTTTCCTCTCGTGATTCATCGATTATTGATGAAGATGCTAATCTTCAACTATTTGTGCGATTAGAGGTCAATATGAAGCCATTAAATTTTTAAGTGCGGATGTCGGCAATTTGTGGCCGTTAAAAAATTGAGTAAATGCGTGGTTGGTAGCCCTGACATGTTTTATCCAATATCGATTGCTGATGAAGATGCTGTTGGAAAACTTGCTGTGAATTATTTAGACAAAAAATTGAATTTGCAATTGAAGATAATTCAGTAAAGAGCCATTTTTTCTTGGCAACAATGCCTCTTTGTTAGGAATCTCAATTGCATTTTTGTGCTAAGAAACTGCAGTTGCAACTGCAACTATCACTAAGTGACATCCTTAGTCTTATCTATAATACACTGACTTTACAAAGCGAATACCAGCAGCCAAAAGCCGGTAATTTTTTTTCAATTCAATAAAATATATTAATAAAAATTCCAATGTATTCCTGGGTTTCAGTCAATTTTATTGTTTATTATTTAAAATGTTACAAATACGTTTCGGTGTCTTTATCCACCATCATCAGTTTGTGTATATAGTTGGTAGCAACTATATACACAAACTGATGATGGTGGATAAAGACACCGAAACGTATTTGTAACATTTTAAATAATAAACAATAAAATTGACTGAAACCCAGGAATACATTGGAATGAATTAAAGTACAGTCAGGAAAATATACAAAATGAATAAAAATGTCACCCAAGGTGGAACCTAGCCAAAGTAACACCTATCCATTCATTTTCCGACATTTATTAGTCATTCTGTTCAATAACAATGTAGCGTAATACATAGCTGCTGGCTAATTCATTAATTATGCAATAACGGTTTTTGTCCTGACGGAAAAGTCGATTGTCATGCTAATGCACAATTAATGTTTGTTTGAGCTGTCGATTTTAGGCAAGCCCGGTCCTGTCCAGAGTGGAAGCAGATGATCAGTAGTACAAGCGGGGTGTATTTTCGGTTGCCTGCATTCAAGGGTGAATGTCCACAGGACCGTGGTGGCCTTGTTGCGCTGTTAAATAATTAAAGTTGTGCCTGTGGTAATTGCAACTGTGCATAGAATTGAATAAAAACTAGTAGTGCTGCATTGCGATTTGCCATAGCTCTGATAAATGTTGCCAATAGTTGGCAGAAAAAGGGTGTTTTAATGAGAAATTTCCAGTGTGGTAATCGGCATAAAAACACACGGATTAGAAACTCGAAAGACAATTATTGTTTTTGTTTTTTCATCAAGCCGGCTTGCCAAATCCCAACACCAACCGTCGTTTTTCCCAATGGAAAAAACTGCCAGTTTTTCCCCTTCAAGCTGGTTAGGGAGTGAAAGTGTTGCCAGTTCAGTTCTGTTTATTTTTGGTTATTTACTTTGTTTTTATTGTTTCAGATTCACAAACACATGACATTGGACGAGCTACGGCACACATTTCACGTGGATAGCCAGCACTTGGGTAAGTTTTCAACTGACTCAAGTCGTGTTTGTTGTTCACAGATTATGTAAAAACTGTGCGTTTATTTATGAGTGTTGTACTATTGTCTGTTAACATGGCGTAAAAGTTATCGTGTTTTTTGCGCCATTTCGATTCCGTAATAAAACGCGAAATAATCGCCGCGCATAATGCAATTAAATCGAAAACTAAACTGGAACAGATACGTTCTGCCCAATAGCACAATCGAAACGCTATTAGCTCTGTCGCATTAGTAGGGGTTTTCGCCATTTGTCACTCGATTCATTCGCCATTTGTTGCCCAATTTTCCATAAATTGGGTGTGTTTCCTTGTTTGCACGCACTAATTGACCCTCATTCAAATGTTGAGCACTGTATAGTAGGCCGCCAAACTTTCATCGGTTGAGAGGGTTGCATGCAGTGTTGCACTAGTGGGAGCGAGAGCGATTGATGTCGTGCGCCCGCTTGCTCTAGCGCAAATAACATGCTGGAAAATTGAAGTGGTTTTCAAGGAATCCTTTTCTGAAATTTGGCGAAAATCTTCAAGGCTCGCCATCGAACATTCGACGTTTTTAGGTCACTTCCTACGGTTTTGCAAAACTCCACGCCTCCTAATTGGGTTTTATTATTATTTGGCGTTCGGCTGTTTAGCGGCTGGTTTACAAAACCGTTTACAAGCCATAATCGGTGTCAGTCATATTGAAATATTCGATTTGGCAATTGTGCACAGACCGTACCGCCGATTTGTACGAAATCCTCAAAGCCGATTGGCTTGGAAACAGGATTTTCCTAGCCAAGTTCTCACAGGCATTTTTTCCTGGTCTCCAATGGCGAAACGTGTTGTGTGTGTTGCATAATGCGAGTGCAACACAGATCGGATTGAAGATGGTTAATGCGTTGGGTAATTACCGGAGCAAAACCACGCACAGTCTAATCGACAAATGTCAGTTTGGTGCGCATATTTGGGAGAGATGCGCTTTACTCAAATGTCAAATATTACGAGACACTGTTTGGAACGGTGGCGCGCTTTCACGTTCCGTTGCCCATGCAAAGCCACATATTTATGACCGATTTGATCTTGTTCAGTGTTCTGCATAATGGCGGAGCGTTGCCCAATAAGGAGACCTCGTAGGTTTGGACAATGTCCGAATCACTCTCTGAAATTGATGCTGAAAACTTTGGGTCTTAGTCAGTAACAAACTGCTCATATGTGGAGAAGTTTTTTGAATTTCTGCAGTTCGATCAAGCAGCTTTAGTTGCATGTTTGGTCTCTTGATTGGAACGAAGAAAACTTCATTGCCCTCATTGGCCAGAAAGGAAAACCGTGTCACTCCAGTATATTCACGTGATTAATCGGTTTCAAAATGTGACATTGGCAGCTAAAAAATGACCACCAAATACGCTGCAAACGTACGCATTGCCAATTGAATAGTGATATGGTCAATAATCATGCGAATTGGGTCAATATCCTTGTGCATATTTCGATAATAACGCATGGTGTCTTTTATCTATTGGCCTTGCAGTTTTAATGAGTAAAATCGCGTTCAATTTTGGAGCAGTGTGTTCCACGATGAACAGCTCGAGGGGATAGGGATGCCTCAGCCGTTGGTGCGAGTGAGATGCACATAGGAGAAAGTACACTTCTGGAAACTTGAACTGTTCGATTTTGTTAAAAGCAAAAATTGGCATTGCTGCAATACACAGTTTAGCATTCAAATGGCAGTTGCACAAGTTTAAGGCGTGGTCGCCTCACATGAATTTTGCCAGTAAAGCCGGCAACAAACACAATAGCAAGTTACCAGATAAAACAATAATTAAGAGCGTGTGTCATTCGGCAGTCACACGATTATTTGCATTTTGCTGCAAAGTTATTGTTTCAGTGGTGGAGTGAAGCGGGTTGCATAACTCGTTCGCCTCATGGGTGGGGCAAATTGTTGAGGAAAAATTGATTTCATGCTCCCTCAAAAAATGCGACTGGGAAAGTCCGGATTCGATCGCCGCCGAGCTTGAAATGGGCAAGGTCAGGAAAATAAGCACCCCGGTCGAAGGTCGGCGATAAATCGAAGAAAAGTGACGTTTAACGGTACATTTAAGTGCAGGCAAATTTTTTAAATGGTAAATCGCTCACGCGAACTGCTGCGTGGCCGGATTAGAGCCGGTGGCAGTTAAAATTCATAATTTATCTCGTCTGCAATTGCACTTTTAATTATTGCTTTGGCGTTTTAAATCAAAATGTGCAGTTTTGGGCAGTGTATAGCCAAAACATTCACCACAGTGCCCGCGGTGTATGTCCATCCTCTTTCACTCAGTGGTTTTAGACAAGGATGGGTGGAGGCGCGGTCGGTTGCGTGGTGGGCCGATTGCCAAATACACTGCTCAAACGGAGCATGAGGGCAGGGAAAACGAGCCGAAAATGACTTGGAAAAGTGCAGAAAAATGTTCGCATTCAAGCGCCAAATGGGATAGTTGCCTTCGGTAATTGGCCACCCACCACACATTATCGATGGATTGCATAACTGCAATTTACTGGGAATAGTAAAGAAACGGTACCTTGGCATTGACATTAGATTGGAACGCTTTATTCTGCACTTGATGCTTCTTCGGAAATAGCCAGCGTTTTTGCGTAATACAAAAGGAAACGTGCCTCACATCGAGTTGCCATTAACCGACTGGGCAAAATCCCCCAATTTACCAGGCGAATTCTTTGCGAATATTGTTGAATTTCTTGGCCCCATTTTATCCCAATTTTTTTTCTCTGATTCAGTGCCTGAGTATGAAATCGTTCCCATTCACCATGTGCGCAAAAGAAGCATAGATGCGCCGCCCCCCAAAGGCGGTAACTCCCTGGACCAGGATAAGGACCCTTTGGTTAAACGCCCCAAGCCCTGGAACGTTACCAGCACGCTTGATTCGCCAGCAAAAGATGCAGCGAAAAACTTGCGCCTGCAGGCTTTTGGCCAACCCTTCAATCTCAGTCTGCTGCCCACTGAAGGACTGTTCCAGAAGGGTAAGCTGAAGGTGTTCACTGTGGAGCCGAACGCCACTGCGCAGCATGGAGTCGAGTATGTGGAACATCCAGAGGTAAGCACGACTGTGGATAGCATTCCCTTAAAGCATTTGCACACCATTATGTAACACCCGGTATAACGGTTTATGTGGAGATTAACATTTAAACCGGAGTTTTTCGCTTTCTATTTCATCGGGCGCTCATCATTTGATGCAACAATTGAAGGTGATTAATCTTCAGGTCGTGAGATTGAGAGTCCCCGGATTATTTTTAGATGGTTTTTAGTTTTTTCTTGTAATTGCAACGCTCGAATTTGTGGATCCGCCCCAGTTCTTCAGTTAAGTTAGGGCACAATGCATAAAATTTTCAAAAAATGTCCATAAAATAACCAAAAAAAGTTTGCCGAAACCAGGGATCGAACCAGGGACCTTTAGATCTTCAGTCTAACGCTCTCCCAACTGAGCTATTTCGGCTATGAATAGTTCTTGCAAATGTCGGTAGATACGGATGCAGGCTTAAACACTTAGCGTAATACACTGATCATTAAATGAACTGGCATTTTGCGAAAATATCTGAAAACCGCAAAAGAGCCAGCTTGTACCGGCCCGGGTGATTTTAATCGAAAAGCAAATAATTTGCATTTATTTTAGTGCAAAACAGTTTGCAAATTGGCATTATTTATGGCTCCAGCCCCGACATTAGCTGGTTGAAAACGCCAATAAATCAGCCGGTTTTCGGTAAACAAAGGCTTTTTTTCGCTAGCCTTCAACCAACCGTGTAAAAATCTGGCTCTGGGTAAGTAGCCAGTAAAACGCTGTTTGTATTTCGTCAAAGATAATTTAGCTAATTGGGTTTTCGGACGCCTTTCTATCAGGATGTGAACAAAAGTGCGCATTCCTGTCCACTTCCTGCTCCACATTGATGCATTTTTTAAAGGTCGAAAATCGGCATTTTTTTCCTGTCGGCCAGTTCCTGCTGCTACCTGTTACGGAAAAACTGGTTTCGCATGGCCCTGTGCGAGAATGCCTTGTTTACGCCACCACTGTTTGGTTTTCAATTAACCGGCCAGCAGGATGGTTGAGAGCATCACATCCCAGCAGCAGCGTAGACAAACAATGGATGGGCGATTAACACCGAAAATACATTAACTTACGCAATGGGTCTTGTCGGGGAGTATTTCATTAATTAAGCGCCTGATTTCCGGCAGGTTTTTTTCGCACGCGGATGGGCAAATTCAGATGAGAAATCCTCATAAGATGTTTAAATTGAATTGAAATTGGTGCGCAACTTCAGGGATTGCAACTCTTGGGGGGCGATGCCGGTCCTGGATTCTAAAGCCCCTCCCACTATCGTGCGGGCCGTTAACAGTGTTACTGTATGGTTGGTTGCCTGTCGGCAGGGTGCAGGGGTGGAGTGGCTCCGAATTATTTGCGATGACTGGTTATCTAACAAAAAATAAAAATCACCTACACACAGTCCGACATGGATATTGCAAAATATCTGTCTTTTCTCGCGTATTGTTTTCGTGGGAATTACGCGAAAATAATCCTTCCCCAAATGGCCGTTCACGCGTGACTCGCTGGAAACATGTGTCGTAATACATTCACACATTTCACGTGTTTGTTATAATGGAAACGAGGCAAGCGCCAAACTTTCTTCTTTCACTGATGCATCGCGTTACTTAATACCATTACATTAATAAATAAGTAGAATTGACGTTTGAAAGAGAAAGAGTTGATGCGATATTTCCAAGCGGGAGATAAATAAGTGGGTCATGGATGCGATTCCGGCTGTCATTTCGTCTTAAGGCCCGCCTACTTTAGCTGGAGTCCTCCTTCGCGGTACAACCAATGTCATTTGCCAGACTCAATTAAACTACTTCCGATTTGAAAAGGCTTTTGATGATTTTTTTTTGGGGGCAAAATTCATCAAGTCATTTAAAGCGCTGCCCAATGAGGCATGTCGCCGCTATTTACCTTAGTGGGGTGGGGGTTCTTTGTTTGCGCTTATGCAATGGCAACGGTTGCGTGATCCAGTTCTTTCTCTTGTAATTGGTCGAACGACCGCAAAATTTCCCGGTTTCAATTGGGTGATGATAACCCTGAACCAGGCAAATCCGTTTGACGCAACCGGATCATTTTCTGCCTCTATTGAGGGCTTTGCATTTCAAAGGTTGATTATTACCAAGCTGCATTTGTTGAGCAGTGTAGACTCGGCGCCGTTAGATTAGAGAGGGACATACGTGTTGGCGCATGAGTTGGATAGAGATGGACGGATTGATTGAGCGCAATACACTGCCGCTCAATTGAAATGTCTGTTTGGAGTTGATTTGATTTGATGAAGTTTGTCGGTGTGAAAGTGAGCGAAAACCGGATTGGCTCATTTAGCTTCCCCGCACTAAAAGCACTGAAACGGAAATGAGATTTAATAATATCTTTGGTTGCATTCAGCCAGATTTCCTTCCTTGTGTGCGCCATTAGTTTCACTGTTTATAAATAATGTATTAGAGTAACGGCAGTAACTGAGATTATTCCTCTCTCCACAGCAGCTGCTGAAGGGTTCCAAAGATTTTCTTCAAAGAGGAAAAATGACGTCATATAGCTAGTCTGGTTATGTCGTGACGAAGCGAGCGGTCATCAAGAGTGAAAGTGGCATTATCATCATCATTAGCAGCAGCTGATTATTACGGCTGCTCTTATATGCGATTTGATGGTTTGACCTGGTTTTGTCCGCTCAAACACATTAACACGTTGCAGAAGATTTTTGCGGAAGTTGTGCGGAACCCTTCGGGCAGGACACTGGGTGGAATGCAATGAAACACTGTCCGCTGATCACTTTTCAGGTTGTTCTTCTGCTGAACTTACGCATCAAATTGCAATAAATTTCTGCTGGCTTGAAAAGGTCGCTTCTTCCTTTTCGACATTTGCAAGTCTTTGCCAAGCCATTATCGATAATAAATCATCAGCAATTTGGTTTTAATAAACATTCGGTTACTTAACTGCGTTCTTTTCGTCTTCACTATTTTAATCTCATGTGTGGCAATTGACCCATTGACATTTGCGGTGTTTCACATTTTTCCGGTTCTAATGGCATCTTCTCTGCGATCAATGGGCTGGTGACCTTTCGTTTGTTTAACTAATATGCCTCCCACCATTTGTCCGAATCGGCGATTTTGTGATCATCCCGAAAAACCTCAGCTGCTTGAATTTAAATTTTTCCAGTCAAAATTTCCGGTTGTCACGTGGCATAGTAGGTCTAACTGAGGAACCGCCCACAGCGCGTCAATGGAAACGCCCTCAACTTATGCGTCCTATAAGGGCAGGTTAGGCCGTTGTCTAGATATTTGAACTGGATATTTCGAATACTAATGAAGACTTCATGCATTTTAAACGCGAAATTTTATGCGAGCCAAGTCAGGTCTGTTTTTTTTTTTTGGTTTTTTCATGCATGAAATCAAGTCTTAAGCAAACAAACAGTGTGCCGAATATCCGTTCTTGGCTCGTGTGAATTTACCCAATGGGGAGTGGTTCTTTTGTCAAAAGCCGGACCTACGGATCGGATTCGGAAAAAAAAAACAACACAAAGTATTAACACGAAAGAAAAAAACGGTAACAGTAACCGGAATTGTATTCGAGGTGACGTTTTCGGTTGTTTTTTTTTTTGGCTTGCATTTGATTGTCTTGTTTTTCTGTGTTTTGAATGGGCGAAAAAACGCCAGTGGCGGAGATTGACACCGTTGGTAATTGCAACAAATGAATTCCGGCTTCGGACACCTATATCCCAGCCCGGTCACGAATTCGGTTTCCTAATTCTCGTTACTTTCTATAATAAAATTTGGAATTTGCGATCCTTATCGCATAACAACAGACATATCGGTTATTGAATATCATTGTTTAATGGCGTTTTGCAATAGGCAGGATGGATTCTTTAGCCATTTGCTGTAATAATTGGCATCGTTTTACGAGTAATTACCAACAGACGATCTAATGGAGATGGGAAAGTTTGGGTTAATTGAATTGATTTGATTAAAATTGAATTTTACTGATTCCTCTATATGATGCAGCCTATATGAAAAGGGCGACGTTGCCGCGCCCTTTCTGTTTTATAATTTTCCAAACTTTGATGGTATATTTCATTAGATTTCTGATCAAATTGTTTTCCAATTACAGGCAAATGACGACATAGGCGAACTATACCAGGACGAGCACAATCAAGCGGCCATTCTGATGCGCAAAGAGGGCTCGGACATTGTAGTGGTAAGTCTGAAAGTTTGATGTTTCTTTATTCCTGAAAACCTGCTGACGCAAATCCACACCTCAATAGCCACCCAAAAGTCGCACTTTGGCGAATTTTGCCGTTTTATTGGCGCTAATTGGCCGCAATCAACAGGCCAAAACATGTTTATTTGACTAGCAGTTTTATGAATCGGGCGAACGATACAAATATTTACACTCTGGGGCTCTGGGAAGTGAACGAACGCCATTTTTCCGAGTATACGATTGTTGGGACTTGGGAATACTATAAAATGCAAATATTTGTATTGTGGCTGAGTCAGCCGGTCAATAAAGGCGAAAACCACTCTGATGGAAACCGCAATTGTTTATTGCCTGGCAGGCAAGGGATTTCATGAGTTATAGGCACTTGCTAATTGATTTTGAAAAATTAGGCAGTTCGGAATTTAGAGGCTGCGCGTGACAACGCTGTCCATTTGAATCTGATATATAGCCCGTGTCAGCTTTGTCTTTCGTTCGTTCCAGTTCAGAACATTGACGAGCTTATAGATTTATTTGGCCATTTAGCAATTCTCTTCCATACTGCAGTAGTTGAGCAGTAATTACTTGAAGCAGAAATTCTTAAGGCGGAAACGAGTTGAGCTGGATTTATATGCATCTGTTCGGTTTCGGTTCGGTGGCTTTTTACGAGCGGGGTGCAGGTTTTCGTAGGCCTTTCATTTGCGTGTTCTGCAAGGTTTTTGAGCTGAAAACCGTCGAACCGAGCGAACAAAAACGGCAATTAATCCACTAAATGTAAACAATTTGACACAGTCGGAGACAAAATCAATGGGCAAGCTGAAAAAGAAAGGCCATTTAGTTGCATAACGTTGATTAATTTCGAGCGCAGGCCGCATAATTAATAATCCCGAATGCAGCCACAATGAAATGTCGTTTGGCGGTTTTTGGGCAATTGGCTGACATTCTATTGATTTGCTGGTTGCCTAAGCGGGCTCTAATGCGACCTTTCCAGCACAGGCCTTAACCCTGCCATGCCACGATTTTCCAATTGGTCGACTGTACACGTTAAGGTCGTCCTCCATTAATTGCCAAACAATTACAACCAGTGTCAGTGATGTAACTGCGAACCCGATTATTGCCTCAGATCGTGGAACGCTTCGCATGTTGCACGCATTTTTTCCGACACCGAAATGCATTCATGGTGTGCCGATTGGGACATTGTGGTCAAGGGTACCGATTGAGTGGTTCCTTTTAGTATGGGGAAATTGCGGAATCATTTTTGCGGGCCCCAAAACGAACACATATGTCATTGTCAACCTATTAGTCACCTGTCACATTTGACATAAATGTAAAATTTCCAAAGGGTTCAAAATTGTGATAGATTCAAAAAAATATATATACTGGACCACCAGCAGTTTCTTTTTTTGTGTTTTCGGTCGCAAAACCATAATTAATTGGAATCAATTACGAGAACCAACCGCGAAAAATGTAAACGGCCCCGCCGACAAACTCTTTTTGCCTAATAGTGAAATCTTATCGTAACAGCAACTGTTACATTGACGCGGTCCGTTGGTTCGCAATATTTAAATTGCTATCCTTGGCTTTCTCATGTTCATTTCGGAACCCTTTCAATTTCCCACTTGACCGATTTGTTTGATTTTCAGGAAGGTTCCATTGGTTCCCATCTAGGTGATTCGTCCAGTTCCCACACGGCTCCGGCCAGTTGTTGGGACAGCGCGCAAAGTGTCCGCCACCTGATGATGAAGGCTTCTTGGACGACGATGGCGCGCTGAGTGCTGAAGTCGCCATCGATACAGGTGGGCCAAAACTATATTTAAAATTCGAGAATGGCAGTTTTTATTTAAACATGACTGTGATAAACCCGATGGTTTTTCTATGGGTGCCATCACACCAAGTCTAATGCTTCTAAACTTATCATCAGGTCTACCAATTCTTCGGGCGCAGGACAGTCCCGACGGTGCGACCGCTCATCACCACATCGTCTTCAGACGCAAAGAGAATCAAGAGGACTCGATGAGCGATTATGGTGAGAACCCAGCTTGTATATGTGTAATCCAGTTCGACTAATCGACGTCTTTCCAGCCCTGATGGAACCGGATCACCTGGGCAATCGGTACCGGCGCAGCACCCAGCAAAAGCGCAGCAAACGCGACGCCCCCTACACGATCTACCCGGAGATTTTGGTGATTGTGGACTATGACGGCTATCGGCTGCATGGTGGCGACAACTTGCAGATCAAGCGCTACTTTATCTCCTTCTGGAACGGGGTGGATCTGCGCTACAAGCTGCTCAAAGGGCCCAAGATCAGGGTGTCGATTGCTGGAATCATCATAAGCAGGGTGAGTAGTTTTGAACCAACCACCTTCCGACTAATAGACAAGTTTTTATTCTCATCGGCTTATATTCCATCAAACAACGTACAACAAATCAATAGATATTCTAGATTAGTTGATTACGGTGCTACATTGAATCCGGCATCTTCATCGGTCTCTATTCCCACCTCCTCGTATAGATCGGCTTTTTTCTTCGGGTAGCTGTCCAGGATAGTGTCCAGCATATCCAGACACATGCGCTTCCGCTTCCGGTAAAGCCCCAGCATCCGGTCATACTCCTTTTGGACCTGTTCCTTCACCTGCCCATCCCCTTCCATATAGTGTCCTCTGTTAAACTTGCGCAGCTTACCTTTGGTTCCACCAGGTTGACGCCGTCAAATGCCTCCAGGGCATCTTTCAGGGTGCGCAGCTCAGCATCCAGCTCTATTTTTTTAGAGCGGGCTTCAACTAACGTCAGTCTTCCCTGATGTTCCGTATACTGGGCCCGGATGGCCTTGATTGCGCCCTCTTTTTCCTCAAGTTTAGTGTTGATCTCGTTGATTTGACGATCGAACGTGCGAATTTCGTCGTTTAGATCTTGCGGCGACTTGTTGTTTTGGGCCGGAAAATACACCTACAGTTGATTGAGGGATTAAGAAGCAAACTTGAGTTGCTTTGGACTGGGTTACTTTCTGTTTTCCATAGACTTTCTCTTTGATACTGCCCTGTTCCCGCAGAGAATTCACGGCCTTTTCAATGTCGGTCTTGGGAAATTTGCCCTTCAAGCCTACCTGGATGTCGTTCAGAGAGTAGGGTCGATTGTGGGTGTTGAAGAAGTCCAGCACTGCTTGAGCGGCCATTTTTCCTAGGTTTTATCGGGCGAAATCTGGAAAAAAAAGCAAGCCTAAACTTAGTTAGTTATGCTTATTATTTATCAGATGGTCATTGAAAATCTGCCGCTATCGATGTTCTAACTAAACGTGGCTTAACATAAAAATGGAACTTTTCAGGGTCGAGACGCCACGCCCTATTTGGAAAGAAACCGGGTGGGTCGCGATGCGATCGACTCAGCAGCAGCGCTGACTGACATGGGAAAGTATCTGTTTAGAGAGCGACGCCTCCCAGTCTACGACATCGCAGTGGCGATCACAAAGTAAGACACTCACTCCTCCTCCCTATAGGTGCTCAATGTCTCTGTCCAATCATGCCTCTTAGCGACGGACTATCGATCGGTGATGTCAGAAACCGTCTGGTAACACTGTCATGTTTTTTATTTAGGTACGATATGTGCAGAAGACGCAAGGGCGGTCGCTGTACGAAGGGAACAGCCGGTAATTTGGTGTCTCATGTATTTTTTACTTTATTTTGTTATTTATTAAACGCGAAAGCGGCTGGCGCGGGATGGGTGGCTACTAACTCAGTTAACAGTCAAATAAGTTGACCGTGTCCCCCCTTCTCCTCGGATTGGAGTGTTTTGAGCCGTTGCACTGATCGACAATTTTCCCTTTTGCAGACTAGACATGTGCAGGCGAGCGTTCCCCAATGACAAGTGCAATCGCGGTACTGCAGGTACAATTCAGAAACCAAAACCACCTTCAGACATTTATTTGTCTTTCTTCGTATCTGCACGCTCACTTTCTTCTCAGTGTATCCTGGAGCTATCGGGAGTGGCTGGCATCAAACTCACTTCCAATAAGTTAGAAGGTCGATGCTGGCTGATTTAGGCGGCAATCATTGAGTTTCTAACAGTTTTAGCCATTTGAAGCTGAAAACGCAGCCGCTCTCTGATAGTGGAAGAGTCTGTTTTCCGATCACTTGACTCGTTCGCACCTCACGCAGTTCAATCATCTTCACCCCCCCAGTAGTTCTGTTTGTAGGTCTCCTCGCAATCCTCAATCCCTTGTACTTGTAAGGACCTCAACACGTTCAGTTGTTTTAATCTGCACTTGTAGTTTTACCCACCCGATTGATAAATCAACATCCCCATTTCTCTGTTTTCTTTAGTTTCACCTTCCACCATAATTTCTTTGTAAAGCATCGACCATTGCAACTTAGCCCCAAAGATTTCTACCCCTTTGATCACTCCACTTCTCTAAACACTTCTTTTTTTCACTGGACCGATGTGGTGTTGGGACTAAAAGCTGCCAATAACCAATGGTGTTGGGTCTGCATTTGATTAGATTCTGCGCAATTAACTATTTTGTTGACTGACTGCATTTTCAGCGTCACTTGACAAGTGAAGTAAATGACTTAAATCATGTATCGCGGTTCCTTTGGTTCTTTTATTCGACTAGGAGCCAGTTCATAAACAACGCTCGAATGGGGCGTGATATATAAAGTGGTGAATGTGGTGTTTGAATGACGTCTGTCAGGGCAAAAAACAACCGACCTTAGAGAAGGAAAGACGGACTCTTTTGTATGAGGCAAGAGATGGGAATATAATCGTTCATAAACAAAATGACACCGTTTCCTTTGTTTATGAGCCCGCTCCGGAAGATTTCACCCATAAAAAAACATTTTACTTCACTTGTCTCCCACCCTTAAGGGTGACAACTAGGCGTTACTAACCCTCCAGGTTTGTTTCCAGCCAGCTGGTGGTGGTGGTGGTAATGGGCCGGTACTTTCAGGGTGGAGGCTTTTTCTAAAGCTCTCAAATCTTTAGCGACCTTGGCAAACTTTTAGGATTCGCCTATGTGGGCGGCGCCTGCGTGGTTAACAAGCGCCTGGAGAAAGTAAACTCGGTGGCCATCATTGAGGACACTGGCGGCTTCAGCGGCATCATTGTGGCCGCCCATGAAGTCGGTCATCTGTAAGTCGGACGCCGCCGTCATTTGTTTGCCGCCCTTTTGACACGTTTGATTCGCAGGTTGGGCGCCGTGCATGACGGCAGTCCCCCACCCTCC
Source organism: Dendroctonus valens (assembly GCA_024550625.1). Lineage (NCBI taxonomy): Eukaryota > Metazoa > Arthropoda > Insecta > Coleoptera > Curculionidae > Dendroctonus > Dendroctonus valens. The sequence goes on along the minus strand of JAJTJO010000599.1, from coordinate 1,036,387 downwards.
TATTTGGGGGGGCCTGGTGCCGAAAAGTGTCAATGGGCCGACGGATTCATCATGTCCGATCTGAGGCATACTGAGAGAGGCTTCAGATGGTCGTCGTGCAGCGTTGCCAGCTTCCATCATTTCTTAAAGTGAGTTCAGTATTCGGGGCGAATGCGAGGACGCAACTCAATTGCTTACATTGTACAATCGAATTGCCCCTCGTATATCGGGCTAGCAAGACAAGGATAGCACTGTTTCCGTCACTCTTGACTGCAGCGCCCGCTTGGGCTACAAGGCCAAATCTGTTACGAGGTGCGTTTAAAACTGACGTGTTTACAATTTTAGTGGGGACACTGCCACTTGTCTATACAACGCGCCCCATGAAGACGAGAGCCTGCCCAGAGTGCTCCCAGGCAAGCTGCTGACTTTGGACGCCCAGTGCCGCAGAGACCGGGGCACCAGCGCCTGCTTTGTGGGTTTCTTGCCATTTGGCTACTTATTTCGTTTGCTTATTTGTTTTCTATTGAGCAGAAAGACGAAAGGGTGTGCGCCCAGCTGTTTTGCTTCGACTCCGGTAGTGGCTACTGTGTAGCTTATCGGCCTGCGGCCGAAGGTTCGACGTGCGGTGACGGGCAGGTAATTTAACAAAGACAAAGTGGATTTTGCGGTTTTAAAGCGTTTTTTGCCAGTACTGCTTGAATGGCCGATGTGTAGCAGAGCACGAGAACATCATCCCCGACTACTCACAGAACGCGCCCTCGTACGTGAGGCCGAACGGCCACCCGGGCCGACCCTTGTAAGTAGAAAAAACACTGAAAGCGTATGTTTTTTGCAACCACTATGCACGCAGGTTCTCTGACGAACCCCCCGAACCGCTTTCCCCAATCCAGCCTAAGGCAATTTACCGAAATGACGAAGTCCAGCCCCCTGCGACAACAGTCGCTCCTTCGACGCGCCACCCCTGGGGCTGGATCGCCAATTTCCAACCGTCCCTCGCCACCCCTAGTCCCTATTTGCACAATTTCTTTCCGAAGCAGACCACTAGGAGCCCCTACGATTTCCGGGATTTCGGTAAAAAGTCGACTGAGAGTCCGTACAATTTGGGGTTCGGGTACAACGACAATATTAACAACAACTACCTGAAGAGGTCGTACAACGCTGCCAGCTACTACGGGGACAGTAGCACGTTCGACAACAAGACTGTCACCTCCGCAATCGCTCTTTGACTTGAGGGGTAAGAGCAGGGGGCCCATCATGATCATCATCCGAACTCTGTCTCTTTGCTCGCTCGTTTCCGGTTTTCCGCTGTCCCTTTTCTACTGGTTTCACTGGCTCTGAAGCCACCCGATCACCATCTCCATCTACTCGACGAATCAATGGGGCCATCAACTTCCCATTATCTCTCAGTCTTCCAGCTCTTTTCTCTCAGTAGTTCTCCTCTAATGATTAGGTTCAACACTGCCAGTTCCCTAACTCATCCCTCTATCTGTGTGTGTTTTAGTTGAAGTCACACTCAACACGCAACCAGAAGCACCAAAACAAGACTTAGAGTAATAACAAACAGATGGAGGGACAGCCCTGGTTAGCAGCGTCCAATCCCCGTGGTCAGCGTTACGAGTTACTAAAGTGATTGTGATTTTTTATGTAGATGCTTAAGACTTGGGAACTCTCGAAGGAGATGTGTGGGAGGAGTTTAGATTATTTAATTTAGATTTATTTACGCGGTTGTGCGTGTCGCCGGTACGAATGATCTTACTCGTGTGCAATTTCAAATTTTTCTTTGTATCCCGTCCAACGCACTCACTCACTTAGGAACCGACACGCGCCGATTTCTGTCAGTTCATCCCAATTCGGCGCCACTGTATTAAACCGCGACAAGAATCTACTTAAGACTTAAAAAATAATTTATTGTAGCCTCGTCAGCCTGTTTAGAGCTTAGATTAGACAATGATCATTGTACAAACGATGATTGCGCAAGAACTATTTTTGTTTAAATTAAATTAATTAAAATATACACTAAGTTTCTTATCGTGACAAGCGGCGCTAGCAAAATACCAGCGCCGTCCAATATCAGTATACTAGAAATGCACTTGAAAAAAAAGTGATGCGTAACAAATCCCTACACCCCGTCTGCAAAGACTCCACCCTATTTAACGGTTGGTTGGGTGGTGGCAAAAGCCCTCACATGCAATCCGCCCAATCATGCCGACGGAAATAAGTGTGACCACCCCGGCTGGCATCAGTTTTCCTGATCGATAGAAGCGAAATCCCATCACCCCTGCTAGCAGGGCGCTGGTGAACAGTTGCAGTCCGTAGTTTTCAGGATTTTTACTGGTATAGTAAGCGCCAAGGGCCAGGACTGTACCAAAAGTGCATCCCGCAACCAAGGACGGAACTGAGCCTGAAAACCCCCCCATTTGAATACTTAATTAGGAATTATGCTCTGTCACGAGCGGGGGTCAGGCGAAAAACGACAGCTCACCTGCTTTTACGTAGCCCATACAGCCCCCCGAAGCTACCGCCCCGGCATATACAAAACCCAGAACGTCTGCCGGCATTTTTGGGGCTCAAAATCGTCAGAAACAAGTGGGCCAAACACAAAAGACAGCTGTGTGAAAAGTGGGGTTATGCTACTTTGTCAAGTTTGGAATGCGGGGGGAGGGGAAATGACAATCTAGTCAAAGTGCTGTTGCCACATCAATAAACAATAATTGTTTTGCTACTTGGAACTCTACTTAATGAGAAAATCAAAATATTTTCAATCCACACAAAGAAACAGCGCCATGAAGATACATTGAATTGAAGTGAATCTAAAGACAACTTTTATTAATATCCCTGCCCAGGACAATATTAGACCATTGTCTAGGCAAAGTCGTAGACGCATGAGAGATTTGGCTAGCTCCGACAACCCTGCAACCGAGTTTCACTCATGAAATTGTTTGAGCCCATAGAGCCAATAAAATTAGCGGAATTTTACTTGTGTGTTTGAGGCTGACTTTTACACTTTTTGCAACCGGTTTCTTAACTATATCCGACTTAAAACAACTTATAAATTCCCGTTTTTAATCAACAATTAACAATTTAATCCCTAGAAGGCCATAAAGTAACGTTGAAAACTCACCGAACTGTGATGTTTGTCGACGTTTGGCTCCCTGATTGCTGCCACTCCTGCAAACAATCACTAGGTTAATTGAGGAACTTTGACCTGGCAGGTATTTACATTCCTAAAATAACAAAATTTTAAACAAAACAACCACCACTGTCACCAAGACAACCACCACTTGACATTTGATTAGCGTTCAGAGGTGATCTGTGGCGAATGTGAGCACCAATTAGCTAACTACCGACAGGAATCTTTACCATTCGCAGGCAATTGCCATTAGAGGGCGCCTCTAATAGTACTGGCCTGACAGTAAATCCTTCAATTTGACGTTTGTCAAGTCATCAACAACAACAGACAAGTAAAAAATCACTTCTAACTAATTATCTGATGAAAAAATCGGAATGAACTAGCAGAATTTGCTTCAAGGGAATTCCGATAAAAGCGCAAGGTGCTTTTGCTAATGGTCAGTGCGTAAGCAACCACCGGTGCCGGTTTGAGGTTATTTGCAATCGAAATTAGTGAAAATTCAGCAACAAAATGACTACCAAACAGCTGGCTATTAACGGCAAAGTCATGTTCAGCACCGGGAACATCATGTCCATTAATGACATCACGAAGAAGCCCAGCCAAAACTCCACTGAAGAGGTGAGAATGTTGCGCCATGTTAGGAAATGCTCCTTTATTGCCATTGCAAACCCATTCAGTTGATTGATGCCATCAAATACACGCTGAAGGAGTACACGAAGAATGGGAGCGATGCAGAGCAAACAGCCGATGGCTGTAAACTCATCTCAAGGGCCGACGATGTCCAGGTCAAGATCCAGGAAAATGAGGTGGGAGACTTGAAGATCGGCATCAAAGTGTTCCTGACAAAAGGCAGTAATCAGCCCCTGAAAGAGGCACTGGAAACAGGTAAAGTCAGCAACCCTCTGAAGAGGAGGGTTCAATGTAGAACATTCGGAATTGCAGCTTTGCAAAAGCAGCTCAACGTGAAGAACGTGGCCGATGTGATAGTCTCCTTGAAACGCAATTCCCCGGACAACCTGGATGAAATCAAGGAAACCTGGAAGGCCATGGAGGATTACGTGGGACGCCACGTGGTGGGCGAGCTGGGTATAGCTGACATTGAAGAGTCCACCTTCAGGTGAGCAACGCCAGCCATTTGCGATCTGATCATTTAACCCCCATTTCTTCCAGAAACCTCTATGAGTGGGCGACAGTCAAGCCCAGTATCATCCAGATTAACTTGGCAACCTGTTGCGTGGTGCCCCCCTACTCTGCAGGCCTTTTGCAAGGAGAAGGACATCAAGTTGTTCACGCACAGCGATTCATCTGGTGCGTAACATTCCGATCAAACCCCTTAGCAAATGTGGAGGTTGGAGCTTTTTCCAGATATCCTGCCCGATCAGTCAATTGAGGAGATCTTTGGCGAGCCCCTGGATCTGGAGTGGGCCATCCGGTTCACCGTCCACATTAAGTGCAGGGGCGTACTGACCACCAAGGGCTACTGTCTTTGTATCAGTCCGAAGCAGGACTGATTTCCACTGGAACATGATGAGAAAGTCGCGTCTCCGGTTGCCGTCCACCGGCAAAGGTTCAAACGAATGTGGGCGGAAAAATTGTTGGTTTTTTAAGTTTAAATTGAGTTTATATCAGTTAATGGTTTAGGATATTTAGTGGAGTAGTAATGTAAGGAAAAACTTCCTATCAATGTTCGCTTATCTGTCGCAATGCATTCCTCTTGTACATGATTAATAAAACTGTTTTGCACTTTAAAAATTGCACTGTTTGATTTCATGACAATACAAAAGGTGAATTGAATCAAATCGAATCGACTCACCTGGATTTTTCCACAAAAAATCCCTAAGTCTGAATTAACTATTAGCGTCCCGTTATTTTTTCGAATGTAGTAGCTCTCTATTGAGAAAAGGAGCAATAGAGAGTTTTCATGCGACATTTCAGTGGTTCGAGGAAAATTCGATTTGTATCAGGGCAGCAGAATGTTCAAGGAGGTAGCGAGAATATCAGGAGCAGGAGTTTAACGTTACGTTATTTTTTACGTCGGTCTTGTAGCTCTCTATAAGTCAGATTTGAATGGCAAAACGAACTTTCTATATGTATCAGGGCAGCAGAATGTTTAAGGAGGTAGCGAGCAGAAATCAGGAGCAGGAGTTTAACGTTACGTTATTTATTACGTGGGTTTACTAGCTCTCTATTAATAAAATCTGAATGGCAAAACGACATTTTTCATTTGTATCAGGGCAGCAGAATGTTTAAGGAGGTAGCGAGCAGATATCAGGAGCAGGAGTTTAACGTTACGTTATTTTTAACGTGGGTTTACTAGCTCTCTATTAATAAAATCTGAATGGCAAAACGACATTTTTCATTTGTATCAGGGCAGCAGAATGTTCAAGGAGGTAGCGAGAAAATCAGGAGCAAGGGGAGTTTTCGCACAGTTTCATTGGAAATTTCAGTCGTTCGACGAAAATTTGATTTGTATCAGGGCAGCAGAATGTTCGAGGAGGTAGCGAGAATATCAGGAGCAACGGAGAGTTTTCGCACAGTTTCATTGGAAATTTTAGTCGTTCGACGAAAATTTGATTTGTATCAGGGCAGCAGAATGTTCAAGGAGGTAGCGAGAATATCAGGAGCAAAGGAGAGTTTTCGCACATTTTCATGGGAAATTTCAGTCGTTCGACGAAAATTCGATTTTTATCAGGACAGCAGAATGTTCAAGGAGGTTAAAGGAGAATAATATAAGAAGAGAAAAAAATACAAAAATACATATAAGTAGTAATTGATGCTTTATTCATTTAAATAAGTGAAAATAGTACAAATGTACACAAAGATTAAAATCTAAGCAGACCCTATATGTACAAGTTTATAGCAAACACTAGAATGGCCTTAAGGGCCTTAAACATAAAATATATATTGTTTCGTATTTCACAAAATTTTAATAAAAAAAAGCAAAAAAAACACGGATGGCTTCAAGGCAGTCCATGGCGTCCGCTCGTTTTAGTAGATTTCCTGAAACATACAAAAATATAAACCCTGTATACAAAACTTCAAAAACAAAGCAAGCCTTGCTACAAAAATACAGTCACAACGTTGCCAGGAAAAGCTTGTCGGTACCATAGAGACGCTTTTTTTGTGTTGCCACGATCGTTGTCAGTGTTGTGAGCAAGCGAACTTGTTTATTTCTTTTAATTTAATGCTAAACAATTTCATCTTCAACTGAAGATGATTAGCGGCTCAAAAGTAACTTTCAAGCCAGTTATTTTTTTTTCTATTTTACAAGCATCGCGAGTTTTAGGAGGATCTTCTGGAAATGTCCGAGGCGACAACAAATCAAGTGCACTTACCTCCATTCCCCTCTCCTTCGCCAGTCAGCGCCACTCATCGAGATGTTACCCCAATAGGTGCGGTCAGTCGCATCAGCAGAAGGAGCAGCTCAGACGACACCACAACATCTGCAAGCAAACAAGAAATTACTGCAAACAAGTTGCTCCTAGTTTGGGCATGGTTCAGCCTCAATCTACAGCTCATATAATTAAAAATTAACTTGGAAGTGCGAAATTAACGGCGATAAATTGAGTTTTAAATAGAGCCAACCAGATAAATAAATCTGCATCATTTGAATCAGTCGAATCCATGAACTTTAGACGGGCTCCCGGGTAATGAATGACTTAATGTTTTGTTGAGTTTTACACGGTCGGCGATTCTGCTCATTAATATTTAATTAGGGCGCTCCGATCGTTTATCTTAATTAACTCTTTATTTATTTATTATTCAACAAATTGGAGTTTAATTGACTCGGAACTTTGCAGATGAAGAAGGACTTTTCTCGAAAATTCACACTCCTGTCACTGTCACTGTCAATTGAACCATTGCCGGTTGCATAAGCAGCAGGGAATGATCAGACACGTCCTGTTTTGATGGTTGCATGCGCGGTTGATCAGCAAAGGGTGGGAACCGTAGGGCTGGCGCACCTGTTTCACTTCCGGGGGCTTTCAAAATTTGTGAAAATTCGTCGTTTTCCCTGCGGTTCATTCGGTACGCCTGTCTGGGTCCGCCTGCCTGTTCATGTCCAGTAATTCCAAGGAAATTGAAAAGGCGAAAAAGACATCCGAAAGCGATATATTGCAGGTGGCATTTCCGACGCCCATTAAAAGAGAAAGGAGGAAGTGGTGCCGAAGACAAACAGTCTTATCGCGCAGCAATTTGTGAACAAGGGTGGCATTTTCTCGCCCAAACTACCAGCTTACGCCCTTTGCCTTCCCATCATCCACTTCCTTTCCTTGCTTTCGTCTTATCTTCTGCGTCGTTGGAAACTGTTTAAGAAGCACTTGCGCTCTTGGACAACAGCATTAATTAAGTATGCAACGAAACTTATTATGTATTCTTGGGATGACCGCTCACACCTGCCCCCACGTCTAATAGTGACCAAGTTGAGGCAAATGTGTGGTCCTGCCTTTACTTAAATTTAATAATTCATTTCGGCGTGATTGTTAACGAAAAAAACAAGAAATTAGCGGCCGGCCGTCGCCCGTCGGTCTTTTTGTATGTTTTTCCTCAGGAAATCGATAAATGTCGACAAAGCACCAGGTGGGCCCCCTGAAGATTTCGTATGCAATGCACTGAACAGTGAAGAATCAAAGTCTCAAAGAGAATGCAACAGAGCGCTCGTTCTATTGTTTCCGCTAAAGTGAAACTTTCAGGTAGTCTAAAGTGATGTTTTCGCTATTGAATGTCTAGTCTGGAAGGTTTGCAGGATTAAAACAAAGGACTGTAGAGGCTGAAATTCCGGTTGCAATTGGAAGTCTCCTTCATTGAGTAGTCCAAATCCCGTAATTGCTGGTATAGTAGGCCTTTTTTTGACAGCGCAATGTTAATTGTAGCCAAACTGGCAGGCCTACAAGCGCTAAATCGCCGGTTATACGTGCAATTTGTGCCAAAATTTTTCGACGATTAAAGACGTGACTTGACAGGGATTTAGTTGCATTAAACGATATATTTCACGGTTTTCAGGCTTTTATGCCGTCGGAGAATGGAATTCCTTCCGAGCCGAGCATCTTGCTGCGCTGAGCAAACCACCTCTGAAGACTCGTTTTTGCGAAACTTCAGAAAGAAATTCTTTGCAGCCACGGCCTCAAAACCCGAAAAAGGCTACAGTTCCATGAAAGGGCCGCCAAAGTCCAACTATTTTGAACAGAAACCAAAGACATTTGACTGAAAAAACGTTAACTTATTTGACATATGACATATGCACTCCGGATTTCCTGGCCGATAAATTGAGTAGGTTTTAGGCCTTCGGCCCTTTTCGTTCGAGGATTGTCCGCTCTACAAATCGTGCATCTATCCGGGAAAGATGAACAATCGAGTAGGCCGCGCTGGTGTTTTTTTTTTCACTTTAGAAGCGCACAGGAAACGGGCACGACCTTTGACCATGAAGAGCCGCCGATCGGAAATTCACGGTTTTAATTATCGGGACGAAGGTCGAACACTCATTTGTTATTCAGGCCTTTCAATGCACGATTTTATGAGGTCACCGATTGCGTCGCACCTTCTTCATTTGCAGCGGAATCATCACCGGCGACGCTTAACAGTTCGAAGCAATGAAGCAGATTTGATAAAAACGAAGAAATTCGGGATCGAGCGGGATTTATGAGAACCAAACCGGCGGTACCGGCGAGATGGAGGTACCCGATCGGTGGCCGCATGCAAATGCCTGCGCGGAAATCAAAGTCGGCCGGGGCGCTTTGTTTATTCGCTTGTTTGTTGCGGCACCGCGACAGCCAGTGGCCTTTGGGAGGCCTTTTTTGTCCACAATGAAAAACTTCGCGAACCGAACCGGGATTGGAAAAGCGGAAAACAGTGGCGGCGATCCACCAATTCCACGCAATGGCCACTAGCTTTGACAGCTGTCAATTTCCAACTACTTTCGCAGCTAAAAAACGTCGCTAGCCAAACACTGCGCAAGGCCCCAAGTGACACTGACACTTCACAGTGTTGCCTGTCATTCAATCATCAAATCAGTGTCTAAACAGAAACATTCCAGCACGGAGGCCAGTTTTGGGCACCAAAAAGAACCAGCAGTTTCGGATCTATTTGATTAAAACTGTATTTGCCGGCCCATTTACGATTCTACGCCCTTGAGCCACTGCTGACTTATGGGACGCGAGTGATTTAGAGCAGCACCGACCGACTGCGCCTGTCACCATAACCTCTTGCCGTCTTTTTGCGTTCTTCTTCGTCCTTTTGCTAGACCGCCCCACCCCCCCTCCCCCGCCCCACCCTCTTTAATATACGGGGGTTTGCGTTGTTCAACCATCAAAACTCTGCAGTGAAACCTCTTGACCCTTCGGGTACGACCGGGTGGAGTGATTTAAGTAGCTGACCAACTGTCAAACGGCGGGACCGCGCAAGCGGATTATTTAATGAGATGTGGGGGCCGCCGAATCGGCCGGACTTAAATCGCACAGATCACGAACGCTAGTTAGATGCGTATCGAATCCCCATCGAAACAATTAAGAACATTAAGGTGACTTTTGTTTGTTTGGTTGTAATTGGCATTCGATTTGGGGTGAATTAGTGTGCCATTTGCGTTTTAACCGAACGTGATAATCACGTGAAAATGACGTGGCAATGTCAACGTCAACGTCACCAATCACGTCATATTGGCGTGATTGTCACGACTTGTATGGAGGCGATTTAGGTTGTTGCCAATAGTTGCAGGTTTTATTCCTTCATTCTGTCATCAGTGACAGTCTTCTGTTTGAATAAGTAATCGCAAAATTGGCACTTTAGTAGTAAAAACATTGACTTTGCCCTGTAGCTTAGTTGAAAAATAAACAAGTCGCTGATGCCAGTTCGATCAAAAATTCCCTATGATCGGCTAGACCTATCAGGTTGGCTGATCTTGGAGGGGGTTATTAAGGGCACGCCACCCACCAATAATAAAAAATTAAGCTCCGACCGGCGGCCGCGCAGCGTTGCCGCCGTTATCTGATCGGCCGGGCCGAATAATTACCCGCGTTCCCCGTGTATTTAAAAGTCTTCGACGGGCACTCCCCCTAGCGGATAATGTTTTCTCTAATAACTATAATCACGTGGGCAAATATATAATCAATTTGCGGCCGGGCCTGCTTAAGACGCCCACGCGACCCCGGCAAGAAAAATCGAGATTTATATTATGTTATTACGGCCGGGGCATGACGATGGGGCCCGTTTTGCTCGTCCTATAATTACGTCTAATATTCGCGAAAAAAACGGGAATTGGTCTTTGAATCGGGGCCCGATCCTATCGGGGATACACGCGCGTACCATCGCATGGTAGAAAAACGAAAAAACCATCAGGTACTACACCTACAACACCGTTACGGCCTGATTAGAATTGCAGAACAGTTTCCGGACTATCTTCACTCTACCGTCCCATCCGATGGGTTTACGGACGTCGATCTGTTTCACGCTTAATTTAGAATCTGAAACACCCCCGTATCGATCAATCTCAATCTCGATCTTAACTGAAACTTTCACTTCAAAAACGGTACATTTGAAGTGAAACAGCTCGAGAAAACGCGCTATTCCAACTGTCAAAACACCATCCAGCTTTGGAAATCGCAACGACTTCAAACTGCGAGGGGTTTATTTCGGAAAACCGACGCAACCCGAGCGGGTGCGGCTATATCGCTCTCACTCCTACCAACGGCGACACGGGGGACAATCAGCTGACGAGTCACCTAAGGGAGCAGGCCGCAATCTAACGCCTTCCCGAATTGAAGAGTTTCGGCAATAATCCTCTACTTCAATATTGGCGGGAAAAACTTACAATATTAAGACTCAACTAGATTGAGAATCAGCCGAAAAATGTTTGGATCAATCTTAGGAGCTGTCAAATCGATTTTTTTATGTAAAGAAAACTTGAAAATTTCCTTCGCACCACAATTAATACGGAAAGTTCCAGTACCTATCCGAAGCAGTTCCGTCAACCATTCAGGCAGGTACAGGTACCCCCGATAGGAAAATTAATTAGAAATCATGGGACCGTTCGGGGCGTCCATCGATCTCAGTCGCTCCCACCGGGCGCAGCCCCATCAGTCACGCGTCGGGGGGCCAATGACAGACTTGTCCGTCTTATCTGTCAATCGTCAAGCGTCTGTCACCCGAATAATTGAGGCGATTTGTCCGGGCAACGGGCATCGGGACCGCCCGATAATGGTTGAAAACGTTCAACGTTTTAGCGAAAAAAATTAGGCTCGTTTTACACCGACGGTATGAAAGCGTCGCATCAGATGGAACGGTGTCACATTTTGCGCTTGTTGTTTTGAAATTTCAGCCAGCAAACAGCAAAAGTGGCCGAGATTAAGAGCGATTTTCGGGGGTAAATAGCGTGCCATTGTACCAGTTTGACTTTCGATTGTTTTGGCGCACTTACTCACGGTTATTGGGGCGAAAACGGAAAAGGTTTTCCATTCGAATGCAACATTATTCTTCATTATTCGGCGCGGTTATTCGATGGTTGAAAATGGCCAAAACAACCTTTAGGGGCTTTTTAGCATTTCATTTCGGCAGCGTTGCCAGTTGCTAAAAAACCAACGTTGCCAGTTGCTTGATTGACCTTACCCTCCAATTAGCTGGAGAATTTTGCAAAGTTTCCCTAGCACAAAGTCTTGTAGAAATTGTCAAATGCGGCCCTGTGGGTTTTCAGTGGCAGACAGGCAACCAGCAATACTTGCTTGCAATAGCTTTTGCCAGTTTGCCACGTGTTACGCCCAAACCAACAGGGCCGGCTTCTAGATTTTCATAAAAACAAGGTCGAGGCAAAAATCGGGAAATTTTGAGTTTCAAAAGCTCTTACTAAAACGGTTTTGAAACTCAGGAACGTTTTAGAGAGTCGCCCAAGAGCCTGCAGACATTGAAACTGGTCCAGAAGAAAGAAGCACCAGAAGCAAACGACCAGTTTGAAGATAGACAAAGGGGGGGTCAATAAAGAAGCACCAGGCGGCTTTCGGGTCTCGCTTGGTAATTATTCTTGGCGATGAAATCTCGTGAGAAACGGAAGTGACGCCGCTCCGGTCGAGGGTCTTAACCCGGCCGGACCGCACTGGTGCGGAAACGCTCCAAACACTCGCATCCTTTACACGGTACGCGTTTTTTCGCCCAATAATCCGCAGAACCACAGTGAACCAGCACATTTTCATCGATATTGAGCGTCATTTGTCAAAAAGGTGTGGCGCGGGGCACACTTTGATCGGGCACGAGCTGGGCACGTCGCGCCACATTCCGCTCCGCATCCTAATGAACCCAAAGGAACCCGGTCTGATTACCAACTAGCCAGGGTGGGGCGAACGTTCAAAAATGCTCGATCAGCCTGAAAAGGCTCCGGCCGATTCATCATCAACATCGTTGTTGGCCGCCCGATTTGGCCAACTGATCATCATTTACAACGCTCATTGCCTAAACCACATCGGGTCGAATCCGGGTCACATTAATAATCGAAATACTCATTCGAGTTATTTATCGGGTATAGCAATTTTCCATGCGAATAATTCGAGTTATTTGCGCTAGATCAAGTGTGCAGGGTGTGACGCTTTGACACTTCTCATACCGTGGCATGAATGTCAATGTGACAGCTACTGGTCTTGACACCATTAACATGATCAGATCTATATTTAATTGATGTCAGGTGTCACGACTAAACGCCAAAAAACACACACACACACACCGACAATGGTTTATTTAATTAGCAAATCAGACCCGATCGCTATCGTATATCGTTCATCGTCAGAACAATGCTGATATTTCACCGTTGCTTAGGTATGCTAATGGTAAAATCATCTTTTTAGTCGGCGCGCAAACATGCCAAACCGACGATAAATCAGTCGGAATATGTCAACGACTTGTCACTTTTTGACGGAAGCTGTCAAGCTTTGACATGCGCCGTGCCCAAAATCGAACGGAAAAACTTGAGGAAAAGCTGTGTCATCGACACTGAAACAGTCTGTTTCTAGTTTCGAGTTGATGGCGCTCAAATGCGCTGGCTGAAATGAAGAAATCCCAGCGGTGTTCAACAACATCAGCCTTGTAATCCGTGCCAAATTCAATTTACAACATTGTTAGGCGAAAGATTGAAATAATGATACAGTTTATGGTGGCGGCACTTCATTATGTTGCCTGTGCCATATCCGTTGTCTCGGTTCTCAGGCATCTCATTCAGTCGAGTGTCGAAAGTCGGTTTTGCAGCCTTTCCTGCCTTGAGTTGAGCAAATGGTGCCATCAAGGCATAGAGCGAAAATCTGGTGCAAACATGCTCATATCATCCGCCAAGCTCAGGCGTTTTGCTTCGAATTTCCTTGGGTTGCACCCAAAGCGAACACAACTCTGAAGATGCCAGCCATGCGTGCTAGGGAAACGTCCAGTTGAAGACGGCCTAAACACCCCAAATTCGCCGCTTCTTCCACCAAATGCCCACTAGAGGCTTCAATATTTGACAACTTTGACAGTTCAATTTCGGCCAATCAAAGCGCAAGCACCAATTACAACGAATCGCAATGATGAACGGTTTTCCGGAAAAAAATTCGAAAAAAAAACGCATATATGCATTTCAAAATGTGTGGTGTTCTCGATCAACAACAATGCATGAATATGCATTTTCCGGGTTGAATTTATATACGACGGCATTTGCATAAATGCATCCCATTATAAAAACCGTAATTATTTCCATTTATTCTGATGTTTTATTTATTGGCCGGACCAGTGACGTTCAAACAGTTGGGGTGTGCGCAAAACAAAGCGGGGAAATGGCAACCCAGCAAGCCGCCACTATTGCGGTGAATATGGCAACGTCCGATTGCGTAGTTTGTCCAAAAACACACTGCCGAAAAAATGCTTGTTGACATAACAGTGATTAGAGGAGAAAATGCCAACTTTCGAGCACGGAAACGTCGAGGATGGTCACCCTCGAAGGAAAGTGAAACCGACTGGTGAGCGCTTTGTCACTTTTTATCGACTAATTGCACCCATGTCACTGGACTGATGCGCACCTAAGCGTGCCGGTGTGCCAACAATTAACTTTACTAATAAACATGGATGAAAAAATGGAAAAAAAATCGTCAAAAATTCAATATTTCTACCTGCAACTTTTATATGGCACCTCGTAAAGGACTTGTCTAGACAATGACGTTAGGTGTCACAAATGTCAACAACTTGTAAAAGTAGAGGCTTTTGGTAGGGACACTCAGGCGTGGGCTTCGAACCTGTCAAAAAAATTGTTCACATGTCAAAGTTCTTGACATTCGTGACAGAAAAATGACGCTAGTTGTCCAAAACTGTCAATAAACCGCATAGAACTGATTCGTTCTGGAAAAGCGAATTTCCATTGGGGAAAAAAACCTAACGCAACCACAAACGGTGAGATAGAAAGGCTTCCGCGACCTACAAAATTATACAGCAATTAAAAAGAAATCCGCATCATCTAGATCTAATTCTGTGGGGGGGTGGCGGAGCGAGCGGGGGAGCGACCGGCCGGGGTTCAACCTCTCCTTGAACACCATAATTGAGGTAAAATTTCCGCACTTCCATGGGAGCTTTTTTTTAAGTGTGGGATCTTTTGTTCGGATGAACGCAAGGTTACGACCCGACCGTGGACCGTCCGCACCATCCCTCGCGACCCGATCAGACAGCCGCTTTATGCCATTCAACATCGCACTGTCAAAAGTGACAACTTTCAAGACAAGCTGTCAGACGTGTCACAATGACGGGCGCCTCAAATCGCATATGTCAACCCGAAAATTGCAAATAATCATGGGGAAAAAACGTGACATTTTCAAACTTAATCTCCAAACAATTCGATCAGACAAAATTGACTGGAACGTCACATGACAATGAGTAGAAGACTAATGGGTTGAAAGGCGATTGGTGCGGGCGGCGAATGGCGCTACCTTTAGAAGGCATTTTTCTTCATCACTGTCTACTAACTGTTCACGTAGAGGAAGGAACTCCATTTTAATTCGCAATTAGTTGAAAGTTCACACATATTTAACTGTTTCGGTTTTAATATTATTAAAATGAAAAGAAATCGGGCTTATCGCGTACCACCATCACGGCAGGTACAGTTTCGTCGCGATGGGGAACCATTAGGCAGGCATTTCTTCTTCATCTTCATCGAAATTATGCAAACAATTATCATCTTGAGCGGATTTATTTGTCATTTCACCATTATGGTTGCGAGTCACGCAACCCGCCCGGAATGGTGCTTGTTGGGTTCCAACCCCGCGACCTCACTTCCGTTGACCCGGAACGTCACTTCCGGTCCGAACCAACTCGCTTGTTGGCGTTCTTCTGTTTGTTCACGCCATCGTAAAGTTATGCTACTTGTTTGATTATGGCGCAGACGATTTTGATTGTTTTCACCGGAACCTGCGTCTAGAAAACGAGCGGGTGCTTGATAAAAGCGCTTGGCTGCCATATCGAAGTCGAATTCTCAGCGATAAATAAGCCGAAAAAAATCAACTTTCTTCGATGATGATGATGATGATGATGATGGTACCTGATGCGATACGCGAAATGTACCCGAAGCGCATCGGCACGTGGAACCCAAACCAAAGAGCCGTGACCGAGTTAGTGTGACATTTAGAGCGATGCGCGACACATGAAAATCGCCATTTTGTCATCATCATCATCATCACGCTCATTGCCGTAGAGCGGGTGCGTGATCACTTTCACTACTGGATCAGAAATTGCAAAGATATGAGCCAAGGAAACTTGCCAATTTGGAACTGTTTGGTCATCCTTTGAAGAATTTCTGACTTTTGAGGCTTAACAGTCGATGTAACAGCTCTAAAATCACCCGAATATCTATTAAACTTTAAAACATTTCTTGATGCAATTTTTATTAAATGAAACCGATTTTGCATTCCCGAACGCATCCCGCATGGGTAGTCTCACTCGCACTCATGGCAGTCTACGAGAGATACACAAGGTAGGTGCGTTGCTACGTTCCAACCTGCCACCTTCAGCGCTTAAAATATTCGTTAAAAAGTTAAATGCGAGACAAATATTCAAAAAATGTTTTTTTTTGCGAATTTTAAATGACCAACTTCATTACCGTTTGAAACTATCAAGGAACTGAAGATTTTCAGATTATCAGGCCAGCGCCGATGGGAATTTGATCCGACGTTTCTCTAGCACGCATGGCTCCCATTTTCAGAGGGTGATCAATTGGTTTTCAGTTCAAACACTTCTTCAGCTCTGCCCCGATCGGTGCAAGGACCAGCCAGCACCTGCCA
Organism: Dendroctonus valens; assembly: GCA_024550625.1. Classification (NCBI taxonomy): domain Eukaryota; kingdom Metazoa; phylum Arthropoda; class Insecta; order Coleoptera; family Curculionidae; genus Dendroctonus; species Dendroctonus valens. The sequence continues at coordinate 1,020,019 of JAJTJO010000599.1, read as the reverse complement.
GGACGAGGCAGGACGAACCCGTCAAGTCACGTCATGTTGGATTTGTGCGTTTCCAGCCTGCTAGAAACGACTGTCTGCAACTGGCAGGCAATGTTTGTTTGTCGTCACGTACTGTCAGGGACAAAATCCTCATAAAATATGGGAAGTCGCTTATACAGGGGACCATGGGTTGGGCGGTCGTTTGCTCTTACTTGGGTGATATTTCGCGTGAGGACTGAGCCTTGCACTCCGCTATGATAAAATTTTTCAGCGATGGTATCTATATAGTCGGCTATATAGGCCATCCCTGTAGCTTCGTGCATTTCGGTTATTCTGGTGTATCTGTCAGCCGATAGGACGCCTCTTAGGAACCTATTTTGGGTCCTTTGAACACGTCGTCTCGTGGAATCACAGACAGAGTGCCAGACAGGGGATCCGTAGGTCAGTATGGGCCTTATGGTGGAGGTGTAGAGCAGAAGTTTATTTCGAGGTGATAGGAAAGAATTTGGCGCCAGAAGAGAGTACAACTTTCTTCGGGCCATGGCAGTCTTTTGTATAGCATAGTCAACATGCTTATTGAAATGGAGTCGGGCGTCTAGTTTGAATCCCAGGTATTTCACCTCTTTTGTTGGTTTGATAGGAGTATTTTGGACCACGAGTGGTGATAAGATTTTGTTGTTAGTGAATTTGCGCGAAAAGATAATAAGTTCCGTCTTCCTGGGATTCACTTTAAGTTTCCATTTGTCAAAATACGGCGTCAATAAACTCAGGTGATGTGCAATGCGAGATTTCGCAGCCTGAGCATAAAAAGACGATGCGTAGATAGCCGTATCATCAGCGTATAGTGCTATTTTTGTAGTGGGAAGTTTTGGAATGTCTGCTGTGTACAATGTATACAGCAGCGGCGAAATCACTGTTCCTTGTGGTACTCCTGCCGCGATGCGTCTTTTGGCAGAAGTGGAATTCTCCACTTTCACCTGGATGGACTGCTCCCATTTTCAGAGGGTGATCAATTGGTTTTCAGTTCAAACACTTCTTCAGCTCTTGAAAGCTCTCAACTGTTTGGTCAGTGACAGTTTAAATCATCCTGTAGCCAATGAGAAAGTCGCTCGCGCGGGAGCAAAAGAAACCGTGCGAGCATTGTCGTTGATCTGGTGCAAGTTAATTAAATTTTCCCCATAAAAATTGCTAATTAATAACGGTTTTCGACTAGCAAACTAGTTGCATTAAGCAGAATTAATGTTCTATTAAAATGAGACTGAAACACGAGCAAAATTCAGCCAATAAACGTGCAAAATAATCAAAGAAATGGATCAAAATAGAAGTTAATAACTTGCTGTTCTGTAAAACTTGCAATCTACACAATAAAAGGCATTTTAGTTAGTTAGAAAGTGAGAGAAGCAGCTTTTGGGAGGGTAAATGTGTCAACGTTGGTTCTCCATACGTCATAAATAAAGTCATCCAGAGGATCAAGAAACATAACAATTCAAATGAAACGGATAAAAGAAGGCGGTTAAAAGAAAAGGCCGTGTTGTCACGTTGTACCTTTTCTCTTAAAGCTTAAAGAAAAGTTAGCCCCAAACCGATTGGACTACTGGCTCTGATTTAATTTCAGCGAATTTTCCCACATTTGTTCCTGCTAATCGGGACCGGGCGGGACTTAAAACGTCCTAATTAAACGTCGCAAGTAATTGAGACACGAAAGGAAAATTAGCGGCGCGCCGAAATTGTTGGTATTTGGTTGTGCAGGTTTTTGCTTAATTGTCACACTGGCGCGCCCGAAACCGCACAATTCTCAGCACGGGCACTGAAAAGCAAAACAATCGGCGAATCCGAGAAAAAAGCAAAAAAACAAAAGGTGCTCGCGCGCCCAAAACAAAACACACTCGTTTTTGGCGCACGTCTCCGATAATCGTATCGGATTTCTTTTGTTTCGGATTTTATCACGGGCTACTAGACGTGCTACCGTCGGGGGCTCAGGTGTCGTTCGGGGCCCCCTCAGGTAGTTGCTGGCCGGGTGCGCGCTTGTTTGCATTTAAATTACTGCCCATTACCCGGGAACCCGGGGGGGTTCAACGCATAATTTCGACCCGTTTTGACAGTAAACGATTTGGTTATTTATGGCATCGAACCCATCAACACCGCATTTGCCCATTTTCCCCAACACAAAGAAAACCGGGTACCACATCGGGTGGCGTCATCGACTCTAAGGTGAAAGCGAAATGCAAATAATGGAAACAAGGAGGGTCGGATAAGGATCGCACAAGGAAACCGAAAAGCGGAACAGGATGAGTCGGCCAGAAGAAATGAGGTACCGGAGCCCGTAAGCGGCACCTCCGGTACTTACGAATCCACGAAAAATTGGGTCGATCATAAAATTCATAAATGTAAACAAGTACGCAACAATGGCGTGGCGGACACACAGAATGTGTGAATTCGAAAACAATTGAATGATATAACTGGTGGCCGACATATTTTTTTCTTCTGCTCGCTGCTTGCGATTTTCCCAGGCGGTTCCTCAGCAATCCAGTCAGTAGCGGCTCATCATTTTTGATCAACCCTTGTACTCCAAAGCCACGTCATTGCCTTCAAATGTTGGCATCTCATTGGATCAATTGCAGAGTAACCATAGCAACAGCCGCGACTTCCATACCACTCTCTAACATACGAGGGCTGACCGAAAAATTATCTTGCCTGGACAACGAAATCTAATGTTCAAATGAAAAAGCACTGAGACCTTAAGGAACTGGATTTATTCTGTTTGTAAATCGTAGATTGATTAGATTCAATTAAGGAAAGAGGACGAATTTTTCCGCAAAATAGTTTCAACTACTGCTTAAAACTGTCGTTTTTTGCCCGTAAGTTCGGGCCCGGTTTTTAAAACAAAAACATCCACGAAAAGAGGATGAATTTGGCCCTAAAATGGTACTAAAACCGTTAGGACGCGCTGAAGCCTGTGAGCGCCAACACCTACAAATGTCAAGGAACCACATAAAACTCCACCTTGAAGCTAACTTTTTTTTGAATAGAACCCGCGTTTTTCGCTGGATTTGCAGACGAATTTTTCGGAAAATAGTGTAAAAATCTTGAGATCTAATTCAATAATCTGGATAGTAAAGCAGAAATTGTCATCTATGACTCCGGCTTGAAGTATTTTTATTTTGCCAGTAAATTCACTGTCTTATGCCAGTTTTGCGAAATGAAAACAGTCGTTTAAAGAGGACGTAAAATGGTACCCAAACCTTCAGAACTACTTCAATCATTTGGGTACCAAGAGTGGAAATTGCCAAAGAGCCACATACGACGCCGGCTTGAAGTCTGTCTTCAGCCGGATATGCAAAGGAAAAACAGTGACTTAAAGCAGATGAAGTTTGCCTCAAAATGGTAGCAAAACCTTGACAATTAGTACCACCTTGTGAGTGAGTTTGAGTAGCATGGAAAAGACCAACATCCCCAAAAAAGAAAAATCCTCCTAGTCCACGTGTGGGTCCGGCCGAGCGTCTCGGTACCATCCGCTCCAACTTCAGCAAGTAAATTAAAAAGTACTTCTCATAAATTAACCTGTCCCCCGGGCCCCGAAAAAATCCCCAAGTGGCGGTACTGAACGGCGCGCGCACCTCTACAGGTAGCCCCAGGTAAATCGAGGTGGTACCCAACGAGACGGCGATAGTAGTAGTACCTGAAACGTCGATTTGTACGTACCGTCGTCGTAGCCGATTCTACGGTCAGTATACGCGAGAGACGCTCGTTTCCCGTCGGATACTGGAGAATTTTTCGGGTACCATTGCGCGAAGTGGTGCGGAATCCGTTCGTTCAGTGATGTGCTAACTGCTGGACAGTGATTTTTTTCTCCCCCGTTCAACACGCTCCTCAATGATGGCCTCAGATGAAGACTGCACTGGCGGTTATCCGAATTACTCGTAAGTGCCCGTAAATTCCACCATCTCCGTGTGTACTTTTAATCGCCACCCCGTATTGTGGGGTGTCCATGGAAACCGTGGCCTCAAGACCAATGCGATTGGCTTTTCGCAGAAGCCACGCCGCCCTGCACCTTACGGGGTCCGCGCAAATAATTTCCTGCATCGAATTCGCCGGATGTTACATTCTGTGGGATTTTGGGGCGAAAACACGCCGAATTTCGGCACCATATTGCCAAACACGCAGCCAACTTTTCAGTAGGCGACTTTGCGCCCGTGAAACGGAAACTGTAAACGCGACAAAGTCAAGATTAGACTGTTTGCTTTTCGGATGTTATTGCTTTCATCTATCTTATCAAATCACTTTCAGAGTGCCTGTTTTATCGAAAACTTTGTCCCTGGTCTAAGGCTGATAAGTCGTCTTGATCAAACACAACCAGCGCGTCATAGAGGAAATTAATTAATTAATCAATTTTTAAAAAATCTTCACGAATTTAGCACGAAACAACCGCGCAAGAATGCAAGCAAATAAGCCTTTTTTAAGCCTTCAAAAGAGAACGGTGGGTGCTCAAGGCTGCTGAAAATCTCGCTTCTTCTATTATTGAAGAATTACACTCTCTAAGACTCTAGGTTTCTATAGCTTGATCCTAATCCTTCTCTTGAAAATTACCGGAAGCTTACACGGACCTTTTGAGTCAAAAGTGGAAAGTTGTAAGCCGCTTTATTGAGATGAATTGGATAAATTCACTAAAACTATTCCTGTCATCTTCGCATATTTTCGAAAAAGCAAAATGGCCTTAAGGTCTCAAGCCAAGGCATTTTTCCATAAAATCAGTTCTTTCGCCGGCAATGGCTCTTAAGGATCTAGGCCAAGTTGTACTGCAAAGGCTAATGAAAAGGGCCCTTACGGGTTCAAATTGCTGGCGAATCTGGGAACTATAACCAGGCATTTAACCCCAACACCTCACACGTAAAAAAGGCCTTGAATTCGATCGTCAGCAAAATTCTTTCTGCTTGTTCTAATTTAGGTAAATTCCTTTGAAGATTCTCTTCTAAGGTCATACAGGGGATTACAGGATTCCTTGAACAGCGGCCTTATTTTTAAATACATTTTAAGTAGTAACAGTGGCTCGACTTTTTTGAGTCTGTCTAATTAGGATTTTTTGCAAGTACGGCAACCATGCCATTCAGGACCCCGTCCAAAAGACACTCTCTCAACCTCTATGCAAAAACTGGCGATAAACCTGCGTTGCCTGGGAAACCAACATTAATATCCGATACAATGGATACAAGGTAGGACATACATCGGTCCAAAATTCGATTTTCGTGCGCATGACGTCACCTGGTACTCACTTTGATAAAGTGAACAGCTGATCCTATTTAAAATGCATGCAACATAGGGAGATGTTCATCGATTTTTAAAACGCAATAGTTAAAAAATAGAAAGTTATATGAGAATATGGTTTTCAGTGTTGAATAGCTCAATGCTTTGAAAATCATGTTTGGGGCTTGATTTAGGCTTATTGCGAAGAAAAATACCCCAAAGAAGTCTTTCTAAAATCTCTGATTTTCAGCGCTTTAGTTAACTGTATTATTGCTGAGTTGCCAGATTGTCCTATGAATGTTTTTAGAAATTTTGTAAACAAGAGAATTTTGCGTTTGGTACTTGGAGAGTTTACTACTTTTAAGTGTCGGTTCAGAAATATAAAAAATGCGGTTGCAATAGTGATTCGAGACGTAAAACTTTGGAAATCAAGTTTCATGGATTTCCAAAAGACAGTATTTTAAGCAAGCTATGGGCAAATGCTTGTTGTACGGACCCATTTCAAAAATGATGATTTTGAGAGGAATTTGCAATTTGAACTTTTAGGGAACTTGCCAAAAGCAGGTTTAAAACTTAAGATTGGTGCAGTTCCTTCCCTAAATTTGCTTAAAGTTAAAATCGCGAACAAAACAACAGATAGATCGATTCCAATATTATTAGCTGGACCAGAAACCACATATTTCGTGGTAAATAATAGAAAACTAACATTTTCTGCAGGGGTGCATTTTAAGAAGCTAACACTATACTTTTTAGCACATCTGACAACTAAGCTTCCTTTACTATTACTGCTCCAAGTCTACAAAATAAGTTAATTTTTGTTACTTTTCATTTTCAAGTTTAAAACCTGCTGCAAAGCAGTTTGTTTTTATAAAAAAGGTTTATAAAAAAATAATGGAATGTGACAAAGATGACACAAATAAGCTACATTTAATCACATTCATCAGACAGGAAAACCTCACGACACGCCCAAATTCGAAATCCACCTGTGCTGGGTATGCCAACACTGCAGTGAGTACCACATGACGTCACGCAAATCGACGCAATATCCATGCACTACATTAGACAATTGCCCCATACAGGGGGTGCGCAAAAATTTCCCCAACCGTGTTTCGAACACGGTTCAAACACCAACAAGCCCATGTGAGCCGTGAAAGTTCTGGCAACAGTGCAATTGGCCAAAACTGGGCCTGAACGAAAAATCCCAAGTAGTACGAAAAACGGCCCCGGTTTTTTTTCCAGGTTGGAACCGCGGGAATGTCGGTTCTGAGAAGAAGCAGCAGCGCCGTGCCAAGAATGGCAACGTCGGAATGCGATTCCTAATTTATACGCGAAACATTTCGAAGATTGAAATCGGGCCAGGCTCGCTTTTTTTGCGCGACCCGTACAGTACCCGGGGTACTGCCGAATATTTGCCATATCGCATCAGCGGTAACACACTAAAAATCCATTCACCCTTGTATACGGGCCTGCGGGTCTGATTACCATAGCAACCCCAAAACCCTGGATGCTACGGGGGTGGGTTTGGAAGTTCACGATGCCGGTTTTAAGGGGTGAACGGGGCAAAACGGCCTGCAATCTGGCCCGATCTGATCCCAACAGATCGATGAACGGATTCCAAGTCGAATCACGTCCGCACCTCGGAGACTGCGTTCGCTTTTTGCGCTGCCACAAATGGCCTGAACAGCCCGTTTAAATTCGCGCCCGCCACTCCACTCATAATTAAGACATTTGCTGCACTGTCGAGGTTTAAATCAGGCCGCAACTATGCTAATGGTCGCCAATTACCGCTTTTTCCCAGCCCCGTGAAGACGCTGCAGAAGAAGAAACGATGCAACCGGAAAATTTCGTGAAAACGGATGAGTTTCTCGTCAACAACGGATCCGGATTGGTCGCATTATTCAGGCTTTGGATGAAGATGAAGCCAGCCCTTCTGGGACTGCACCTGGGCCCTTCGAAGACATACACAAATGCTTCGCTCAGATATACAGAGAGCCGTCAAAGAAAAAAAGCGATAAATCGCATGATCGATGTGACGGGACGAGTCAGGTCTCATCTGGCCTTACCTGATTGCAACTGGTTTTTTTTTGCGCCGCATCGCAATGACAGATTCCGTACCGAGTACCCGCCGTACTTGTATGGCTAATAACTATATTTGCTAATTCGTCTTCGCCTCGTCACCACAACTGACAGACAATGACATCTGTAACTTGATCGGGTTCGGTGAAAAAGTTGACGTATCCAACTACCACACGGTACCATTCGTCTAGGCCTAGTGTTGACAGATGACAACTCAACCAATCAGTCATACAACAACAACAACAGCATTGATAACACGATATTTTTTCCATTAGAGGTTATGTCGAACATTCGCTCTATTCTTCATTCGCTGAATAATGTTTTTAATATGGGAGGTTCTCGGCCATATCTCGAGGTACTCGGCTGGGAGATTTATTTCAATTTCCAAACAAAAGCAAATGTCAAATTACAGTCCTAATTATTAGAATTATTTCTTTGTCAATAACTCGGCAACAAAGCTATCGAACTGTGGGTTAGACGTTTTCTTTAGCCTGCTTTTGTCGATTTTTGGGGTACGAATCATTCCAGTAACTCGCTCTGTTTGTAAACAAAATTTAATAAACACAACCCGAATTTTAACCAACAATAATCGCACTACTACTTTACTTTGTTGATTCAATAGCACGTTCACTAACTAACTGACAAGGGCGCGTCGCGCTTGCTTTATTTAGCCGTTTGGAAGCACTCGAATATTCTGTCAGTACTCGAACATTCCCTATTCGTCTCGCTGGCAGCGTTGCCATAGGACATGAAAAAGTCCTAACATTTCTCTTCCAAACAAGCTTAAAATTACTAAAATCGAGCAAGTGAACCACCCGGTATAAGTTCCAGATTTATTTCTACGGGCTTGTCTCTGTCACTGGTTGACGACTATAGACAAGAATGACAGTTGACATATAGTACTTGACAGTTGAGCTTAGAAGAGTTGACGATGCATTGTGGTGTTGTGGTACTTTGGACGTTTGCCCTAATTTCGCCGTGTCTGTATTAAGTCCCCTAATTCTAAATAAAGTCTCCTAATTTCGCAGTGTTGCCAATGTTTAATGCAAATAAATATTAGGTCCAAACTCAACCCGCCCCCATTTGAAAAATGTAATTATACTCGAAGAAGCATTCAATATTTAAGAGGCCGATTAACCGAGGAGCTAACTCTGAATATTCAAAAAATGTTGACATTTTACTGCCCTTAAGGGGGCCCCATATTCACTTCAGTCCCGGGCCTCGTAAAGGTTTAATCCGGCTGTGGGCAACATTGCAACGAGGCGGTTGTCAGTGCCACGTGACAATGTCCCGAAAATCTATAAACGTCATTTGGCCCCGCCCCCCTTTAATGGCAAACGTTGCCAGCTCATCAAAGAAATATCAGGAATATCCAACTAAACGGAAACACACACTTTAGTGTGACAATTAGCTGCCAAATTTGGGCAAATCAATGAATATCAATTAAGGATTTTGCCTCAATACTAGATTGATTGTATCCGTTAAAGGTGATGCATCAGACATAATGCAGAGTCATTTGCATGATAAACGTGCATTTATCGAAATTCTCCAACAGTGAATCGTCGGAAGGCAGACGATAGCATTATCGTTGCACAATGCGAACATTTTTCGGCGAGAAAATTCGATAAAACCCTCCGTATCTGGGTATTGAACGCCAATAAACCGTCCAATTGGATTAATGGATTGCACCTAAATTGCTCATGGCGATAATGACATTGTTGCCACTGACCATCTAATGACGTTCATCCATTTCGACAATTATTGACCGACGAGTAATTCCGAAAATCAATAAATTAATAAAGTGATTAGGTGTTTGTTTACAAGCTCGACTACCTTGTGTACACACCACATGCCACAGTGAGCCATAGCGAATATCTTATCAATTTTATTGATAATATTTATCGTAAAATTAATGTTTCAGTCAATATTGGCGCTTAATACTATTAAGTTAATATTTTGGTTTGGGATTTGGCAGGGGGAGGGGAGGGGCAGTCAATCTCGAGAGGATTGGGGAACAGCGGCAACACCGCTACGACCATTTACCATAGGGGTTGCCAGGGGAAAAATGCGAAAATTCTCCGATCGTGACGCGATAAATCGTTGCGAAATGGACAGGTGTGGAAGGCTGATCGTCCCTCTGTTGGGACGCGCACGGTTTCTTGCTTAATTAAAATATTCAAAACATATAAATCTGCAGGTAATTAGTTGAAGCGGCGTTGCAACAAAGGACAATGTTTGCAAAAAAAACGATTTGTTTTTATGTGCTCACCCTGTATAAACTAGTTGAACTTAAAATTCCTACTAGAGCTGTCATTTGACCAAAAAATAATGATTCCAACGTTGCCAACCCCTTTCAACTTTTCCCTCGGTTTATTCAAATCCCACCCTTCTAATCCGAAATGATTGTTGGGAATCTCAGCGCCATTATCCCTAAGCATTTATTTACGAAATAACGTTCAAAATCCCTCGAATTAAATCCGATAAATCATGTAAATTATCACAATGATAGCGAGTTAATCGTCCGATTTACGTCACGGTAAGGAATATTAATTTTTCCATGGGAAACTTTGGATAAACAAACAGTCGAAGGCAATGGATTAATCAAGTCCGTTGGACTCTTCGGTCAAAATTTTGAGGAAAAAACTGGGGATTTTTCGTCGATTAGCCAGCGGCGCAACCGGCTAGGAAAAGGATATAATACACATCGACCGGTACATACCTACTACATACAGCAATTGATCTTATCTCGATTAATTTATGCGAAAAGTGAAGGTTAAAACTAGAAATTAGCTTAACCGAACTGATCGTTACCACGCTCCGGCACGATATTATTAAAAATAAGTCGGTTGGCAATGTTGCATTGGTTGCGATTACGGCTGTATCATCCAGACAATGTCGAAGACACACACACCCCATCCGTTGACTGTGCTTGTAACACCAGCCCTCTATCGTCGCCGAATCAGCCAAAAATTCCAAGAACGTTGGCAACACTGCATCAGTGTCAGCTCTTCAACAACAATATAACTCTGCACCGCGTGCCTTGTAGACTATTATTTAATTACCGCATAAATTAATACGAGAAATCAATAATTTCGATTGAGTTATTGGTCGATGATTCATTGGTGGGACCAGGGAGTTTTAGTGCTGTGGCTGTTCCCTTAAAAAGCGTTAGTTTTGGAGCTCTTGGCACCACTGCAAGGGGACACCCTCGGGGGATGATCGCGCCGGTTCGGACCCTATCGGCTTTCAAAGGCGCCAATTTTGAATTTCCCAGATTTTGTCAAACGACAAAGTGACTTTGTCGCTTTGGACCTCAATTGAGTTTATGGGTTCATTGGGGAAATTGGGTTCTGACTCGAACTTAAAGTGGTACCGCACCAAGACAATGGTCGACGTTATCTGGCCGATCTCTCCTATGTCAATGCGAAAAAAATAGCCGCCTGCACAATCAAAGCAATATTAATCAATTATTAGTCGACATTGGTACGAGTACCATTTCCTCCTACTTCGGGTGCCGATCGAGAAGAAAGGTTCCGCTGAAACCTTACGCCGGCAAGATACGTTTGAATGCTTGTGGTCTCGAATTTTGAGCAAAAAGTGCTTGGAAATTTCCCGAAAATGTAAAGGAGGAGTGAGGGTTTTAGAGGAGAAAACTTGAAGCGCTAGGTATATTTTTCTATATGGTATTCTAAGCTGAGTTTCTCGACAATGCGAAAAACTTTAGAAACTTCACCTTTTCTGCAAACAACGACCCTTTTTGACTCCGAAGATTCGGAGCGTTGGTGAATCGAGCAGGATTGTTTGCTCGGTAACTCACCCAAATTGACGTGTGGACTACCTTCAAATGTCACTGCAATTGACCTTTTTTCTATCGGGCAATTAATCGCAGTGAGTTTCACATGCGAAAGATTAGGAGGAGGTGCGCCTAAACCTCAACCAAAAGGTGGGTTACATCATTCGGTTTTTATCGGCATTTCGGAACCGGCGACAACGATTTTTCATCTATCCGAAGTGGGTACCCGTGCGGCCGTCATATCGAGCTGAATGGTTCTCGACATAATTAATCAAAATCAAGTTTCGAGAAAGGCACCAAACGAATATACCAGAAAAAAAACGGGTCCCGGTTAACAAATTTCACCCATGTTGTGACATACCGACTAAATACGCGCGTTGATCGCACCATAGGCGGCGACGCTCAACCAATCAACATTCACTGTCTACAATAAACACATTTGAAAATCCCTAGGTAGATAGTTATATTGACAACCCTGTATATGTCATATCTGGCTGACTCTGTCTCACTCCCACATATTGATAGGGTCGTGACACTTCAGACTACGGTGACATTGTTGCGCAATTGGTTGCCTGCTCTATCAGGCAATCATATAGGTTATGAAACGGGGGAAATTGCTGCTCGATATTTTGAAGACATCGATTTTTAATGCGACGCCAATGGGCCAAGACAAATTATTCATAGCTGGATGGTCCTCTTTGGGATCGCCCGTTTGGGATTAAATTAAGTTTGTGCAAGTCATACCCTACCTAAATGAAATTATACCGGGCAAAGTCAGTTTTTTTTCGCTGTCTCGCTCTCACTCGCTCAGTCTTTGACTGGCTCAGGCCATAAAATGCGTCTTAATGCGACTTAACCGCAACCACACCTACATTTGACAAACATCCACAAACGGTTTACCTCAACTGTCACAAGTGACATGCGATCATTTTTTTGACATTGATCTCGTTTCAAGTCCGTCCAACGCACCTACAGGGTGGTCCCGATGATGCGCAAATGTGGCTCGCAATTCCCATGAAACCGGATAATTAACGGCAAAACAATTCCGAGAGCGAACATTCCATTCAACTAGTTTCACCTGTCAAAGTGCAGCCATTGATAAGGCGCACAGGTGCATACTAGTTGGGAAATCGACAAAGCGATAAGCTATCGAATCGATGCAATGACGTCACTCGGAGAGCTGGTCAAAAAATTTAATGCTTGAATTATAATTTTTTAAAAATCGCTGCAAATCTTTACAGTTGACACTGACAGTTTAACCGTCAGAAAACGACGTCAACCATGTGGCTGTTCTGGTGACTCTTTGCTAATGGATTTAGAATGTCACAAGAAATTTCTAAAGTGTTGACTATTGGCCAATTTCCAGCCGTTATTGCGCTATTGTTTTTTCCACTAAACGCCGAATAAACATGGCACTTTTGATACGAAACCTCGAATGACTATTGCTTTACGATAAGATAAGGCAACTTGATTTCAGTCGAGTTGAGCAACGGTACTACAACAGGCGTCAGTGGATTATGCTGTAACCTCAAAATGAAACTTTGGGCATTAGTGAAGCCGAATTCACTTTGGTTCCAAGTTCAAAGAATCAAATGAACTTAACTTCAAATTCCCTAAGCTACAGGGGTGTTAATTAAAGTAGCAGATAGTGATTTTTGCACTGTAAAACTCCCCGACGCCATCAATCAATTCGACGTCAAGCCGATCGTTAACTAGTCACTGCGCCTAATTAAGACATTCATGCGGCACGCAATCCTATTGAAATTTTCGATAAAAACCTAAATATTATTGATTATTCCCATTAATAATTATTAGCAACGCTGCAAAGTGTGAGATGTTTGGTGGGCGGCGATGGTAACCTCAATTGCGGCTCGGCTGGCATTGAAATCAGTGTAAATGGGGCAAAGGAGAGTACGATGGAAACCGGTGGTTACATCAAAGCAAACTCTTGCGAAATCGGGATTTTTCCAGGCAGTTGGCAACAGTGCCTTATGTATAGCACCGTTTTTAGCACTAGTCGAGTTATTTCCAACTGAGTGTTCGAGTGTTTCCTAAAGGGGCAAAGCCCTGCTCCAAAACTAAAAGGCAAATAGTTCATTTTACTCATGAATTCGTCACTCAAATCAGTTGGAAAGAACTGAAAGTTTCTATGTTTAAACTGATTGCTATCTTAAAGCGTCATTTTACTGCTTGAATTGCCAAACTTTTGCCCAATCTAATTCGCTTTGAAATGACTTTCTTGTTTTGCACACAAAGTTCTTAATTGTCGAAAAACCTTGCGCAATTTCACTTGTATAACCGGCGATTTAGCGCTTGTAGGCCTCCAGTTTGGCTACCTATTACATGGCGCTGTCAAATAAAAGGCCTACTATACGAGCAATCACGGGCTAATCAGGAAATTAATGCTACCGGGTCTGATTCAAAACTACCCAATAAAAGAAACTTCACCTTAAGCTGTCCGAACGCCTCATTTTAGTTCAATGGTTTTCGGATTTTTGGAAAAATTTCACACTTTTGAATTGAAAATTCACGCATATGAAAACAGTCCTTTATATAAAAAGACTGCAAAATTTCCAGAGTAGATACAAAACTTGCTTCAGCAAGTATTCAATTGAGAAAACTTCACTTTAGACTGTCTGAAAGTTTCACTTAAATGACGTCATTTTGGAATTTTTTACCGGTTTTCAAACATCACATGTATTTCTTTTAATCCACCCTAAATCCTCTTTTTCTAAAAATTGCTGCGAAAACCTCATATTAGATGGAGAGTTTCCTTTAAAACCAGTCAATAGATAAAACTTTACTTTGGACTGTCTGGAAGTTTCACTTCAGTTAAGTGATTTTAGACGTTTTTTTCCCATATTCGTCCAAAACGTGGGCAGTTTCATCTTCATAATGTTCTATTAAGTTTTGAGGCGCACATTTGAAAAACTAACCACACAAACGCGATAGCGCTGACATATTTGATTCCATGGTTGCCACTGTGATTTCTAACTAATGACACTGAGACTTAATTTTCAGATTGATTGAGGAACATGCGTGCACTCCGTCCCCATCAGCGCAGTCCTCCCACTACAACAGTTGCCTGTCGCCCTCGAACTCGCCCTCCCCCTTGTTGCAGTCCTACCAACTGAGTCGCTATCCCCAAGACTACACCAGTGGGGACCCGCAGGAAATGATCCCCGCCAGCCAGGTGCTTCCGCAAGCACTTCCCAAAGCGGGAGAAATGTGGACAACTGGCAACGCCATGGACGCCTACGGGGACTATCGGGCGTATGACAACCGGTAAGGGTTGGCTGCTGTAATGTGACGTTCGATGACAGGTGTCTTTTGTGACGTTTCAGATATGAGTATGCGCGTCAGCAGACCTACGCAGACGCGATGCCCGTGTATGGCTCGAGGGGCGGGTTCCCGCACAAACTTGGAGGGCCCAATCAGAGCCAAAAAGCCAGCAAAGAGGCGCGAATCCGGAGGCCCATGAATGCGTTCATGGTGTGGGCAAAGGTGGAACGCAAGAAGCTGGCAGATGAAAATCCCGATTTGCATAACGCGGATCTCAGCAAAATGCTAGGTTAGTGCACATTTAACTTCAAATCTGCGACTTATTAAAGCTGCACTGCCTCCGATGGGTGGATTCCAGTCAATGGCGATTTGCATTTTGGGATTTTGTGTCCTTTGCCGATGGGTCCCGAATTCCGGGAACCGCGGCGCACAATCAATCAGCCGGAGATTTACGGTTCGGTCGCGTTTCGAAATTTATGTAAACGAACGCGCCGGGTCGCATTTGCTCCAAAGGCCTCCGTCCGCTCCTGATTTATGCCTTTTCGATCGGGAGCCCATTTTTTGCCCGAATGCGCGAATAATTGATTAATTCGCTGCCCGACTGGGGGCCTTTATCTCAAGGCCATCGGGTGCCGGTGTCGTTGGGAACGAACATTTTTCGGTACCCGTTCGCTGCCTAGAACTATGCAGTAAATCGGCCAAACCAAACCGAACCGAACCGTCCTAGCTGCGGCGGAATTGTCTTCAAATGGTACCCAATACATGGCGACGGTACTACTTCGGCAGCAAAGATCGCAAGATACGACCCTACGCGCTCGTAAACTGATCGAAAAGACACACAACTTGACCGTCGAGTACCGATGGTCGTCGGTACCACCGTCGACCGAGCCGCCCAGTGCATTCGCGTACAGAGTGGCATCTGATTTTTTCCGAAGATAATCCATAGAAAACGTAACAGGAAGTCACCGATTTGGTTCCAAACAGTTCAAATCAGTTTATTTTCTTTTTTTTTTTTTGGATTTCTTCCAATGCTTGAACCTCGCGTGGAAACGGCCCCTATCCGATCACCTTATTTGTGACGCGAAACACTCTGTACTATTTGAAAACTAAAATAAAATTCCTGGGCTCCAGTCAATTATATTGTTCATTGTTTTATTACAAAAACGTTTCGGTGTCTTTCTCCACCATCATCAGTTTGTATGCATGGCTGTTGCTATCGTTCAAGTTTGTCACGAAATTCATTTGTTCTATTTGTAAACGTTAAAACCATACGAACTGTACAGTGGGCGCCTGTAAATTGATTTTAAATATTGTAAAAACAATTAATTATTATAAAAAAACCCGGCAACAATGTGCTGCGAGTTAAGATTTAGGAATAGTTAATTCGATTCTCCCGATTTGCCCGTTTCTCTACTGGAATTGATTATTATGCATCACTTCAATTTGCCAGCAGTGCCTAATGAGTACCATTAACCTGATGTGCCGCGTGTAACAAACGTCAAATGCCCTCTGAATATACACTGATCGAAAATTGAAGTGGGGCCATAATTTCCCAAAATTCGCTTTTGGGAACTTTTGGTGACTTTTCGGGGTTTTAGGCCGTTCTGGAAAGGCCAATTTCT
Source organism: Dendroctonus valens (assembly GCA_024550625.1). Taxonomy (NCBI): domain Eukaryota; kingdom Metazoa; phylum Arthropoda; class Insecta; order Coleoptera; family Curculionidae; genus Dendroctonus; species Dendroctonus valens. The sequence continues at coordinate 1,004,026 of JAJTJO010000599.1, read as the reverse complement.
CTAGACGTTTCGCAGGCACGAGTGGTTTGCATTTTCAGAGGTGGTTTGTTCGGCGCAGCCTAAAAGTTCGGATCAGTTTCTAATGAATGTTAGGCACTGATTTGGACGCAAAAAAACACTGAAACCCCCGAATTGTTCAGTTTTGTTGTGCAATCAGTGTCGTGCCCGAAGGGCTCGGCACATTAAATTCACCAGAAGCTTATGAGTTGCCGGGCTTTTAGGCTGCCCCGAGCACACCACGTCTGAAGAAGCAAGCCACTCGTGCTTGTGAAACGTCAGGATGAACCGGCTGATGCTGGACAGTGCCTTGCGAGTCAAGATTTAACATTAATTAATAATTCGATTATAAAATTTTTGAGTTCGGCTTTTGCCGAAATCTCATTTTTCTGTCCGATTAATTTTTCCTCCTAAATGTCTTGAAACTAGTCCCTTCATGTTTCTTCCGTTAATCGCACATTAGTGTGGAGCTTGGAAAGCCTCCTCAACAGCTCAGCATCAGTAGTGACACTTAAATGACAGCTGACAGGGTGAGTGTCAACGTTTAAATCGTGACAGAAGCACTGTCAATCTAGCGAGTAAGTAAATCATGGTCGTTTTAATAAAGACATTAATAACCGAAAGAGAGATCGTCAAGCAAAGCGCTTAGATCCATTAGTCGGCCCCCCTGATCTCGATTAATCATTTTCACTTCACACAGTCGGAACCAAACGGAGTCTAATAATTAAAAGTGGTTTCTATTTTTTTGGGATTCGGGTCGTGACACGAAATGGGAGTGAACCATTTGAATCGCATGTGTTTCAATCGGGTTCTTGCTCTTGAACTCTTTGACAAGTTCATTATTGGCACCAGAATTGCAGGAAGCTTTCAGCTTTCAGGTTAGTTTTTGGATGAAAATCGGTCGTTTTCACGTCGACGATTTTGCGGATGAGAAGTTTTCAATGCGTCATCCTGTGTAATGACTGTTTTCACTAAGCAACCAGCCGGAAAGTCTGCATAAACTCATTAATCACCGTCTTCAACTTGGGGGTTAAGCAATTTGGAGTTTTATTGGAGGGGATTGGAAGGGAAGTTCACAACAGTTGGGGATTTTTTTTTCTCAAGTTAGGCAGTCTGTCTTTGTTGACTGGTTGCATAGCAACCCCTGCCGGATCAACGGTAAAACCTAGACAATTTCAAATTCATTTGTTTCTATTCAATTAAAGGCATTGATGCCGCTTACGCTCTTTTTGCAAAGAGTTTTAACGAAATGAAAGTGGTTGGAAAAAAATGGCAAAATATCAGCAAAATCCCGGATACATGGAATTAGTCCATAAACAGTGAAACCCGACGATGTGCGGCAACATTTTCAGTCACGATTCGGGTACTTGGCAAGCGACCGACAAAAATCCGCCGCCGACTTTTAACAAATCGCCGGCACTCCCCGCACGTCGCCCGTCCACCAATCGGTAGAGTGCAGGCTCGCCCGGCCATTTTCTATCGGGCACGACCTCGTGCGTCCATTGGTCAGGCCGCGCCAGCTCTCGCCAATAGAACGCGCCCATCGCACGTACCCATTAGACACTAATGAGATGCGTCGTGGGTACCGTGGAGGCTGTGCGACGACGATGCGTCTTTGTTTTATTGCCCGAATCTGGTTCGGAACGAATGGGCGCATGTTCGGTCGGATAATGCGCGCTCTAACTGGCTATTTTCCTCGCGATAATCACATTTACGTGGCAAATATAAAAATCAACCAATGAGGGTGTGGCGTGTTGACTGATTTCGACGATCTAAAGGGCATTTTTTTTGTAATTTAAATCTTCTTGGCGACTCCCACTCGCTGCTGGTGACTGGCAGTTTCTGTTAACGGGTTTGCTGTTTCGAGTGGGCGCAGGTCACTAGTAGGAAAAAAATGCCAAGTCACCCAGCTCGACACTTCGTTAGGCCCGATTCGAAACGCGCCTCACAACACACAATTTATGCGATTTATGATTAGTGTCGCTAGCGCCATCTATCAAGTGGCCGCAATGTCAGCGATCATGACATTGTCAACCCGAATGGCTGCAAAAATTTGCCACGGAAAAACATCGATTGTTCGATGCCACCAAAAACAATTGATCGAAGCCAGCTGATCAGCTCGAGCATCTGAGCGACGTAAAACGCATCAAAACAATGCCTACTACGACGAGAAGATAAAGAAAATGCGTCCATTGTTCTGGTGTGACGTGTGCCTATGGAATGCCTCATCTAGACGAGCGATCCATTCACTAAATATATCATCATCATTCCATTCATCGGATGTGTCGGGTTTTGATCGCGAGACCAACAGAGCCCCGATGTCTATTGGTTTTCAATTGTTTTTCCACTATCATTGGGCGAAAATCGGCATGCCAGAATAGCGTTGCATAGAATATTTCGCGAATCTACTAGTGAAAGATTGAGGGCTGAAATGGAGGCAATGAGCAAACAAGGGGATTAAAAGGCAACAGCGCCTCTGTCAGTGTCCATAGCTGTGATAGTGTATTTAACGCAAAATCCATTTAAATCAAATAGTCTGTAGCCGGATATACAGGGTGTTTGGAAAAACGATGCAAATCGGAAGAAATCGCTTCTACATTTTTTGTTCCCGAAAACTTCCATTTTAAGATTCGTGCTTAAACAGCAGCAAAAAATGTGTCAATTGTCTACTAGGCCTTGCGAAACTTTCAAGTTCATACCTGCCTCCGATTAGTAGTTACGATTTTTTTTTAAGAGCGCGCTTTCATTTTTACATTTCAGCAGCAGGGAAAAATCAGCATCTCTAATGCGATTTCAGTGAAAATTTCTCAATATTCAGATTCTACTCCCTGATATATCTTGCAACACTTGCAAGTTCGTACTTGTCCCAGATCACCAGTTAAGTATTTTTTTCAAAGAGTGCGCTTTTGGCTAGAAACGTTCATTTCAACATCGCGTTTAAAGAGCAGAAAAAATCACAAAATTTCTCAATTCTCAAATTTAACTGTCTGCGATATTTTGCAGAACTTTCCAGTTCATACTTGCCCAAGATTAACACTTACGATTTTTTTAAAGACAGTGCGGTTTTCGTTAGAAATGTTCATTTTTACATCCGCGTTTAAGCAGCAGAAAAAAAATCAGGATCTAGTGCTATTTCAATACAAATTTCACAGTTCTCAAATTCGACTGTCTACTATATTTTGCAAAACTTTCAAGTTCGGACTTGCTCCAGATGAATAGTTACGAATTTTTAAAAGAGAACGCACTTTGGGCTAGTTGCGTTCATTTTACGACCTACGATTAAGCAGCAAAAAGAAATCAGGATCAAGTGCGATTTCAATTAAAATTTCTCAGTTCTGAGACTCAACTGTCTCCTATATTTTGCATAAACTTTCAAGTTCGTACTTGCTCCAGATGAATAGTTACGAATTTTTAAAAGAGAACGCACTTTGGGCTAGTTGCGTTCATTTTACGACCTACGATTAAGCAGCAAAAAGAAATCAGGATCAAGTGCGATTTCAATTAAAATTTCTCAGTTCTGAGACCGAACTGTCTATTATATTTTGCACAAACTTTCAAGTTCGTACTTGCTCCAGATGAATGGTTACGAATTTTTAAAAGAGAACGCACTTTGGGCTAGTTGCGTTCATTTTACGACCTACGATTAAGCAGCAAAAAGAAATCAGGATCAAGTGCGATTTCAATTAAAATTTCTCAGTTCTGAGACCGAACTGTCTATTATATTTTGCACAAACGTTCAAGTTCGTACTTGCTCCAGATGAATGGTTACGAATTTTTAAAAGAGAACGCACTTTGGGCTAGTTGCGTTCATTTTACGACCTACGATTAAGCAGCAAAAAGAAATCAGGATCAAGGTGCGATTTCAATTAAAATTTCTCAGTTCTGAGACCCAACTGTCTATTATATTTTGCACATACTTTCAAGTTCGTACTTGCTCCAGATGAATAGTTACGAATTTTTAAAAGAGAACGCACTTTGGGCTAGTTGCGTTCATTTTACGACCTACGATTAAGCAGCAAAAAAAATCAGGATCAAGTGCGATTTCAATTAAAATTTCTCAGTTCTGAGACTCAACTGTCTCCTATATTTTGCATAAACTTTCAAGTTCGGACTTGCTCCAGATGAATAGTTACGAATTTTTAAAAGAGAACGCACTTTGGGCTAGTTGCGTTCATTTTACGACCTACGATTAAGCAGCAAAAAGAAATCAGGATCAAGTGCGATTTCAATTAAAATTTCTCAGTTCTGAGACCCAACTGTCTATTATATTTTGCACAAACTTTCAAGTTCGTACTTGCTCCAGATGAATAGTTACGAATTTTTAAAAGAGAACGCACTTTGGGCTAGTTGCGTTCATTTTACGACCTACGATTAAGCAGCAAAAAAAATCAGGATCAAGTGCGATTTCAATTAAAATTTCTCAGTTCTGAGACTCAACTGTCTCCTATATTTTGCATAAACTTTCAAGTTCGTACTTGCTCCAGATGAATAGTTACGAATTTTTAAAAGAGAACGCACTTTGGGCTAGTTGCGTTCATTTTACGACCTACGATTAAGCAGCAAAAAAAATCAGGATCAAGTGCGATTTCAATTAAAATTTCTCAGTTCTGAGACCCAACTGTCTATTTATATTTTGCACAAACTTTCAAGTTCATACTTGCTTCCAGATGAATAGATTACGAATTTTTGAAAGAGAGCGCAGCTTTGGCTGGAAACGCTCATTTTTGGACACGCAATTAAACAGCAGCAAAAAATCAGGGTCTAGTGCGATTTCAATGAAAATTTTGCAATTCCCAGATTGAACTATCTGCTATACGTTGCAAAACTTGCAAGTTTGCACTTGCCCGAGTTAGTTGTTACGAATTTTTAAAAGAGAACGCACATCGCACTTTTGGCTAGAAACGTTCATTTTAAGACCTACGTTGAAACAGCAAAAAAAAATCTGGATTTGGTGCTATTTCAATGCAAGTTTCTCGGTCCTGAGTCCAGTTGGGACTGTTATATTTTGCAGAAACTTTCAAGTTCATACTTGCTTCAATTGAATAGATACGAATTTTTGAAAGAGAGCGCGCTTTTGGCTTGAAACGCTCATTTTTGGACCCGCGATTAAACAGCAGCAAAAAATCAGGATCTAGTGCGATTTCAATGAAAATTTGGCAATTCCCAGATTCAACTATCTGCTATACGTTGCAAAACTTACAAGTTTGTACTTGCCCCAGATAATTAGTTAGGATTTTTTAAGGCGAGCGCGTTTTTGGCTAGAATCGTTCACCTTTAGGCCGGCGTTTAGACAGCAGAAAAGAGTTAGGATCCAGCAGCATCTTTTTAAATGCCCGTTCAAATTAAGTCGGTACTGGCATGGGCCGTTTGAATGGCCCACCAATGCAGGTACCGGACTCATATCAATTTGAATCGTCGAGCATATTTTCCATTTGCCAACAATCGCTTAACAACAGTACCTGGGCAAATGGCAATAAATCCGCGTTATCAATAAGCGATCGATCGCCAGTACGTGCCGTACACACCAAATAGGCGAACAGTTTATGAGAGTTTTATTATTAGAGCAACGAGCTTTATTGGCAGTACCCCCGGGTACCAGACCGGTGCCCACCGGTCGGAGGGCGCCACTTTTAATGGCAAATCAATCAGTCGGCCGAGTAATATGACCGTTTGGTCCCATAAAGAGAAACGCGCGCCCGAAACCGGGAATAATCGTAATTAAAATTCAAAATCGGCCAGAATGAGAAAGAGTGGGCGCCGGCCGGCCCACGCCCATATCGCACTAATGTATGCCCAGATGAAGCAATTAAACTGAAATCAAACCGGGCAACGTTTGAGAGTAGAAGAAAGGAGAGGAAAAAAGAAACACTCGGTACTCGGATTTATGGTAATTTATACGGCGAACGGATCGCCGCCAACGCCGGACGCGTGCGTTAATTGGAGACCCGGCCTTAGGCCATCAGCTTGCCATTGCTTTGTTCAATTAGGCAATTCGCTCTTGTTGCCTGCACATTTCAACTGGTGTTCAAACGAAACGCACACCGAACCGTTAGCTTGCAAAGCAAAGCCTGGTTGATTTAAAACCAACCAATTGATCAAGCAATCAAGCAACTGGAGGCCGACTTCAATTGTTGCCGATTTCTGACGGGTAACCTTGATACCAGTCAAATATGATTCGGTAGGTCAGTGTGCCTTGATCAAGCGACAATTCGCAGCCAAGACACATCCGCAGATAAAAAAAAAAGGTGTCTGGAGGTGGCTACGTGTCCGCCTAGCGCCCTGAGACGGACTCAAGTCACGCTTTGGGTGCATCCGGCCACAGAGACACACTGACTTACAATCGAAGACGCCCGTGGAATCAAAACAGCATTTTTTTTCGGTGTTGATATTTCGCGCCCAACCTTCTTCGACACTGCAGCACAACATTCGCAAAAAATGTAATCAGAGTACCGCTGCCTGCCTGCCCGCCAGTTGCTCAACTTCCGGCTCATTATTACGCGGGGGGGGGGTAATTAGTGGTAATGCAGGGGGAGTCCCCCCGGGCCCCGCACGCGCCCCTGCCGGTAGCACAATGGATGGGAACGCCCCTACGGGTCTCTCGGAGGTCAGATCGGGTCAGATTCCCACAAGAAATCTCCCACACTCCACATTCGGAGTGGTTCTTTTTACACACGCTAGACGCAATCTAGGCACGCGCTTGCCAACCCATTGTTTACAAATTTCCTTTTAAATATGGGTTAGATTTGGGTTTCGGAGCCGAGATTTAATTGCTGCCTGACGTCCGATATTATTAAACGCCCAGCTGACTGACATCCAACTCTCGATCATCTTGCGACTTGTGACATTTGTTCTGTCAATGAAATGTGACACTGTCAAGTCACTGAAAGTCCAGATTTGTTGACTGGTTGCATAGCAACGTTTCCAGAATCAAGGCTACAATGTTGGATATTTCTAGTTTATCTCGCACTTCAGTTGGCGACACTGATGGTGGTCTCTCTCTTTTTGCCACGTTTGTTTCCCTTCAACACCTTTACTATACAGGGTGATTCACGATCTTTTTGAAAATGTGTGCTCTATTGACCGAAAATTGTTTCAGCAATGCACATTGCCGCTTATACCGTTGAGTGCACAAAACTTCGATATTTCAACTGGGACACCCTGTGTATTATTGCACATTTAGATAACCATTCCTATACCTTTTTAAGCGGTTTGTAACCAATTAAATAATATTCATCGTTTTATTGCCAAAGCATAGCCCTTAAAACAACTCGCTTTACACGACTCCAATTACATTTTTCAAATGAAACACCCTGTATATTAGTCCATTTGCGGGGAGATCATTAAATTTACTTAATTAATACTAAAAACGTCAAATTGCCGGAAAAAAAATGTTGACAAAAATTCGATTACTTCAACATAGTATTTGTCAAAATAGTGTCATATATCCAAATCAAAATCGCCTGGTTATAAAAAAAATTGACAGTGGTTATTGTTTCTTTCTTGATTTTTTAAAAATATCAACAAAAATAATTAGTAAATTGTGTAAAAAGTCAAAATGATAGATACTTTGGCGGGAAGAAACAGGCAAGCTGACAACAACGGAACTTGAATTGCAATCGGTAACACGTCCAAACCTAATAGATAATATTTTTATTAACAACTTTTCTTAGTGGTGTTTTCAGCGACTGCAGTTTTCGCCCATTTTTCATTCATTGAAATTCACAACTTTCCCATAAGACAGCAAAGAACGCCATCATAGTTGGCAGTCAGACTGCACGGGCAAAAATCAATGCTTTATAACATATTTGCCAAATGTCCACTAAAGTAGCAAATTGCTGTTGCCAAATCCCCATTTTGTATGGAGAGAGAGCAGCTCAACTGTTGGGCTATTAAAAGAAAAGCCTAATAAACAAAATGTAGGAGTGGCAACTGCGCGAAATTTTCGACCTGTGTCACTGTGAGAACGGTTTGACAGACAGCGGGGACATTATTGCATCCTTTGTTATCTTATGGAAAAGTAGCGAATTTCCATGAGTGAAAAGTGGGCGAAAACGGCATTTTTGCAAAAAAAAACACAAGAAAAGTTTTAATAAAAATATTTATTACGTGATTTCCTTAAAAAATACCAGAAAATCCTTCGAACTAATCTCGGACAGAAGCAATTGCAATAAGGCGTCTCAAATAATGACGTCACTACCATTTACTTTGGATCGCACTCTATAGCGCAATTTCAGAGTGTCAAATTAAAGTTCAATTCAATAAGAATGATTCTCTTGAGTGTTTAGGGATTGGCACAAGAAAGTGTTACTACTGATGCGGCAACACCGGGAAATTGAGGTGCAATACTGTGATTACTCGTCTTCGATGCGCCACAAATTGCCTGGTAATTGGCGTGTAATTATTTCTCCAAATTGTTCGTGACCGATGGCGCAAATCGACAATGGGCGCGTTGTTGATTGACCCAATCGGATGACCAGCATTTTACGTTGCGTAATTCCAAATCCTCCCAATATCATCAACGTTCATCTAGGGGGTAACGCAACATCCTTAAATGGGGTTCGGGGAAAGATAAGGAAAGCGATAGGAGTTTGCTGATACTAAACAGAGATGGTATGATAATGAAGGCAATTGTGCGAAGAAGAAGCGCCTGGAATGGCTCGATTGCGAAATGAGGCACAAACGGTTACGACGACACGCTGTAATTTCCGAACGGTTTTTCGAAAATGTACGCGCTAATAGAACGATTTAAGCCGCCAACCGCAGCCGGGCAGACAGAAATAAAATGTATAACGTTTTAGTGTTATATTAACAAACCACCGGCTGTAATGAGGTACCTTGGATGATTGATGCCGTCTTGGAACCATCGTCAATAACCATAAGTTGTTCGGGTCCTGCCGAGAGATGCGTAGCTGGTACTGGTCGCTGCCTGTTTACGACTGCAGGCGAGACCGCAGGAACCTTTCGGCCTCGAACGCTCGTAAATGAAAATAAGTCTTTGGAAGCCTTTGGCTTCCAAACGACAATTTCCTCCAGTCTGATGGGATCTTCGTGCTTTCAATAGCCACGTTTAGTGCCAACTTATTTCATTGTCATTTGTCAATTTTTCGGCCACTCTATGCGTCCCATAAACGTGGCAAATAGTCGCGCCGCAACAAGTTGTTAACTTTGTAAAAGCATTGCGGTTGAGTTACGGCCGCATATCGCACAAGCGGCCGGCGTTTATGAAGGCCCGGGGCCCCCGAATGACAAAGTTCCCGTGGGCCGGCCGCGGCAATGGCTAATGACAGGGCGGCCGGCCGCAAAAAGCCCATAAAGGCACATTTTGCGGGGCCCGTCCGCGCCCATTCGACCAGACGCGCCGCTAATGAGTGTCAATCGACCAGTGTCGCACTTTTGCCGCACCACAAAACAAAAAACGCGTTAATAAACGATTGTTCGTCAACTTACTACAAAACTAACGTCAAACATGAAGGTGATTGACATTTACTATCTGACACTGGACGCTGGAACTTGTCAAGTTGTGACTTAATGCGCTAATCTAGCAACACTGCAAAGAGGGCTGTCTTTCATTTCCTACGGGTATAGTCCGTCCCGAGCATTTTGGCAGTGATGCCATAATTGTCGTTACCCTGGCCAAATATCGGTCGATAGTCGATAGATGGCAGTTTTCGGTCGGGGGTTTCCATCAACATAACCTTTTGTAAACCAACAGGTTGCAACTGCGCAATTAGGACATAAAACAGGAAGTGACACCTGTTCCTCCTAATGTACATGTGTTAATTTCTTAACGGTACCAGTGAAGCCGAATCGGGTACTGAGGTGGTTCGAATATTCGAAGCTAAAAATGTCGTCACGTACCACTTGCGACTGATCAATATTAATAACCTGTAAAAGAGGGACCGCGTCCGAAAACCGGCAAAAACGATTTATTTACGTCAAGCGGCATAAAAGTCAAGTCGCCCGAAATCGGTATTTATGAGATGCGGCCGTATCGGCGTTTTTTCAATCATGATTTGTGAAGGGAAATTTTTGACCTCCGGTGCCCCTCCAACAATGACGCTGATGGCTTTATTGACTGGTGGTGAATTTCCCAATGTCACCTGTCACTGTCACCTGCATAAGTCCATAGGTTAGGTTCCATTGTGACCTTTATAGGCAAGATAAAATATGGGTTTCGGTCGATAAAACTGAAAATCGGGCGCGTCCGAAACGTCGCCATATATTCAAATTAAAAATCGCGCGTGGCATCTATTTGGTTATTTTGAACGGGCGAAACGTCATGCCGACGAATCGGATATGAAAACGCGGGGTACGCGGACCTTGTTAATGAGAAATTATGGCCGCCAGTGACGAATGAGTTTTTAACGCCTGGTTAGTGGATGTCAGGTCTGGACCGTGGTGCGGCCTTTTGACTTATTTCCTGCTGATACCCCGGCAACAATGCCGAGATTTATGATGTGTGCGTATTTTAATTGAATTTAGTTTACGTCGGCACGTCCCTGGCCCGCAATTGCCCTCTAAACGTTTATTAAGCGCTCACGTTCGGAACAAAACTGTTCTGGTCGCATACGATGTGACCCCGCCAGGTCACCACCAGTGCCGTTTGCTTGCCGATTGATTGTTTGACAGTTGACATTTGACACAACCAGCCCTCTCTTTGGACACAGTGGTTGTTGTGGCCTTGACTCCCAGAGGCACTTGACACCGTTTGCGGTGTTGCGACAGAACTGGGAAAAAGCCGATTAAATCCAGTATGCAGAATAAACATTGAGTGCCATCCGGGCCGACTGACTGACGTAGATTAAAACCTCCACGCTAACTTTACCCAGATAAATAAATTAAAATCATTATTATTTGCCTAAATATTAGGTTTTATGAGGCGTGTGACGTGCAACACGATTTAAATGCTGATTAAACATTTTTCGAAATCTGGTAGCAAAATATTGATTGTGTCTCGTAAACAACTGCCACTGAACACTGAACACTGAAAAAAGACCAGTATTTTTAAAAAGCCATCAAGTGCTTGAGGGATAATTTGTGGAACTTGGCAATTTGGCATGTATTTTAAATTTACAGATTTTTTCAACAGAACGTTTCTTCGTTTTGCTATTGTGGTTTTTCCATTAAGCCCCACACAAGGTTGCCAAACTGGAACTCCACAAAGGGTTATTTACGCAGTTGCCACCGTTTCTGAGATATACCTAATGTAGGTATATCTCATATACTTTTCAAATTTTGAGTGTAGCCTTTTGAGGTTGGAAACTTTGCCATAACCTCAAAAGACGGATCATTTCTATGAATTATTAGCTGTTTATACGTAAAAACATAGCTAAATTGGAACATGTCGGATGTACGTAAGTGGACTGGTCAAAAGCGTTCGATCGCACCCTCAAAAGTGTCGAGGCATTCGCGTGCCCGCCTATTAAAACTGCTCTAATCCGACGGCCCACGCAACTAATTAGCTTCCGGGCACCGATTGTACCAGAGAAACCATTAGTTAAAAAGCCATCGGTGTCTTGTGCAACACTAATGGACCCTCGTCCATTTCGGATGCGTTACACGGGATTAATATTAGTTTTTCGTGTTTGGAGCCGGTCTAATCTCTGTAGCTGCCGCTTAGAAATATGATCGGCTAATTTTTTAAACACGGCTTTGTCATTTGGTGGGTTGTGCGTATCGGTACCCGAAAAATTCCGAAATTTCGTACTTTTCGGATGTAAATCGTTGCTCAATCGTGAGCTGTTCCGGCAATAGAATGCAAAACCTTGAACAGCGAACGTCGATTCATCTCATCGTTACCCTTGAGCCGTTAGAAGGTTTTTAATTAGTTTTTTTTTAGGACTTTTTCCAGTTAATTGCTGGATCCGGTTCCATTTCGTTCGGGTTTTCCGGCGCCCATCAATTACATTTCGAGCTAAACGTTTAATTTGCCACGATACCATCGCACAGCATCTATTTCTGTCAATAGATAACGATTGACCCATGTAGAGTCGAGAAAACATAGATCCGGCCAAATAGGTGGACCTTTCGCTTCAAATGTTTCAATAAGTCAGGTTGCATTCCAGCGATAGCATCTGTCATAATACGCACGCATTGATCATGGGAATCGATCAGTCGATCTGTTCTGACTGCGGTGATTAGTTTTCAACAAACAGTCAGCCAATGGTAATCTTTCTCTATTCTGGAGAAAAACTGCGGCGATTTTACGTCTTTAGGGATAATTTGGGATGAGTGGCAACGGTGCAAGACGTCCAATTCTCGGTATTGTCATCAAAATGTCAAACGCTCCTAGTGAGTTTCGAAATGACGTTTCAGAGTACATTGTTGTCAAAGTTGGCCAGTTGCTGTCAGTCAAACACCACTGGCCAGCACGAAGTCGGGATTTTCATCCTCTAGATTTTTGTATATGGGGATGCCTGAAGTCTTTAGTGTACCTGTGAAGAAACGATAGACACCCGAGACGAAAAATTATGTAAACGCATGATAATTTTCGGGTGTCAGTTGTCACTTGGTAGTGACAGAAAAAAGTTATGGCGATTTAAAATTTAGTGGATAACCAAATTTGACATCTTGAAAAACCAAAATTAACTGACATATTTGACAAAATTGACATATTTGACAAGAACCAATAAGAAAAATAGGTTTGACAGCCCGTCCATTACGAACGGGACACGCTGTATAAAACGTTTTTTCTGTCGTTTCTTGTGCTGAACAAAGGCCGAAAATCGGGGAGGCCGCACCCGAAAAAAGCACCGGGGCTCATGTTTGGAAGAATCGGCGTCACTCCCATCCTGTCTGGGGCCTGTGAGGGAGTGCCGCCCCAGGTTCGGTGAATCGAATTGAATCCACCCGCGTTGCCGGATCTACCGATCAAGGACCAGGCAAATGAAATAAATATTCATAATGTTCGGTGTGCGGTTGGACGTATGCAAGGGCCGGCATGTCATCGCACATCCGTCCGGACATTCATCATCCTGCCCGTTTATGTATGGGAAAAACAACAACAACAACGAACAAGAAGACGAAATAAAGACGTACCGGCCCGGTACTAGTGCCAGTTGATGGAAATTAATAATCATTTTTCGACCCTTCACACGTTATTAATACGGGCCTACTATACTGGAGCGCGGCCGGGGCAACGGCCGAGAAACCGGGCGCTGTCAACCCGACATGGATGACAGGTCGGGATGTGTGCGTGCACATAGTAGGCCGAGGATAGAGCGACGGAAACGTCTGACGTTGTAGACGGAGGGACGCGTAGCTGCGTTTCCGACACCGCACCATGTCGAAGATGAAAAATTGACGGGCCCGTCGACGAACATTAATAAAAGTGATCGATGTTGGCCGGGATAATGTGCGACCGATGGTAAATGTCAAACGGACATGTCATATATAAATGATCCGCTTTGTGGGCGACGTCAGATCGAAGCCAGCCAGTTAAAAAGCCAGAAACGCAAAAATCACTTCATTCATACCAGCCGGCTACGATCAATCGATCATGCGCATCGCTCTCTGCCCATCCCTACCACTTTAGTTTATTGCTGCTAATTAAACCAGGCAACCGGCCAGTTGGGCAGGTTTTTGATCATAAATGTGTCTTTTACAATCTACACTATAAAATACCTTTTTCTAAGCGCACCTTTCTTATGTCAAACACTCTTAGGACTCACTTGTTTTGTAAACAACCCTAACAGGCCATAACAACCAATCCAATTTGGCACCCCTGTTTCTATACAAATGTTTTTGGCGTTGCCATGGGTACAATTTGTCCAGTGTCACTGTGATACACCGACTGTCAAACGTCAATCAAGTGACATTGATCTTCGATGATCATAACCGGCCGGAATCGTGCCTTCTACACAAAGGTTTTACCTATACCAAAGCCATTCGATCCTCTCCAATGTTTTGACGGCTAAGGGCTTAATTGGCTGGGACGACGCATCATGTTTTCGCATTACGAAACCTGATGGTGCGATCGACGTTCGCGTGCATAATCATGGTAATCGATGGCGTAAGTGAATGCACATTTTATCCGAAAATGGGCATATTTCATTAATTATAAGGGAACATGAGGAATGATTCGTGTCGCGTTTCGAGCCGCTGTCTTACGCAACCGAACCTACTGTTAGGAAACTAATATGGACACGTGTGTGCGTGTGATTCTTGAGGCGAAACAACATGGACGTACGTCAAAGTCATAAAATCTGACAATTGACATGACAAAATGGGTTTGGTAGAAGAGTTGAGGCAAAACTTACCAGATTTGTCAAAGAATTGTGCTCGATCTATCGACTTGGTACTCATTTTTGGGCTGAAATCGTCCGATGCATCCTAAAATCAAACAAGAATGGAATTAGATTCGTTTAGGGAAAAACTTGCCAGTTTCAAGCAACAGTGATTAGAAACTGGTGCGATTTTGGGGTTTTTGAGCGTGCTGCAAAAGCCTGGGAAACTCATCAGTTTCACGAAAAACCTGCGAAAAGTTTCACTCTTGTGAATATTTTCTTAATTGGTAATCCGGTTTGGACCATTTTTTGTCTATGTACAAATTTTATCCAGTGATTGCTAGTAGGTATAGTAGGCCCTATTTTTGACAGCGCAATGTAATTGTAGCCAAAGTGGCAGGCCTACAAGCGACAAATCGCCGGTTATACAAACGAATCTGCGCAACGTTTTTCGACAATTAAGGACACTGTGTCCAAGCTAAGAAGCGCCACTTTGGGGATATCAATGCGAGTTAAATTCGGAAAAAGTTGGACAATTAAAACACTGAAAATGAAGAAAATGACGCTTTAAAACCTCAAGTTTTTAACAGCGCAACGTCAAACTCCCTAGTTTCCCCCAGTACAGTTTGTCATTTGCTAGTTTGTCAAGTTGAATTGAGGGTAGAAATGTTCGATATATCGATAAAAAGCACCTGCTCTAGGGAGCACAGCCAATGTAAAACGCTACCTGGAACCCCACAGGGGCCCCCCGACGGCCCAGCAACATTTAGGGCCCCCCGCAGTGCCTGGACATTAGTCAATGAGCGTTTGGGCTGTGTTAGAATTTTGGTTTCATTCATGTCGTGACATTTTTTATGTCGAGAACACGCCATTAGGTGTGGAGGCGACAGGGCACGCTCCCCTTTGACCCCCCAAAAAATCAACGTTGGCCGCCCGGTTCCAAGTCGTCGATGGGGACGCGTCGCGCATACTTAAACAGCGATAATTATAGCCGGGTTTTAACCTATTTATTAGCTTTGCGCGCTTTTAAGGCGGCCTTTTACCTTCGTTATTGTCTACAAGCTGATGTCATCAGACATTAAGTGCGACCTTAAATGCAAGTCCATTAACCCCGGCCAGAGTAATGTTGACTTATTGATAAGAGCAATTGATGAATTGAGACATTTAGTCATAGCTGGCAGCTCCCTTTGACTGACAATTGACACGTATGACAGTGACCAAACGTCAAAGGCCGGGAGTGTTTTGCACTCTTGGCCATATCGATACTCGGAGCAGGATCATTGGACTTTTGGACTTTCAATCATCCCAAAGAGCGACTTTGTAACACATTTTAAAGCTCATTACTGGGCCGTATTTAAAAGCTGACATTTATACCTGAAAGAGGCGGCCGAACACACCCAAGCCGATGGAAGGTTCATCTTTGCGCTTTCTTTTCGGTTTCGAACTTCAATCACAACAAAACTGACAATCACTCTTCTTCCTTCGCATGAATTATTTATAGCCGTACTTGGGTCAAAGTCGCGTAGGCAGGTGTGCATCAACTCGGGAATATTCCGGAAATTTTCGAAAAACTAGCGCCATCTGCCTCCTGAACATCATCATCATCATCATCATCAATCACGAGAAGTTTGTCATGCACAGCCGACTTCCAATTTAGTTATCTTGAACACGAAGTGACCACTTGAACAGTGGCGTTATCAGGTGAAAAAAAAACATATTTCGACTCTCATCCCAGATCAAACACTGATAACGTCCGGATCAGTAAACTGTTGATTTTAACGTTGCCTTTGTTTGCCGTGCGCAAATACAATCAACCTGTTTGCCATCTAATGGGATTAATTAGCAGAAATGGGAATTTTGATTTTTCCTCGACAGCTGCGACACATCACGCAGGCCCATCTAGACGACCTGACACCACTGCAAGGCCTGCGCCTACACAACTAGATCCCCTTAGGCGGCACTGATGCCAGATTAGCTGAATTTACTCGCTTCACGATTAAGAAAAAAAAAACGTTATACCCAGCAACTGTTAGCATTCTCTGCGCGAGTTCGTGGTGACACAAAGGTTTTTTTTCTATGCCGAAACCGCGACGAACGCGCGCTCGTCGACATTCCGGCCGTTTTTTCCCGGGAACCCTTCAAACGTGCAATCAACCAAGTCCAATGAGGATAATTTATCGGCCAGTTTACGACTGTTTGCGTCGCATAGTGCGTGCCTGTCGCACGAACCACCAAAGACAGGGTACATGGAATCGCGGAACCCAATGTGGCCGTAAAAGGGCCCTGAACCATGCAGATATCGAAACAGCATGTGGCAAGCAACCAGTGCTTCAACTCTCCTCAACCTGTACAAGTTGAAACAATAAAATCCTTCTTCGACTAAAGACAGATTACGCAAATGTGCTAGTTGAAAAAGTGCATTTATTTAAATGTTTGACAGACACACAAGCACAGCGGCAACCATGCATCCAGGCAGAAATTGATTGACAAACTTGTCAGCGAGTTTGTGGTTAGTTTTTAAAGTGGGCTCTTCAAAATTTAAAGCGTCCAACAAGGTGGAACAAGACGCTGAAGCGGTCAAATCTTGTGCATAGAAGAGCGTGGACCGCTGAGTTGACATTAATTAATTTGAGAAAACCAACCCTGAATTGTTTCCAACTATTCAAAGCGACGACTTTCGAGTTCTACTCTCACCTGTTACCTTTGCCAATTTACGCATAAATCCGCCAGTTTTGTGGTTATGTTGAGGAGAAAAACAATTAAAAGTGCAAATCAAATACGTAGTTGCCAAATTTCTGATTCAGTTTTTTGCAAATATCTCTGGACTTATCAAAAGAGATCTTTTAGCTTTCGGAGCTATTTCTTTTTCTCGGCACAACAAGTTCATTCAAAACTGTTCTAGAAGAAAACTCTATTTTACGACGGACAAAAACCCCGAAAACTCACCAGTCTCTGGACTATTTTCGGGTATTTTCATATAACCCGCTGATGATTGACTTTTATATTGGATCGCCCTGTATGGATCACTTTCCCCAAGATCTTCAGCTGGTTTTCACATTTGAAAAATCGAAGATATCCGAGTTATTCGTTGTGACGGCCACCCGCGGCGCTGCAATCGCGCTGTCAATCACCAATCACGCCCCCTTTAAAACAATTAATCATCCACGGCCGACTCGAAAATATGTGCCACGGTTTCATGGCTATCTGTCTCGAAAACGATAATCAACAGAACCGGACGGGTTTTTTTTTCGCTTTCCTGTCAGTTAATATGTAGTATTAATGACGTTTGACAAGAATGACAGAGAACGCAGCAAATGACAAGTAGCTCGTTTCGAGGTTAAATGGGTCCTAGGAGTATGACAATTTTCTTTTGATTTCGTCATCCCTTGACCAAGAGGTTTCGATTAATCAAAGTATCAGTTTAATTGAAGGGGGACCAAAAAAGTTCAAACAGTGAATTTTAATAGTATAGAAAATCACTGAAATTCCTGCACAATTGGTAGAATCCGAGCCTGGTCGAAACCCATATACCATGCCCGTGTAGTTATTAATACCAGACTCTGGCCAGTGGTCTTTAAAAAACCAGTTTGCGGCCCGTCCGATTATGATAAACTGAACAGGCCATTATAACTAATCATACATTGGACTAGTAATATAGATATTACGCGTTTTTTGGACCGTTGGCGATTGGAAATCGCGAGGCGGCCTGCCCGATTTCCGGATTTTGACTTGGGTGACTTTTTGCGCGCCGATGGTCTCTGGCAGGCCGCGCCCTCGTCATATTCGACGTCTCGGCTTATTAATGAATTATTCATGTGAACGGCCCATCCCTGAGCCGGATGACTTTCGTGTACTTGAACTAGAGCCTCCTTGATGGGGTAACATTTCGATGCTTGCAGGGAAAAAGTGGCGCTCGCTCACCCCGCAGGATCGCCGCCCGTTTGTGGAGGAGGCCGAACGTCTTCGGGTGATTCACATGACGGAACACCCCAATTACAAGTACCGGCCGAGGAGGAGGAAGCACAACAAGCAAAGAACAACACCGGGTGGCCCAAGGGCGGCGGGTTCTTTGCCTAGTCCGGGCCTGTCTAGCATGTCCCCCAGGTAAGTCCTGCTTATATACGCGGTTGCCCATTAGTGCAAATGCCTTGCTGATGTTGGCAGGATTAGAAATCAGATGTAAACCATCACCTCTGTAGGTCGCCATATTAGCCAAAACTCTTTTCATATTCGTGTTTTCGCCGCTCTTCTCAGCCAGTCCCTTTCAACATTACTCCGCACTTCTCTTTGTTTGACATTCAAAAAGTCCAGCCCATCCTCAACAAATCGTCCCTTTTGCTTTCTTCTACTGCCCATCTACATGCGGATGTTAATGCAGGTACCAGGGCTACGTCCCCAACGCCGGACTTTCCCCGACGGTGGCGGGATATGCGTCGCCTCTGGACTTCCCTAGCCCTGGAGGCAGCGCCCCAGGCGACTACAGCCAGGACAAGAGGTCAGTCCCAATAGCCTTCCAGTAGGCGAAAGCCGTGATATTGACTAGGGGCGGTTTCCAGGTACAGTCCCGATACGTACAAGTTCAGCAGCTACGCCTACGCGACATACCAAAACTTCCCGGAAAAGTCGCCCTACTCCATTCACACGCCCGAGACTTCGCCCACTCACAGTCCGGAGCCGAAGCGGTCGTCGAATAGTCCCCAGGACGGCGGATCCAAAGAGTCGAATCAAAGTCAAGTAGGTTTGGTGGACACTGTTGGTCCAGTTTATGGACTTGCGGTTTCAGGAAAAGGATCAGCAACTGCCCACGCCCGAACTGAGCCCAATGGGGCAGCAGGACAACCAGGAGCGCGTGTCCAGCATTCAGCACACCAGCAACGTGACCAGCAGCATGAGTATGACGGCGCCCAATCAGCAAAGCTACACCTCTAAGGTGAGTGGGTGCGGCTGGGCAACACCAAGGGGCGATCCCAACGGGTTTTCGTTGGTTCCAGGTGCACGCCTACAGGCCAATCAACCCCCACTACACCAACACGCAGCCAATCACATCAGTGCCCATGTCCAATGGCATGTACGTTATGTGCGCCAATAAGAGCAGCATGGAGCAAGGTCATGTGGTGACCGGGACCTTCTATCCTCCAGTGGCGACCAGTCAGGACCAGCAACTGCTCGGTGAGTCCAGCGGCTTCTTTCGTAGAACTCTTGAAAAACCTTCTAGGCTTCTTCCTTCAGGGACTTTACTAAGTTCCGCGCTTCTTTGCAGGCGTCAATCAGCAAACGTCAATGAACACAGTGATAGCGAACTCATCCGGCAACATTCAGTACTACCCCGGCCTGAGCTATTACAGCCCGCACGCTCAGAAGGAGTACACAGCTTATGAGCAGCACGCTGCTCAGGAGAACAAGGAAAGTTTCATCGGGTGAGTGCACTTGGACGATCCGCCCCCTCAGCCTCCGTACAATCGGAGCCTTGTTTCCAGATACCCACCCATGAAACCCATGGACAGTATGCACGCCTATCAGGAGTATGCGGCGCATCAGCACGACCAATCGCAGCACAGCCTTGTGCAGACCTACTTGCCGGAAGAGCGCAGCGACGTGGACAGTGAAGTTGACGGGCAAGAGTTTGACAAGTACCTCAAATATGACGGCTCGGTCAATGACAGCAAGTACCTGGTGGGGGGGATGGATGGGCGGAGCATCGACTCGAACCACAACTATCATCGGAGTGAGGGCATGAGTGCGCAATCGCCGGTAGTGAGCAGTGCCTATCCGTATCAGGCGAACCATACGAGTGTAATCCTGCAGACTGCGCCCACAATGGTCGAAGCCGGACTCAGGCCGGAAGTGTACGATCTGGCCCCGAATGGCGTTGTGGCGCCCAAAAGTGAGGACGAGTTTAGTGAAATTCTGGCCGGGGTGCGAAAAACTTGCTTCAGCACGTGATTGGACTCGGACCCCCGTTTTGTTATTGTTGTTGCTGTTGAATTTGTTTGTTGTTCTCAACGGAAATCTAGTGCCCCGACGACCACACAGTGTTGCCAATAACACTCACGGTTTTCTGACGCTACGGAAAACCGGCAACTCCGGCAACGCTGCAGCAGAATGAGTTATTCTAAAGGCCAGTACACTCTGCTTAATCGATAGTTACTTAACATGGTGTTTATCTGAGGCTAGAAATAAGGTTCCTAAAAAACGCCACTTATACTCAATCGGCAATCTGATTCGCGGTTTTTTTTTTCGATACGATTTTTTGTAGGTTTTTGTTGAATTTAGTGCAATATTCCCTTGTAATTAGTTGTTGATATTGCCTCGTTGATATTAGTACCTAAATAGTCTAGTTAATGAAGCCGACTCTGCTAGTCCGGCAACACTGTGAACTGACTTTTTTTGACGGAAATCTTATCGTTGTCACTGAACAGAGTGGCCCACATCAAGGTTATTATTGGTTATTGGCGTTCTTCCAACTGCCACATGACATTTGTTGCCAAATGCACTGATGCCACACTTTGCAAAATTTACATTAAAGGCCGAAACTAAATGACTTTTATCGATCAATCAATTTCCCGACTCAAAAGCTCATCGGCACATTTTATTCGTCAAATATTTCAAGTGTATATTTTTCTTTTTGTAAATTATATTCTTATTAAACGAAGTGAATGAGCCACCCTGTATACAGTTTAGATTAATTGTAAATAAAATATTGTATTGTATTGTAAATAAAGTTGGAGAAAATTTGTATTGAAATACAGAAAGTTTTATAATCGATCCAGTGGGAGTTTTATTCGATCCACGCACCCTAACCTATAGCGGACAAATCATGGCAGCCAATCAAGAGGCGGAAAAAATGGTTGCCTTGACAGCGCTCTCGAAAAACTTGATAAATAGCCATAGACGCTTCAAAGCAATTTGTAAACATGTAATTAATTATTCCCTATCTGCCGAGAAATTGCACGCTCAAGTATGATTAATTCATTTTTCTTGACGCAGTTTTCCCGATAAATCCACTCACTTAAAGTTCAACTAGTTAGTCGGATTAATAATGATAAATAAAGGGTGTGGCCCATAAGCAAATGTCCCGCAAGATCTATTCGGAAGAATTTTTCGCTCAATTTCAACAGGGATTTGGAGGCCAAATAAATAAATGCAAAGCCATAAAATGTAATTCAAGTAGTGAGGTTATATGGCGACTAAGCATTAAAACATAAAACGTTTATGTGCCATAAAAGTTATATGCTCCTGCTAGGATAAACCAAAATATTATCAAATAAGTGATATTATTTTCATGTTTATTTGGACGATTTTTTTATTGCGCAAAAACCCAAACACGTGTCGCAGATGATACGCTAATGGAAATGAAATGACGTTGACATTTGCTTGGAAACAACTAACCTAGATTTGGGCGCATTGTCAACGATCACGTAGCCCATGC
Source organism: Dendroctonus valens (assembly GCA_024550625.1). Classification (NCBI taxonomy): domain Eukaryota; kingdom Metazoa; phylum Arthropoda; class Insecta; order Coleoptera; family Curculionidae; genus Dendroctonus; species Dendroctonus valens. The sequence goes on along the minus strand of JAJTJO010000599.1, from coordinate 982,375 downwards.
ATTGTGAGCGAAAAAAATGATTTCGGCGCTTATAACAAGAATTATTTATGGAAATTTCTGTCTGGACTGCGACAATATGAAATTGCCCATATGCTGCGTCTTCGCAACAGCTCATCCCACTGTGCTGGAAGTTGGGGTGAGTTCCACGCGCTGCTGCCCTCTGTGTTCGCAAACTTGACCCTATATTGCTATGACTGCCAATCATGCAATTTCCTAATAGATTATGGAGGACTGTGAAACGGCCACGGGATTATCGTGAAAAGTTTCGCAAAAACTCCATTGATATTGATAATTTGATTCATAGCAGTTCTTGCGATCCGGGGCCCACGCGCGCCGGCATATTAAATTATGCAAATTGCCGGGCCGGGCCCCATAAAGCCCAATCATCGATAGTGAGCCCGCGAAATTATTTACATTGCTTCGTCTTCTTCTGTGGTTGGGGGTTTTTTATTGTCGTCCTGATTTCCATGTGGATGAAACTGCAGGATTTTTCTTGATTGAACAAATTTACGACCATACAACTCAGACCGAGCGAGTTTTGGAAAATGTCGCAACATTCGCGTAACTGGGGATCTGTGAAGAAATCCCTTTACGACTTGCAAGCAAATAGCTGATAAACAAATAGGAGGCTTAAAAGTATCAACATTACTGTTCATGTTGATTTGGGGATTTGGTGGGCGCTAGTACGTGAAACGTATGGCCGTTGCCACCGAGTTTCAACCATGTGAGTGAAAGTGAACTCGAATTTTTCGACCAGATTAAATGTTTGAAAATCTTCCATAAGAGTCTATGAGTTGGACAGAGAAGCATAGCCCTTCGAAGCGTCCTCTTTCAACACGCGGGTTCTTATGGCAAGTGCACAAATTGCCCATTTTTTTTTCAACTTTAGTACTGGCTGGATTTTGTAGATTTTTAGACCCAAAAATAGTGGCTTTGGTCGTTGGCCTTGTTCATTGCGACCATCAAAAAACTCGATCACACGAAAAAGCAATTTAGCTAATTTCGAATTAAGTCGGTAGTCACATCCTGGAACGGGGCCCATGTAACTTAAGGTGCGGGGCCCCATTTAATTTCCTCGTGATTTTCGCCCGTGTTCTGGTTTGCTTCACACCCCACGCCTCCGCTCTTGTCTCTCTAATGAAAAACGTCTACCCAGCACTACTTGCGCTTTGTACTTGTCATTTCCTCTAATTAACATTGACTTAATAGCCGAGGCACAACCTTGTCATCATCGCAACAACTCGACTTTGTTCGAAACGCGTGAAGAAAAAAAGCGACACCAATAACAGACAACGGGAAAAGTCGCCTTGAAATCAACCAAAACCAGCCAATTGATTGGCGGCCTGAGCGCACTTTGGCCAATAGCGTCAAGCCACGCCCGCCCGAGCTGTCAAATTGACATTGTTTATTTGGAAAATTGGTAATTTTCCGTGCGTCGTCATGGGATTGATTGAACAAAGGAACATCGCGTGCCGTAGACCTGATTCTTCGGGAGAAATCAACGGGCACGTAGGCGACAAAACGGCGCATTTGCATTCACCGCCGCGACGAACAAACAACCAGTCCAACGGACACGTCGCCGATTTGTTTTGATTTTTCTGTTTATTTATATGCCATCGAGACGCCTAATTTGTTTATTGACCGAACGGTCCTCAGCCCGGCACGTGCTGTAATGGACAATGTCATGTTTTGGGCGAAAAACATGCCAGTATTAATGTTGTTTGTTCCATTGTCCTATTCATGCGCCTTGAATGTTCAAATGATTTGGACACCTGTCAAAGAAATGCCAAAAGGAGTTGGACTAGCCTAACCTGGAGCAACCCTAACCAACAATTTGTTGTATCAGCTGTTTGCTGGCGGCCATATTTGAAGTAAGTTGTCTAGTTGGTATGGTGAGCGCTAGGGGGCAGCAGGTTTCAGGTTGGGAATTAACCAGGGGAAAAACCAGGCATATTAATTGCGTTTTGGGCAAATGGGAAAAGCACGTCGGACACAATGTGTTCAAGTGAAATACGGAATGATCGGGACAGGCAATAATGTGAAGCACCTTTTTACAAGATTTGTTTGAACTTTGCCTGTTGAATACATTACGGGTGACATGCCATTGTTCAGAGCCACCACGTGGTCCGGACTGCCCGTCTAGCTACTTAGGCGCTTAATGTAACTTTTAGCCGAAACGAGGCTTGCATAGCTAAGTCCGAAGTCATGTTCGAGGGGCGTGATCGAACTGAACAATTATTCCGAAATCGACGAAAACAAAACGAACGTCAAGTGCCTAGGCATGCCTGCCCATCTGGCGCCCACTCGCCTGAATTTATGAAAATGATCGGGCGCGGGGCGATTAAAGCCCCCTCGCGTGCCTAATGATACAGCTCGAAGGACCGATTTAATTCCATTTCGGTCCCATCAAGATCCACGACTGACAGACGGTACGGGCTGAACCACGTCCCCGCCGGCCGTCATTGATTATTATTTACTTTTTGCTTAGCGCAGCACCAGTACCTTTGATCGATCTTTATGTATTAATAAATTTGGCGCCTGTCACTTTGACGTCCTATGACAGTCCAACTCATCTAATTCGTTGGAAATTTTCCCGTGGTCAAGCGGCCGATGGACAATCGCACATAAAGCTCGCAAGCGAGTCGGTATACACAGCATTTCGGTGGATTCGGCCTGCGGGGACCGCCAGATGTCTAGCAAACTGCGGTAGCAGGAATTATATGTCGCAGTGGAATTATCGAAGGACACGCTCGCTCACAGGGCAGTACTAGGCCTGTGTCGTCCGCATAAAATGGAACAACTTTTTCAATCGCTACGGAGTCTCCAACGGCTTCTGGGACTGGATTTACAATGATCCTTGAAAAATACCACACAACCGGTTTCAAACCTCAGGCAGCTCCAGGACCGGTTTCGAGCCTATTAGCCCAATTATCTATGTGCCCGAGATTAACACATCTGGAAATCTGCACTTGCTTACATTATTTTAATTATTGTTTAACTTTTACTGTTAAGCATGATACCGGCGACATGACGTTATTTCACTTTGACACGTTTCCGCCTTCTAATGACGTCTGTGTCATAACGTCACCTTAATATCACGTGGCAACATTGAAAACTTTCACTTTGACGTCTGTCTAACTGGCGTATCGACGTAATTTCACTTTGAGACGATCCCGTCACGTCAATATGACGGGATAAAATTGACAACTGACTTTGACATGCGTTTTCTCATTGTGATAAAGTGAAACGTGGCAAAGTCCTGGCCTGGGTTGTCACCCCGATATACGTTCCGGGGCCCTCGTAACTCGAGCGGCGGTACCCCGGGTACGGCTATCGTTTGCGGTGCCGCCTGCCGCTGTCACCCGTTTCCCAGATAGAGGCTGCGACACTTTTCTGCATACGCATATTTTCTGAAATCGATTTACATCTTCGGCTGTCCCTTTACGGGTACTGCCGTGGCTGCCGAGGTAGCCTTTTTTGCCCCGCTCGCAACAGGTTGAAATTCAATGAATTCAGTGCTCGTTGTTGGGGCCGCGCCGCTTCTAGGAAGCGCAACATCTTTGTCTATGGACCGGTAGTAGATTTTTAGTAGGTGCGTGTGTCATTTCGAGGTACCCACCAGACAACCAGAAACAAATTAAGGCCGGTACCCTTTTGGTGGGCAAACCGATAAATTAGCGCGAGATGGTACTGAGCGATAAGCGGCGGTGCCAAGCAAACCTTAATTTAATTTATTCGATATCGACGAGAGTAAATCGCGGCGGTCGCAGATCGACTTTGTGATATCGACGTCGTACCGCGGGCGGCGGATTTTTTGCCTTCTGGACGCGACGTGCGTCACCGGCAACTGGAAAAATCGAAATTGAGCAAAACGCGCCGAAATATTTAGACGACAATGAGCCCAACTAATTGCGTGACTTGAATATTCAACCAATCGGATTATCAATTATTGGTAACACACATTTCGGCGGTGTCTTTGGCTGGTTCTCGGAACGCGTATCGCCTCTCGATCGCCTTCCATGACTGGACACTTTTGCCTTTTCAATTCTCGAAATCGAATTTGGACAGTGAAAACGACGAATTTATCAGACGGGGGGTAGAGGTTTTCCCAACAGTTCCCATTTTAGTATCCGACTTTGCCCAAATCAGAACGTGCCCGGCTCCAATCGCGCGCAGAATTTTAATTCCTACTAATTAATCATCAGTGAGTCAAAAAACATTCAGCGGGGGCCAGATGGGTCAACTCATTTTGAAGTTCTGAGTACCACAATTCAAAAACTAACCACAAAATCGCTGCGCCGCTGACATGTTTGTCAACAAATGTCTGTCTGGATGCGGGGTTGCCGCTGTGCTTTTCCTTAAGAAACTAATCGAAATATTATTTGGCGCAGTTTCAGCACCTCGGCCTCCTTTTGGGGGGATTCAATGGTTTCCGAGATCGTGGATTTAGTGTCTTTTATGCCGCTTCTGCTGCCTGCCGCTCGGGACAAACCCAATTTACTCAAGCCTCAAAAAACTTGTTTATTAAAATTAATTACTGTGTATATTTTCCTGACTGTATTTCAATTTAATCCAAAAAAATTCCTGGGTTTCAGCATTTGACTGGGTATGGAATTGAAGAATAGCGAGGCAAAAGTGAAGGTAGAAACAGCTATACATACAAACTGATGATGGTGGAGAAAGACACCGAAACGTATTTGTGACATTTTAAATAATAAACAATAAAATTGACTGAAACCCAGGAATTTTTTTGGATTAAATTAAAATTAATACTTCCGACAGAGCACAGATGTTTTCGATTTAGATGTTGTCCTAGTGGGCGCCACTGGAAACTAGTCGCGAATTCCCACCGCTTGTAGAAGAAATCTACTCGTTTTGATCGAGACAAGAGAACATTTTCCTGTCGGGTGTTTTTAGCGGGAAATTTGAATTAAATTTAGGATTACGGCCATTTCAGCTTAGGATCAATCGACAGAATAACACAACCTGGGAAAATCCGTGATCTAACCGGATTTAACGCTAGAAATTAGTTAGAAAACCGCCGTTTTGGTTCCTGCACTACATCATCACGAGCGCTTTTCCGGAATAAGCGGCGACTCAATGCGGAAAATGTCAAAGAAAAAGAGGCCAAACTTGCGTTTCAACGAAACTCATTGAAGCTGTTGGTGGTGAAAATGGATAGACAAGGTATCAAGTGCTGATTTTTGCCGTACGGCCTCGGTATTAGGCGTGCAAACTAAGATGGCGTCCTTTGTTATGTCATGAAAAAGTCGTGAATTTCAATGAATGAAAAGTGGTCGGAAACCGCATTTCCGCAAAAAATACCATTGGCAAAAGTTGTTCGCAAAGCCATTATCTATAAGGTGAGCATATTGTTAACCGGGAACGCAATGGTCTGATCATCTAGATAATTACCATTAATCGCACTGCTGATGTGGTATTGCAAATGGCCGTCAATCAGCTTAGTTTTAACCTCAAACAAAAGATTAATTTACGTTAACGCATAGGGTTTTCGGCAGTAGGCTGTTTTCATATGAAATCTTCCAAAATAAGTGCAGTAAAAATTTAAAAAAAAGCATATTTGCACTGCTAACCCAATCCGACAAGAAATCAACATTTCAATACCTGTAGGGTCATTTTTGGTTAACACTTTAAATGAACTATCTCCAACAGAACAGGGGCGAATCGTGACCCTTCAAGCCATGAAAAAGGGTTGAAAAGGGCACTTCCTGAAGAAGCGCCATTAGGAAAAAGGGGCACAAATGGCGATTGTTAGTTATAGTTACATACTTACACCCAAACGTCAAGATCTTGGCGGGCAGAACAGGAAAGAATGGCATTGTGGACCCACGGCGCACACTTTGAACACAAACACCTTTAAAACACACTCACTTCTCATAACAAACACTATAGAACCAGACTTAAGTGACAAACACTAAAAAAGTGTTGTGGTTAGAAATGCCTAGCAACGAATAGAGTTGTGCGTGCCCACCACCCGCTGACCAATAAAAAGTGCCCTTTACGGCGCGCGTAATTCAAACCAACCCGCCAGCCTTCTGGATCATATCAACACACTGGTTTAATGACTAATAAAAAACACATTTAATACGGAAAAACTTAAACAAAACAAACCAAAATCAACTAAACATAAAACTAACATGTAAAATGCCGGTAATTGGACCGTCGCATGTAAAGTCTGAACGCTTTATTGGGTTAAAATTACGAACTAAATTATCGAAATAGTCTGGAATACTCTTTTACGATAACAAATAAGATTGGATATATTATATATATGTGTATGTAGATACTTTGTAGGATCGCTCGAAGAAGCTCACGGTTGAACGGGACGGTTATGGAACCAGCAACGCTAATTGTACAACGGAATATTATCACAGAACTGAAAAAAAATGATCAAGAATTTCCTGCAGTTGACTAAATGCTTTAGACACACGGTGAGCTTCTTCCTGCCATTAGAAATAGTCATAAGTAGCATGTTCATTCGCCGGTTTATTTTTCAATGTCGCTGATCTTCTCCCAATCGTCGTCGATGCTGCTGCTGCTGCTGCTGCTAGCCGCGTTTCCTAAACTAAATGCAGATTCAATTTTGGTAAGAAGCTTTTCAGCGCTCGGGTCTACAGCGGGAATTCCCGATCTCCTCACTGCCGGTTCTTGTGTTATCACGTCTAAATACATTGTCCCTAGTAGTAGCCACCAACCCAAAAAAAAGCTCTAGTTGTACTTACGGGACTCTTCAACAGCCGCATCCTCGGATTTAGATTTGGATTTCTTGCCGGCCTGCGACTTACTTTTCAGCTCCTTTTCGTACTGTTCGAGCAAGGCAATCTGCTCCTCCTCAGTTAGTTCCACATCGGTGGCAAAATCTACCAGAAACAAAGTCAATTCTTCAAAAACGACCTCATAAACGACTATCAAACGGTTCAGCCCGAACATATGGCCAATTCCATGCCATTTTTGGCCCCCTTAATTCCTCCAATTACTATCTACCTCGTTCCCATTTCATGCTTGCTTCGCCGCCTTCTTCAGTAGTTGGACGAGGCTCCTTCTCCTTCTGCTCGCGCTTTTGCTGGAGCTCCTGCCGGGCCAAATCGTCCTCCAACAGGGCCTTCTTGAACAAATACCTGCAAAATAACACCCCGCTGCTGAACCCCCAACAGTCTCACAGCTCGCGTACCTCTTCCAAAACAGCTGATGCTCCAATACTTCAGGCACCAGCTTGGCATAGTGCTTCTTCAGGACTTCTGAGCTATTGACCTGCTTGGCTATTCGCTCATCAGACAGCTGATCCGGCTCCAAAATCTCCAGCCAGCACTCGTACTGTTTTCTGAGCTGGGGCGCCGGGTCGCTCAGATATGTGTCCGGGTCCTTCTGCAGCTCGTAGAGCGCTTGCTAAAATCACACAATCTCAGCAACTATTTCTCGCATTTCTAGACTCGGATCGCACCTGCAATTTGTTGAGCTGATGAGTTTCTGAGTTTTCAACGATGAGAATTTCCGTGTCCTCGTCGTCGGGGCCCGGGTTCAGAACGGTGTTCATTTGCCCTGAAACGCAAAGTTGTTGAAAACAATTGGGTCGTTTTGGGGCGTTGCTCTCACCTAAAAAGGTGCTGAAGCTGCGTTTCACAGTGTTTGCGGTTGAGTCCGGCGACTCCAGCTGAAATGGATACGAAAACAATGACGCCCCACCAAACGCGCCTCGGGCAGCTACTTACACTTAGAGTTTTCTCCATCACTGAGCCAGCCGAAGACACCACGCTGGTCGCCTCATTTTTCACTGCAGTCCCGAACTCCTCCAAGTCTTTCTTGACAAACTCCAACACCTCAGTGCTCTGAAATCCCCGATAAGGGTCTGTTCGCAGGAAAGTCATCAGAAATTACCTTGTTTTTAACAGCACTCAGCCAGGAGTTAAACCATCCCTCGTTCGCGGATGTTTGAGCAGAATTCCTGTTGAACCACAAACAAACCGTCGGTATTATTGCACAACAAGCCAATTGTCAATAACAATAGAGATAAGATCAACTTAAACATTAGTGCAATGGAATATGGTCTGAGGGGGCCAACAGCCCAAGGGTTCCCCCCCAACGAAACAGCAGTGATTGAGGCAGGCCGTTTCGTCGGGGATTCGGATAAAAGGGGGGCAACACTCACGTGTCCGAGTGCTCGGCCATATTTTCCCACAAAATACACTCGTTTTGCACTGATAATTTATCCACACTAACGTTCAGTTGTGACACCACTTTGACAGGTTCTGATCTTTGTTTTGTTTTTACTAAAATGTCGTAACGGCGGCCATGATTGGTGCGGATCGGCCTGAAGTTCACAGCACTCCAGGAACTCAAACAGGCACATTCAGGGACCCTTTCAGCATGCTGTCCCTATCGTACCACCCAGGCCAAAACAAGACAGACAGTGCCCGGACCAGGTAATTACGGAAAAATCATCTAGCTGTTTGAGGTTACATACTAACCTAACTGCACAGACTTCAAACGACGAGAGGTTGACATGAACATTTGAACAAAAATTAATGCTAATTGTAATTAATAAGCAAATGTATTGTTAGTTGATTAGTGTTTAGTGTTCAGGTAAACAATTGGCACCAACCATTTCAAAGGTTCTGCTCACCATAACAAGGGGCATGTTTTCCTGCCAGCGGCTGCTGCTTGCCATCGTTCAAACTTTCCTCTACGCAAAAAAGCGTCATCGTTTTATCGTAGATAAAGTGTTCCTTTATATCCCTTGTTCCAGTAGCCACAACCCAAACATCTGCAGTTGAATGGTCTGTTTTAGTGCCGCAAGCAATGAGCAAACAAGAGTTCGAGGCGATTGTGGTCCGCTTGGAGCAGGAGATCAAGTACATGGGATTGTCGTTGCAAGAGGCGGTAACCAGAAGCGCGGAAAAGTATCACAAGACTGGAAACACGCCCCAATACATCCGGAAGATTGCCAATATCTTGGAAAAATTCGGCGAATACGTCAAGAAGCATGCCCGTTCCATTCAGAAGAGAATTGAGGGTGAGCGGAAATCGGATCGGGATTTATGAATCTGTTAATGTAAAACATTCCGGGTGTAGATGCCGGACTGCAAGATGAACACGTGGAGTCTTTGAAGACGTTGCGAGCGCTTTCAGGTCAGGAAGAGGATGCCAAAAATGTCCAATGTGCCGTCAAATTGGAGCCCGCCAGAACGCAATCTTTGATAGAGACAGACAAAACTTGCAGTGGCACAGCTGTTCAACAGCTTACTAGGAACAATGTTGATGCGCATAACTCATCAATGATCAAGCAAGAGAGTGTTTGTGAGGAGAAATGCTCTCCAGTAGTGTCTGGTCCGGTGCAAAGCACTCAGATGACCGAAAGCGGCCCAATTATCCTTAGCAGCGACTCCGATGTCGAACTTAATGCAACTCAGGTCCAAAGTGGCCTCAACGCCGACAATGCGTCGATAAGCAGTGACAAAACTGTGAGAGTAGATGGATCGAGAGAAAACGACTCGGATAACACCATTGAAGACCCAATTGATCTGATGGGGCCCCAACGGAATTCAGGCAACAGCACAGACAACAGCGACATATTCAATTGGCGAGAACCGGACAATTTACCAGTGGTTTCACTTGATTTCACCACACACGACCAGGGCGATGCTTTAGTACATTTACAACCAGCCCTTAAAGCTGCAAGCAACAATGGCAAGCAAACGCCCAACAAACTAGCGGAGGATGGTAAGTAGTCTGAACTAAATTGTGCGCAATGCAGAAACATTGGAGTGTTTTAGATGATGCGGAAACCTCAGATGAAAGTGGGTAAGTCGAGGAGTTTTTCGGCAAATCAACAGCGATTTTTTTCCAGTCAGAGTTATGGCCAACTTCCAGAGCCATGCTGAATAAGGAAGACAGGAAACGTCTATTTGTGATAATCGGGAAGTTCTTCAAAGGCCTGCCCAAGGGCCAACGAAACAACGAAAGCAGCAGCGATGAAGCGCGGGAGCCTGTCAAAAAAAAGCGAATGCGGCGAAAAATCCGCAAAAAATCCAGCATTGGGGCGCAAAAAGTGGACGAAAGGTCAGACAGTGTTGGGCAGTTGAAGGCGACCACTAGCGCATTTGCTCCGGTTGCGAATCGGCGTTTTAGCCCCGTCCCTGACCTTGAGGAAACTGAAAGCGAGGTAGGAAAGTCGAGCAAATAGAGCTGAACAATGTTGAGTACAATTTCATTAGATCATTAAAATTCGGAGGAAAAAATGCCGTCCCATATCCACTGACGAGTCGGAAAGCCAATCTGAGCAAGAGAGAACCGATTCCAACCTTCAGGACTCAGCGAAAGGATCTCAGAGAAAAAGACCCAGCAACAATTCCAAATCTTCCCCGTCCAGGTGAGTGGTCTGATTAATCAGTGTATGCATATTAATAGTGTTTAATGTTCCAGCCGCCATTCAGCAGTAAAGATTCGGAAATTGACCAACACTTGCGGTAAATCTGCGGTTCGTTGACCCAAACACTGAATATTGACTGTATGGGCATATTTCCAGATAACTCATCCAGTTCGTTTTCTATGGACAGTCAAGCGAGGGACAGCTTATTGAACATGCTCATCGAACAAAACTCACGGGCGCAGAAAGCAACGGGTTCAAATGGAATAACTGCGGAACGGGACCGGTGTGAACTGGGCGTCAGCGCCAGAAACAATTTGCTTCAAACGTTAGTCGACCGACCTCAGCAAACGGAGCTGGATGAGGCTGCGGAGGACGCGCTGTTGAAGACAGATAGTGAAGGAGGGGACGAAAACCAGTCACGTGAGCGAAACGAATGCAAATTCTAAAACAGGCGAGGGAGACCCCCGGGTCGGTTCTAGGCGAATAGATTTGGTATCTTGAGAAGTGACTAACAAAGGCTTTAGCCTTTTTCTAACAATTCATAGTATTATATATGTGAGCAAGGCCACAGCTCAGATAGAGAAATATTTTCTCTATCTGAGCGGAAGGACGCGTCGCTTGGCCAGGCGCCCTCGGCAACTTGACCCCAACGTGATTTTTTCTTTTACTGTATAACACAATTGGTGAAAAATAGATGGTCGTTAATTTCCCATTGTTTTAGTTGTCCATTTTAAATGCTTCCTGATCTCATCTGAGTTAATCCAATTTCAGACCCTGATGGCGGATGCAAGACGTTTAAGTTCACGGAGTCCCAGCGACGCAAGCTGCTAGATCATCTGAGTAGTGTTTTGAACAATGGGCTGCCCCTGAGCGATGACGAGTCCTCGTCAGAGCCTTTGGTCGATAACAAGCGCAAGCTAATAGTCGCCAATGTGTCCAGAGAGGAGCTGAACCAATTGGTGAGCGAGTTTGAAGAATCTGTCGTCCTAAAGGCAGGTAAGTTGAGGACTGATAATTGCCGAAGAAAAGCTAGTTTGGGTTGCTCTAAAAGACACTGGGGACGAAGAGGTGAAGTGCGCCGAAGAACGAGATGAAAGCTCAGATCCGGACAACGACTTGATGGACATTGTTCGAGAGGAAGTGATCAGCACTAAACGAGCCCCTGGACGTCCGCGCAAAAATGTGGAAAGCTGGAACGCATTCAACAGTCTGATGAAGAGCGCGGACGACATGTCCGATAGCAGGTGAGTAGAGATGGGCTGAAAAGTGTGTTTTTTTAAACTGTTTTCTGGGCCAGTTCATCCATATCACTACCCGCTGATTGGGAGGCCGCATTTTCCGATCAGGAGGAAACGCATGAAGTGAAGCCAGAAAAAGTAGCTCAATGGGAACAGAAGTCCGACTTCAAGAAGGAGCTGATTGTTAAAGTGGCGCGCTTGGACCTGCCCAAGTACGAAACTAGTCAATTCTCCAAAGGCAGTGACGACAGGTTAGATTTTATTAGATTAGTCAGTAGGCATACGCGGCTCCTTTGCAAGCGATTCCTCGATGCTCAGGTAACCCATTCGATTCAACCCCAGCCCCCAAAAACACTCTACTCAGGCGGTTTGCTTTGGCAGGCTCTGCAATCTAGATAATGATCTCAAAAGCCGTGGCTCCACTCCAGCCTCCCCACCAAGAGGCAATTTTCTCCAGTCCACCAGCTCGGAGTATTCCGGATCGTCCTTGTTGACTCGTATTGCCGCTGACTTCTGCTCTGATGTTGAGTGCTCAGATTCGCCGGAAGACAACGCCCATTTGGCCAAGAGCCTTTGGGACAACATTTGCAGTAGTGGGGATGAAACGAAGGTCTTAAACAGCAGTTCTGATGAGGAAAGCAGTTTGAAGTCCTCGACTTCCAGCCGTTCTGCCAGTGAACAGGAGGCAGAATCTAGCAAGGACTGCGATGTGCAGGTAAGCGCCTTATTAAGGCGTTTTGAGGAAAATGTTCACTTCCGGGGCTTTGTAGAAGTGTGCGGTCGTGAGGCGTAAGCGCGCCGCCTCCTGGTGCGCCGATCCGCTTCTGAGAACTGATCCACTCATCGACGAACAGAAGCCAAGGCGGTAAGATTCAATCAAGCCGTTTAAAGCCAATTTTCTTCTCAACGAACGGCGCACATTGCAGAAAACGCAGGACATACCGCATCTCATCGAGCTCTCTGGCTTCAGATAGCGATGAAACTCGTGTGGACGAGGCAAAACATCCAAAAACGAATTTTTCCGCCGACTTATCCGAAGACAGTGACTTTGAAATGTGAGGTGAGAGACCAGTTTACCATTAGCCCTAACTGTTCCTGTTGTAGAATTGAGGGCCACAAAACGCCAGAGGAAGCGATAATCATCACCGATGAAGAGGAGGGTGGTTCCAGCAAAAAAGGTACCGGCGTTCAGCCTCCAGAAATGTGGGTTTTAATGAATAAATGTGGTTGGTTGGGCAGGTAAAGGTCGGAGAAACATCCGAGCACTGGTTGAGGAGCAAGACCTGGCCGAGGGCACTCAACGAGCCAACAATGAGGAGCGCGATCGAATCAAGCGGCTGCAGGAGCGAGACAAGAGCAAGGAGAATTCCAGCCAGACTCCCGCCAACGAAGAGGAGGCGAACCCTTTGAGTGGGTGTTTCGCGGAACGATTGGGAATCTTCTCAACTAACAGTTCACACTAGTTTTAGACGCTTTGGACTCTGTGGAAGTGAAAGTGCACCCATCGATCACCAAGAAACTGAAGCCTCATCAGCGCAGCGGCATTCAGTTCATGTGGGACTCCTGTTACGAGAGCATCAAGCAACTGAAGATTGGATATGTGGGCTCCGGCTGTATCCTGGCCCACTGCATGGGCCTTGGCAAGACTTTACAGGCAAGTTAACCACTTCCACCAACCAAGACCAAGTTTCATCACATTGTTTATTGCAACTGAAAAATAGTTCATTGTCTGACTCAATTACAGGCACTAGCCTTGATAGAGGCGCTGTTTCGAAACCCCATCACCAACACCAAGCACGTTCTGGTCGTCTGTCCATTGTCCACTGTCTCCAATTGGAGGAACGAATTCAATCTGGCCTATGAAGGAATCAGGAATTTGAACATGCGGCTCTTTACCATCGAGTAAGCACGTCCTTTGACTCTTTAGTTGCCCCAAGAAGGTTGGTTTCAGGGACAAAAAGACGTCGATCCGCAAATTTGACATCACCAAAGAGTGGAGGCGCAAGGGTGGCGTTCTAGTGCTCGGCTACGAGTGTTTTGGTATGATGAGCAACCAGCAGAAGCTGGATAGACTGGAGAAGGACGGAATTAACAAGAGCCTCATTCTGCAAGCGCTAGTCAATCCAGGTAAGGCCCTGATGGTTCTAGAGTGGCCTATAACTGTGGTTGTTGCGGTCCGCAGGTCCAGACTTAGTGATTTGCGATGAAGGCCACCTGCTGCGGAACAAACAGTCGCAACGGACGGTAGCCATGCACCAGATCAAGACCAAGAGGCGCATAGTCTTAACAGGCACCCCGTTGCAGAACAATTTGCTAGAATGTGCGTTTGCACAGTGGGAACTTAAGCAGGTTAACAGCTCTTCTTTTGCAGATTATTGCATGGTAAACTTTATCAAACCCAGCCTTCTGGGCACTGAAAGAGAGTATAAAACGAACTTTGCCAATCCGATCACCAACGGGCAGTTTGAGGACTCAACAGCTGAAGACATTATGTTGATGAAGAAGCGTACACATGTGCTACATAAGATATTGCACCGGACTGTACAGGTAGAGAGTAGGACCAGATAGCTCGCGCTTCGCAACGCAATTGTGTGGTTTTTTTAGAGAGTGGAAGATACCGAACTGAAGCTGTACCTGCCCAAGCTGGTTGACCAGGCGGTGTTTATCCAGATGAGTGATTTGCAGGTGAACTTGTACAATACGTACTTGGACTCGGCGAATTCGCGTCCCATCTTGTACACGAAATCAGGCACTATTAACCGAAAAAACTTCTTAGCGGACGTGCAGATGCTGCAGGTGGGAACCAGTGGCGTAACAATGGGTCGAGAGGTTGAACTGTGTGGGTTTCAGTACATTTGCAACCACCCCAACGTGCTGACGACGGCGGAGAACACCTCCAGGGCCAAGATCAAAGAGCAGGACGTAATTGAGGATCATATGGAGGTGAATGTGGATGAAAACGTGCTGAGGAAACGGGACTGGCATAAGGAGTTGCTCTCCTTGTATGGCACCACGCAGCTCAGCCTGGGCAGTAAATTTCTGGTAGCGATCGGGATTGTGAAAGAAGCCGCCGCTGCAGGCGATAAAGTGTAAGGTTGCTCTTTTGTTGCCTGCCTGCCGCATTAGCAAAGGCCACACATGTTTCCAGGTTGATATTCGCGCATTCATACGCCGAGATGGACAATCTGGAAATGTTCCTCTCGCAAAGTCTGCAATTTGTCAAAGACGTGGATTATTACCGAATGGACGGCACCATCATTCCCGAAGCGCGTTCAGTGATTTGCAGAAAGTTCAACGACCCCAATAACTCCCAAGTCAAGTACGTGCGCGACTCACTATTCGCTTGTTTTCTTCACTGAACAAGTCGCCTTTTAGGACTCTTATTGTATCAACTAGAGTGGGCGGCCTGGGGCTGAACCTGACGGCGGCCAACCGCGTTATCATCATGAACGTTAGCTGGAACCCTTCACACGACACCCAAAGCGTCTTCCGGGCGTTCCGGTTCGGTCAGGAAAAGCCCGTGTTTGTTTACCGACTGATTGCCATCGTGAGTACCCCTACAGTGGAATCAGAAGTTGAAATAAATAAAACATCTTTTTTAGGATACCATGGAGGAGAAAATCTACCAACGGGTCGTTACAAAGCTGGCTGTGGCCCATCGCGTGGTGGACAAACACCAAATCACCAGACACTACACGGCGGCCGATATACAGGAGTACTATGCGGTCAGGCCGAGGATCCGGCAAGATCGGCCACTGCCAAACGTGCCCGAAGACCGCGTAAGTCCAGCAGGTTGGCTGCGAAGGCCTCAAATCTATTCGGCATTTTCCAGGTGCTGGCCAATCTGGTGCGGAAGTACGAGGTGGTGTTTCGTTGGCACGAGCACCAAGCGCTGCTGGCCAATCGGCCCGAAGAAGACCTCGATGAGCAGCAGAAGAACGCCGCTTGGGAAGAGTTCTACAACCAAGGTATGTAAGGGAATCTTGTGTTCCTGTCGCTTTGCACTCGGTGTTTGCTACTCAAGAAGGCCAAAGTTCGCTTTCTTCCATAAACAAGCAATTTAAAAAGTACTGACGTCCCGATCTACTGCGTCCGACTGACGGACAAGTCGTAACATGCGTCAATCCCAGGGCGCCATTTTGCGTCCTTGTGCACCCCCAGTGTCACTTTGTTTATGAACGAGTATCTACTCATTCCTTTTCTCACACATAAGAGTATCTCTTTCTTTTTCTAAGGTCGGACATTTTTTTACGGTTTGACAGACGTCTCTTAAACGTCCGCATCACTTTATGGCTACGCTCTAGGTGAAGCGCGTCCTATTTATTTGCTTTATATTAAAAAAATACAGATCAGACGCCGCTCGTTGTTCGTTCAGTAGATGCCTTGGCAAGACTTTACAGGCAAGTTAACCACTTCTTTAAGTCCAAGTTTCATCACATTGTTTATTGCAACTTAAAAATAGTTTATTGTCTGACTCAATTACAGACACTATCCTTGATAGAGGCGCTGTTTCCAAAAACAAGCAATTTAGAAGGTACTGACGTCCCGATGTACTGCGTCCAACTGACGGACAAGTCAAAACACGCGTCAATCCCAGGGCGCCATTTTGCGTCCTTGTGCACCCCCAGTGTCACTTTGTTTATGAACGAGTATCTACTCATTCCTTTTCTCACACATAAGAGTCTCTCTTTCTTTTTCTAACGTCGGCCATTTTTTAACGGTTGACAGACGTCTTTTAAACGTCCGCATCACTTTATGGCTACGCTCTAGTTGAAGCGCGTCCTATTTATTTGCTTTATATTAAAAAAATACAGATCAGACGCCGCTTGTTGTTCGTTCAGTAGACGACACGGTCTCAGGCCGACACCTTCCGGGCGTCTCCGGCATGCAGTCCAGATTCACAAAGGCCATGGAAAGTGCCCCCCCTGCTCAGCCCGGGTAAGTTGCTTTCACTTAATTTTCCATTGTCCAACGGGCCGAGAACAAGTTTTGAAATGCGCGTATCGGAAAAAAGGCCCACTTTACTGCATGATAGTTTTCCCTTTAAGAGTGAAGCGTTTCGGGTTTCTTCGCGCTCAGTGTTTGTAGCGACAAGTTCAGGTACGTTTCATGGATGAGCAGTCAACCCCTGCGGGATTTGATCGAGTTTGGCATTTTTAGGACCAGCTACACAAAATTGAGCGATATGGCGTTGAGACGCGTTTTGACTCGCCTTCGAAACCCCTGGAGCGTCAACCGAGTCGACCCAAAGTAGGTGATTTATGCCAGGAATTGATTGAAATCAATTGTTTGTTTTTAAGGGCAACAGCAGTTCCACAGGCGAATGTTGGCGCCGTTGATCGAAGGCCGATTCTGCGCTCGAATTCGCCGGATAGGCCAGATTTGGTGCTGGTAAGCGGCAATTTGGTTATTAGTTTTCTCCCTGACGATGGTTTTCCAGAACCCGATGAACCGGTGGCGTCAAAATCAGCCGCGTTCAAGTGCCGCCCCTGAACCATCACCGTCTCTAGCCAATGCGCCGCCTGCGTCCACATCGGGTAATTACCTGCGCTCTTGGTCTTAATGCTCATTGGCCGGTTTATGTGTTGCAGCACCAATAAGGGCGGATAATGAGGTGGAGCAGGTTAACTCCTTGATCAAGGAGAGCCTGCGCCGGCACTCTGTGAACCTGGTCCGGGAAGCGCTTATTGGGCGGGAGACGGCAGGACCTTCCCATGAAGAGTGATATAAAATGTGTATATTTTCAATAAAGGAAATTACCGCGCTTTTTACCAGTTAAGAATGAATTTCAATTCTTGCGGTTTCTGTTGGACGTTGTGCATGAGGTTTTGCAGCGCTTCTCAATATTAATGTGCAACATTCAGTTTCAGTGCCGTGACGCCACTCGATACCACTGACTCACTGGCGAAGTCCACGTAAGTATCGCTGCGTTCCCGAATGTGCTTGCAGCAACGTCCAGTTACCCGTTACAGGCTCCTACCGATCCTAAGACCGCCCCTAGTCACTACCCGTCAACTTTTCCCTTTAGGCGTTTGGTCTACCAAGGGGTTCCTGCCTGCGGTCTGTTCAGGCCCAAAGCTGTATGATGTGGCATGCCACTTTCGCCTCTTAAGTAATGTTTGCTGTGGTTTCAGGAACTTAATGTTGGCTCGAGTGGTTTCTGCTGATGACTTCCGGCCAGATCCATCCCAGGCCGGGACGGGGGCGCCCTCCAAAACGCCGATTGCCTGGTAAAAAACTCAAGGTTGGGGATTTTTTCCTTTATATTTTTTTCCCAGCTGGAACTAGTTTGTTTAAGCAACTTTCGTTTTCTACTGCTTTCTGTCTAGTAATCAAGTTTTTATCTTCAGGACACCCCGAATCAACCAGCTGTTGCCAGCTCCAGCAAAGGAGTTGAAGAGTTTCCAACAGCTCAGATCCCACAAGCCCAAACTTCGAACTCTTCGAATGTATCGCGATTGGGATTAGTTGCGGCCAAGCAAGTGTCCGAAATGAAGCAAAGTCCGGCCATTTCGCCGTTGCAGCAGCAGATGCGCAAATTCATGGAACATTTGAACGATCTTCAGCTGTCCAAGAAAAAGGACACTTCCGATAATGCAGCTGAGCCCCCGAGAGCTAATCGGCTGCAGAGTGCTGCAGCTGCTACTCCTGGTGAGGATATTGCCTAGTTTCAATTGCTTCTGGTGAAAATTAATGAATTTATTCCAGGCTCTTCCAGGGGGGCCACCAATCCGGCACGTAAGGCAAACGATTCGTTTCATTGGATGTTGAAAAACTGCAGTTTAAACCTTTTGTAGCCCGACGGCCGAATTTGAAACTCCAGCCTGTAGATGCTCAGATAGTGCAAACTTCCAGGGACAGCAGGCCGGTATATCGATATTTGCCGAGTTGGAGACTCAACAGGAACTCTACCTCTGAACCAATCAGAGGGCCGCCTTCGAATAGTAGCCGCCTGATAGGGACCAATCAGGTAATATTATAGGAGATCTTTTTCCGTCAGCTGTCAGAAATTTACCATTTTGATGACACATTCTACGTAAGAGACTGTACATGAGATGGGGGAGTTTTCGAACATCGGTTTGCCTAACAAATCACTGTTGCAATGTTTCGGCACCTTGATAGCGGATGGTTTTTGTCCGAAAACTCCACCATTTCATGTATAGTCTCTTACATAGAATGTTGTTGCATTTTTGGTTGTTTTTCCAGATTGCACCACCAGCAGTAAATGTACTAGGAAGACCGCCAAGGCGGGCTTACAACAATAAAGGGAGCCTTAACAAGACTGGGTAAGCGCGATGGAAGGCTTCAATGAGAGCAATTGCTTTAAATGCCTGACTTTCACTAGTTTTGATGTAAGTTTAATTTTTTTAACTAAGTTTACTATTTACTGTCTGTTAAATCGGTTAAGACGGCAGTGTATGGAAAAGTTATTTTATTAGCAATTCTTGTAGAAAAAACAGAAACACAAAATGGCTTTTTTACACGTTCATCCTATCTAGTCGCGTGCATCTTCCTTGGCAACTCCAAAGGGTTCGGACACCTTCTCGACGCCGCAGTCCGCAATCACCACATCCTGAATCGGGCGATCCCTAAAAAAAACCCGGTATTTTCAACTCCCTTTACAATGCTTGGTTGTGGCCTGCTACCTGCTGTCGGTCTTAATGGCCTCGATCTTCCGTACCACGTCCATCCCCTTGAGCACTTTGCCAAAGACCACGTGCCTGCCATCCAGCCAACTGGTCGCTTTCACCGTGATGAAGAACTGGGATCCGTTCGTGTCTTTGCCAGCGTTGGCCATCGAGAGCCATCCGGCTCCATAGTGCTTCAGCTTGAAGTTCTCGTCTTCGAAACGCTCCCCGTAGATGGAACGACCTAGAATTGAAACCCGCAGTTATACAGGGGTTTGTGCCCGAATTAGACCGAGCGGTTACCGCCGGTTCCGTCGCCTTTGGTAAAGTCGCCGCCCTGCAGCATAAAGTCCTTGATAACGCGATGGAACTTGCTGCCCTTGTAGCCTTCCCCGGCCGGTTTCAGGGCCAGTTGCTTGAAGTTTTCCACGGTTTTGGGCACGGTTTTGCCGAACAGCCCGATCTCCACTCGACCCACTGCTCCGTCCCCAATAGTGATATCGAACCAGACCTGGAACCCAAAAGTATGATTATTTGCCTTCGACCACACAAACTAAAAAAAACGCGAATATTCAAGCCGCTCCTTGATCTAGTAAAATTAATGCGATGAATCCCATCACTCCTCTTGGCGTCTTTGCCGATGAAACCCGATAAACAAGCCGCGTTTCAATGCTGTTGAACTCCGCAGGATGTACACAAAGAGAAATATAAATAGAGGCGCTCTTGACCATGACGCGGCACCGTTTGCCTGCCAAAACAGCCACAGTTTTACGTAAATTTGCAAAAAAATGATAGGGCGGGCCATTCGGGGGGCCTTCAGCTCGTGGAGGCGCCTCAAATGGCCCTCCCTTCAGTCCTAAGTGTCACGTCACTGATCAGTTTGAGGTTAGAACGACGACGAAGAGCCAACGAAATTGATTTTTCAATACGTGGAACTTGTGATTTTGCGCCACAAGAGCACAAGGGGGCCCAGTTAGGGCAACTGGTGGGAACAAAGAGAAATACCTTGTCGGTGACTTTGGGGCCCTTCTTGGCGGCATCGTCGCTAGCGGCGCTTACCAGCGCAAAGAGGGCGATCAGCCCTAGGGTGAGCAGGCACAAATACCGCGACATCTTCGAGCGTTGCAACCAAAATCTTCTCAACCTCGCAAATATCGAGATGCTAATGCTAGGGCTGGCGCCTTGTACCATTTCTAATTGACCACGCGCCGCGTTGTCGCTTCTTGCAGAAAATACGCGATCAATGGGATAAAATCTGAAATTGCTGACGTTTTGCCATTCTCAACGTCTCCACGTAAAGGGGCCCTGGATGAGGGGGCCCTTTATATCCGTTGTTAAATCAGTTCCTCTTCAGGCAAGTGAAATGAAAACACTAAGCTTAAAAATAGTATTTAATTGACATAAAACAAGTACTGAGAAATACAAAAAAAAACAAATTACTGATATCAAAGACCGACTATTATGCATATTTCAAACGCATTAATTCCACTAAAATCCAAAGAGGCTCCCTCCCATGCCCCACTGTCCTGGTTGATCCTCGGAAAAATTTAAAACTCGCGAACATTTACGTTGGATTAACCAACTTAGGCATATTTCAACTTGTAGGCGACGATTCCGGCCAATCCCAGGGCGACAGTGGCACCCAGCGTGGCCCAAACTGGCACCTAAAAACACCGAAACCAGCCTAAAACCCCCCCTTTGCACCTTTACGCCTCCTCACCTTCGTGTTTGCAGGTTTTTCCTTGTTTTCTGGGGCTTTTTTGCCGGTAGTGCTGGCGCTGTTGCCGAACATCCGGCGCGCATATTCCCGTTCCGAGTTCTTCTGCTTGTTGATTTGTGCTGTAACGCTGGCAATTTCTTTGGCAATGTGTGGGTCTTCTGGTTCTAAAGTGCGCGCTTTTTCCAGCAGCCGCAGCGCTTGGGGAAGGTCGTTTTTGGCGGAATGGATCTGAAGAGTTTTTAGTCGTTAATACACTTTCAATAGGTGCAGCTTGGCAGCTCGCCTTGGCTTTGCGGAATAGAGCCTTAACGTTGTCCGGCTGGCATCGGAGGACCGTTTGAAGGGAGGTGAGAGCCTGGTCGTACAGCTGCATCTTGATCTGAGCCGATGCCATGTTGTTGAGCACTTTGAGGCGGTCCTCTAGCAGGCGCTGAAGTTCCGCGTCTGTGGGTTTTTCGTGCTCCGGATTCTCGCTCTCCACCTGCAAGGCCTCCCAGTGAGTCACGGTTCAAATGGAGGGGCTGTACTCTTACCTCATCCAGGTAATCCAGTGCTCTTCGATAGCACTGCACTGCCAGGGTGTTTTCGCCTCGCTGATACCACCAGTTGCCTCTTTCTCGCTTCTTGTTACTGAAACTCCCCGTTACTAAAGGTGCACGCGACTTTTCCGATGAAAATCATAACCTACCCGATCTTTTGCCTCTCTTGCACGCTCAGCTCCTCGCATTCAGTATCAGGCTGATGGGAGACCAGCTCCACATCAAAGATCACAGTTGCACCTGCAGGAATTTTGGGCGGAAGCCCCCGATCTCCAAACGCCAATCTGGGACCGATTTTCAGCAGGCAGCGTTCGCTGGTGTTCATTAGACCTAAGGCGACGTCAAGGCCTTGGACCACCTAGCAGGAGGGAGGTGAAAAGTTGCCATGAACGTAAATAGGGGCACTTACGTCTCCTTCGCCCAACCCCAACTCATAGTTGTCGGTCACATCGGCGAAATCATCTTCATGCGCCTCCTCTAGTTTACACGTGTAGTTAATCACGCAGCGGCTGGATCTGCTGGGGCGACTATCAGGCTGGCCCTCTTTGATCACTTTCTTCATTATCACCCCTGAGCCTGGAGGGAGGAAGTTGAGCAAAACAGCACATTTGCCAAGGTAGACTTGCCTAGGATATCCTGCCATTCCTCCTTGAGCTCGGCTTCCTCCAGATTGTCGCTCTCATTACCCGCCTCCCGTTCTGTGCTGTTTGAGTCCCTGGTGCTTTCAGTCTCTTCACCAGCCAGGTCTGGAGACCCTGCAGGACTAGACTTGCCATCAACCGGCAGTTTTTCGCTCGAAATTGCCTCCAAAACCAACTGTTCCCTCTCGACGCCTTGTGGTTCCTCCTCTTCTTTCAGCGCCTTGGTTTCCTGTAGTAGGAGCTCAGCCGATGCCTGTTTTCCTTCGTCTATTGCTGCCATTTCCATACTTTAGTCGCAACTTTGGCAGACTGTTGCAGATAGATGAATTGAGTCTCGCGTGCTGAGTTAGGGGGACCCCGCTGAGCGTTAACTAACCTAAAAATTAAACACCGCTTGAGCGCAGCGATAGCGCGACATGCAGGCCGATAAGAATGTTCTGGAACTGCTCTTTGATCGGGGATTTTTTGCAGGATTTTATTTATAGATTTTTCCTGACAGAAATTTTGAATGTCAAATTTGACACGCTCTTCCAGCGGAAAACAAATGAAGGTCTATATACTTCACAATCTACATAGGGTTGAAGGAAGAAGTGGAATTGCCATGTTGCCATGATGGGAAATTATAATCATCCCATAGATAACAAGCGCAAAAGGGTCATTCCAGATTTCCTAATTTGTGATGTAGAAACAACATTGGTAATTATCTACCAGTAGTTTTTTTACCAATTGATTAAATTGCTAATTATTTCTTGGAGCTTGAACGCTTTCTGGCTGCTGGATGATTGTGTCTCGTGGGGCAACACCGGTGGAGGCGCCAAATTTACATTCTATTTTCTCAGAAAAAAATGTTGCTTTATTAAATAAAAATTGCAAACTTTCCCTAGACTTGCAGACGGAGTTACGAATGGTGCCACAATTAATAAGCAATGAAAACAGGAAATTTAAACAAAAAACTGGACGTGCAACGCTGTCCTCCTCCCTCTAGTTGTCGTTGACTCTATTGACAGCCGGTATATTTCAAAATTGTTTGTTTACATGCATGTCACTTTTAAATTTTAAGAAATTTGTGCGGAAAATTTGCCAAAAACGCGAAAAAACTGATGACTAATTGATGGTGGCTGATGTCGGGCGATTTACGGCAGTTTTTTGACGATCAAAGACGCGATATTCTCAAGGAGAAGGCGCGCCAACAAGTGCTGGAAAGTTTGTGCCTAGAGGACGACAACAAGGAAAATGTGGAAAAGCCATCATTGCCAGAGGAAAAGAAGGTAATGGAGCTTTGACTGCGCCCCAATAAAGCTTCGAGCTGAGCCATCAGATTCTCAAGCACCTGCCAAGTGCCTTCAAAGCTTTCCATCAAAGATTTTTGCACATTTCAGCCCCTTGAGAATCCTCTCCATGGCTCCTTGAAGTGGAGCACCTCACTCCACTTGATCAGTGCATTATCTTTCCTAGCAGATCCATTATTCACATTTAACATTTAAGTAGTTATAAGTTGAGAGCGCTGGAAATAATCCCCAAAATGACCCTCTGCGGGGTCCCTGTGGGCCCCCCCATTCACATGCCCGGATCTGAAGGCCTTTTGCGGCCGGTCGCCTTGATCGGCCCAATTCTGCCGTGTTTCGACCTTGCCGGGTATTGATTGGGCAAAAGTAGATCGAGAACGCGGCGACCGCTTGCCCTACAGCGCCGCCAATGTGCCTTTTTAATCCTGCTAGGCCCTTAAGGGCTTTTCCTCTCTATTGCCCCAGTACATTTTTCAGACCCAAAGCTGGAAGACGACCCTTCACATGAACATTCTCTCTACACTTAGCAGGACAATTTCCCAAAAGGATCCAGACGCAGGTGCCCTGGAGTGGTTCAGGATCGTCGATCTGGAGATAGTGTTGAGGAAATCCGGCAACCTGGCAGGGTCGCGACCTCCTCTGGAAAACAGGCTCATCAGTCCTGTTTTCTCCCCTCCAAATCGGGACGCCATAGATTAGAATATCGCGCTGTTTGCCGTCTATACGCGATCCAGGAAAACGCACATTTAATCCCGCTCGTTCCCTAAAGAGGATCGCCTCTGAAGGTTCACCCTGTTGGGGAAAAGGGGGTCCCGTGTGCACGGCAGTGGGGAAGTTTTTGGTAACGGGAGGACGAGTTTCGGTTCGAGGTAAGGGTTGCTTCGGTTACATAATAGTTGGGTTTGTGGGGGTAGTTTTGGCATTTCCAGTCACTTTATGTATCCAGATGGTCCAGAAGTAGGGGATGGTTTTCAATTGGACACCTCGAGTCCAGTCTTAGGCGGTTTTCAGTGTGAGTTCAAGTTGGATATTTTTCGGCAAATTTACAATTAACACGGAGGAAAATTCGAAAAATCTAGAAAAATTTCAAAATAAATTTAGCGAAATTAATTATTTATTAAGTGCGGCAGCATAGAAGGAAATCAATTTTTTATTGATTGGTATCGGCAAATCTGCACCTCGAATGGTTCTTGAGAAATTAGTCATTAGAAGCTTCGAGACGCGTATTTTTCAATTTTCAGAAAATCGATTTTCCAATAAAATACTTTCTACTACGTCCACCTTCAGCTGTCAGCCACGATTATCTCAGCCTCTCGTGACTGACGAAATGTGTTGCCAACCTATCGATTCGGCTTTTTTCGGGCATTGTCTCGCTGTCATTAATCACTCGTAACCAATGCCGACTTTGCAGTGTTTCACCCCCTTTCACTCTGGTTTTTGCGTTGCAGAAAGTGCCTTCCGTTCTCGGGCCTCTGGATCTGACCAGGTGCTACGAACTCACTCTAGAGGAGAGGAAGCAGGCGCTCATCGACAGGCTTGCCAACTGTGACGGCCCCTTCTCCCACAGGTCATCGGTGAGTACGCACAGTCTGACCAATTAGATTCGAATCGGTCGCCACGTGTTACGTCGTACAAGGCCGAGGCCTAGTTAGTTGATTGTTTTCGCTCAGCCAAACAAAACGCGCAATTTATATAATTTTCCTTTGTTTGGATGCAGGCAGCATAGTCTAAAAGCGCCATTGCAAGGCATTTCCCGGTCGTCAATTGTTGAGCAGTGTATAGCCAGAGTGACAGCGCCGCCCCCATCAATAGCTTTCCCTCTCTTTTCAGTCACCGCTCTTAACAAAGGACGGACCTATCGGCGATTAATGGTTTATCGAAATACACTGCTCAACCCAAGTAATGGTTAGACTTGACGCTGTGATTTGCGGTTTTCTAGGCAGGTCGTCTATGGGAATTTTCAAAGGTTGGTTGGTAGGAAACCAAATTCCTATCGACAACTTCGGCTGAAATCCCCGAAAATCACTAATGCCTCAAAAATACTGTTGCCTACTTTTTTTTTTTCTTGCTACAGGATGAGGCGACGGGGTGCGGCAACTTGGGGAGCGGGGCACCCTTCGGGCTGCCGTCGTTCCGTCGCGGCGAGTACGCGCCCCCAAGTTACGTTCATCTGAGGGCGGCGCCCCACGAAGGCCTGGGCGAGTATGAGATCCGACGGGGCCTTGCGACCGAGCGGCCCAGGAGCTATTTGAGACACGGCGCCCAGGTACTGTGCGCCCGTTTTTCTCTGTCTAATTGCGCCCCCTCTAGCGTTGGCGCCATTCGCCTGGTTTCAGAGGGGCGGCATTAAAGAGGTGCCGACCGATCCGGTGGACTTGAAGTCGCCCAGGAGCGACCGCAGCACAAACACTGAGTTATTTGTCGATTCCAAGTCAGTTCAAACTGACATTGCAAGCATTAATAACGAACTAGTCGTAAGTAACTGGTCAAAGAAGGCTTCTGCGCTGTAAAAAGCTTGTTTTGTACCTAATTAATCACGTGGTGATGGGCAGCATTTCGGGGGGGAGTTCCTATAAAGCACAGATGACAGATATTAACGTAACGCCATCTCTGGTTATGTAGGTGCGGCATGACAGTGCAGGCCAGTACCAGGCGGGACACGAGGGCGCTGTAAGCTCGAGACGCACCGCAACCGACGATCTGGTCGACTTGGCGCTGCGCAGACCGCCCGCTTATCCGCACTGCGTCGATCAGCGCCTCACCAGCGCACAGAATGAAATCGTGCTGAGAGCGACCAGTTCGGCCAGCATGGATAAACCGAAAAGCATCCTGTCCAATAGGCGGACAGGCAGTCCGCGAGGTAACCCATCACGCCAAACAAACGTCAAAGTTTACTAAGACGGCTGATTTTCGTGACAGATCGGTATCCGTCGGAAGGGGGGCTCAGTTCGTCCTATAGTCCGGCCACCTACCTTGACGGGTTCAGCTATTCGGACCGCAGCGACGATCTGGAACGGGTAACTGGATCTGGATCGGGTCTGTTGGGATTTGGGATAACAATCGTTTTTTGCAGGAGCGGTTGAAACGTGAAGCGTATCAGCACGACTTGCGGTTGCAGATAGAGGAGAAGCGCCACCTGGCGGCCATGCGTGAGGAGCAGGAGCGACGCGAGCGCGATCTAGAGAACCGACGGCTTGAGCAGCAACTGATGCGGATGCGTGAGGAGCAGTTTCAGGAGGAGCAACGCAGACAGCGCCGTAACGAACTGGTAGGCGAATGACGTGTTGACATTGACAAACAGTCAATGAACGTGTTGTGTTTCCAGATGCGTCGTCACAGTGACGACATGCTGCGGCGCAAAACAGAGCTGCACGAAATGCAGCGCCCCTGGCGGCGCCACGCCGATTCTGAAAGCGCCGACTTGGATTCACTGGGCCTGAGTAGTGGGGGGTACGCCGGCCCTGGCTACTCGCCGCCCGTCAGCAGGAAAACCCCCGTTTCTCCCTACTCTTCCTCTTACAATGTGCCACCCACCTCTGTGTTCCCCGACTCTAGTGCTAGTAGGTCAGTAGCGTCCCTCTGCGGCTGGACTGTGATTCCATGTGCGTCTCATTTAGATACCAGGCAAATCGTTTCGAATCCTCTTCTTACCCGAGCGGGATACTGCGCAAACCCGAGGGCAGTGCGCTGCGCCGGATGGACGCTGCTAATTCGTACGACACTGTGCCGCTGCCTCGCGGCCATCGCTCAAAGTTCGACCGCTTTGACTCGCTCAGTCGAATCGACTCGCTCAGTCATCGGCTCGAGACGATGAGCGTGCGCGATGGATACAGCAGTGACTTGACCGATGTGCAGCGCAGGTCTAGACAGTTTCTTATTTCAGAACTTAAAACTTATAAAGAGAACATTTCAGGCACAGCGCGACGCAACAGGACCTGAGCCTGTCTAGAAGCCCGAGACTGCGGCGCCGCAATTCTTCGTCGCGTTTCGAGGAATCGCTGCCTGTGCCGTTGCTAAAGGCGCGCTCCCCTGTAGCTAAGGAGCTGCGCAACGCCATTCCGTTCAGCTCGCACAGACGGCCCGAGGAGCGATGGCAGGTAAGGGAGAGTGGTGAGGGCGTGGACCAGATTCGGCATGAGCGACTGCTTCAGATTGGCGCCGGGCAAAAGAGCAACTTGCTCCCGTCGTCGCCCGTCGGCTCTCGAGGTGGCATTTTAACTCAGTTGGGTTCCATTCGAGCGCAGCTGCAACGCGAGCAGCTGCGTATGGACGAGACGCTACGTAGGCGAGGGTTGCTGCGCACAAGAACAACGGAGGATTACTGACCCCACGGGTAAGAGAGCCGGCGGCTGCGCCGACCGATGCGCTAGCCTGTTTTGCTGTTGCAGGAACCTGCACGTTCTTATGACCCAAATCAATCAGCAGGCGCTTCAGTTAGTCGATCGTCAATTCGTATCACATCGATTCTCCGCGAAACAATATAGCCCCCCCACTTCGAATAGCTGTTTTATATTCTATTACATTGTTAGAGTTTGTCTTTATATTTATATATTAATTGAAATCTATGAGAGGAGGTTTAGAGATAATAGATAACGTTACCAGTTCCAAAATACTGATTTATAAGGCTATATCTAGCTATATCACATGGGAGTTTTAGTAACTGGGGCCGTCATCCAAGTTGTCGTCCTCCCCGTCATTCTCCTCCCCATTGTCGAAGTAGTTGCTGGCGTAATCAGTGCCATCATCCATTTCTTCGTCCTCTGGGGTTTCTTCCAGTAGATCCTCCTCGCCACCCTCCTCCGCCTGGCCCTTTACAGGGCTTTTGCCCTTGTTCTCTTCCAGTTTTTCCAGAGTTTTCAGCCTGGAACAGACGCAGATTAGTAACGACTGCACGGTCTTTTCTTCACAAAACTCACTTTTCCTGTACGTTGACGGATTTGTTGGCGATTGGCACTTTTTTCAGCTTCCGGGCCAAACACTTCGGCCGCAGTTCGGCAGGTAGCAGACTCCAGTCGTACTTTTCTTTGGCACTGGGCAGCTGCGCTAGCAGCCGGTCAATCTCCTGATTGTGAGGGTTATTTTCTTTGTAGGGCATTTTGAGATAGGCGGGCGACAGTTGCATGCGATCTATGAAGTCTTGCCGTAGCAGCAACTGGTAGTCCATGTCTTCAGATTGCTAAAGTAGGCAACAATGAATTTGTTTGAGAGTTTTTGCGAAGAAAACCGAACTTACCGTGAGCGGCACGGGGCGCCGCTCCATTAGGGGGTAAAGTGCAGGCGGTTGCGTCACGAGGGTGGGTATCTCGTTGGTCATCCCCAAGCAACTTACCTGTTCCTTGCTGAAAGACCTGCTCATCCCACCTGCAAAAGTGCACATTCTACGACTGCTCGCCTGGTAGTCCACTGCAACTTACCTCGGCCTCCGCCTCTACCGCGATTCATTATAACTAATTTACTGATTGATGATTTGGAGCTTTTTCAGTTTGCCTCTCAGGGGCTGTTCCTCGTCTAGTTGCGCCAGAAAGGCCTCCTGGATACCAGGTCTTTGTTATCCAAAACGGCAAAAGCGGTACTCAGACTTACTCACCCGGTCGTAAATCACTTTAATGATCAAGCTGCAGCTGGGGCACTTGGCTACCTCTTCGCCTGCGAATAAATCTTCCTGCGAACACATGGAAGTCAACAGAATTCAGACCCAATGCTATTTTTGAGGTTACCCTAGTAATTTCGAATCTATCTCCGCAAGGGCACGGGAAGTAGTAAGTCTCCTCCTCCAGGTCGTACTGAAAGTCTTCGATCTCAATTTCGTCGTGAAAAACACTCATTGCACCACAGGACGAGACACACAGGGTCGCGTGGCTTCAGGGTTGGTTGGCTAAATGAGGGTTGGGGTGAGGTGAGGGTGAAATTTAAATATGCCCGACATTTTTCTAGAAATGTCATTCAGCGATCATCTGGCAACGTCGCTTGAGGCTGGGCAGTTTTTGGAAATTTTTCAAATTTGCAGACGTCCTGCAGAACACTGGAGGAACAAATGGCAGAAGCCGCTTATCTAAGAATGTTTTTTGTATGATAATTGCGAAATAAGTGTGTAATTTTTGTTGAAATAAATAAAGACTTTTACAAGAATCTCATCAGTTTTTTTTAACAACTTTTTAACACAATTTTAACTTTTTAACACAATAGAAGCAAAAAAAATTTGAATGGCAAAACGAAATTTTTATTTGTATCGGGGCAACAGCATGTTTACGGAGGTGGCGAGCAGATATCAGGAGCAGGAGTTTAACGTTACGTAATTTTTTACGTGGGTCTAGTAGCTCTCTATTAGTCAGATTTGAATGGCAAAACGAACTTTCTATATGTATCAGGGCAGCAGCATGTTTAAGGAGGTAGCGAGCCCAAATCAGGAGCAGGAGTTTAACATTACGTTATTTTTTATGAGGATCTAGCAGCTCTCTATTTGCAAAATTTGAATGGCAAAACGAAATTTTTTCTTTGTATCAGGGCAGCAGCATGTTTAAGGAGGTAGCGAGCCGATATCAGGAGCAGGAGTTTAACGTTACGTTATTTTTTATGTGGGTCTTGTAGCTCTCTATTAGTCAGATTTTAATGGCAAAACGAACTTTCTATATGTATCAGGGCAGCAGAATGTTCAAGGAGGTAGCGAGAATATCAGGAGCAATGGAGAGTTTTCGCACAGTTTCACTGTAAATTTCAGTCGTTCGACGATAAATCGATTTGTATCAGGGCAGCAGAATGTTCAAGGAGGTAGCGAGAATATCAGGAGCAATGGAGAGTTTTCGCACAGTTTCACTGGAAATTTCAGTCGTTCGACGATAAATCGATTTGTATCAGGGCAGCAGAATGTTCAAGGAGGTAGCGAGAATATCAGGAGCAAGGGAGAGTTTTCGCACAGTTTCATTGGAAATTTCAGTCGTTCGACGAAAATTTGATTTGTATCAGGGCAGCAGAATGTTCGAGGAGGTAGCGAGAATATCAGGAGCAATGGAGAGTTTTCGCACAGTTTCATTGGAAATTTCAGTCGTTCGACGAAAATTCGATTTGTATCAGGGCAGCAGCATATTTTAGGGGATAGAGGTGTGTAGGTAAAAAAATCAAACAATAAAAATGGAATTAAATCAGTTTTATTAGGCAAATAAATACAAATAATTATTACTATTAATATTAACTAAAGCACTTTAACTGCACTTTCGATGATCCTTCGCAGAGCGATTGATTCCTATTGACTCGTTGTGATGACGCATGCTTGTCGAGAACTGGACAACTGAAAAAAAAATGAAGAAACTGTAATTATGTAATGAAACTGTGAATATTATCAAAATCCATTCTCAAAGAAAACTACATACGGGGTGTTTCTTTAGAGAGGATTTCACGATGTATAATAAGAAAAAACTGAAAAATGATCTAATAGAAGTGAAACTTACCAAAAAAATTTTGGTTCCAAATCCATCTCAGTAATTGTCGGCAACACTGACGGGGAATCTGCAAAAAATACAAACTCTTACAAATGTTACAATGGCTTTATCCACCTATTAATGTCTTTGAATGTATCTGATAGTGGTGGCATTCTGGCAACGTCGTAGCTGACTGTCAAAGTGACAAGGGGGTAAACCTCCCCCTTGTGGTGGTCAGAGTCCCGCTTAATTTTGATGTGAACACAGTCGGTAAAGAAGATTTCTTCGGCGCGCAGTGGAATTTCGAGTCTAGTGGAAAGCACCCACTGGGCAAAAGCGACAAATAGCATTCCACAGGCTTAATTTGCAGTTTCCAATCTATAACCTCTGTGATCTGTGCACTCCACTGACGTTCACCTGTCACTTTCACCAAAATAAGGGAAACGTCGCTTCATGTCCAGCGAAGCTCCTTGGTTTTTGGGGCCGCGGCGCCCATTCCTTTAGTGACCTCACAGCAGTTCCAAGGCGTTCGAGTGGGAAAGAAAACGGGCGCCAAACGAGCCCAACATGACTACCGAGGAGAAATTCAATGCGGCTGTTAACGTTATTCGAAGTCTGCCCAAAAACGGTGAGTGCTGCACTTCCATATCAAAGAAATTGCGCTGGAAATTACGCAGACCTCAATACGAGCGACCCAATTAGCTTTACGGTGCTCCCATGCGCCTTATTTCTCATCAACTACATCTTAATTACGATCGGGCAAGGGTCAAGTGCTGCTTAATTGTCCACTGAGTCGTAGTTTCAAGCCTTCATATCAATATCAGCCCCTTTAGAGGCAACTAAACTAATTAGAGATGCATTCATGATCTAGTAAAAGTAAGCCCTCAGGGCGCAGGCCTAGTTTGCAACAAAAGCCCATGTTAAATGCCTTCTGGTTATCATGTTTGTGGTTGTGTAATGTCTTCAGGCTATCGCAGTGATATAACTGATGTTTTGCCGATCATTCCAAAACAAGTATGTCAAGGATGGCTGGAAAAACAAAAAAAGCGAATCTAATTAGGCGGTTTTGTTTATTTATACTCTCCGTGAAAGTCGCCGCAATGATGTTGTTTCGTGTGGAAACTATGCAATTATTCCCATTGAAGTGAAAGGTAAATGTGCGTTTTCAACCGGTTTCTCTAACCGTTTTTACCACATTTCTTCGGCACAAAACCGATTGAATTGAAATGGCAATGGTGCAACCAATGTTCATCCAGTTCTGAGCCCATTATTGGGCCCATAAGCAGCCGCTGCCATGGCAACCAAATCCGCTCGGGGCCACTTTGGTTGCACCATGGACCTGGCAATACCTAGGCACTTTTTCCCATTTTGTAGGCTCCTATCAACCGAGCAATGAGTTGATGTTGCGCTTTTACGCCTGCTTTAAGCAGGCGACTTTGGGGCCGTGCTCGGACGCGCGGCCCGGATTCTGGGACTTGGTTGGTCGCGCCAAACACGACGCCTGGAAGCGATTGGGCGACATGAGTCGCAACGACGCCATGACGAAATACGTTGACGAACTGCATGCGTAAGTCAAGTTTGCGACTTCACTATTTCAGGCACAGTCCAACTAAGCTAGTTTTGGCGCCGTAGAATCGTGGAAACGATGAGCTACTCGGATAAGGTGGCCAACTTTCTGGAAGCCCCCACCAACGAGCTGGACGGCATTAACTTGGACGACTTGGAGCTCGTGGCGGGGGACGTGCTGGAGAAGGTGCGCTCGCAGCCCAACTCCCCGCTAGGTAGCCAGCTTCGATCCAACTGCTTTCGCTCGATAACCGAGTTGTTTCAGCTTCAAGGGAGAATTCTCCGATCCGATTCATCTCGAGCATCTCGTCCTCCCGCTCCACGTCGCCCAGTCTGCGCGAAGAGGAGTCGGATGATGAATACATCGACACCATCGAAGTGCCCATCGACACCAAAGGCTGGAGCGAGGAGAAGACGTACATTCCAAATGGACAGGCCTTCCAAGAGGAGACTTCCAAGACTCAGCATGTTTCCAGATCACGGCAGCGCGCTCATCCGCATCTGGTGGACATCTCAGTCGACGTGGCTAAAACAATCGAATGTCTGAAGGCTGACGTCCATCGCCTAACCAATCAGGTTAGTGCAGTGTTTCCTCAATTGCGATGTTGTTTTATATTTTATTTTACGATTAAAAAACGATTTTGGTTTCTACACAGATGAACAGTCTGGAATTGTCCAATGCAAAGGCGCTGGTGCGACGGAAAGGCTTTTTCTCTGGCCTACAGCCTCAACTTGTGGTTTTCCTGCTTCTCTGGCCTTTCCTAGCTAGTTTTTTAGTGAATCGATGGGTGCTAAAGAAGTAGTCTTAGCGTAGCCTAGCGGTGGCAGTGATATTAAGAGAATTTTTATTTTGTCTGTTGGTTTGTTTGTCTATCGTACGTTTATAAGGTGTATATTTTATTATTGTTGTTTTAAGCAAGTGAGTCTTGGTTGTAAATTCTATTTTATTCGGGCCCAAAGACCAATTTTGTTTTTCCATTTTTTTGTGTTGTTTATTTTTTTATTGTATCCTAAAAAATGAACGGGATTTACATTAAGTAACTTGAACAAAATAAACGTGGTTTTATTAAATAGTGTTTAACTTAAAGGCCAGTGCTGAATCCGAAAGGCAACGTTTTACTTTCATGCTTAATTCAATTAAAAAAAAATTAACTAAGTCCACATTCTTCGTCCTTGTTCGTTGATGGCTGCCTTGTCTAACCAGTTACATCCATTCTGACGTTTCAACGTCAGACAATGTGAGGTTACGGCAGTCCCATTGTTTTTCCTTTGGTTTTATAACAGATCTGCCCCCAAAACAAATCACCACTGATTACTGCTGTCGCTGGCAGTTTAGGTTGTGAAAAGGATGCGTTGCCCGCTCGCAGTGATCAGCTTGACTGCAGCAAGTTGTAGTGCATCGATCTAGGGTTGTGTCAGTGGAGGCCCCTTCCAATGCCCCGCATTGGCAAAAAGGGCGCCCGATGACTGTTCTGCACCAGAAAACGATGTGCAATGATATCGAAAAGGACGAGATCGACCGGCTGCGGTCGCAAGACCGCGCCA
This sequence comes from Dendroctonus valens, assembly GCA_024550625.1. Classification (NCBI taxonomy): domain Eukaryota; kingdom Metazoa; phylum Arthropoda; class Insecta; order Coleoptera; family Curculionidae; genus Dendroctonus; species Dendroctonus valens. The sequence goes on along the minus strand of JAJTJO010000599.1, from coordinate 948,410 downwards.
CTCTCTGCGACATTGTGGGCTTTGTCGTCTCCATTATCAGTCACTTGGCCGATGTGGTGACCGATTGCAACCTGGCCTACCAGTACTATTTGAACGACAACATCGGCTACTTCTTTGCCACTCTGGGCTTTATCCTAATCCCGGCTGTAATCAACACGGGCTTCAGCCTGCGAATGTACGTGCTGGACCCGGACAATAACCATCGCAGCAAAACGCTGACCAAGAGATTCACCAAGAGGCGCGTGCTGTGCGTGATGGTGCTGGTCTTCCAACTGGCCCCAGTCCTCAGGTACTTCGACGCCTTGCAGTACGCCATCAAGTCGAAAAAGGCTGAACAATCGGGCGACCAGGAGAACCAGAGGAAGTACTACGAGCTGATGGTGAAGGAGGACTCGGATGTGGCGCTTCTACGGGTGCTTGAGTGCTTCTTGGAGGCGGCGCCCCAACAGATCCTGCAGCTGACCATCATTTTTTACACCCATGGAAAGGACATCAACAACACCCTCACATGTAAGTTGCCATAGAAGAAACTGGCATGGAAAACACTGACTGTCGTGAGTTTTACCCAGTTGTCCACCAGCTGTTCTCCATTGGGACTTCCTTTGTCAGCATGGCCTGGTCGATGGCTTCCTATCAGCGCCTGCTGCGCGTCTCCCTGAAGACGAAGCACAACATTTCCTGGCCGGCCACCATAGTTCAGTTCATGTGGCACTTTCTAGTCACCGGTAGGAGGATGGAAATGTCCAAAACTCCCCCATTAATCGTTTGGCGTGTGGTAGTTTCCAGGATTCTGTGCATCAGCGTCATTGCCTCCATCTACCCAGTGCACACGATCCTCGTCCTGGTCTTCCACTGGTTCGTTATGACAATCTGGCTCTCTGCCACCAGCTCCGAGAACAACTTCTGTGATCACAACAAACTCTACGACTTTTTGTTTTACTCGATTTTCGGCGCCGTCTACATCTTCACTCAGGTTAATTCAATTATAACACTAACAAGGCTTCTGCTCGGCTAAGCGAGTTCTTCTTCAGGTGGTGTTGGTGGAGGGCCCCACTTTCCTCAAGTACCTCATCTTCTACGGCATGCTCTTCGGGGAAAACACCCTGGCCAATGTGCTGTGGATTTGGAGCGCCGGCGACGCACTCCAAGGCACCCTCTACTATCGCCCCATCATCTACCTGAACATCATCCCCTTTGTGGTGGGGATCATTTTCATGCTGCTCTACTACAAGGTGTTCCACCCCAGCACCGGCTACAACAGGCAAAGGGTGGCGGCCAGCAGCAGTTAACACTAATCACTTGGCGTCGTCGCGCACATTTCATGCTCAATCAAGTTGAATTTGAAGACAAGCCGCTGGCGGACTTAAAGTCTTATTTCGTCAATTCTCGCGCTTTTTTCAACGATTGCGATATTTATTGTTAACGCTCGCCCCCACACGATATCGATTAATATTTATTTGTGTAGGTTTAGGAGTGTGTCTTTGGCTGTTGTGATATTTTTAGTCTAATTTATCAGTGTTCTTTAGATAGATAGAAGCGAGTTAAGGCGATTTGGGGCCTTAGAAGCAGAAGAGAAACGCAGTCTGTTCAAAACACTTCCCGGTTATTCGATAGTTAAATATATACAATATATTTTATATAAGAACAAAGGTCTACAACAATTTATCGATGCGTATTGTCGTCTATTTATCAAGTTTTTTGGATTTTTCAATAAAAACCAATCAGTTCGGCAACGTTTCCTTTTCCAATCCGCCAGGCATCAGTTTCCGCAAAATCCCCACTCTTACAGAGTTAATTCTGATTGATAATATACAGGGTGAGCAAACTTCCGAAGGGACTAAACGCCATAATTGTGAAACGCTCAAAATTAGCACAGAATGACCCGATTTTGGACGTTAAAAGAACGAAAAAAACGCGAAAAAAATGATCTGAACGGCCCTTGCTCTGGCTGAATAACAAATGGAACATCAACTTGTTACATATTTATTAGCCTAGAACGAAGAACCTCTGGCAAAATTCCAGATCAAAATATACATAAAAAAGGGTCACACTAATAAAAAAAAAACAATGATTGGCGAAACTCTCAAAGCAACCGCGATAAAGACGGGTTTGGGGGCGGTCAATAGCCGTAGCCCCCTGTATACCCACCCCATTGGTTATAACTACCATAGGCGCCCCCCTGGGGATATTGCCAGTTTGGGTACTGGTACTGCTGATCGCCCGCTGTAAACACACATTGGTGTAAACGCACACTTAAGGCTTTGAATAAGAGGTGTGACTTACCCTGGCCGTACTGCTGGTAGTTGTACTGTCCCTGTTGGGACCCCGAGTAATTGTAGGCAGCTGGAGTCGACGAGGTTCCATAGTTGTAATTGCCGTAAGCCTGCGCTTGGGAGCTGGAGGACTGCGGCGTTTTCTCCTTCTTGCTGGCAGACGCCGAAGCGGCGTCGCTCTTGCTCTCCTTCTTCTTCGCCGCCTCCTTGCTCAGCTTCTGGAACTTCTGGCACTGGTCGAAAGCAGTTTGCACTGACTGAATGGCCGTGCCGAAATCCTCCAAGTATTCCAGCTTTCTTTGCGAGAACAATGCCTTCTGATCAGCGTCCGCACTGTCCTTCTCCAAGAACTCGTCGATCACCTCACACACCTCCTCCTCCTTAATGTTCTCCTTCTGCAGCGTAAGATCGACCAGCTGCAGGTACAGGCGTGGATTGTTGGCATCCTTGCTAATGGCAAGCTTAAGAATCTCCTGCGCCTTTTCAAAGTCTTTCAATATCCTCAGGCAAAAGCGGGAATACTTGATGGCAATGTTGCTCGAAATCATTTTGTTTTTGGAGTTGGTGATGTAGTGCTCGAACAGTTGGCCACATTTCTCGAAATCCTGACGTCTTCGTTCCAGATTGATGCGCCTGTAGGCCACCTGAAGCACATTCGGCACTTGCTTTTCCAGATTGACCAGGATTTCGGCCGCTCGGTTGATGTTGCCGACTGTCTCTTCGAAAATCGCCCATTGCAAATGCAAGTTGGGTTTCTTCAAATGATGGATTGTACATGCTCTTTCGTAAATGTCGCGGATTTTCGGCTGCAGTTCTTTATCCTTGATTCCCTCCAAGTAGTGGACAAACTGAGGACAAAGATTTAAAATACGATGAGCCAGTCGTTTAACCAACGACTAACAAAAACTGGACTTTTTTGAAAGCCGCCGCAAGAATTCTGGGAGCTTCACTACTTACCTTGGTCCAAAAGTCCTCGTATAAAGCGCACGCGATGAGACAGCGCTCGAAAAGAACGATAATCCGTGTGCGATCGCCCTGTTCTATTTCAAAGTCCAGGTAATCTTGCCAGTTCTTCAGCTGGCATCGCTCCAGTGGTTTTACGTGGAAATATGGGCGCTTGATCTGGAATGAAGAACAGAAAATCGCTTTAGCACCTGCCATTTGACGGTTTAGGCCCTTATTGGTTTTAATTCGAGATCAGATGGCCTCTGCGAAGCTTCTTCAACGTGATTAAGAATTGCGCTCGCCTACACTAGACTGGAGCGCAATTTTCGGATTTTCTCATCATTTTTATTTATTTTATAGGATTGCTGGGCGCGACTACCCCAAGCTGCTTACCCCTTCTTCGAAGTTCCATCGGGCCGTCACTGCGTTAACGGTGTTTTTGTGAATTTTTCTCCGAATGGACACGATCCTCTCCTTGATGCATTTCGTCTCCTCCTCTGTTCTGAAATTCACACAATAATTGACCATTTCATTCCCTCACATACGGATAAAACTGACGAAACTTCTCCCAAACCTCACACTCAGGACCTCAATGTTACAAAAGCACCACACGTCGTTTGCTTTGGGAGAACTTAGTCCAGACAATAAGCAAATCTATCACTAACGTATAAAGCTTGGAATCTTCATCCCCGGGCGGTAAATCGGCGTTATCAGCAGCCTTTTCTTCGCTTTTGAGCAAAGAGCGCACCTCCTTCCGCAGCGCCATAAACTCGTCCATATCCAGAATCTTGCTGGGATTGTTAGCAGAAACATGCTCTTGAAAATTATCGAAATGGCTGGTGTACCCTTGGGTAGGGGTAACTAGCAGCCGATCGAAAATTCCCGTCACTTTATGCAGCCTCTTCCCATCAGTCTCCCACTTGATGTAAGAGTCCCAAAGCCTATCTGAGCGAAACTCCAAACCGCAGGCCGCCAACGCCCGCTCAAACTGCGATCTAAAACCAATTAATCAATCGTGATCAATCAATCAACCCCTCAAAAACCTGAAAAATCCTACCTGACGTATTCTTCATCCTCGCCCTTGGTGGCTTTAACATAGGTGATGTAGTGAATCCATAGGTCAACGGATAGGGGGATGGCTTTAAGCCCCCGCTCAAACACCTGATATAACAAAAGCCCCAAAAGAGGCGAATTAGTCGGGGTTGTTCCAACAGGGCAGCAGACCACGCGAAGCACCGGCGGCCTCTTAAACTGCTCAAACTTTCTGAAATTTCGACTTTAGGCAAGTTCCCAACAAGCGCCAGGGCCAACGGTTGCAACCTCCGATTACAGTAAAAATAAGGGCAAGTGGCCGCCCTTTCAGAAGGCGCCCGGGGGTCCAAAAGGGCGGCCTTACAACTAGTTAAAGCACATGAACATTTTTTTCAGTTATATTTTGCACTTTGGTCTGGACGTTGTTCATTTGCAGCTGGAGATGATCCTATCTAAAGCTGTTTTGGGGCGCGCGAACCGGGTCGAGTCCGCCTAGATATGGGGGGTGGCTGAAAGCTTGCGCCTGCAGGCTTTGTGAATTGGACGTTGACTTGCCGGAGGCACAAACTTTCAGCCCTGCCTGTAAATGAGCCGACATAAAAAATGCATAATCAAAGTACAGAAAATTAATCCTACAGTATGTAAAAGAGGGACATTTCAACCGTTGGCAGGTGATTTGAAAAACAGGTGACACTAACCGCCTAAAGCCCCATCAAGCAAAGCAATCAATTTCGGGCCGCCCGCGTCGCATAGTCCGAGCCTCAATCCTGAAAGGAAGCTGGTTTAAACATGATTACAATATCGCACAGCTGTATGTGAACCTAAACTTAAGTAGATCATATCTAATACATGTAAATATTTGCCTTAGCTGAAGAAAGCCTTACATTTTGGTCGACTCGGTAGCGAGTCTAGACACGAGACAACGCTACCACAAACACACTTGGCCAGTCCCATTAGCCGCTTTCCACTGATCTGCACCTGCATGGCTCTCCTGCCGAGTCCACTTAGCCCCAAACAACCGGACTTAATTAATTAATTTACAATATTTGCATTTACTAGACTAACAGCAGTTGATAGTGTAAAGACAATGTGATTTATACAAAGTATAATATTTGACAGCACTATTATAAGACTGTTGGTAGCCGGGTGGCCCGGAGAGAGCTGTGGGTACCAAAAACAATCAGTTTAACGAAGAAACGGTGAAAGGGGCGCTCGGGCTTTGTCGGGCTGCCGCAAGGGTACCCAGCGTGGCAGCTAACACGCACTTTGGCGCGGAAAATGCCACATTCCCCCTAATTCAGTGCCTTACATCTCAATGTAACGTTACAATACACCGTATAAAAGTCAGGGTAAATCACAATTCAAACGCACCGGGTGTCTTCGCCTGGAAATATCACTGCTAATAGCTTCAACTAAAACTACACTGTTCACCATATGGCCACTGGGGGGGAGAATGCGCCATTTCAAGTCCGAAACTCTCGAAAATATCAGAAAAATTCACCCCCCGAGCGAGATCAAGCAACGCTGGGAAAGCCCTAGCAGCCCCCCAATACATTGCTCGAGGCCTTTAAAGTGATTGGTGACTAAAATAAACTGCTATTTCAATTGATTGAGAACGCTCTACGTACCTCTTCGCACTTCTTTTTGTTTCCCTTCCGTTTTTCGTAGTCAGCATACTTTCGCCAGTAGCCGTAGCAGTAGGGGTAGTGCGACAGGAAGGCGTCATAGGCTTCACGAGCTGCCTCCATATCGCTCTGAGAAGGAAATGCGGCTTTAAACAAGGGCGGGGATAAAGAAGGCAACAACTCACTTCCTGATCAACGTACTGCAGCAAGCACGTCCACCCTGTGAAGTCAGTGGGGTCGTCATTGACTGCTTTCCAGTACTTGTCCAATTCGGGTAGCTTTTTCGGATTGGCTGGCTTGGTGTCCGCACCTGAATGAATGCATTATAAACCAGAATATTCCTGATTTTTCTCAACTAACCGTCCTTATCCTTGTCGTCTTTCTCCTCTTTTAGCTTCTTCGGCGGGGCCTCGTTCTCGGAAGTCGGCGAGGTGGGATCATAGCCAGTCTCCGACAGCTTTCTCTTGCCGTCTTTTTTCGATGGCAGAGTCAGCTCATCTTCTTCTTGGTCTTTTTTGGTGGCAGGCAGCTCGTCTTCAGATACAACCTAAAAACTCAATTTTAGTCCACATTTGGAGAGTTTTTGGCGCAATTTACCTCAGTGTCGGCTGGCAGCTCGGCTCTTTTAGGCCCTGGCAACTCCTCGTCTGATACTTCTTCAGTTTCGGGCACTTTCACTAAGGGGACCCCTGGTAATTCATCATCAGATATGTTTTCAGCTTCTGGATCTCCGTTCTAAATAACAACCGGCTTCAGTAGTAGTGCCTTATCAGCCAGGTGGCTTTCATACCTGTCTCACTACTGCCTCCTTTGTGTCTTCGATATCCATTTTCTCGTCCTGCTCCATTTCTAACACAGTGCTCAGTTCGGGCGCATCCCAGTCGTCTCTAACTTTTTCCACCACTTCTTGTTCCTCGTTCGTGGGTTGCTCTTCCTGGCCGCTTGGCTCTCCAGCAGTTTCTTCTTGATCTCCCTTTGCCCCGTTCCCATCGCCTGTTGCTGTTTCGTCGTCCTCAACCAATAGGGAAATCTGATCCCCCATTGACGGTGGAGTATTCTGCTGCCTGACTGGGCTTTCAGCGGCTGGTTCAGGAGTCTTCAGCTCCCGCTGAGGTTCAGGAGTACTCAGCTCCCGGAGAGGTTCAGGTGTCTTCTGCTTCCTCACTGGAGACTGAAGGGCTTTCGCTGCCTCCTCTGGAGCATTAGCAGGCTCACCCAATAAAGTCAGGTCGTTCATCACCTGCAACCCACCTCATTAAATTCCATCAAGTTTCTCGACCTTTTAGCCGTACCACTTGAGGGCTCGTCGGGGTGTTGTGAGGGTTGTTCTCGTCGCTGTTGACTACTTCTTCTTCCTGTGAAGTCCGCGTAGCCTGGGATATCTTGCGAACTTTGGCCTGCCAAAGGAAACAAACGGCTTTAGCAAGTTTTCAAGAGTGTGAAGGGCACCTTACCTTCCTCTCTGCTGTCTCAATTTGCTCCAGTTCTTCATCTTCAGACACCCCGACCAGCTTCTTGCGAAGCTTGCGGCTGAGAGGTTTCGAATTGCTCTTGGGTTTGACCGGCGTCTTCACTGCTCGGCCAGAGCGGGTTTTGCGAACTGAAACAAGCAGAATATGGGGCTTCTTCAACACGAGCCTTAATAAGGACAACTCACTAGAACCACTGTTATCCTCCATGTCTGACATGCTGCCAAATCCTGCCGAAGCTATGGGATTAAGATATTATTTAGTATTCAATGCTCAAAGTAATAAATGAGTGAGTCTTCAAGAAACCAAACTCATAGGGCATGAAGCGTTGGCTCAAAAAAACATGGCCGCCAGTCGGATGTCAAACAATAATAGGGATTTTCTGCAGCTTAGGCTGCATGACATGCAGCCTTATGGCGGCGATGCCAGATGTTACACGATTTGTGAGGAATTTGCTCGAAACCCCGAAAGTTGAAGCCAGGTAATTTGCAGGATTCAATGCGAAAAGCTCCCAGATGTCCCTGGGCAGATTAGGGCTATTTATAAGTTCCCGATCGTGAAAGTTAAACATTGCAATCGTTGAAGCCGACAGCGTGGATTTTGGGACTGATGTCAGTAGTGTCACTGCCCCTCTTTACTGTCACCCAATTATTGTCACTGTCAGGAAAGTTGTCCAAAAAAAATCATCAAATTCCCATAAAAATTTGCAGTTTGTGCCTCTTTCATACGCGCAGAGTGGTAGGCAAAATCTCTTTATGTAACCAATGATGTTTTCGTTACAAAACCAGAACCAGGTAAGTGCTTATGGCGTGCTGGGAGTTGTATTATGTTTAGAGCCCCTTTCAGGCCTTTGCAACTCTGACCCAGATCAGTGCCAAAGTCACGACCACGCCGGGCTCGTTTTTTCGCAAAAAACCCCACTCGAAACCCAAGCCAGCCGACCAGAGGCTGTGCACTGACAGTTTTACCGAAACATTGCACAATTGCGACTTTGCCTTTGCCAAGCACCTGAACTTATCCTCACTGCTCAACCGACCCTTCCTAAACAACTTTCATGTGTCCTTTGTGTCGAATGAGACGTTTTTCGAAAACAAGCATGGATTTGCAAAGGGGGAGCTAACTAGCCATTTACCCACACTAGTGGTGCGCAGCTCAGCCAAGAATGTGCTGGTGCCGCAAGGTTTCTACCACCAGCTCGTCCAAGGGCTGCTCACTGAAAACAGATTCATTTTTAACATCCAAACCAGAGGGTTTAAGACTGACCGGAGCATTCAGGCTGAGCTGGAGCGTAACCCGACCATTATGAGTAGGTTGAAGAACAACTTGGCTGGCGGCTCCAGCAATGATTTGGGGGGTAAAGTGCCCTTGAGGAACGTGGGCGCGACCGATGCGGAGCAATTGAAGAAAATGCTCAACACTGAAGAGTCGAACTTGACCGAGCACGAGAGACAGAGCCTTAAAATTGCCTTTGCTGAGGGATATCTGGCGGGCAACAGTGGCGGAGGCAAGACGGCGAAAGCCTCCAAGTACTTCCGAGTAGTCCAGCAGGTGTTAACTATTGCAATTTTCTTTGCGATTGTCGTCAGCTTGATGGCCAGCGCAAACGGCTCAGTATTCAGGTGAGGAACTCCTGGACATTATTGGTGAGAGCGAACGCAAAGTAAATGTGGTTTAGAATCCAGTTGGGAAACCAAGTGGAAGTGGACCCGGAAGAAATCCACGTGACCTTCGACGACGTGAAGGGAGTGGACGAGGCGAAGCAGGAGCTAAAAGACGTTGTGGAGTTTTTGAAGAATCCCGATAAGTTCTCCAACTTGGGGGGCAAGCTGCCCAAGGGGGTGCTGTTGGTGGGACCACCAGGTAAAAGTCCAACTCCCTAGACTACCTTCATTCTTCAACTTCTATAATGCAGGCACCGGAAAGACCTTACTGGCCAGGGCCGTGGCTGGGGAGGCAGGGGTGCCTTTCTTTCACGCGGCTGGGCCGGAGTTTGACGAAGTCTTGGTAGGTCAGGGAGCGAGACGCGTCAGAGACCTGTTCAGTAAGTCCTGCCTGCTTAAATGAACCGCACACTGTACAAGTCCCTGTATTAAATCAGAAGCGGCAAAGGAACGCGCCCCTTGCGTGGTCTTCATCGACGAAATCGACTCTGTTGGCTCGAAGAGAACTAACAGCGTCCTCCACCCGTATGCCAATCAAACAATCAACCAATTGCTAACCGAAATGGATGGGTTCCACCAAAATGAGGGCGTCATAGTTTTGGGGGCGACCAATCGCAAAGAGGATCTGGATCAGGCCCTACTGAGGCCTGGCAGGTTCGATGTGGAAGTGAGTTGGAGGCGAAAGCCCCTTCCAATATTGGCCTTATCAACTGCTCTAAACTAGGTGAGAGTGCCGAGGCCAGATTATACCGGGAGAAAGGAGATTTTGGGGTTGTATTTAAGCAAGGTGCTTGCTAAAGGAGTGGATCTGGAGCTGTTGGCTCGAAGCACGACAGGCTTTACTGGAGCCGATTTGGAGAGTATGGTGAATCAGGCCGCGTTAAGGTGGGCGCAGTTTGGGGAAGATTGAGCCAATAATAGTCGGGGGGGACGGGGAATTTTTAGGGCTGCGATAGACGAAGCCGATTCCGTGAGCATGAAACATCTGGAATCGGCCCTCGATAAAGTCATGATGGGGCCGGAGCGGAAGTCTCGAATTCCCGATAAGGAGGACAATCTTATCACAGCTTACCATGAGGGCGGACATGTCATTGTCGCTTATTACACTAAGGAGAGCGATCCCTTGCACAAGGTAATCAATTGGTTGAAAAAGGAACAGTAGAATTCGTGTGCTCATGGGGGGGTTTATATGCAGGTGACGATAATCCCACGGGGGCCCAGCTTGGGACATACCGCAACCATTCCCGATAAAGAGAGCTATCATGTGACAAAAGCCCAACTTCTAGCACTTATGGACACAATGATGGGCGGCCGGGCGGCTGAGGAGTTGATTTTTGGTCCCGAGAAAATCACTTCTGGTAAGTTTCAAGCAGTGAAACTTGAATATTTGCAACTCCACTGGATTTTTAGGAGCCAGTTCCGATCTGGAACGTGCCACATCAATTGCTGTTCGTATGGTGAAACTCTGGGGCATGTCGGAGAAGTTGGGGTTGCGCACTATGTATGAAGACAGTGATGAGCTGGGGCCCAGCACCACCGAACAGGTAAGCGAAGACTGTTTCTTAAGGCGTTTCACTCTTATTGGGTTGTGATGTGTTAGATTGACAACGAAGTCAAGAGGATCTTAACGGAGAGCTATGAGCGAGCGAAGCATCTTCTGAAAGCACACGCTAAAGAGCATAAAGCGCTAGCAGAGGCGCTGATGAAATACGAGACTTTGGACGCGGAAGACATAAAAGCAATCATGACGGACCGGACGTCGGAAAAATCATAGAAGCGCTGCCTGCCAGTTTAGTAGTAAATCGATTATCTTCCCATTTGTGTTAACTTTGTTCTGGTTTAACGCAGCGTTTCTAGTGAAGAGATTGCAAACGCCAAGCCGTTGTATTTTAGACAAACTTCCTGAGTTCCCCATTGCCTGTCCCTAACTGTAAATAAAGCTGACTGGGCATATAAACTATTTTTAGAATAAAAAGGGTTTTTTTTCGTTGGTTTGTCTTTGTTTTATGTTGCACAGCCGGATCTAGTCGATTTCTTTTAGGCCCGATGGGCGTGTTCCCCGGCAAGCACACGTCCAAAGCCTCACGTCAAAGTTTCTAAATTACAAATAAACAGCACGTACACTTAAGCGAAGCAAATCCTTAAACCTTACGATTTTTCCAGCTGCAATCGAGAACCGCTACCAAACAGCTGTTCATAATAACAAGGCCTAGGGCTTCAGTAATCGTGCAAAAATTCGGGAAGATGCGTGCCGCTAACCCCACTTTCCCAACCGATTTTTGGCATTCCGTTGGCAAGTCCTTGACAATTTTCGTCAGATCAGTCCCGAGCCGTACGATAAAATTCTCAGTTTTTTTACGCAGCAGTTGTTTACTACGTAGCCGCCTGGCGCCTACAATTGTGACGCGAAGTGCAACTGTATTTAAACGTGTGGGGGAACGGTGCGTTAGACTTTGCGACAAAACAGAGCGCAGCCCCTGTTTTGCATCCGATTGATCCCCAGTGGGCGCCGAAATGTCGCAGCTTTTCCGCAGACCCAGCGTCTTCAGTTACCTGAATCGCAGGTTCCAGCAAACCCAAGCCAGAGTGGCCTCTAAGGTCAAAGTGCGCGAGCCCCACGAGCCTCTCGGCCATTTGGCTGGGGGGCCCGTTTTCCGAAACGCCCGCTTGTTTCCCGAGAAAATCGCCATCAGGGACCGGATTGCTGGTAAGAACCTTCCTGCTCGATTTACAGCTTGAACTTGAGCTATTTTCGAACAAATCACCTCAAGTGAAAGTAGATAGTTTCACAGCTTTTCCTTGGCGATGGCCTTAGAGTAAGGCCAGCAGCAGCTTAATGAGCCTGGGAGCTCCATACTGCCCAACTTAAAGCCTTGTTTAATTGCAGCTTACACCTATGCGAATATTTTCATGAGCGCCCATGAACTCTCCAAGGAAATCAGCGCGATTTTGGACGGAAAGACCAACGAGCGGGTGCTGTTTTTGTGCCCCAACGACGTTCACTATGTTATCACTTTGTGGGCTGTTTGGATGGCTGGGCAAATAGGTGAGTAACCCCTTAATCCACTGGCCTTCTGTCTTCCCTCGCTGTTATCAGTGGGGCTATTTTTAGTCTGGCAGCTTTATCAGCCGATTTCCGATTAAACTCGACGTATAACAGAGGCAAGATCCACTTTCGCTTTTGCATGGCATCGTCATTTGCGTCTATAAATACCAGGAGAATGTGACTTGGTCATCTATTTGCAATCACATGCGATTATCGCCGTAGGCCCGCATTGTATAAACAGGTTCTAAAAATACCCCAGTCAAGCGGTCAAGGTCCTGATCCTTGTTGTTGTTTCATAACGGTCAAATTTACTTCTTTTCAAAACTGCTAACTTGTTTTTGTAGCTGTGCCAGTGAGCCCTTTGCACCCCAAAAGCCTTTTGCAGTACTATGCGAACGATTCCGGCTCGAATTTATTCATCACAGTGCCGAAATTCGCCGATCTCATGCAGCAAGTGGCCCGAAACTCCTCCACTAAGCTGCATGTTTTGGATGATCGCCTCAAACTGAACTGCACCCTAATGCAGGTGAGCGATGAACCTCCGTTCAATCTACTCCAGTGCCTTATATGTTTGGGTAATTCCAGGCCAGCCGAGCTGGAGATTTGGAGGGCGGAAAAGACGACGTCTTCTATAACAAATCCGACGCCATGATCCTTTACACTAGTGGAACCACTGCGAACCCCAAAGGTAAGCAGTTTCGCCCCCCCTCAAGGGCTTTTAGCGCAACTGGATGTCTTTGCAGGAGTTGTCCTGTCCTACAACAACCTGTCCGCGCAGGCCTCCGCCCTTCTAGACGCCTGGAAATGGTCGTCTGACGACGTGTTGCTGCACACTCTTCCTTTGCACCATGTTCACGGCATCGTCAACGCGCTGCTCTGTCCATTGTATGCGGGCGCCAAGACTATTATGCTGAAGAAGTTCAATGCGAACACCGTTTGGTAGGAACAAAACCCTCTTGCGGTCCTCAAAGCGCTTAACTGGGTAATGGGGCTAATGGGGTTTAGGTCGTACCTGCTGGGCGTCAATGCTCGCCCTGATGACCGGCGCATCACCCTATTTATGGGGGTGCCGACCATGTATTCCAAGTTGATTAACGAGTATGAGCGCGTTTTCAAGCAGGACCCGAAAATGGCTGAGTACATCAGGAACACTTTGAAGAGCAAGGTAGTTTGAATTTGTGCCGCCAAAAGCCTCGTGCTACATTCCAGGGGGTTTTAGGTAAGACTGATGGTGAGCGGTTCGGCCCCATTGCCAGACCCCCTCTTCCAGCACTGGGAGGAAATCAGCGGGCATAAACTGCTGGAGAGGTAAATGTTGACGCCCCCTGAAAGTTCAGTGCTGAGTTTGCTCTTTCAGATACGGCATGACCGAGACTGGCATGACTCTGTCCAACTCGTACGAGTCCGGTAGGGAGCCCGGATATGTAGGAACGCCCTTGCCAGGGGTTTCAGCCAAACTGAGCGAAGTCCTTGACGGGAAGGAGCAAGATACCGTAGGCAAGTAAGTGCTGGTCGCTCCCGAAGGGGCTGTTTGTGCATCTGGTGTTTTAGGACCTTGGTGGAATGTTCGAACGTCGAGGGCACGCTGGTTTATCAGAAAAACGGCCAACCGGATCTGGATGGCGCCGATCCAGTTGGGGAGCTTTTGGGTAAGATAGTGGCTCCTTTTTGCGGAGTTGGCTGATGGTGAAAATTTTCAGTAAAAGGCCCTGGCATTTTTATGCGCTACCACGAACGACCGGAGACCACCAAACGCGAGTTCACAGAAGACGGCTGGTTTAGAACCGGGGATCTTTGTCAGTATTCGGTGGAGAAGAAGAAGTTTCAAAATGCTGGGCAGGTGAGTGAATGTTTCTAGTGGGGGGAATGAAACTCAAAAGAAACTTTAGGAAGTCGCAAGATATCATAAAAAGCGGCGGCTACAAGATCAGCGCCTTGGAAATCGAGTCAGTCATCCTGGGTAGTCCTCTGATCAAAGACTGCGCAGTTATTGGGGTATCCGACCAGGAATGGGGGCAGCGGGTCGTTGCCGTTGTATCTGTCGGCCCTGAGGGCGACAGCCCCGTTAAAGTGGAGGAACTCGTTCAATATGCTGAGCTGAAACTGCCGAAGTACGCCGTACCCAAAGAGTGGAGGTATGTGATTCGAACAAGGCTTTTTCATATGGGAGTTTGGTTTGATTAAATGAAGGGAATTGGTTCGGGGTGTTCCATGTCGTGATGTTGGGGATTTTGCAGGTTTGTGGACTCGATTCCCAAAAACGCCATGGGCAAGGTGAACAAGAAGGAGTTGGTGCACTTGGCTTTTGGTCCCCAACAAGGCTGAGCTTCCCTTGGTGTCAAAGCCTTCCCCCCCTGTTAAGACTGTCTTGATATTGGCCCTGCGTAAGGGCCGGTGTGTTTTTGGAAAATCGCCCTGCTAAACCATCCCATGGATGGCTAGTCGGGCTATTGCCCACTTTGTCGGTTTATGTTAATACAATGATATTTTATTTGGTTGATGTGGCTGCCCTTTATCACGCGCCATTTTCCGCATAAGTTTGCTATTCACCTGAGCCTCGATATATCATCGTTTCAGTATGTGAGGGCATTTTTTTAAGCTCAAGTTCATTGCCCCCGACAGGCTGAAAATATCGATGCAAGGGATCTTCGCCTGAATGCACTCGGTTTAATACATTGTTTCGGTTATAAACTGTGATTTATTTCTTACCTTGGTGCTTTTGGGGGGCTTGGGGCTTTGCCCTAACTGGAACCACAACTGTCAATAATTTGCATGATGCCACATGGTCAACTAGCCGCAAAATGTGTCACATAGATAAGGACAAGTAAGACAAGGTGATGTGTCAGACAAAGAAAAAAAATCAACTTTAACCAAAATATGGATTTGGCACAGGTGCACAAATTTGAGGACTGTCAAGCAGTTGTTGATCGGTGACAGTTGCAGCGGGAAATTAGTGGCGTTGTGTCAAGGTCCAGCTAATTTTAGAATTTCCGCTGTTTTCTACCGTGTTTTTTATCCGAAAAGTGTATAAAAGTGAAAACAGGACTCAGAAGTTCCCGATTCAAGAACCCGCAACGCTCCCGAGCTATTTTCCAAGACCTCAAGCGAAAACCTAAATGAGCCCCTTACCGGTTTTGTCCAGATTGATGAGATTGAAAAACCGGTTTTGTCCAGATTCTTTGGTGGACAAATTCGCGAGTTCAACTACCGATGGGGGCGCTGCGAAACGAAAACAAACGAAACTCGCCGTTGTTAACTGCAATAATCACGAATACATTGGTAAGGCATTCCTAACATTCCATATTTTAAACTGTCACATTTTACTGGTTAAAGCGTAGTTATAATTAAACCCCCAGCGGCCGTTTGGACTTTCTGTTTGGAAATCGCGAATTCCATTGGAGCAACCCGTGCGAATATTACAGTGTTGTATAATTTCATACATTCTACAAACTGCGCTTTGACGCCCAAGCCAAAGATGGCGCTAGCATGTCTATGAGGCGTGGTTTGGACGGGGAGTTAACGGCAAAGTCTGTTGCAATGGAAGTAAACAATTTCTTTTTTGGGATATTTCGACAGCCGATTTATGTAATAGGACGGCGCTATTAAAGGTCTTATGTATTCTATTTGGTAATATTGGTTTTCATCTGCAGACACATGCAAAGGTTCCGATATTTTCACCATTAAATTAAATTTGTGTATCCCACAATGTAGTCTGTCCGGGGACTATCGGCAACGTAAAGCTGGTTTTAGCAATTTCATTTTAAATAATGTATGCAAAATACACTTCCGGGGTTAATCTATAATTGCACTAATAAATCCTGAACAGCTCTAAGGTAACTAGGTATACAGACTTAAAACGGTTTAACATTGCATCAGTGAATTATGCATTTTTCTCCTTCTCTTTAATTAGAAAACACATTTTCGCGCATGAAACTCAAGTTTACAAGGATTATTAGCAGAATAGTTAGGCTTTGGTGTATTGATTAGTTGAGATTGCTGAGATTTACGGTCTGACGTTTCGCCAGCACGAGTGGTTTACATCTTCAGAGCTGGTGAAAGCCGCTCGTGCTAGCGAAACGTCAGGACGAAATTTTTTTTCCACGATGGTCCAAAAGACCGAAAAATGTCTAGAAAATTTCCGGATCAGCCCGTGATTGCTAGTATAGTAGGCCCTGTTTTGACAGCGCCATGTTGTTTGTATTCAAACTGGCAGGCCTATAAGCGCTAAATCGCCGGTTATACCTGCGATTCTCGCAAATGTTTTTGATAATTAAAGACACTGTGTCCAAGATGAAGAAAGTGGCCAGGAAGAAATTGTTTGCCACGACAGCCTAAAAGCCCCGAAAAACTCGCCAGTTTCATTCATGCGGAACAAATTTAAGCATTTTAAATATTGACAATTTCGACTGTTTTATTAAAGTATTCGATGATTGAAATATTAATTAAACTGAATAGAACACAACCTGTGACAGTGGCATTGAATCAATAACAAATACGGAAATTGATATGCGGTTTCAGCAAAAAGTCCGTCGACTTTCTTGTGCAACAAACTCGGATTAATTACGGTAATTATGAATATTGCATAAATACATAATTAAATTGAAATGCTTAGGTGCCTAAGTGCGATCTCAGGCAAAAACATCTATTACTTAGCTGCGGCTAGTTAATGGGCGCAATCTAATGAAGCAAAATGATTTTTTGCATTTTTTTGTGGTTCGGCAGCCTTTAGCACCTTTGCCCCACTGTCCACGCACCATCGGTGCCGTGATTGTCATTTTCTAGCCTTGATTTCGATTCATTTCAATTGTCGATTTCAATTTCTCGAAGGTTATTAAAAACCAGTTCCTTTCAAAAAACAACCTAATTTATTTCTCATCACCGCTAAATTTATCACAGTCACTTTCAAGCTAAAAACCCGCAAAATCACTCCAACTTCTTGGCGGCTGGCTTTACGTGGGACAGACACATTTTCTGCAGGGCCAAACAGGGAAATTCCACCAAAACCGTCATCACTGTTCCAATGCCAAACGCCGCAAGTAAATCGAAGATTAACCAGGAAACCTGCAATTTCATGAAGGAAAAGGGATGCCAGTTTTCATCATCAATTGAGCAAAAAAATATTAATTAAATAAGTGGAAACTCACCAAGTCCTGGGCGTGATAGGGCAGCAACTCATTGAGGAAAATGCCCTTTGAAAAAACCACATAGAAGTGATAGACGTAGGTGCAAAAAGTCACATTGCTCAGAACCACTAGAACACGAGACTCCAAGAAAGCCTTCACCGGGCCTGGAAAACCAACTCTTTCAAAAACCTGGAGGAACTAAAAACAAACCGAATACCTCCAAGCCCGAAGGCCATGCCCAAAACTCCCAGCCCCAAAGGGAAGACGAATAGGGGCTTGATAATGGCGCCTAGAATGCTGCCAGTCAGTCCAGTGAACGAATATGTGGAAAGTTGCAAAGATATGAGAGGGATGCACGCAAAAACCAGCCACCACATTTTCTCCTGGTCCTGAAAAACAACGTTGATGGACTGGGATCTGGATCAGAAACCCCCCAAATGGGGACTCACCGGGTAGACTTTCACGCTCTTCTGCAGCTTGTTGGAGTAGTAGATGTACCCCAGAATAACTCCAAAGAGGCTGCTGGGCCAGCTGGCCAGCGGAGGCACATAAACGCCATTCATATCCTTGGAGAATGTCATGTTCTTCAGTTCCCTAACAGAAATCTCTTGTTAAGGACTGTCAAAACAAACCCAGCCAACTTACTGGGGATGCGGCCGGAACATGTAGCTGTAGTCCTCGACTTGCAGATAAACAGCAAAACAGCCGATGAGGATCAGAATCAAACGGGCGGCGAGTTTTCGCAGATCCAGTTCAAAGTTTAGTGCCAGATAGAGTATCAGCAAAGTGCTGCCGTAATACAGAGTGTCCACTGAAAGGTACCACATTCCGGGAGTGCACTGGAACAGCCCAGGTTTATCCTGTGGGACAGTTTATTGAGGTGGCTACTCACTATCTGGTGGAAGGGGATGAGGAAGGTGGTTTGCAACAGGGTGTGCCACCAGTTGCAGCTACAGCTCCGAATGTAGACGTTCTGATTGGCGATCGTATGTGGGGAGTTGTCATATATCCCCATCCAGGTGGTCAAAATGGAGAAGATCAGCACTGGCATTAATCTACAACTACATTGCACCCAACTGTCCCAATCCGAAATTCTTGATCAGTTACCTGAAGATTCGATTCAGCATCATAATGCAGCAATCCTGCAAGCTAAAACGCCCGTTTTTGCTGAACATCTGCAAAATCTGATTAGTTAACAGGAAGCTGGAAATGAGGAAAAACATCTGCACACAGAGCCCACCTAAGTGCATCAAGTAGTGGAACAGTGGATGCTCAAAGTTCTACAACAATTAGAGTTGACAGCGTTTCGGAACGATCATAACGGATTATTATCATCAGTACCTTTTCCAGTTGTGCCACGTCAGTCATATAGGTTTGGCTGAGACTGACTGCACAATGCCACGCCACCACCACGCCCATATTGAACACCCTGATGCCCTGAACCGACTTTAACCGTTGAAAATCCGAGCTGCGGTTTTCCTCGAATAGTTTCTGAGCGTTTCTGATCACCGAGAAGATGTGGCACCAATGGGAGGCTGGAAAATAGCCCTTAAAAATGCACAAGCCAAAGAGCCAAGGATTCAAACTTACATGCTTGGAGGTCCCTCAGGCTCATATAGTGGGAGCGGGTGGCTTCCAGAGTAATTAGCAAGTAGGTTGCGATAATTAGCCTGAAAAAAGTGGCATTCTTGCGTTTTTTTCGATTCAAAGGTATAAAGCGGTGTTTTAACATTGACCGTTTTGGACGCACCCTGAAGATGAAGGAGACTATTGCACTTCCAATGGAAGCATCTGGTCTTTTTCACTCAAAAATAGCAATGGTTTCACCTTTTTAGTACTTGCTTTGATGTGCATCGTGCGCATATTAAAAAATGGTTCCAAAGTGTATGGGAAAAAATTCAGGACCACATTGATGACGGTCGTAAAATTCGAAAATCAAACGAAAGGTTGCAAAACTCGTCTTGACCATTTGGTAATTCGACCTTTAATAATTAAAACAGATATTCCCATTCCGGAAGGCAGCGCGCATCGGGTCTCTCACTTGCACCCATAGAAGCCTATGGGCGATGCACGGTGCCTAGACATTGCTACGTTCGAACTTGATACCTTCACCGCTTAAAATAAATCAGAGTTTTGAGCGAGACAAAGTTCGGAAAATTGTTTTTTTTATAAAATTTTGAATTACTGAAAAGTCCGAGGCTGGTTAACCTACAAGTAAAATCCCGTTGAAAGTATTGAATAATTGACAACTTCAGGGCTTTAAGGCCGCCGTAGAATAGAATTTCTGCCTGACGTTTCACTGGCACGCATTACTGCTATCGTCAGAGTTGAGTTTCATTTAAAATACGACCAATATTCATTTTCATTCGTTCTGTTCGTGATAAAAACAGCATGCTTTTCTTGAAGTAGATGGAGACAAGGTAAGTGCGGATTTGTTCCTATCGAATGACCGCAACGAACCAAAATGAATATTTGCCTTATTTTAAAAGAGATATCGCGGGTCCATGCACCTCAAAAGACGCGCCCGATACGTACGTATGTGCGTTATCGCATTTAACCTAAGGAAAATACTCATTTTCCTCTGTTTTATGCTCTGAAAAGGCTTAACTTCTCAGCACGTGACACCAAGAAACCATCCATCACCACCCTAGCCGTTCTCAAGCAGTTTGATCAAAAACATTTAAGATTTTCGGGTGCACTTCAATTTTCGAGCAGTGTGTAGTGCCTGGATCCTTTGATGCTTTATGCATGCAGCGCTCCTGGCCCAGAAGGGTTAGAACACACTGATCGCAAGTTGAAGTGTTGGATCACAGTAAATTTTCTTACCAGATAATGGTTTTTTGATAGAGAAACTCCCACTGTTGCTCGCATTGCACTTCATTTAGCTGCACCGTGACATTGAGGCCGCGCAGTTCGCCCTCAATTACCGCATTTCCATACTCGATGGTATCAATAGAGTTGGGAACGCACAGCATGCGATTTAAAATGCTCCTGTCGAATTTTTGCGGGTTGTTTTCAGTTTCCTAGAGGAAAAAGTGGTTGTTCATCGAGAAAGGGTTGAAGGCATGGAAACTTACCAATATTTCCGGTATTTTTGTGTGGACTTTGAAAGTGAACAGACAGTAAGTGCTGGTGTTTCTGGGGCAGTTCTTGTAGTCATCCATGCGATACATTGGCGGAAAGACATTGTCTGCAAACAAAAGCACTGAATGTGGCTGGAAGCTAGTGAGTGATCGAGTCGTACCAGGGAGGCATGAAGAGTCCCCAAGCTCAACCAGAAGGACCAAGAGCAGAAAGCGCGGAAAAAATTGAGCCATTGGACTGCTCAGCACCGTGCGGATGTTTACGAATGAGTCTCTCTAACGATTGGAAAAATCTGACATGGCAATCTGAATTATTAGTTATTGTTGTGGGGGGATTTTCTTCTAATTGCCAAGCTATGGCGTCACTGGCTCGCTGGGTTGTTTAGAAACCGGCCGGTGATTGGTGGTTTTATCTCAAGAAAGTATGCGTCGGCCTGTTAATCGAATCTGCTTATGTAAAACTCCAAGGTTCAGGTGTTAGGTATCAGGAGCTTTCATTCGGTCACTATGCGAACGTCACATGTTGTCTTAATGTGGATATTTTTATTGTGGATCTCTGTGAACTGGAGGAGGATTTGCAGTAAAGGTTTTGGTCGTTGCTGCGATTTGCATACAAATTATTTGATTTGTTATCTTGCTAATTGCAGCGTGCGTTGTTGAATGCTTTTTTATTACTTTAAAATAACAAGCTGTCTGCGTGCGGGGTATTATTTATGTTGATGCTTTTACTGCCGGAACGATGCATTTAAAGTGCTTTTTGTTTCCACATAACGTCACGTTTCCACATAATGAAATCTGAAAAACTGGTCAGTTTTTCGGCCTTTTAAGTGGTCGTGGGTGGGCTTTCTTTCTGACGTTTCGCGAGCACGAGTGGCGAGCATCTTCAGAAATGTGTTCGCTTCGCCAAGAAAGCCCGAAAAAAACCACCTCTAAACCACTAAACTCCGCCTAGTCATTTTAACACCACACGTATAACCGTCGATTTAGCGCTTGTAGGCCTGCCAGTGTGGGTATGATTCACATTGCGTTGTCAAAAAAGGGCCTACTATACGAGCAATCGCTGTGAATTTGATATGAGAACCTGCCCTAAATAGGGTGTGTTAACAGCTTATAGTTGACAAGTGACGTTACTGTTAGCCGGCTTTTTACAAATATTTTCTAGCTGTTTTTGATGGCTTATCGAGCTAGTTAATGCTAATTAATAAACGCGTTACCTTGACATGTGCAGTGTTTCACATTTGCATGATTTCCACTGTCCAACAATTATTCAAATTGCTTGTTTTTCTTTCAGGTGTTTTTTTGCAAAAAGTGGCCCGCTACGATCTGCCGCACGTGCCACATAATCAATGGTGATTATCTGGTAATTGACATACGCATGTTGGGTAAGTGACGTTTGACAGTTGAAAGGATTAGGACAGCTTCGACATTTCACTCATTCTAGTCAAAGATTTTGCGATCGAAACTAAGCCGATATCTAGAAACTTTTCATAGATATCCAGTTGAAACTTTGGGCACATACTTTGGGTTTGGCCCCAACTCTAATAGGTGGGCTTCTGGTTGAAGCTGTTCTAGGCCTTTGCCCCTAAATGCTTCTCAATGTTTCACCATTTTTGGCAAATTTTGCATACACTGAAGGACCTTTTCGGAACAAAGGTTCAAAAGGCTGGAAAAAATTCACATTGCGCTAGGGCTTCGCCCCCCTTCCAGCTTTGGGCAGTTGGAAAACATTCTGACTTGGAAAGGGTTGGAAATATCGAATTTCTAGTCCTGATATATATGAAGGCGTCGATTTTAAAACAGGCTATATCTCGGAAATGGCCGAAATTTTCCCGTTGATCGTAAGTCGAGATGGGTAACTCAGTGAATTTTCAAGAGCCGGCGCAGTGCCGGCGCAATGGCTTGGTGCGCCAACCCTACGCACCGGCGCATCAGTAAACTCTGGTATATATTACGCCGTACGGCAGACGATAAATCGGTAAATCTGCTGTCGTATAGTCATGCGTCGTGGGCTCACTCGACTCACAGAGTGTCAACAACTCAAAAGCGCAACTCAATTCAGTGTTACCCATGCCTCAGTGTGCCCCATTTGGTAGAATTTTTGTTTTTGGAAAGCTTGATTATGATTCTTCAGGATGGAGAAATTTCCAGGGTCTGCTTCCAGAAGCTTCTTAAAAACCCGAAAATGCTTGGATTTTTGCGAATTTTTGTTTTTCTGAAGCTTGATTATGCGTCTTTCTGATGCAGAAATGTCAATGGGCTGTTGGCTCAAATTCAGAAGATTCCTAAAAACCAGAAATTGTTTGGATTTTCTCAAATTATTGTTCCAGTGAAGCTCCTTTGTGCCTCTTTATAATGTAGGAATTTCAAGTAGCTTCTTGTGCTGGTTTAGAACGCAGATTTAACCGCGGTTTTGCAGGCTCAAGTCCTTCTTCAAGCTTCTTAAAGATCCAAAAATGCTTGAATTTTGGCGGATTTTTGTTTGGGTGAAGTCTGCCATCTTGAATGAGGTTAGTAGTTGCAATCAGGGCTGGGTGCTGCCACCTGTGAGCTTGTGGATGAAGTGCGCCACAAGCGTCAGACGGGATGGGTTATAACTCATCAACTCACAGGGTGGCAGCAACTCAAAAGCGCAACTCAACTCAGTGTCACCCATGCCTAGTCGTAAGAGCGGTTTTGAGAGAGGGTTTCGAGACCCATCTTTTTTGGGCATTTAGAGCATTTGAAGGATTTTGTTTATCTGAGAAACGATTTGAACCAACAGATTTACCACTATTTCCAAATACTCAGACGAAATCGGCACCATTGCCACGTTGCCAGTTTTCCAAAAGGACTTTGAATGTCTCTCTGACTATTCCGCAAGGATTCGTTCAGTTAAGGTCCTCGATAGTTTAGTGCATATATTGATTTTAAATCGATGTTATGTTAATATGGGATTTATGCACAATCTGGGCGGAAAGTCGAGTTTAATGGAGAGCAGGTTTTCGGCTGAGATAATATTAGAGTTGGGGCCGGTTTGGCCCCAACTCTAATAGGTGGGCTTCTGGTTGAAGCTGCTCTAGGCCTTTGCCCCTAAATGCTTCTCAATGTTTCACCATTTTTGGCAAATTTTGCATACACTGAAGGACCTTTTCGGAACAAAGGTTCAAAAGGCTGGAAAAAATTCACATTGCGCTAGGGCTTCGCCCCCCTTCCAGCTTTGGGCAGTTGGAAAACATTCTGTCTTGGAAAGGGTTGGAAATATCGAATTTCTAGTCCTGATATATATGAGGGCGTCGATTTTAAAACAGGCAATATCTCGGAAATGGCCGAAATTTTCCCGTTGATCGTAAGTCGAGATGGGTAACTCAGTGAATTTTCAAGAGCCGGCGCAGTGCCGGCGCAATGGCTTGGTGCGCCAACCCTACGCACCGGCGCATCAGTATACTCTGGTATATATTACGCCGTACGGCAGACGATAAATCGGTAAATCTGCTGTCGTATAGTCATGCGTCGTGGGCTCACTCGACTCACAGAGCGGCATCAACTCAAAAGCGCAACTCAATTCAGTGTTACCCATGCCTCAGTGTGCCCCATTTGGTAGAATTTTTGTTTTTGGAAAGCTTGATTATGATTCTTCAGGATGGAGAAATTTCCAGGGTCTGCTTCCAGAAGCTTCTTAAAAACCCGAAAATGCTTGGATTTTTGCGAATTTTTGTTTTTCTGAAGCTTGATTATGCGTCTTTCTGATGCAGACATGTCAATGGGCTGTTGGCTCAAATTCAGGAGATTCTTAAAAATCAGAAATTGTTTGGATTTTCTCCAATTTTTGCTCCAGTGAAGCTCCTTTGTGCCTCTTTATAATGTAGGAATTTCAAATAGCCACTTGTGCTGGTTTAGAGCGCAGATTTAACCGCGGTTTTGCAGGCTCAAGTCCTTCTTCAAGCTTCTTAAAGATCCAAAAATGCTTGAATTTTGGCGGATTTTTGTTTGGGTGAAGTCTGCCATCTTGAATGAGGTTAGTAGTTGCAATCAGGGCTGGGTGCTGCCACCTGTGAGCTTGTGGATGAAGTGCGCCACAAGCGTCAGACGGGATGGGTTATAACTCATCAACTCACAGGGCGGCAACAACTCAAAAGCGCAACACAACTCAGTGTCACCCATGCCTAGTCGTAAGAGCGGTTTTGAGAGAGGGTTTCGAGACCCATCTTTTTTGGGCATTTAGAGCATTTGAAGGATTTTGTTTATGTCAAAAACGATTTGAACCTACAGATTCACCACTATTTCCAAATACTCAGACGAAATCGGCACCATTGCCACGTTGCCAGTTTTCCAAAAGGACTTTGAATGTCTCTCTGACTATTCCGCAAGGATTCGTTCAGTTAAGGTCCTCGATAGTTTAGTGCATATATTGATTTTAAATCGATGTTATGTTAATATGGGATTTATGCACAATCTGGGCGGAAAGTCGAGTTTAATGGAGAGCAGGTTTTCGGCTGAGATAATATT
Source organism: Dendroctonus valens (assembly GCA_024550625.1). Lineage (NCBI taxonomy): Eukaryota > Metazoa > Arthropoda > Insecta > Coleoptera > Curculionidae > Dendroctonus > Dendroctonus valens. The sequence continues at coordinate 923,668 of JAJTJO010000599.1, read as the reverse complement.
AGAGTTGGGGCCGGTTTGGCCCCAACTCTAATAGGTGGGCTTCTGGTTGAAGCTGCTCTAGGCCTTTGCCCCTAAATGCTTCTCAATGTTTCACCATTTTTGGCAAATTTTGTATTCACTTAAGGACCTTTTCCGAAAAAAGGTTCAAAAGGCTAGAAAAAATTCACATTGCGCTAGGGCTTCGCCCCCCTTCCAGCTTTGGGCAGTTGGAAAACATTCTGTCTTGGAAAGGGTTGGAAATATCGAATTTCTAGTCCTGATATATATGAAGGCGTCGATTTTGAAACAGGCTATATCTCGGAAACGGGCGAAATTTTCCCATTGGTCGTAAGTAGAGATGGGTAACTCAGAGAATTTTCAAGAGCCGGCGCAGTGCCGGCGCAATGGCTTGGTGCGCCAACCCTACGCACCGGCGCATCAGTAAACTCTGGTATATATTACGCCGTACGGCAGACGATAAATCGGTAAATCTGCTGTCGTATAGTCATGCGTCGTGGGCTCACTCGACTCACAGAGCGTCAACAACTCAAAAGCGCAACTCAATTCAGTGTTACCCATGCCTCAGTGTGCCCCATTTGGTAGAATTTTTGTTTTTGGATAGCTTGATTTTGATTCTTCAGGATGGAGAAATTTCCAGGGTCTGCTTCCAGAAGCTTCTTAAAAATCCGAAAATGCTTGGATTTTTGCGAATTTTTGTTTTTCTGAAGCTTGATTATGCGTCTTTCTGATGCAGAAATGTCAATGGGCTGTTGGCTCAAATTCAGGAGATTCTTAAAAATCAGAAATTGCTTGGATTTTCTCAAATTTTTGTTCCAGTGAAGCTCCTTTGTGCCTCTTTATAATGTAGGAATTTCAAGTAGCCGCTTGTGCTGGTTTAGAGCGCAGATTTAACCGCGGTTTTGGAGGCTCAAGTCCAGAAGCTCCTTAAAGATCCAAAAATGCTTGAATTTTGGCGGATTTTTGTTTGGGTGAAGTCTGCCATCTTGGATGAGGTTAATTGTTGCAACCAGGGCTGGGAGCTGCCACCTGTGAGCTTGTGGATGAAGTGCGCCACAAGCGCCAGACGGGATGGGTTATAACTCATCAACTCACAGGGCGGCAACAACTCAAAAGCGCAACTCAACTCAGTGTCACCCATGCCTAGTCGTAAGAGCGGTTTTGAGAGAGGGTTTTGAGACCCATCTTTTTTGGGCATTTAGAGCATTTGATGGATTTTGCTTATCTGAGAAACGATTTGAACCAACAGATTTACCACTATTTCCAAATACTCAGACGAAATCGGCACCATTGCCACGTTGCCAGTTTTCCAAAAGGACTTTGAATGTCTCTCTGACTATTCCGCAAGGATTCGTTCAGTTAAGGTCCTCGATAGTTTAGTGCATATATTGATTTTAAATCGATGTTATGTTAATATGGGATTTATGCACAATCTGGGCGGAAAGTCGAGTTTAATGGAGAGCAGGTTTTCGGCTGAGATAATATTAGAGTTTGGGCCGGTTTGGCCCCAACTCTAATAGGTGGGCTTCTGGTTGAAGCTGCTCTAGGTCTTTGCCCCTAAATGCTTCTCAATGTCTCACCATTTTTGGCAAATTTTGCATTCACTGAAGGACCTTTTCGGAACAAAGGTTCAAAAGGCTAGGAAAAATTCACATTGCGCTAGGGCTTCGCCCCCCTTCCAGCTTTGGGCAGTTGGAAAATATTCTGTCTTGGAAAGGGTTGGAAATATCGAATTTCTAGTCCTGATATATATGAAGGCGTCGATTTTAAAACAGGCTATATCTCGGAAACGGGCGAAATTTTCCCATTGGTCTTAAGTAGAGATGGGTAACTCAGTGAATTTTCAAGAGCCGGCGCAGTGCTGGCGCAATGGCTTGGTGCCCCAACCCTACGCACCGGCGCATCAGTAAACTCTGGTATATATTACGCCGTACGGCAGACGATAAATCGGTAAATCTGCTGTCGTATAGTCATGCGTCGTGGGCTCACTCGACTCACAGAGTGTCAACAACTCAAAAGCGCAACTCAATTCAGTGGGCCCCATTTGGCAGAATTTTTGTTTTGGAAAGCTTGATTTTGATTCTTCAGGATGGAGAAATTTCCAGGGTCTGCTTCCAGAAGCTTCTTAAAAATCCGAAAATGCTTGGATTTTTGCGAATTTTTGTTTTTCTGAAGCTTGATTATGCGTCTTTCTGATGCAGACATGTCAATGGGCTGTTGGCTCAAATTCAGGAGATTCTTAAAAATCAGAAATTGTTTGGATTTTCTCCAATTTTTGCTCCAGTGAAGCTCCTTTGTGCCTCTTTATAATGTAGGAATTTCAAGTAGCCGCTTGTGCTGGTTTAGAGCGCAGATTTAACCGCGGTTTTAGCAGGCTCAAGTCCTTCTTCAAGCTTCTTAAAGATCCAAAAATGCTTGAATTTTGACGGATTTTTGTTTGGGTGAAGTCTGCCATCTTGAATGAGGTTAGTAGTTGCAACCAGGGCTGGGTGCTGCCACCTGTGAGCTTGTGGATGAAGTGCGCCACAAGCGTCAGACGGGATGGGTTATAACTCATCAACTCACAGGGCGGCAACAACTCAAAAGCGCAACTCAACTCAGTGTCACCCATGCCTAGTCGTAAGAGCGGTTTTGAGAGAGGGTTTCGAGACCCATCTTTTTTGGGCATTTCGAGCATTTGAAGGATTTTGTTTATCTGAGAAACGATTTGAACCAACAGATTTACCACTATTTCCAAATACTCAGACGAAATCGGCACCATTGCCACGTTGCCAGTTTTCCAAAAGGACTTTGAATGTCTCTCTGACTATTCCGCAAGGATTCGTTCAGTTAAGGTCCTCGATAGTTTAGTGCATATATTGATTTTAAATCGATGTTATGTTAATATGGGATTTATGCACAATCTGGGCGGAAAGTCGAGTTTAATGGAGAGCAGGTTTTCGGCTGAGATAATATTAGAGTTGGGGCCGGTTTGGCCCCAACTCTAATAGGTGGGCTTCTGGTTGAAGCTGCTCTAGGCCTTTGCCCCTAAATGCTTCTCAATGTTTCACCATTTTTGGCAAATTTTGTATTCACTTAAGGACCTTTTCCGAAAAAAGGTTCAAAAGGCTAGGAAAAAATTCACATTGCGCTAGGGCTTCGCCCCCCTTCCAGCTTTGATCAGTTGGAAAACATTCTATCTTGGAAAGGGTTGGAAATATCGAATTTCTAGTCCTGATATATATGAGGGCGTCGATTTTAAAACAGGCTATATCTCGCAAACGGACGAAATTTTCCCATTGGTCGTAAGTAGAGATGGGTAACTCAGTGAATTTTCAAGAGCCGGCGCAGTGCCGGCGCAATGGCTTGGTGCGCCAACCCTACGCACCGGCGCATCAGTAAACTCTGGTATATATTACGCCGTACGGCAGACGATAAATCGGTAAATCTGCTGTCGTATAGTCATGCGTCGTGGGCTCACTCGACTCACAGAGCGTCAACAACTCAAAAGCGCAACTCAATTCAGTGTTACCCATGCCTCAGTGTGCCCCATTTGGTAGAATTTTTGTTTTTGGAAAGCTTGATTATGATTCTTCAGGATGGAGAAATTTCCAGGGTCTGCTTCCAGAAGCTTCATAAAAATCCGAAAATGCTTGGATTTTTGCGAATTTTTGTTTTTCTGAAGCTTGATTATGCGTCTTTCTGATGCAGACATGTCAATGGGCTGTTGGCTCAAATTCAGGAGATTCTTAAAAATCAGAAATTGCTTGGATTTTCTCAAATTTTTGTTCCAGTGAAGCTCCTTTGTGCCTCTTTATAATGTAGGAATTTCAAGTAGCCGCTTGTGCTGGTTTAGAGCGCAGATTTAACCGCGGTTTTGCCGGCTCAAGTCCAGAAGCTTCTTAAAGATCCAAAAATGCTTGAATTTTGGCGGATTTTTGTTTGGGTGAAGTCTGCCATCTTGAATGTTTGTTTGCTGCCACCTGTGAGTTTGTGGATGAAGACCGCCACAAGCGTCAGACGGGATGGGTTATAACTCATCAACTCACAGGGCGGCAACAACTCAAAAGCGCAACTCAACTCAGTGTCACCCATGCCTAGTCGTAAGAGCGGTTTTGAGAGAGGGTTTTGAGACCCATCTTTTTTGGGCATTTAGAGCATTTGAAGGATTTTGTTTGTCAGAAACGATTTGAACCAACAGATTTACCACTATTTCCAAATACTCAGACGAAATCGGCACCATTGCCACGTTGCCAGTTTTCCAAAAGGACTTTGAATGTCTCTCTGACTATTCCGCAAGGATTCGTTCAGTTAAGGTCCTCGATAGTTTAGTGCATATATTGATTTTAAATCGATGTTATGTTAATATGGGATTTATGCACAATCTGGGCGGAAAGTCGAGTTTAATGGAGAGCAGGTTTTCGGCTGAGATAAGTTGTTTATTAACCAGTTACGTTGCAGTGCAGTGTGCGTCAATGCAAGTCCTTCAAGGTGGTAGAGAGAGTGTTTTTCCCGTCGCTAAAACTCATTTGGGATCATGAATAAAGATGATTCTTGCTGATCCATGTTTAACCTACTTTTCAGTTTTTTTCCGCCGGATTTAATGCCGATAAAGCCGCTTTAACCGAACAATTTTCTGGAATGCTGATAGCGCCCTAGATAATCGCTCCTTGCCGCTCCCACACCTCTTTCGGCCCGGGTGTTTTGATAATCGAGGATTTCGTTTCGCATTTGTCCCTCAACAATCACTTTGAAGTTTGGCTTGATACTTCCGGGCAATAAAACTAGCGTAATCCGGGCCGGATTTTTCAAACTTCCCCATTTCGCTTCGATGCGCCCGGGAACTTTGCATAATCGTTTGCGAGGGACACACGACACTTGCCAACTTTTATTAACAGGCAAACACTTTCCAAGTTTAATCCGATTTCGGATCTATCGGCCAGGCCCTTTTGTTCTGCGTGTGTGTGTTTTTTACGAGCCAGTCGTGCCTTCCCCCCAGAAGAAAACTGTTGGTCGGAGATGGGTTTTATCCGGTTGTTTATTGGTCCCTGGGCGCGTGCGATATGTTCGCCGAGGAACGTCTTATTTTGTGGCAAAACGGGGCTTTGAATGCTAATTCCGGGATGATCGCAGGAAAACCGGAAAACCTGAAAACACCCTCTATTGATGAGTGTGTGCGAGAATAAGCCAACATTCACGGGAACGTAATCAGGGGCTGTTCGCGCCTATTAATGCCTTCGGCCCTTGTCAAGTTTTAAAATTAGTTTTGTCCCCACTGTCTTTTTGCTCGAACTCAGCCGGCGGGATTTGCGGTCAAGTTTGCGTGGGCCCCGCATCAAGCTGTCCGGTATTTGGTTCGGAAAGCCCCTAAAGCCTTAAACAACCCGCTTTTGAAGTGGGATGATCAGTGGCGCACTTTCATTTCCAGCTCTGGGCGTAAAAAGAGTTGCAATTGTTGCTTTGTTGCCGCGATATTGCCACTAATCAGAAACTTAAATGAGTTTGAAAATACTGCGAGGAAATTGCCTTTTAAAGCGGAATTGCCCCCCGAAGAGTAACGAGGAGTTTAAAGAAAAATACCATCAACGGATTATGAAAACTTTCGACGAACAATCGGTTGGGGCCCCATAATAAACCCGTTTTTCACATCCGGCGAACGACTTTCGGAATTATGAAAACTCCTAGACTTTCGCCCAAGTGTAGAACTTCTGCGAGTCAATTATTGGCGAACTCTTTGCCCGAAAGTGTGGAAGTTGAGTCTTCGACAAGTTGACAAATTATCGCCTTAGAAAGAAGTTCGGACGTGTCGAGTTCAAAGTTGTTGAACAATTCCCGCCTTTGTCGCCTTGGACGAGGCGAGATTCCCTGAAAGAAAGATTATTCGAGCAGGGGATATTTAGCCGCTATCGCCATCTCGATTAAGTGTCGCAAGTTAAGCCATTCGGTTTGCGGTCGGGCTCTTCCGGCTCCGAAACCGATAAGGCGAGAACAAACAGCATTGCATTTCCGGCTTGAGATTAGCTCTAAGCCCCCGTCGATTCCTCTGTTATGTATCGGTAGTGTGCGATTAAATTGGGGGGGAAATCGATAGTTTATTGCGAAAGAATCCGCGCCAATCGCGTTCAAGTGAACGAGGTTGAGAACAGGTGGTGTTTATGTGCCATGTTATTGGAGGTGTTATAGTGTGACTCCGTGGCGCAACGGTAGCGCGTCTGACTCCAGATCAGAAGGTTGCGTGTTCAAATCACGTCGGGGTCAAATTGTTTTTTTTTTGAATGAATCAAAAAGTGACATTTGTTGGATTTTTTCGAGTCGGGAGTTAAGGAAAATTGTTGTAGCCTGCCGCAGGCTATAAAATAAACCAGCCGAAAACAGTCTTTTTTTCGCAAATCGTTGACCGAAAGGTGGAAAATGGAAGTCGAGCTTGTCCAAAGCGCATTGGAGGAATCAATAACGTTTGATACATTATCTGATGAGGGCCTGAATTTGAAACGTTTGGCCTACATAAAAGTGACCTTAGTCTACAGGTTGCAGAAAAGTGCAAGGTTGGCGCTCTTTCGGTTCAAGAGTTATCAACTGCGGAAGACCAACTTGTACAATAGCGCTTTTCCAAAATTGAGTCATTTTTGAAAATTTGCCAAAAATTCCTTGATTACTCGATTAATTCTAAACTTTGGGAGCTAGTTCAAGTAGCTTTGCCCTACAAAGTGCGGCAAAGCATTATTTTTAGCTCCGTCGGCTTCAAAGTTATCGCATGTGGAAGTGCAAATTGTCCCTATGGCCCGGTTCAAAGAATCAATCAATCTGGAACATTTTTTTGGAAAATCCATTGATTTTGGTTCTCAATCGAAACTTCTGCCATTGATCCCAATGCAGTTACTCTATAAAACACATAAACTCAGAAGCTTTCAATGTGAATTTGAGGTTGGCCTGGGTAACACTGTGTCGTGTCTGTGTCGTGTGACACTTTTGCGATGATGCCGCTCTGTGCGTCTGTGTGCCCCAACACCTCGCCTCTAACGTGGGCACACAGCGGCATCATCGCAAAAGTGTCACACGACACAGACACGACACAGTGTTACCCAGGCCTAATTTGAGGTGATTGGCAGGCTCAAATCGTAGAAACCCAAAAGGCCCCAGGTGGTCAAACCGGCCAACACCCACTAAACATGTGGGGGAAGACTCCGAGCTTGATGGCCGGATGAAATTAATTAGGGAATATTGGACGTGATGCGGAAAGATGGTTTAATTGGTTTTATTGCTGTATGCGAGATTTATCTAGTTCGCAATGACAGTGTTTTTTTCGCAAATCGTTGACCGAAAGGTGGAAAATGGAAGTCGAGCTTGTCCAAAGCGCATTTGGAGGAATCAATAACGTTTGATAATTTCTCTGATGAGGGCCTGAATTGGAAACGTTTGGCCTACATAAAAGTGATCTTAGTCTACAGGTTGCAGAAAAGTGCAAGGTTGGCGCTCTTTCGGTTCAAGAGTTATCAACTGCGGAAGACCAACTTGTACAATAGCGCTTTTCCAAAATTGAGTCATTTTTGAAAATTTGCCAAAAATTCCTTGATTACTCGATTAATTCTAACTTTGGGAGCTAGTTCAAGTAGCTTTGCCCTACAAAGTGCGGCAGAGCATAAATTTTTAGCTCCGTCGGCTTCAAAGTTATCGCATGTGGAAGTGCAAATAGTCCCTATGGCCCGGTTCAAAGAACCAATCAATCTGGAACATTTTTTGGAAAATCCATTGATTTTGGTTCTCAATCGAAACTTCTGCCATTGATCCCAATGCAGTGACTCTATAAAACACATAAACACCGAAGCTTTCAATGTGAATTTGAGGTTGGCCTGGGTAACACTGTGTCGTGTCTGTGTCGTGTGACACTTTTGCGATGAATGCCGCTCTGTGCGTCTGTGTGCCCCAACACCTCGCCTCTAACGTGGGCACACAGCGGCATCATCGCAAAAGTGTCACACGACACAGACACGACACAGTGTTACCCAGGCCTAATTTGAGGTGATTGGCAGGCTCAAATCATAGAAACCCAAAAGGCCCCAGGTGGTCAAACCGGCCAACACCCACTAAACAATGTGGGGTAAGACTCCGAGCTTGATGGCCGGATGAAATTAATTAGGGAATATTGGTCGTGATGCGGAAAGATGGTTTAATTGGTTTTATTGCTGTATGCGAGATTTAGCTAGTTCGCAATGACAGTGTTTTTTTCGCAAATCGTTGACCGAAAGGTGGAAAATGAAAATCGAGCTTGTCCAAAGCGCATTGGAGGAATCAATAACGTTTGATAATTTCTCTGATGAGGGCCTGAATTTGAAACGTTTGGCCTACATAAAAGTGACCTTAGTCTACAGGTTGCAGAAAAGTGCAAGGTTGGCGCTCTTTCCGATTCAAGAGTTATCAACTGCGGAAGACCAACTTGTACAAAAGCGCTTTTCCAAAATTGAGTCATTTTTGAAAATTTGCCAAAAATTCCTTGATTACTCGATTAATTCTAAACTTTGGGAGCTAGTTCAAGTAGCTTTGCCCTACAAAGTGCGGCAGAGCATTAATTTTTAGCTCCGTCGCCTTCAAAGTTATCGCATGTGAAAGTGCAAATTGTCCCTATGGCCCGGTTCAAAGAATCAATCAATCTGGAACATTTTTTTGGAAAATCCATTGATTTTGGTTAAAAATCGACACTTCTGCCATTGATCCCAATGCAGTTACTCTATAAAACACATAAACACCGAAGCTTTCAATGTGAATTTGAGGTAGGCCTGGGTAACACTGTGTCGTGTCTGTGTCGTGTGACACTTTTGCGATGATGCCGCTCTGTGCGTCTGTGTGCCCCAACACCTCGCCTCTAACGTGGGCACACAGCGGCATCATCGCAAAAGTGTCACACGACACAGACACGACACAGTGTTACCCAGGCCTAATTTGAGGTGATTGGCAGGCTCAAATCATAGAAACCGAAAAGGCCCCAGGTGGTCAAACCGGCCAACACCCACTAAACATGTGGGGGAAGACTCCGAGCTTGATGGCCGGATGAAATTAATTAGGGAATATTGGACGTGATGCGGAAAGATGGTTTAATTGGTTTTATTGCTGTATGCGAGATTTATCTAGTTCGCAATGACTGTTTTTTTCGCAAATCGTTGACCGAAAGGTGGAAAATGGAAAGTCGAGCTTGTCCAAAGCGCATTTGGAGGAATCAATAACGTTTGATACATTATCTGATGAGGGCCTGAATTTGAAACGTTTGGCCTACATAAAAGTGACCTTAGTCTACAGGTTGCAGAAAAGTGCAAGGTTGGCGCTCTTTCGGTTCAAGAGTTATCAACTGCGGAAGACCAACTTGTACAATAGCGCTTTTCCAAAATTGAGTCATTTTGAAAATTTGTCAAAAATTCCTTGATTACTCGATTAATTCTAAACTTTGGGAGCTTAGTTCAAGTAGCTTTGCCCTACAAAGTGCGGCAGAGCATTAATTTTTAGCTCCGTCGGCTTCAAAGTTATCGCATGTGGAAGTGCAAATTGTCCCTATGGCCCGGTTCAAAGAATCAATCAATCTGGAACATTTTTTTGGAAAATCCATTGATTTTGGTTAAAAATCGACACTTCTTCCATTGATCCCAATGCAGTTACTCTATAAAACACATAAACACCGAAGCTTTCAATGTGAATTTGAGGTAGGCCTGGGTAACACTGTGCCGTGTCTGTGTCGTGTGACACTTTTGCGATGATGCCGCTCTGTGCGTCTGTGTGCCCCAACACCTCGCCTCTAACGTGGGCACACAGCGGCATCATCGCAAAAGTGTCACACGACACAGACACGACACAGTGTTACCCAGGCCTAATTTGAGGTGATTGGCAGGCTGAAATCGTAGAAACCCAAAAGGCCCCAGGTGGTCAAACCGGCCAACACCCACTAAACATGTGGGGGTAAGACTCCGAGCTTGATGGCCGGATGAAATTAATTAGGGAATATTGGACGTGATGCGGAAAGATGGTTTAATTGGTTTTATTGCTGTATGCGAGATTTATCTAGTTCGCAATGAGCCGGTTGACTGCGCCAACTTTTAATGATCGATCGGCACCGCAATAGCGAATTCAATTTAAAGTTGAACATACGAAATTGGGCTTTTATTAAGGCGACTTATCCTTTTCGGTTAGTTTCGCTCGATTCCACTGTTCCGAAACTATAATTGGGAAAGTTGGCGGTGTCATTTTTCGCGCACCAACCACGACTTAAACAGCGTCATATAAGTCATTTTTACAAGCGAGAAAAACTCTATTGAATCGTGATTTATTCGCAGTTGGAACTTTGCTCGAGTGCTTTTTAGCGAACTGCGGCTAATAAAACTTTGGCGGATGTGCGCTTCGCTATTTATGGGCTTTGGTTAAAGTTGCATCTAATATCGAAGGTTTCCAGTTGCATAAGCTGCAGTAGCGACTGCTAGTGGTCATATAATTAACTAGTAGATGTTGACTCCGATTGGGGCAAAGCCCCCCCACACACCAAATCTGTCTAAAAAAAATCTCGCTTTAAAAAAATCGGCGCTCGTTAATGAGTGTTTTATGATCCCTCTGCCCTTATTATGTCGCGCGCCCTCGAAAATGAAGAGCCATAATTTTAATTAGCTTTAGGCTCCAATGACTAATTGCCTTTTTTTGAGCCCCATCCGGAAGGTTTTTTTCAGTTCCTCTCGGTGTACTGCTGCTATCTCGCGGACGGTAACTCAAATGATACAGTCGGGAAGCAATTAATGAATGGCGTGTCAATCAATGTGAACTTTGGAAAAAGTTCTGTTTCATTCTATTGTGCGGCCGCAAAAAAATAAAAATATCCAGTTTTCGTCCTGGATTATCAAAGTAAATGGAAAAGAACGGGCTTGAAAGTCTCTAACTAGGTAATTACCCCTTTGCGAGTATCACGTAGCGTGTTTATCTTAAAAGAGCTCGTTTACCCAGTTAAACCCTCTCTGGCTTCCGAGCTGTTATTTCTTGTTTGTTGAGTGGGTTATTGTTGTTACCGGGGGACGCTCGAAAGTGCCTCTAGCAGTAACTGCAGTTTTTTAGTACGCAACTTTACTTGTTTATTGGCGTAGTTTTAACCGTATGCAATAATAGGGAGTGGGTGTCAAACGGCCTTAACGCAGTGCCGGTGCATGATGGAATTTGGGCCCGCCTGCTCGTTATGAAATCCGTAAAATTTGCACATTTTTCTGTGGCAAAACAGCATATTTTGATTTGATTTGAGATAATATCTCGCGACAAGCTGATTTTACGTTTCAAGCGATCTGTAATAAAACCCCCCGAAAAAGGGTGTAAGGGCTGAAATTCAAAGAGCGACTCATTTTATCCCGTTTTATTTGACTTGGTAAATTGGGGTTCTTCTCTTGGCAAATCCCTGTTGCCAGGCCTGGTGGTTCGTCAGATTTCCAACTTCCAACTCTTCAAAAGAACTTTGTTATGTGCCATTTAAGGGAGACAGACAGCTCATCTTTGGATTATAATTTTTGGAGTTACGGGTTTTGTTGCGCGATTTCTTTAGCGTGTATTTCGGTGTTTGCGCCCACGCTGAAATTATCCGGAGTCGTGGCTAAAGCCTATTATTTGTGTTCGTTCGTTTTGAAGCTGAGATAAAAGGGCGTTAACGGGCTTAAGAGAGTTCAGGACTTAAACACAGTAAAGGCCTAATTAAATTGTCCAACTTTTCCCTTGCCTGCCGGGGGCGCTGCCAGGTTTTTCGGCCGGTGCAGGCCCAATTTGAAAGCGAACCACTTTCTGAAGAACTTCTAATTTTAAATGGGCGAGCTTGGCGAAGAATGATTGAGTTTTCAAAGTTTTTAACGGAGAATCGCCCAAAATGGCGCTTGACAAATGAACAAAAACCTATTCGATGATTTGATTCGACTTTGAAATCTCCTCATCCGGCCTTCCAGATTGAAAATTGCCCCTTTTATTTCGACAATCAGTCGAATTTTTTTCGCCACAATCGATCGTAAAATACGCTTTCAGTTCGAGTTGCGATCTCTATCGGACGATTTTCAATGATTTGAATGCAAATGGTGCGCGAAGAAAACCCACTTCACTTTAAGTGTTTCGGCGCTGTTTTGCAGAGTGGGAATGTTAAAGGAGTGAGGCTTTGGCGGGCTTTTGATTGCAACTGATGAGTTTTGGAGTCTTTTAGACCGTCGTGGCAAGTAATCTTCTCCTGATGTTTCGCAAGCACTAGTGGCGAACATCTTCAGAGTGGTGCTGCGTCGAGCAAACCCTAAATGTCTGGTTAAATGGCACAAAATACTCGACTATTTTACGTCAGTTAAAGCGCAATTTTGCTACTGTTTTAGGTGCCCAACTTTTTCCCAATAAGTGGGTCAACCTATATGTCCCCATACTGGATCTTCTCATCTTAGACACTCTCCGTAATTATCGAAAAACATTGCTCAAATTCAGACGTATAACCGGCGATTTGGCGCTTATAGGCCTGCTAGTTTGGCGGCAAACAACATGGCGCTGTCATAAAAAGGGCCTACTATACTGGCAATCACGGGCTAATCCGGAAACTTTCAAGCGCGGCATTCGGAATGCGAAGTGAATTTGATATTCCTATACACAGTGTGCAAATAAAGAGATCACTATGTTTGCATGGAATGAGAAGAGTGGGGCGTATTGCAGCTATTTCTTGAGGCTGGTGAGCTTCTCGGGCTTTTAGGCCGTCGTGGAAGCGAATTTGTTCCGGACGTTTTGCAAGCACGAGTGGCTTGCATCTTCAGAGGTGGTTTGCTCGGCGCAGCACCGCTCTAAAGATGCAAGCCACTCGTGTTCTGGAAATTCTTTTCCACGACGGCCTAAAGGTCAAAATCCCATATTTTTTCGCGGAAATAGCGCAAATGGCAGGCCGTTGAGTTCCAACTGGCCGCATGAACAAAATGCACTCATCAGGCTAAGTATTTTTTTGTCGGACGCTCATAAAGGGCTTTGGGGTTCGGGTCCGTTATCCCCTAACGAGTCCTAATAAGTTTAAAAGCTCCGACGGCTTAAACCGAAAACGCGATTAGCTTTCCACTTTTTGGCCAATTAGGGACGTTGCTGCGGGCTTCTGATTTTAAATAGAGGGCGATTTTTTCCGCTTTGGTTCGGATCTATGAAGATTGATATCGGCATGCTGTGGAGCCCACAATGCCGGTCTCCTTGGATGGCCAACGTTATGATTAATAGAAATGTCCTGGCAGCGGCCGCAATACGTTTATAACTGGATTACTGCGGAGTCATATATTTTATTCGTCTGCTATTTGTCATTTCTTGGGGGGGGCTAGCGGATTGTTGACTGTCAGCGACCATTCGAACACTTTGATGCGAAGAAATTGACGAAAAATCCCCATAAAAGTGGGGAGCATCACGGTAATTGTAAGACTCTAATTCTGTGAATTATATCCGATGGGGACATCGAAACTTCCTCAATTAATTAGTCGCCCTACTCCCAGCTTAGACAAATGGCGAATTAATCCCCGATTTCATTCGCAGTTCAGCTATTGTGTTCTAGGAACAGGTTTCGACTTGCTCTCACTTTATCACAGCGATAGCGAGACCTAAGCATTAGTCCTGGTATTGCTGTCCGCTGCTATTCAAAACGTACACACAGATCGCAAGGGGCGTGGCCAGATTTAGCTACTTTTTCTCGAAAATTATCTCCGGGCGGAGGGCGTGGCTTAGTTCAACCACGTCCCCACATGCATTTCCGTATGTTTAAAGCCTTTCCTGCTGTATTGATCAACCGATTTGACCATTTAAAGCCTAATCAGCGGCCAGACGCTGGCGTCGCGACGAATTATTTCATATTTTCGCGGCGCTAAAGCAATTAAAGTCTTCGTTTGCAGGTACGGCAAGGTCTGTTTACGACGGCAACGTAATTAGATTTATTAAGTCTTCACATCTTCGCAGTTTATTAAACGCGATCGGGGCCCGCGTTCAAGCGAATTGGGATTTTTTTCGCGGCCCCTCACCATCAGCTGCTCGGTAAAATCACTGTTCAATGAAACGGCGGGAGGGGGGGGGGGGGGTCGATCACAGTGTGTTATTTTATAACGTCGGTTTAAGGGAGTCACTTTAAGTGCCACTATTCGAGGCCATAAACATGTCTTTCCCGAGCAACTAAGAAATAGGGGGCGGAGCCACCAGAAGTGTTGCTTAGCGAAGCATATGGCAACGTAAACTATAAAGCGAGTAAAAATGAAATCTCAAAAGTGAAAAGAGATGTACGAGGGCTAAAGAAACGCCCCGAACATCTTTAGGCCTGAATGATTCATGTGTCGGAGCGAAATCAATTTGTACATGTTACGTTGACAGTCGCTAGTTCCTGCAGAATTCCATAAAACCCCGAACCGGGAATAGGGTATTATTTTGACACGTCGCCTTGAACGAGTGCCGTTAACATTTTAAGCACGCCTGGATAGCCAAAGGAGACGCGAATAGGTTTCTTGCGGCCCCCATTTAGTCCGAAGGACCAGCCTGAAAAACCCACCAGTACACATGCCCGATTGTCGTGTGGAGCGCGCGCCCGGACTACGTGCTATCCAGTCTCCAATTTAGCCCCTTATTTACATTTTCCCCGCTATATCGACTTTGTTCCATCCAAACCCTCCAAACTCAGGAGATTTATGACATTGAACTTGGAAATGGCTTGCTTAACCCTTGCCGAAGGAAACTGCCCCAATCGATTACAATAAAATGGGGGACGGTTATCCATTCGCCTAATAAACGATAAATCTCCGGCGCATATTTTTGCCCCCCCTCCCCGGAAAAATAGATGAACTAAATTACGGAAAGAAAGGAAACAAAAAGGCCCTATTGACCTGAATGTCGGCCACTTTTCACGCAGACAGACAACCCTATACAACCGATACGATTCGCCATTTGTTTCTGGGGTGGTTTTTGCGCGCAAAAACCGGACCTGGCCCAAAGAGGAAACGGAGAAACCGCCATGTCCAAAACCTTGATTTCGCCGATTCATCAATCACAACGGGAACAAGGAGTTCCGCAAAAATTCCACTCTGGAAATAAAACTTGCATTTTTCATCGAATTGAATTTTCTTGCTGTCGGACAGCCGCCTTTGTTGACTACGAACTTTAATTGCGTTTAACAATCGTTTGTAAATGGATTGCGGGGCGGGGCCCCGCACTAAAACACGCCTCATTACGTTAGTGCATTGAAAATCTGGTCAAATCCTACAACTAATTGGATTTATCGCGATTTTGCCAGCGAAATTTAAGGAAAGCTGCTTTTCAGTCAACACATCATCACTTTTTTGCGTTTTGGACCCTGATTTTGTGCCTGATTTTAGGACCGAAAGCACTCCCTACTAAACTGGACACAATCATGTGCATGTTTTTCCATACAAAATATCGGTTCGTCAATTTCGATATCAATTTTAAGGTTGGTACCCCAGGTACATATTGCCGTGATAATTACGTCAATATGACGTGACAAAATGGGGGCCTTTGACGTACATTGTCACGTCGTTTTGCCGTCACTATCACGTCCAGTACTGGACGAATAAATTGAGTGTTACTAGTAAATCTAGCGGATTTTATCTCATAACCTCGGGAAGCAGCGCAAATACGATACGTTCGCGAATTAAAACAAAGGAGGTAAAAAGCGAGCGTCAGCTGCACAACTATTAATTACCTTTTTGGTTATAAGCGCTGTCACTGGCCAGACAAGCAAAAGGTGTGAAGGCTGCCTTAAGATTGATGGTCGCCGATATTTGCGACGAAATGCCGGAAAGAAACAGTGGCATATCGATCCAGTGAGACGAAAAAAGCCCATCGGATTGTTAAACAGTCCTCATTTGACGAACACTTGATTTTCGCAATTGTACCATCAAACCACCATTAAACGTATTCTTCAGGGCTTTCAGTTCTATTGCCTCTAATTTTTTTCGCCTGTTTCCCCGTTCCCGGTCGTAGAGCCGTAATATTATACGAGAGGCATGATTGATGTCGGCACAGTTTGCCGAACAAAATTACCGATATTATAAAGTTTCGGATTCTGGTGAAGAATTCACGTTATTAGATTTGAGCGAAAGTTTCCATTTCTCTGGCAAATTACGGTTGGAGATCGCAAAATGTGTTTCTACCACAAAAATCGAGTCGGAATTTAACTCAATTTGATATCTCCATTCTGGCTCCTCTGATCTTCTGGATACAGGGTCCTGAATTGTACGAGAAACTATGGGCAAATTCGCAGGTATAACCGGCGATTTTGCGCTTGTAGGCCTGCCAGTTTGGCTACTAATTACACGGCGCTGTCAAAAAACGGGCCTACTATACTCGCAATCGCAGGCTAATCCGGAATGTTTCAAGTTTCAAAGAGGTCACTTTGTATCTATGGGATGAAAAGAGTGAAGCTTATCGCAGCTATTTTTTTTAACATTGAAGAGGTTTTCGGGCTTGTAGGCCATGCGGGCAAAGAATTTGTTTCGGACGTTTTGCACGCACGAGTGGTGAGCTCAAAACTCTTCTCAGCTTTCAGGTCGTGATGGAAACGAATTTCTTCCTGACGTTTCCCCATCACGAGTGACGAGCATCTTCAGATGTGGTACTCATTTCATGCAAACATTTTACGGGAAGAAAGAAGCTGGTAATAAAGCTGCTCGGTGTTTGATTGCGAACGACCCTAGGTGCAATTAAGCCTGAAAAGTGGCGCTTTATTCTTTGATATTCTGAAAATAGACCAACCGAAGTCAATTCCGGCTTTCTTTTCGGGTTTCGCGGGCAATTTTTCAAAAAATATTTTCGAACTGTTAAAGTGTCGGGCTTTTAAGGCCGTGGTATAATAGACCATTTGCAAGCTCATCAGGAAGACTTTATATTCTCCGACGGCCTAAAAGCTGGAAAAACTCGAGAGTTTCAGTAAAAGGTCTTCATCTAAGGGCCAACGTACCGATTAATGAAGGTAAAGTCTTCAAGGGTCTTTCTGTGGTTTTAGGTTGTCGCAATCATTTTTCGTCCTCCCTCGCAGCAAATTTGCCTATTTCCAGGCAAAGAATGTGCAGTAATTAAAAGTTGTCGCGCAACCTATTAAAGCGTCGAAAACCGATGTGGTTTTAGTAAAACGCCGCGTTGGTGGGAGGAAAGCGCTCTCCCTCCAACACATTAGAGCAAGGGACGTTATTTAATAGATGGGGAAGAATCGACACACTTTTCCACTTAAACTTTCCAAATTTCCTCGATAATATCCGCAGTGCGGCCTGTTGATGCAAATTACCTGTGCTATGATTTTTCGCCTGTTAAATGGGGAAAGTGCCGGACAATGCGTTGTTGCAAACATTCGAATTTACTGCCTGTCACTTAGCGAGGAAAATTTATTTAAGATTGAAATTCCTTTAAATGTGCGGTCTTGCGGCGCTTTAAAGCCTTAACTAAATTCTTCTCAATGGGCTAGCGTTGGGCCATTTCTCATTACAGAACGTAGCTCGCATCGGATCTCTCACTCGCACTCATGGGAGCATATTTTTCCAGCCAGTTTTTCTGGTGGGTTTTCGATGTTATATTTTGCTACCTACTGGGATTTGGATTTTTTGGCCAACAAAATGTATTGCAGGATTTCAGTCCTGCAGTTTTGCACTAAATAACTGAGTCCCCGCAAAGTTACCGTGACTAAAATAGAGTTTTAGAGAAAACTGTTTTTCCTACTTGCTCCTAATTCTTCCTTTTCTTTGTTCCAGCTGACCTCCAAGCACCAAGCAGAAGGACCGCAACTGAAGAAGTGACTTTGACGCGCAAATGCCGATAGTGAATCGTTAAAGGTTTAATCGCGAGTGTGTTTAGTGATGACTGTGATTTACTCTGCTCACTAGTTCGAACATTCGAGTGCCAGTTGAGACATGAAAATGCCGATGCCGGACAAGCTGCTGGTCAGGATGGTCATCTTGTCCATGTTTGCGTCTACCGGTAAGTCCCAAATTATGTTCCCAAACATTGATGCGAAGGTCCAGTGGAAACAAGTCGGGTTGTCGCGGCGGCTGGTGGACCGGTTGCAAGTGTTTTTTTCTAACCGAGGCCATTTACCGCTCCATAGATTCGCTTAATTAGTGTCATTTTCCTTGGGCACGCCAGTGTTCAGTCAGCGGCGTCGCCACATTCATTCGAAATAATTGCCACATTCTGGCAGCTAAATTGGAAATAGCTGTGGAAGCCAGCAAACAGGAAGCGGTCGAATTAATGTTGCTTAACCATATAAATATAAAGTCCCTAACCGGAAATTTCTCTGAATAGGCTGGTTGTGCCAGTTCGCATTTCAGAACGTAGCTCGCAGCGGATCTCTCACTCGCACCCCTGGGAGCGTATGGGCGATGCACCACGGCTGTGCGTTGCTGCGTTCGAACTTGGTACCCTCGGCGCTTAAAATATCTGAGTTTTGATCAACACAAAGTAGTGAAATTTTTTCCATTTGAATATCATCGAGAGATGAAGTTCATTCTATTCACCGTTGAAGGAAGGTCACACGTGAAAACTCATGTGAAATGCGCTCTTGCGACGGGCTAAAGGAATAATTGGAGGTAAAAAATCAACATTCCCATGCTATATGACAATCAGCCAATGATTTTGATCCAATGAAAAAGACTTGAAGACAAGCCAACTCCGCAATGACTATAAGGGGACGCCACTGTGGTAATCAAATCCGCGTGCTTATACCGAAGAAAAACGAGCTTTCGAAACTGTAAAATACAGTTAATCCTTGGAAAAACTCAGCGGGGTGTTTATTGGCAGAGCGTTGGGCTTCCATGTCACAACGTTTAGAAAGGGTTGTTTAACTTTAAGGGCCCGCCCGGCCGTGAGAGCTTTTTCAGCTGCGGCACCGATTGTTTCGATGGCGCAAAAAAACACCGGAGTCGCTTTTTGTCGCTTTTTTGTCGCGTCCATCGATGATTTACGATTGGGAACCGTTGCGTGCAAAACACTGTGAAGTCGAAATTACTGTGAATGAATCGGACGGGAGTAATGGCGGCGTTTACAAACCGGCCACCGAGAATGCAGTATTAATAAAGATAAGGCCGACAATTTATGGGACGATCGTTTGAAACAATAGTTTTCGGGATCCGGTCTCTCAGTTGATAACGGATTGTCTCTTGCGAAATGGATTTTATCCGCGTGCTGATTAATTGTTTATCGGCCCTGCGACCCGATAAAATCCTGCTGGAAAATCGAAATCGAAAGGGATTATCAATCAGGCTTTGGGCCCCACTGTTCCAGTGTCGATTTTTCGAGACGTTGAAATGTTACACAATACCCCATTGTATGACACACACGCACACTTTGAGAAAATAGTCGGTGTACATTTGAGGTTTCGAAGAGCACAATTGAAAAACTAACCTCAAATAACTGTACACCTCTATATGAATTTGCGTAAAACAAAGGCTGCAACGACAAGGCTCTGAATTTACTGCTTCCCGTCGACATTTCCTATTAATAATTGATTGGGATTGCAAAATCGGGTTGGCGGAATAATTGAAATAACAAATGCATCGCGTTAATTAGGCAGATTTGGTCATATTGTTGGGCAGTTTTAGCCGACCGATTGGAAAATTTATTCCGTGCATAGGCTGTCATTGTTACCTGGTCTAATTGAGCGGACATTCCCATTCAAACCAGGCACCTCCGAAGTCCCGAAAGGGTCTTCCCTCGGGAAATTCTCCAGAGTCAATTACGCCCGTTCCGTTTGGCTTGCTGACACGCGCCCTTAGGACAGGATAAGGTAAACAGGGCCAACAATTACTTTTAGAGGCTGATACAACGTTTCTATTTGATTTCGTGCTTCCGTCATCCCCACATTGGTCTCGTGATTGACGACGCGATTCTTTCGCGATTTTCATCGATTCCTTATGTTGCGGCATCGATAATGAAATCGCAAACCCGGGGAACATATTAGGCGACTCGATTAATCGTAAATAGAGCTTGTTTGCCCAAAATCAATGCAGTGATTAACTTGCGAGTGGCTTTCGTGTTGCCGGTTCGCCCCGTAAATTATACAGTATGGGGGTTTAGTCGGGCCGGATTCTCAAATATCCGAAAGCGGACAGTTCGGGGGCTCAGGTATCGACCTATAAATTAAGAAGACATAATTCAGCCAATCGCCAAATTTTCGGTTGGGTCCAACGATTTTCCATCTCGAGCTGGGGCTTTGTGGGAGGCAACATACAGAAAATAAAATAAGAGAGGTGAGTGGCGGTGTAGTGTTAAAAATTGGCACCGCGTTACGACACACACAGAAACAAGTGTTTCGGTGCTGTTTTGCGGAAAGCGAATGTCAAAAGAGTGAGACTTTGGCGGCCTTTTTATTGCAACTGATGAGTTTTCGGGTTTTTTTAGACCGCAGTGGCAAGTAAACTTCTCCTGACGTTTCGCAAGCACTAGTGGCGAGCATCTTCAGAGTGGTGCTGCGTCGAACACCCCGTTAATGTATGGTTAAATGCACCAAAATACTTGACTATTTTACGTCAGTTAAAGCGCAATTTTGCCACTCTTTTAGTTGCCCAACTTTTCCCCAAAAAGTGGGTCAACTTATATGGCCCCATACTGGATCTTCTTATCTTTGACACAACACACTCTCCGTAATTATCGAAAAACATTGCTCAAATTCAGACGTATAACCGGCGATTTAGCGCTTATAGGCCTGCCAGTTTGGCGACAAACAACATGGCGCTGTCAAAAAAAGGGCCTACTATACTGGCAATCACGGGCTAATTCGGACACTTTCAAGAGCGGCATTCGGAATGCGAAGTGAATATTTGATATTCCTATACACAGTGTGCAAGTAAAGAGATCACTATGTTTGCATGGAATAAAAAGGAGTGAGGCTTATTGCAGCTGTTTCTTGAGGCTAGTGAGTTTCTAGGGCTTTTGGCCGTCGAGGAAGCGAATTTGTTCCGGGCGTTTTACAAGCACGAGTGGCTTGCATCTTCAGAGGTGGTTTGCTCGTCGCAGCACCACTCTGAAGATGCAAGCCACTCGTGCTTGCAAAACGCCCGGAACAAATTCGCTTCCTCGACGGCCAAAAACCCGAGAAACTCACTGGCCTCAAGAAACAGCTGCAATAAGCCTCACTGTTTTCATTCCATGCAAACGTAGTGATCTCTTTACTTGCACACTGTGTATAGGAACATCAAATATTCACTTTGCATTCCGAATGCCGCTCTTGAAAGTTTCCGGATCAGCCCGTGATTGCTAGTATAGTAGGCCCATTTTTGACAGCGCCATGTTGTTTGTAGTCAAACTGGCAGGCCTATAAGCGCCAAATCGCCGGTTATACCTGTGAATTTGAGCAATGTTTTCGATAATTACGGAGAGTGTGTTGTGTCTAAGACAAGAAGATCGAGTATGGGGATATGTAAGTTGACCCGAACGAGACAATAATCGATTATTTCCGTCCTATTCTGGACTGAGGCCTGCGAAAGCTGCGTCCAAAGTTTTAATTGAGAATTGAGCAACTAGTTGAGCTTCGGAATCATATATAATAAGCGAAATGAGGCTGTTCGGGAAAGTACCGTCTAACCCACTTTCCTACAATTTAAACGCAATAGGAACTAGAGCCGCGAATATTCCCCGGAGTGCCGTTCCTTATCCAGAAAGTAGAGTGAACCCGCTTCCCCGGTTCTGGAAGCTGGCGGCTTAATAAGGCCAATTTTACTTATTTAAATAAATACAGTTTTAGCTGGCTGTGAAGGTTGGGCTCGGTTTTTGGTTGCGTATCGTTCCCGGTTTACTGCGAAAGGAAATTGAGGAAGTAACAACATTTGCCGGATTAAGTTGCAAGAAGATAAATGCTAAGGGGATGGAAATGAGATTAGACGCGCTCCGGCCAAAGCTGAAGAACTTGCAAAATAACTCAGCTAGATCGGGAAATAAAACGGATCCAGTGAAATCAGGTCGATGGTTTTTTTTTAGCCAGCCGGAATTCATTCATTATTCATGAGTTGCGTCAATATTTGTGAGAAAATCTGGAGTGGGTTAATAAACCACCGAAAATGGCCTTATTAATCGAGCCCTTTGACAAAGCCCGTAACTTTGCTATTATGCCATCCATTCATGCATTCGCTTTCGCTGCCTTAGAAATACAGTCGGTGGGAACATGGGTTTGGGTGCGCAATTTCATTACGCCAAAGTTGACTTTGGGAACATGATTTGCGTCCGGGAATCCCAGATACATCATGCCAACCAGGCCGTGGTGTGATTGACGAGGTCCGGGCAAATGAAAAACGCATTGCAAAGTCCAGTTTTCCGACCCGCGGAAATGGCGTTTTATTTCGTTCTTTTCGCGCGGAAATAATTTACTGGATGTGACGGATTGGCTGCAGTAGCAGAGCGCGATTCCCACAGGGAATTATGGAAACTGTTCAAGAGAGCCCGGAATATGGCTTTTAGTGTTTGGGGGGCAGACAGGAAAACTCAACCAACAATGGCAGTCGTTAATTTCCATTCGCGCAACGTAAATATTATTTTTCCTTTCTAATCTCCATCAGTCGCTGCTGCTGGCTGTTGTTCAAGTTTTCTTCGCGTTTCGTTGCTCGATTTTGTGTCAGATTTGGATTTTTTAGACAATAAACTTTGGTGATTCTGCATTTCTCGACCAAAACTTCCGGAAATATGTGCTTTTTACCCAGATTTAATGTCGAGGCGTAGCGCTTTAAAAGCTGATAAAATTTTGACAGAATTTTTTTTTAGAGCAAAAAAAGTTTTCGACAATATTTGGTTTTTCTTCAATATTTCCAACACCCAGCGGAATTTGGCAACAGTGTCTCAAAATCTATATATGTTTAGCAGTTAGTTGGACCACCCTGTATTATCGAGACTTTATTGCCTACTGTCCATGAGTGGCGGCCCAAAATAAATGCTTATTTGTGCGCCAAAGAAATCGGTAATTTATCGATATCCGCCGGCCATACGGATCGCGACCGGAAGGACGCCAAGAAAGGGGAAGGCGATGGAAACTGGCGCGGAATGCATGAGATGCCTTTTATGCTCGATATTTTCCAGCTAATGCCACTTTCGACGCCGATGTTCTTTTATTGCTCACACGCCCCTCATTGTGGATGTTCCAGACGGACAATGGAATGCAAATCCACATTGCTTTCGGACGAAACTCAAATCCCGCCGACCTCTTTTGCCAGTCTAATCGATTTTGTATTAATATTTACCACCCGACTTGCGCTCATATTAGCCATTCAAGGAGCGCTCCATCCTCACCTTGACAATGCCCTGCTGGAAATGGGCGTGGCTTGGTCCGGCCCCGCCCACATTGTGTGCTTTTTCCCGCTCAAACTCGCTCTAAATGAACTAAAATGAATGAAAAATCCTCTTTAATAATCATCAGCCCACGGAAATCAATAATGGTCAATAATTTTTTAATTCACTGTCCTTTTCACTCATTGAAACTCACTACTTTTCCATAAGATAACAAAGGACGCCATCAAGTCGTTGCGGTCTGTCAAAAAGAGCTACAAAAGGGATAATCTGCAATGAGAATACTCTTTTCCGCAAAAGAACAGCATCTTCAGCATCGGGCCATCCGTGGCTGATATAATATTTAACCTTCGAGTGCGAGTGCTGACTTAGCAACGGTCGCTGGCATCGAAGCGGCGTGCTCTGGATTTAAAATTCCAGTCATAATAATGGGATAAATAG
The DNA here is from genome assembly GCA_024550625.1 of Dendroctonus valens. NCBI lineage: Eukaryota > Metazoa > Arthropoda > Insecta > Coleoptera > Curculionidae > Dendroctonus > Dendroctonus valens. Next base: position 900,004 of record JAJTJO010000599.1, on the reverse strand, counting down.
TCCGGCCCCTGAGGGCCACAATCTAGCAAATTAAACTAGGACGGGGCTAATTAAATGATTCCCCGAGTCCCCGGGATGTGGGACGGAAATTCGCACCTAAGGGCGACATAATCCCGAACCCTTTTCCGTCACGTCGCCCTAAAAGAGTGCTATAGATAAGCTCCAGGTCGGCGGAGGTCACAACAAAGTGGATCTTGACGTGATAACGAGGGTGTAACGTGGGCTGTAACGCTCGCTCGGACAGAATAAATTTCCCAATTATGGGCATTAGAAAAGTAGTCCACGCCTGCTTAATGGAAGCATTTGAAGGCGTTACAACCGCTTTCGGGGAACCAAATGGCCAGCAAACTCGCCTGATTTAGATATACCACTAAACGTGGGTCAGATGCGCAGTCATTTCTCTAGCCACGTGCTTGCGTCAGACTACGCCACGTGTAACATATTTTTCCAGGAGAGAATTTTCGGATGAAAAAAACCCACGTTACTAAGAAAATAATTTAAAATGTATTTACACAGCGAAACTACTTAACCTTAATCCAGTGGTGCTTCAGGGCTTGCGTTCTCTTAGATCTGTCACTCCTCTTTGGAGCTTTTGAGTATTATTCCTCATTCTCTACGTTCGGCACTCCAGAGCTACATGCAAGCCGTTTAAGGGCCTCAACACTATCTCAATGGTGTACTTGATCTCTTCTAGACGTTCCAGACATTTGACGTTGTATTTCCGGAGAACGCAGGCCAGAAGCGTTTTGACGTTGCGCATAGCAAACTTTTGACCTGAAAGTGACACAGAGGCCCCAGGTTACCTTTGCGATCCACACCCTACTAGGTTACCTAGACAGTTTCTTGCGCCCGCACTAAAGGGCACATAGGCGTAGGGATGTCGTTTGGAGCAATTTTCCGGCAGAAACCGATCGGGGTCGAACTTGAACGGGTCGGGGTAGTGGTCGGGGTCATGGTGTAAATTGTACAAGCTAATGGACAGATTGGTGCCTTTAGGGATGGTAAATCCATCTGGAATCTCCGGATTAGACCTAGGGCACAGCCCGATCACTTTTCACCGTTTACCTAGCTCAATGTCTTCGTCTAATTGCCGGAAAATGTATGGCACGAAACCGAAGCAGCGCAACACTTCTTTGACCACCCGGTCCAAGTACTCCATGCGAGCAACGTCCTGAGGAGTGACTTTCCTTGTGAGGTTTTCGCTGAAGATCTCGTCCAGCTCTTCATGGACCTTCTTCTGAAGAAAACCCCGCCATCTAGTGCTAATTCTCGATGACTGGCATCTACTTACCAAGCACTCCGGATGGTTGCCCAAGGCAGCAAACGCATAGCACAAGGTGGCAGAAGTAGTGTCAAATCCCTGAACAACCAACAGTCCCTAGACCATCCAACTGGAAAAACCAACTCACTAACTTACTCCAAACATAAAGGTGCTGACTTCTTCCTCAATTTCCTCATCGGCAAATGTGTTGCTCCTCTGATAATTCAACAGCATGTCAAGGAAGGAGACTTTCATCTTCCTCCCTAGGTCGTCTTTGTCTGCTTCTACTATAAGGCCTTGAGCCTCCAACTGTTTTTTCCTGGTTTGGATGATCCGCCGGTTGAAGCTCCCGATCAACTTACTACAGCGCTCAGATTCCCTCCCCAGTGCCGTGCATTGGAAGAGGAAATCATTACCGTAGAGAGGGTTCACGCAGCGCCGGTAGGCAATCCTACTGAAGCTGCAATGTTGCACAAAACACAATAAGGAAGTTTTAATCGGGTGCCAAGACTGACTTGATTATGGCTTTGGCGTATTCAAGGCCTTCGGCGTTGTTGCCTTCGAGGAAATCCAGTTTCACTCCCATGGCTGTCTCTGGAAGAGTTTCAAGTCAACCCGATTGATTTTCGAACAGTTTTTGTCGCCAAACCGGTAATAACATCCAGGCCAATCTTAGTCAGGTCTTCAGTAATCTCCACAAACCCTTTGCCCTCAAATTTGCTCAGATAATTCACCAGGCAGGCGCCCTTTTCCGCAAAAATGTCCCCATACGAGTCGAGGATTTTGAAATGGAACGATGGCGTGATTATTTTGCGATGTGCGCGCCATTTCGGCCCTAAAACCACTCCAAATTGAAGCCGCTTGCTGGTTGGCTGCCCAACTTTGAACTTACCACTCCCCGAAATCAGGCCCTGGCCCAACCACATCATGAAGAACCTGTAGAACTTGCCCTTGCTTGTAATGGTGTTACTTTTGAAGATCACCTGAAAGTTGCAAAGTCAATCCAACACCAGACTTTCCAAAGAAATATCAGTCAACTCCTACTTGGACATGTTCGGGCTTGTAAATGTGCACCATTGGAAGACCTCCATACCAGCTGCGGAAGATCGGGCCTAGTCGACGATGCCGATCGGCCAGCACTTGAAATAAATCTGTTTAAACAAATTGCGCATTTTTGAGAGGTTCCCTTGAATGTTCCATTGATCGATAAGGCAAGCTGCTCAAGTGGTAATTTTTTTGGAGCAGGTGTTGAAACACGCATGACGTTGATTAGTAGGTTATGACTGACGGTCGCTAGAAACTCCATTGGAGGAATGGAGTAAAGCCAATAATTCCCAAGAAGTGATAGTGACCATCAAGAAAGAGAAGAATCAGCTTCGGATAGTCACACTTGCCTTGTCTCTTCGATAGTAAAAGTTGAGCAACACTGCCCACCAAAGGGTACCATCGATCCCCTGGAAGTCGGTCGATGTAATAGGAAATCCTGCGGAAATTCTTCTGTCGCTTCAGCACAGGCAGGGCCAGAATCAGTCCGAGCAAACACACCACGACCAGAAGAACAAAATCCATCTAAAACCCCACAGTGAAATGAACCTTTCTAGTAGCTAAAGGTCTTCTGACCCAACTTGGTCTGAAATGGGAAGAATGCGCCGTCAGTGCTTACCTTGGGAAGGAACTGGAACTACTGAAGTTGCATTGATTGATCGGCATGCGGATATTAAGTATCGTTATCAATTTCTTGGCCTTCTATTATCTGTACGCGAGTATTGTTATCTTCATCACTTGTTCAACATCTGAGACCAAGATCAAATAGCTCGAGCCGCGCACGTCGCGATAATTCTACAGCATGCCCAAATGGCTTAGCTGAATTGGTATTGGTATCCTCTTCTGGGCAAATGCCCTAATACTTTTAAATGTTCAAGACTGTCTCATTCGTGATATTGAGGATATATATATGTATAGTCTGTTGTGGTCTTCAGAAGGAAACTTCTGAGCAGATTTCGAAGGTTTTGGACAGCGAACAGCTCTGAAAAGTGGAAAATACTGGGACTCAGTCTGTTTAATGTCGAAGTTGTGGTTTGGACCCAATAGCCCTGTTGCTGATTGGTCATTTTTTTTTTGAAAAAATCAGTTTCCTGCCCGAAAGGTTCGGCACATCCATTGCAGATCCACACATCAGGGACAGAATAAAACAAAATGTCAAATTCAAAAATTTATATTTCTAAAACTAATTGCGATTCAAAGAGCCCTAATTTAAGGTGTACAGAACATCCAGTGCAGTTTCGTAGTCTCATCACAAAAATTGCCACCATCCTCGATTCAGGGCATCTTTTTCTAGATCTGTCGTTTCCATTAATTGTCTGAGTATTAGTTGGTTTCGCGGTCAAAACCTCCGTCGGCGGTCTATTTCCTGCGCTCCAAAGCCACGTGCAAGCCATTTACCGGCCGCAACACTATTTCAATAGTGTATTTAATGTCTTCTAGACGCTGTTGGCATTTGACGTTGTATTCCCTTAAAACACAGGCCAGCAGAGTCTTGACATTGCGCATGGCAAACTTTTGACCTGGAAAACACGTCAAAAACACCAAGCCATCAGTGACAATGACATTAAAGCAGCAGTGACTACTAGTGTTTTAGTGAAGACGAAACGACAAAAAGTAGATTTTATCCCCAAACTCACCAAGACAATTCCTTGGACCAGCACTAAAAGGCACAAAAGCATACGGATGCCGTTTGGCACAGTTTTCCGGCAGAAACCGATCGGGGTCGAACTTGAACGGGTCGGGGTAATGGTCGGGGTCATGGTGTAAATTGTACAAGCTAATGGACAGATTGGCACCGCTTGGAATGGTATATCCATCTAAATCACATTGGAACTTGCAACCGACTGAATTAACCCTTGACGCCGGCAGACTTACCAATCTCGATGTCCTCGTTCAGGTTCCGGTAAATAAATGGCACGAAGCAGAAGCAGCGCAGTACCTCTCTGACCACCCGATCTAGATAGTCCATGCGGGCAACGTCCTGAGGTGTCACTTTCCTTGTGGGGTCATCGCTGAAGATTTCATCCAATTCTTCCTGGACTCGTGCCTACAAGAAAATCAAGCGTCAAGTGATGGCTCGGGATGGCAAACCTTCACTTACCAAGTACTCAGGATGGTTGCCCAAGGCGGCAAAGGCACAGGTTAAGGAGGCAGTCGTGGTATCAAACCCCTGAAACTCTCAAGGTTAGATACAAGCCACCAAAAAAAAAACCTGCTGACTCACTCCAAACATAAATGTGCTGACTTCCTCTTCAATTTCCTCGTCGGCAAATGTGTTGCTCCTCTGATAACTCAACAGCATGTCAAGGAAGGAGACTTTCTTCTTCCTCCCTAACTCGTCCTCTTCTTCAACGGCAGGGCCTCCCTGCGCCTCAAGCAGCTTCTTTCGCGTCTGGATGATGTGCTGGTTGAAATTATGGATCACATTGCGGCAACGCTCAGACTCCCGTCCAAGCGCCGTGTATTTGAAGACAAAGTCCAAGTTGTAGAGCGGATTGACGACTCGTTGGTAGGCGACCTGCAGAAAGCTGCAACCAAAGACTCCGTCAAGGCCTTCGACATTGTCCGGCCCAGATAAACTCACCTCATGATAGCGTTGGCGTATTCCACGCCCTGCGTGTTGTTGCCTTCAAGGATTTCCAGCTTAATTCCCATTGCGGTCTCTGCAAGTGACAATTGGGTAATGGTTTTATTGAAAGCCAAAATCAAGTTGCTACCGGTAATGATATCCAGACCGATTTTGGTCAAATCGCCAGTGATCTCAACGAACCCCTTGCCCTCAAACCGCTCCAGGTATTTGGCCAGGCAGGCGCCTTTTTCAGCAAAAATCTCCCCATACGAGTCCAGGATTTTGAAGTGGAAGGAGGGCGTGATGATTTTTCTATGCATGCGCCATTTGGGGCCTGAAAATCACTCACACCATCAGCTCCATCAACAGTCTCCATCAAATTGTTACTATTTTTTTTCCGGAAGTTTTACGAGAATACGCGACAGGTCAAAAGCGCCTTTCAAATTATCGACCCATTTCCATACTTGAGAGTACCGAGTGCACCACCGAAAGTTACTCATTCAACCACCAACTCACCGCTTCCAGAAATCAGCCCCTGGCCCAACCAAGGAAACAGATACTTATAGAACAGCCCCTTGTTTATGTTGGTGTTGCTCTTCAAAACCACCTGAAAGTTGTGCATTTAGGGCCGTGGTTGTAAAAAAAGCCGGCCTCTTTAAGCCTACCTGAACGTGTTCGGGCTTGTACAGGTGCACGACCGGCAGACTTCCGTACCAATTGCGGAAAAGTGGTCCCAATCTAAGATGCCGATTGGCCATGGCTTGAAATAGATCTGGAAACCAAGAAGAAACAATCGTTATTTGCTCTCGTTTCATGGTCATCTCCACATAGGACCATTGCATAATGCATGCTCCACAACAATCGGACCAGATAAGGCAAGTGGTGCCACTTGAAGGTACTCGATTCGAGGAAAGCCTTGTTCAGTAAGCAGGTGTGCACACAATTGCGTCATCATTCCCCCTACTAGATTGAAGCAAAAATGCTACTTGCCTTCTCTCTTCAGGCCCCAAAGGCCAACGACACTGCCCACTAAAGGGTACCATTTATCGCCTGGTAGCTGATCAATGTAGTAGGAAATTCTGCGGAAACTCTTCCGTCTCTTGAGCACAGGGCAATGCCAGAATCAACCCAAGAAAACACACCACAACAGCAAGGACGAAATCCATCTGAAACCATCCAAATTGAATTGGACTGTTGGGCAAGAGCGTCTTGGTCTACGTACCTCTGTAGGATGCTTAGGCAGTCACACACACACACAACACACCAAACACTAAACCAAAGCTAGTGTGCTTTTGCGGGCTGATCGCCTTCAAGTGACTGCCTCCCGAGTCGGCACGCTATGATTTATATCAAACTGAAGCCACTACTGCAGATTCATTTGAGTGATAACGCGTTATCATTTGTTTGGCACTCTTGGGTTCTGGCTGGCAAAGGAAATATACAAAGTTCCAGTGGGGTTAAACCAGGGCTTTAGTGCCCCAATGTGTGACTGACGATTCCATTAGGGGATGTTTTTTTGTACATGTCAACCTAAATGGTCAAATCTAGGGATCTAGATGGAAACAGAGCCCACATGATACAGATACAGAAAAGCGCAAATGTTTGTCCTTTGAATCGGACACAATTTTGGATTGTGACTTCCTGCTTTTTGGTTGCAACCCTCTCGAGCGAAAAGACTTGGCATTTGGAAGCAATGGAAGGGTGTACTCCTTTCTGACAGAGGTTGACAAAGAGGAGGCATGTCCAAAGGACCCTCCAGTGTCTATGTACTGGCTGTAGGAGTTCTCCTCGACTCAGAATAGAATAGTAGAAAAATTGGGGAGTAGGTTTCTTTTATGCCCATTTCTCTAGCCACTTAAACACGCTTTGACTTGAAATGGACACTTGCGACGCCGGAAGATAGAACAAGTTCTGCACTATGACCAAAATCGCCCCCCGAAAGCATTCAAATATAGCGAACGGTAAATTTAGCCGGGAATTCATTAACACCGCACGTTACCTCGATTATTATTCCACATTAACCCCATATTATATTCCAGTCGCGTCCCCCCACATCCCAACATATCATTCCTCCCTGGTCAATTAACCCTGAAGAGGGACGGGCATTATTCTGCAGAGGATCGCTTTGTGCCGTCGTTGCGGAGAACCGCAACTTTACCCTCAATCCACACGGACTTTCGCCTCTAGCTTTCAGCCGATGTAAATTATCCACTTTGTGTCATTTTTTCTTTGTAATAACAACAAAGTGAGCTTTGTTTTTGTTGGTTTTCTGTTCGAATAGCTCGCCTTTAATTTACTCAAAATGTGTCGAAATTTTTATCTCTCCTGGTTGTTTCCAATAAAACTAAACCTAAACTGATGATAAACAAAATGAAAAAATTTTCACTACTTTCTGTTGATCAAAACTCAGATATTTTAAGCGCCGAGAGTACCAAGTTCGAACGCAGCAACGCACAGCCATGGTGCATCGCCCATACGCTCCCAGGGGTGCGAGTGAGAGATCCGCTGCGAGCTACGTTCTGAAATGCGAGCTGCCACAACCAGGCTATTCAGAGAAATTTCCGGTTAGGGACTTAGGAGAATAGCTTTTTTTATAAAACATCATGAGAATGTTGAGTTTTTTGCCTCAAATATTGTTATTCCTGAGGCAGGAAATAAATTTTAATATTTTTGATAAAAAAATCGACATAACCCTTGGAAGCCTCCCATCCAGCACCAGTTAAAGCAAATATTCGTAGAAAAAAACACCTGTAAAGAACCCTCGAATGCAATGTTCCCAACCTGGAAAATCGTCGATAAAAGGCTGTGTGTGTGTGTGTGTTCCACCCCAATATTCGTTATCGCGGCGGGCGTTAATCATAACCGCGCCCAAGGCATTCTCTCTATCGATATGGATGTTGCAGTGGTGTGGGGGGGGGGGGGGGGCACACCCACATCCAGAGCTCAAAATTAGAAACGTCAAAACGGGCTATTAATTTCCGTAGGTCTCCGGCCGGCCGGAAAGCGTCCTTCAGTTCCAAGGATGTTGGTTCGAACGAGAACGTGTCAATCGGCGAGTTTTTCACCCTCGAAATGAGCAAACCAATCTTATCAGCAACTCGTGAAACAATCGGATAGACCGTGACATCACACGTACATCTGTTTATCGGTCCGATTGGAGCCGCCGAGTTGCTAAATCAGTTTCAAGGACCAGCTGGCAGTGTTGATGTGGGTTCTGGTGCAGGTGTGGGCCATCCTGCGTAACTGTGTGGCGCCACTTTTCACACTCACTCGCTCCCTGTCCCCAGACACCCAAATCCAGAAACCTCCCGAAAGCTGGACCACAGCTCATTTACATAATATCAGTCATCGCGCAAGGTGTTAAATACGGTTAAAAATGGTTTTTTCCAACTTTCCCTCAAGGACCATAGATAATCAGCAGATCCACACCTGCAGGTCCTTGCACTTGAGGTTGTTTGCCCAACTTCATGGAAAACAAAAGGCGAACAACAACAGTTGATCAGTCATGTCGTGGATACAAAGGCGTCTAGGACAAGCGGTAAAAAAATGCGTGACACACTTTTTCTGCGTTCTTGTTAAAACATCGCTCCAGACAAAATATTTCCCAGTTAATAAGGCCGGAATTGTCCCAATAGACGTAAAAGGCGACCCAGTTTTCCAGATTGTCCCCTTTTTTACTGATGGGATTGCTGCCAGATAACCCCCCCCCCCCTTATCTATGCCAGTTTGGCGTCAAGATACTTTTGCCGTAGGATTCCGATAGGAAATCGCCGCGCGAGTATTGGCATTATCCGCAATCAAATCTTCAGGGAATGGCAACGTTGAAATGTAAAGATTTTCAGCAAGAAGCGGCAACGCCCATTTTACCTGCTCAGGCAAAAGTTTTCAAATTTTGTTCAGCCAAATATTGGAAAATGCCAAATATTATCCGAAACGTTTTTCGCAAATAAGTCGTAAACTGAGGGTGGTCAAATACATTTTCCCTGGAAGGGCTGGTTTGGCTCAGACTCTTGCCCGCTTCCAGGCGTGTTTATTGAGCAAACGCCGTAAAGAGGAGCTCTGGCCGATAAGAATTCGATCGTCAAAAAAAAATTGCTACTTGCACATTCGATTACTCCTAATATTCGGCAAATATTCGACTTTCCATTGGCGGCGCACGGAACACGTGGCCGGCAGTTTAATTTCGCCTTGAAAGCCCCGAATAGGATTAAGGGCGAAATGAAGAAAAACGATAATTTTAAGCGGCTCTTGAAAGGGATTTTTAATATTTGCGTTTCTGTTTTATTTTCTCTTTTGGTCGTGGCGACGCGGACAAATTGCCCGAGCGGCAAAACCGCGTCGGTAATGGATTTTTACGGTGCTCGTCCAAGACTGTTTACTTTGCTGTAATTTATTTGAGAGAGAAAAAACAGATTTTTCGCCCTTCACTGGCTTTGCATGTAAATCGGACATTTCGAGCCTTTGATTGAATCTTTCGAAGGATTTAGATGACTCCGAAGGCTTTCCAAGACGTTTCGCTCACACCTGCAATGGACATCATCAAAGACAATCAGCGAAGACAACTAGACAACCGTTACCTCATCGCCTCATTGATAATGTTCATGGCAAATGTGGACGAAACTTTTCGAAACTAAATATTTAATTAATAATATAAATAATTAATTGCATTCAGTTCGAGCTTTATTCTAGTGAAGAACAAATTTATAAATTTTCTGGAAAAAGTTGGAATAATACACGACGAAGGCAATTCGGTCGTAATTGGACTAGTTCCCTTTGAATCATTATTGGAAATCGGAAAATAAATTGGATCGCAGCAGCTTTCGCTTGCGGAAACTCATTAGCACGGAAAAACCGATGTACTGGTTAAACTCCCCTTTGCGAATAATGTCGCTATTAATTGATGTCGAAAGCTGCCCCCCAAAAAAAAATTACATCAATAAAACCCCCCATTGCCGTGTCTTTGGTGGTTGAGGACTTTTGGGCAAAAGATTACGGATTATAATAATCCCACGCGTTCCCTGCCGTTGCTGCCACTTAAAGTTCAGCCTCTACCGGTAATTTATGCGCTTGCAGTGGAAAAACTTCGGATCGCTAAGCGCCCATGGAAAGTTGCCGGTGAAATTTTAATTACCCCCCATCTAATATCGCACTAGTGCCTCATAGAGCTGCATAATTAATTTAAAAAGTTCTCGCTTAAGTTCCAACAAGTCAACCATCACGTTGGCTCAGGTGGCTGTGCATGCTAGGGGGTAACACTGAGTTGAGTTGGTTCAATGGCGCTTTCACAGCGCCTTCCCCTCAGAACTGAATACGTTTTACGGTTTGGTTCTAGATGGCACCACCATCCCGAGTTGCAAAATATATACGTTTTCTTTTATTGGCATGTGCTGATTACTGTTTGTGAAACTTCCGCAGTTTCCGGACTGATAAAACTTGGTGAATGCTATAATCAGAACATACTTATTGGATAAAATGGTATGCATTCCAAACGTTTGAAGTTACGCGCTTCGAACATAGGTGGCGCAAAAACACCCTTTCGAAATCCAGCGTGTCAATTACGGTTTGTGTGCCGATGCGCTGTGAAACCCACGTCCATGTCTACTCTTTTATAACGCACTTGCGCAAATTGTGTCTCGCAAAAGTCTCATTGTGATCCACTCTCAAAAATCAGCCAAAAGTTCGAAGAAAACCAAAGTTTGAACCATAAATTTTTTTAGTTTTTCTGTGTCAATAAAGCACATTTTGACTCGATTTGAGGAAATATCCCGTGAAGTTTCCCCTATTTTAGTCCACAAAAAACGCCTTTTGTCTGTCCCAGAAGAAGTCTGTCCAAGTCTCACTGTGAGTGATTCTCAAACATCAGCCACAACCTCCGAGGCAACCAAACTTTGAGGAAACATAGAGTGAAGTGTGCTCGATTGCCGTGGAAAACGTTATCTCAACTGGTTGGATCGAAGCGAATTATTGAACAACGACGGGTAAATTTAGTCTCGAAAATCCTTGAAAATTTCTCAAAACTCAGTTCAAACCTCCATGAAAAGAAAACTGTGAGGTATCAGTTTACTGATATTTTGTTTGGTGGCAAAAACAGTGACCAAATACACACGAATAACCGGCGATTTAGCGCTTATAGGCCTGCCAGTTTGGCGGCAATTACATTGCGTGGTCAAAAAAGGGCCTACTATACTAGCAATCACTGGCTAATCCGGAATTTTTCAAGAACGGCATACGAAATCCGAGGGTGAATTTCGTATGAAAACCTGCCCAAAACAAGGTGTGCAAATCAAAGAGACTTTTTGGTATGCTTGGAATACCAAAACGACTATCTGGCTGCCAGATAGTCGTGGAAAAAAGTTTCGTCCTGACGTTTCGCAGCCCCAATCGGGCGCGGCGGACATCTTCAGAGTGCGTTGTGCAAACCACCTCTGAAGATGCTCGCCACTCCTGCTTGCGCAACGTCTAAAACGCACAAAATTGGAAATTTTCTCAAATTTGTCAACAGGGCAATTGAAGTTTAGGGATAAATTGCTAGTTTTTCGCATAATATACAATGCATTGGCTTGGGAGTGTTGATTAAGCAATAAACAGTGTTTTTTTCGCATTTTGTGCGCTCCGAGCACATTCGCCGTATCGTAATGGTGTAACGACGACATAAATAAGACGCTTAAGTGCAAACTGACTGTAAATCTCATAGAAACGGGCGCGTTTACGTCAGCGTTGTGCCTCGGGGTGGTTTATTGTTGAGATGAACCTCACGAACGCCACCTGGGAGAATTGCGGCCATTGAAAAACGAGTTCCTTCCCAAACTGTACACGCCATCCTCAGTTATTGCGACTGCACTAAAACCTGCCCCCATTCCACATGGGGAGCGTCGGTAAACAATCCTCTCAAACATAATTAATCTCCCTTAGCCCGTGTACGGTATGGCAGGAATTTCTCGCAATATATTGTGAAAATACCTTTCCCGCCGGCTAATTAAAGACAAAAAGTGACAGCGAGGTCCCCGGGCATAATTACGTTTTGAAGTAGGCACGACGTTACGAATGCCGTCCAATTATTGCGAATTATGACGGCAGGACGCCGAACAAATTATTGCTTTGCTGCCGCTGGCAATTAGTAAAAATTACTAAGGTCCGCCCGGGAGGAAAATTCCAGGCGCGCTTTTCCATAGAATATTTACCCCAACTTCGGTCGGTATCAATTGGCTTTCCGCGAGGATTTTTCAAAGTGCTAAGGGTAGAACACTGTGCCACGTGGCGCTTTATAGCCTCCTTTAGCACGTTGCCAAACCGTACTAGTAGCCAAAGAAGAAGAGCAGTACTTCACTCCAGCCTATATATACTGCGTGAAATATAAAATGTTTTTGATTCGCATGTGTCAAAGTGACACGGCCATTAGATCACCAGCTTCACGAATGACAGGCGTTTTTGAGCAATGACGTTGCTTGCGTGAGAGCCTTCATGTTTGTCCTTGTTCTCTTCACTGATGATTGAATGCCATCTCTCTTTGTCATCCTGAATTGATGTTTGATAGCCAGCTCTTAAGGGCCCTTAAGGCAAAGAGACAATAAAATCCTCTAGTCTGCCTGTAAGATTAATACACTGCACGCTCAAGCCTTAGTCGTGGCTGTTCGTCTGAAAAACAATGACAGCTGCCACCATAAAACTATTCTTGCGGGTGATTTAGGCGCCTTCGCGGATTAAAAACCGTGCCAAAAGTTGCGCCCATATAACAAGTCCAATAAATTTCTATTAGCTTCCGCAATACTAAAAGGCCCCGGTAACAGGAAAACTCCATTAGGGTGGTCTGATGAAAAAATATTATCGGACGCGCTGGATTTCGCCGGGTTTCTTAATACAAATTCGTCGGGCTTATGTGGATTTTGCGTTGTGTTTTAGGGCCCCCATTTAGATTAAGTGATTTCAATGCGTCGCCTTGGACTCCCGAGCATGGTTGCCAAGTGTTGGCTGCCCCCAGTACCTGTCAATCTGACATCTGTTAACCTTTAAGCGGCGAATTGAAACAATTCCATTTTGGACAGCCGACTGAAATGGGATTTTCCCGTTTTCTGCACGATTCCTCGAACTTATAACGATAAATCTTTAGGCGGGCCAGCAACACGCCCTCGAGTCGTTTATCACTCGCTCGTCCCGTTTCTCCCTCCACACACACACACACACACTCCCGTGCGTATTTCTTTCCTGTCCTGCAGGAGATTTCAAGGTTCCTGCAAGTTTGTCTATGAAATCCTGCAAGTCCTCAGGCTCAAATGGGCATTTGCTTCGAAACCATTTATCACTCCGACCGCAGACAATGCCAACTTCATGACCACTGCGCCCACATTATAGATGGCGGCACTTGTTACAACTAACCGCCGGCAAAAAAAGTGCCATCACTCAAAAGTGGAAACTCTGGCGAATGTCTGCTATGGAAATTCAAAATTCGGGCACGGTTAAAAAGCGGCCCATTGAGGAAGTTTTTTCTTTATCGCCTCAATAACTGTCTGCCTTAATGGCGCGTGAAACAGGGCAGGGAGTGAGGGCTGACAGTGGTGGGTGTCTTTTTTTCCTCATCTAAAGTTATTGAAAACTTTTTTTAATTAAAAAAATCCAAACTAGGGGCGCCTATGGGATTATACGCTTTGCCTAGGCGACGGCCCGTTGCCTAGGCGATGAACAACAATCGGTATGTGTTGTAGGTGAAGTCACCCGGATCTATGCTACTACGGGGTCCGGTCAATATTTGTGGTTGATTTGGTTCTGTCAATTCTCACGGATCGATTAATTTAAAGGCTTCATTGATATATTTTTTTTATTTGGACTTGCGTACGCCACTGAACTTTCGTAAGGCAGGCCATGCGACTCCACTATGCAAAGGTTATATTGTGTTCCCAAAAAAATGCCCTTTTCAACGGTCCTTTAAAACGCTTCCTTCCGCAGGGAATGTTTAGTTAAAATCCCTGTTGCTGTTCTCCTGGGTGTTATTTGTAGGCCTGGGCGCCCTTTGCCCGGCTTTGAAACGGGGCGGCGCCGCCCCTGTTCTGAAATCGACAATTAAAACTTCGCCCAAAGAAACAGTTTCCGTGCCGCTTCTGTAATTTTCTTTCAAGGGTGCATTAACGGGGCTTTTATTATAAAAATCTGCAAATTTCCTTAATGCGAGTAGGTAGTTAAGTTAATCAGAAGTTTTTCTTTTCAACGATACGCCTGGGTCACTTTCAGCAGGAAATAGTTCAAAGGGGCGCACTTAATTAAATCTCATTGGCGTCCTTCTATGGAAAAAATCCGGATCTGTACATGGATTTTAATGAAAATGAAACGGCCTGCAAAAACAACCCCGTAAACAAAACGCAATTTGATGATGACTGAAAATCGAAACGTGTTTAACCTAACAACACAGACTTTGCTCTAGGCCTGGGTGACACTGTGTCGTGTGACACTTTTGCGATAATGCCGCTCTGTGCGCCAGTGTGTCCCAACACCTCGCCTCTAACGACACAGTGTTACCCAGGCCTACTTTGCTCTACTAAATACATGATTTACTGATTCCTGAAGAAGAAGAAGAATCAAACTCGGGCAAGTTCGACTGACCGATCGACGCCGATCTGTCGTCAAGCGTCTTTATAGTCCAGGCGCAATTGATAAGAATCTGCTGTTTTCAAATGAACCTGGCTCGATTAGAGTTCATGCGCTATCAAAGTGCTCTAAACCTCTGATGTTTAATGCGGCCCATATTCGTTTTTTTCTCGACATTATGGACTTGATTTACGCAGGTCATTAGCGGCTCTATTAGCCGGATTTGTTGGGTAAATCGCCGATTACTTTCGGATCAACCTGCAGATGCGGGTGCGATTAGTGCGATCAAGGGCAGGAAAATCTGGAATCGTGCCAATATTTCAGGTTACGTCTTGGCAGTTGACAGCGAAATTGGCACGCAATAATTTGCAAAATTAGGTTATCAAGCGAGCTGTTTGTAATGAAAATCGCATAATTGCGTCAAAGTGCCATCATCCGTGTGTGTCTATGTGTTTCACGCATGAGATGTTGTCCGCTTTACGGTGTCGGGGGCCCGACATTGAAAATATGCATCGGTTTTGCCATTTTTCGCCGCACCATTATAACAGTATTATGGCTAAATTAGCGCTTAATGGTTCAATTAAATTAACGGGCCACGCAGTGCTGATGGGTTTTGGTGCAATACTAGTGCGCGCCATGTTCATATTTTCCGTAAGTTTTCGCTTTTTTCCATAATTTCGTTCGTAAAACAGCTTCAAGTTCAAAATCGCTTTTCATCTAGTCGGCACTGCTTGTCAGTCACGTGTCAGTGGAAGTGTTTTGTGCCACCAAATGTCAAAACTGACAGTTTTTCTCACTAGTGTCAAAGAAACTGACAGTAGCCTTGACGACCTTGAGCTCACCAAACTGAGCCTTCATTCAGCGCCGGTAACCTTGTGCATAATAAACATTTACACACGATTCGAGGACAGGATGCACTTATTACATATCATTAAAGAGCCGAGCCTGATGTTTAAAACCCAATCAGATTGTTGATAATCCCGTGTGGCAAAGTTGCCACTTTTAACTAGCGTGCGGACCACACCCGTAAAACAATTCAATAAAATAAACCAAAAAAAAAAAATCATCGGAACTAACTTTGTGGCCCAACTAACCGGCGTTTTGTTAGCCGGAAACGGATTATTCGCCACTAAATTCAATCTGGACAAACTCACGTCTGGAATAATGGATTTCCAGTGCACACACACACACACACACACACACACACACACACGTGGTCATCCCCTACCGAACTTCACTTCAATCGGCTTTTAATCGCTTTGGTTACACTGTTGGTCAGATAATCGTTTCGAGTTGAAAAATTCAAGCATACGGTGACAGTTGACGTCATCTGTCAAGCTGCCAGCATGACATTTGCCAAGAAGCGATTTTGTTTTTATGTAGCCGCTAGTTGGCGCAGTTTTTCAAGCTCTAAACAGGTTTGTTTGTCGTAAAATTGTAGTTTAGGTTTAAAAGGCGCATAAACTGGAGCACAAGAGTAAAACAGTGAAACTGCACACTACGTAGTTGCAGGAGCCCTAAAGTTGATTTTCCACGTTGATCGTTGCGAGTCGTAAAAGCTGATGTTGACTTTTACGGCTTTGAAGCTGGTTCGGGTAAAACCTTAATTTTCATTAGTTTTAAGGGCGATTTTATATACAGGGGGATTCATCTGAAATCGCTGGTCTACCTCGAATTAAACGAATATGAGAAGCTGCTAAAAATGTGTAGGTAGTAATGCTGCGAAGAGTGCACAACAACATTACAATCGTTTTGAAGACTATCGTCGATTTGACGTGAATAAAAGTCAAATCACTTTGTTAAAATCACGTCATTTTCTCGTGATTATCACGTGCGGTGCCATCCGAGCAAATTTTGCGGTTTTCCAATGGAAATTTCCCAGTGTACTTAGTCGGTGTAAAAATCCGCCCGCATCGACTAATGGAAACTTTCCCCAAACAACCTGTTTTCGTCGTTGTGAATGCGATTGTGCCAATTAGAGCCGACTCCCCGAACAGATTTAAGCGGCTGTTATTTAACCGCTCCAAGATCCATTACGACGCAAACGGCTTAATTAATGGACAGCGCAGCCTTTGATTGCCTTTCTCCATGTTGATGGACAGAATTGATGGTGGTTTGTTTTTGGTTTCAGTTGCCAGTGCTGTCGCAAATTGCCGATGACAGCGCCACCACCTTGCCCACCCCTATGGAGACCACACAGCCGCCCATTGGGCCGTTTAGTGTGGAGATTCTAGCCATTTATGTGCCACCCGGGATCAGTAATGCTGTGCAAGTGGTGTGGGGGGGCGATGGTGTGCGGAACGACGCCAATCTCACCTTTGGCGTGTACTTTGGCTCCGAAGAGGGTGACTTGGAATGTAAGTTTTGATTTCATTGGGGTGATTCAAGTAACCCAACTTCCTGTAAAATATTTTTTAATCGTTTCAATGCAAGTCCCTGAACTGGAATTGGCTTATTTTGAATCACCCTGTATTGACTAAATGTAAGTTTTGTTTGGCCCAGTTAGTTTTGGGGGATATTTGGGGCCCTTAAACCGGCCAAATCCGATGGAAAATCGGAATCCCTGCGGCATAAACACGCAATATTTCCATAAAAATCCATGCATAAACATCAACTGGGAATTTGCACGTTTTAATTCGATTTACATTTTGTGCGGCTGATTGTTTTGCAAGCTTTGATTTGTTGAATATTGAAAAACAGCAATTATTGTCGGTGTCATTGTGTTTGGACAATTCGGCTGCAAAAAAAAACCGACCGGTTTCTGACTGGAATTTTCATAATCCTGCTGCAAAGGCGAACCTGCCGAGGACTGGAAAAGGAAAATGTTCATCAAACATTCCATCTGGAGCACCGAATGCGTTTCAATCGTGACCTGGAAACGGGCTTGTTCACGCACGCAAGTTTGCAATCATTGGCCGCCATTGACTATCCAGAGGATAGAATAGAGCATCCGGAGATGCCGGAGAATGGAATAGCATAAAGAACCAATTATTTGAGGTGCCGCTCTCGATGGCAGCCGTCACTTGCCGGCTGCCTATAATTAGCCTATCGTTTTCTTAGGCAAGTTTCTGGAAAAGCTGGCTGTGAAGTGATTACTTCTATATAGTATAGATATTCTATATATATAGATATAGAATGGAATAGAGATTCTATATATATATAGATATAGAATGGAATAGAGATTCTACATATATAGTTTGTTCAGACGTTAAGAGCGCTTTAGAAGGTTTAAGGTCAATATTTGCAGGATAAGCTGCTTTTCTTGGTCGGGGTGCACCACCACAACTTTTCGAATTTTTTCTCCTTTGTGCAGTCATACATTGTACAATGCCGTTCCCATTGGCTGACAACCCGATATCTATTAAACGAAAAATGTCGCCCGAATGCCTTTCAACTGGAACGGTTTTCCGATAGTTGGAGCATTTATGTGATGTCGATTCCATATAGAATATATCGTGTAGCTGTCGATATTCTCAATTCCGCTTTTTGCCATTCGAAACTGAGCTTCGAATGTCAATTGTGACGGCAAATAAATGGTCGAACGATCGCTGCAACACATCATCATACCCACCTGGATGTCTCTTTTCCAGATCCCAAACTGATCACGCCCAATGTGAGCGCCCTCATTGTCGACCTGGAGTACTGCACCAAGTACAACTTTGCCGTCACAGTACTGGACGGTGGCGCCACATTCGACACCGTTAAAATCAACTCGAATACTGTCAGAACTGTCATTACTGGTGCCGAGCAGCTGGCGCCCCCTTTAAATCTCACGGTAAGTTCTTCAAGGTTTTGATCAAATGTGCCAGTTTTTGTGGGCATTTAAACGATTTGGCTGTCAGATATGGAAACTGGAAATAGTCAGTCAGGACATTTCAAGCTTTTTACGCAGGCTGAGGTCAATATTCGGAAGATAAGTTGCTTGGCTTTTTAAGGGAGAAAAAAAACACACTAAGAGCGTTGAACTGTGGAATTTTTTCCGTTGTTCTGTGGAGATTTTTACGTCTAAAAACGGTGAATTTCTTCAGGTATTTCTTTCCATTCAAAAACCGTCCAATATATTTTTGCGTACTGCAATACCTCTGACTATTTCGGTTTATAAAAATTTCACTATTCGGGTTTCAAGTGAGCAACTTTTCCGCTATTGAATCCTGGACAGTGACCTTAATTGTCGAAAAATCTTGCACAAATCGTACGTATAACCGGCGATTTAGCGCTTGTAGGCCTGACTGTTTGGCAGCAATTCAATGGCGGGGTCAAAAAAAGGGCCTACTATACTCGCAATAACGGGCTAATCCGGAAACTTTTATGACCATTTATTGAAATAGTGCTGTTCATCATGCAACAATAGTTGTAAGTTTTTGCGGGCATTTAAGCGGTTTTCCGGGGCCGCAATCGGGCTCAGAATGTTGAGTAAAGGGTGGACGGTGGGAAATCCGAGCCCCTTTTTAGCCGATTATGAGAAAAGTTTCGGAAATTAATTAAAAATGTTGCTGGACAGTTTTAATTAATCGGTTTTGGCGTTTTTTGCCCATGATAATTGGATTACAGTTGCTTCGATTTCCAGCAATTTGTCACCCCCTCAAACGAGTAGATTTACTTCGGACGCGGATATTAATTACTCAGACGGGGTTTTTTCTTCCCAACTTGGATTTGGATTATTGATAAATTGATCGGGCTCCTCCTTCCTTCATTGCCCTCCCTACAAAGGCGAAAAGTTTCGAATCGCGGTCGTCTTCAAGGTGGTTTTTGAGGAGGATCCCCAAAAGCCTTTGAGACACTGTTGATGTAGGAGGAACATTTGAAAAACAATCCAGCCTTCGTTTGGATTCATATTCGATATTCGCCCTCGGCCAATTGTTATTAACTTGATCAAAGCCAAAAGGAAAATAAAAAATTGTAAATTAAATTGCTTTATGCAAAGGTTCGCGCTGCTCCATATGAACGGCCACCCAATTATTCTTCATGGCTTTTCAATGAATCTGTTTGTGATGGGCCGCATCGGGCCTGGGGGCGCAGCCCCGAAAAATCTCCCCTTTTTAACGGTGTTCCACTGAAAAAAACCCTATCTGGATATTCCATCCAGAGGCCACACCTTTGTTTCAGGCCCTTTAAGGGTTGATTCCTTGTTATTTGTTGTTAGTTCCTAGTGCTGGTTTTGGAGGGTAACTTTGACTGGAGCGGGGTATCTGGACCACGTTCACGAAGCAATCGATCTGCCTGGAAATTGCCGCGGGCTTTTGAACTGAATTTAATAGGATATCGGTAATTGAACAGCACGCGCGAAGTGTTTGTAGCGAAAATTTGTCTTATTTGACGGCGGCGACGGGCATCGGTGGCTTCGGAATCAGTAGTCGTTTTTGCCGGGGTGGATTTTAAAGGGCTTATAAGGGCCCATCCAGGCCTTGGCTAATGGAAAATCGATGTTCGAATCGTCTTAGTTCCTCGTAAAGCCCCAGTCGAGAGTCTGCACAGATAGTCGAGCTGAGGCTGAAAGAGCGGCTTATTTGTTGTCGTTTGATGCGACTGCGGATCATTTGCGGACAGGCCACTCTGTTAGTTGAGCCGTTTTCTGCACTTTTTCGCTCCATGGACCCAAATAAACCCCATTCCATTACCTGGATGCCTGATGATGACGCATATATTGAAACTATCCAAGTTGATTTGGGCGACTTTTCTTTAAAAAACGTTGCCAGTGCTCAATTTCTGTCGTTTTCCGGTGTCCAGCAATCAATTTTTGAACATCAAAGCGTCAAGTTGCTGTGCGAACAGGGACTCGATGCTGAACCAAATTGCAAATCGCCTGATGATGACGCAAAAATTGAAACTTTCAACGTTGATTTGGGCAACTTTTCTTTAAAAAACGTTGCCAATTTTCAAGTTCTGGCGTTTTCCGGTGTCCAGCAATTAATTTTTGAACATCAAAGCGTCAAGTTGCTGTGCGAACAGGGACCCGATGTTGAACCAAATTGCAAATCGCCTGATGATGACGCAAAAATTGAATCTATCAACGTTGATTTGGGCGACTTTTCTTAAAAAAACGTTGCCAATTTTCAAGTTCTGGCGTTTTTCGGTGTCCAGCAATTCATTTTTGAACATCAAAGCGTCAAGTTGCTGTGCAAACAGGGACCCGATGTTGAACCAAATTGCAAATCGCCTGATGATGACGTAAAAATTGAAACTTTCAACGTTGATTTGGGCGACTTTTCTTTAAAAAACGTTGCCAGTGCACAATTTCTGGCGTTTTCCGATGTCCAGCAATTAATTTTTGAACATCAAAGCGTCAAGTTGCTGTGCGAACAGGGACCCGATGTTGAAACAAATTGCAAATCGCCTGGTAATGACGCAAAAATTGAAACTTTCAACGTTAATTTGGGCGACTTTTCTTTAAAAAACGTTACCAGTGCACAATTTCTGGCGCTTTCCGGGGTTCAGGAATTAATTTTTGAACATCAAAGCGTCAAGTTGCTGTGCGAACAGGGACCCGATGTTGAACCAAATTGCAAATCGCCTGATGATGACGCAATAATTGAAACTTTCAACGTTGATTTGGGCGACTTTTCTTTAAAAAACGTTGCCAGTGCACAATCTCTGGCGTTTTCCGGTGTCCAGCAATCAATTTTTGAACATCAAAGCGTCGAGTTGCTGTGTAAACAGGGACCCGATGTTGAAACAAATTGCAAATCGCCTGATGATGACGCAAAAATTGAAACTTTCAACGTTGATTTGGGCGACTTTTCTTTAAAAAACGTTGCCAATTTTTGTGAGTGAAAGACGCTATAAATGTCTGATGAGGAATCAAAACTCGAAACTTTCATTGCGGCCTTTCCCGGCTTGAAGGGTGAACTTGAAGTTTCGTAACCTTTAAACGTGGTCGAAAGCCTTTTTGAGGCAGCCTTTGATCCGTGCAGGTTTGTGTTTTTGTAAATCAGCAATTCTCTTTGTTGTTTAGGTCGATTTGGAGGCCAGAGCCCAGCCTTGCATAAACATCAGATGGTCAGCGGCATGCCCAACAGTGACGGCGCCAGTGGGGTACGTGGTAAGTGGACATTTTTGTTTTCCATTTTTTTAAAGCAAGGTTTCAACGGCGGCTTACGCTTATTATCATCCAAAATCCCGCACGCTTTTATTCGCGATAGCGATTTGGGGAGGAAATTTTTTGGCTGGAAAACTTTTCCTGGAAACTTTGGCTTGTCTCAAACAGCTCAGCTTTCTGTTGACGATGCAAAAGGGCGGTTTGAGAACGTGGAGCGAAAGGTGCATTTTCCGAGTGCAGTGGAATTGACAAAAACGCGGCTCGAGGGAAATCTTTCAGTTCAGAGAACCGCGTTTGTTTTCCAGTGTCGAACGCAAAAGTTGAATATTGATGTGCGGAAACCCAGAACTTCTTTCAGGGGCATGGAAGTCAGCTTTTAGGTGATTTATGAATTCAAACTCCTTCGTCCCAGTTGTCCCACTGGTTCACCCATTCTGGAACGTGGCTCGCATCGTTTATCTCTCTCGCACACATAGGAATCTGTGAAAGATGCACGATGGCGCGCGTGTTGCTTCGTTCGCACTTGATACTTTTACGGCGCTTGAAATGTCTGAGTTTTGAGCGAGGTACTATCATAAGTAGTGAAAAGAGCACACTTTTGAAGAGGATTATTAAGTGTGCTATCGAAACGTCTCGACCAAATTGTCTGGCTAACACATTGTGAAATTAATATCGGTGGTTGTTATTGGCGTTGCCCCCCGAATTTCTCGGCTAAAACCGAAAAGACGAATATCTTTTGAAAGTTTCCCAATATCGGCGAAATGCGGCCAAAATCAGGTGCCCGAATGGCAAATATCCGTAATGCAAATCCCCCGGTCCTCGTCGCTCGTGGAGTCGCTTTGATGTTTATCCTTTAGGAACTGCGGCGGCTTTTGGGAGTTCGGCGAACCGGTTCTTTTACGAAAAAACGAATTTGTAAATGAATCATCGATTAGGGATGGAAAACGTCCCATCTAGATTATCGTGAAAGCTTCAAGTGATTGCCGGTAGCTTGTCTGGGTAGCGTCGTTATGGCCCCGTATCGGTTCTGATTGCAGATAAACCGGCTAAAAATGGCCTTTAACGGTAAATATTTCCCCAAGGTCCACGCCAGATATTGAGCAAACATTTGCCATTGCGATATGAATCGAAAAGCGCACAATGCAACCGCGAAGCTGAAGCTGAACTTACCAGTTGCCCGCATCGAATCGCTCCCCCATGAGCGGAAAATTTAAATTTTATTTCCTCCAATTTGCTGCCGGCTTATATTACGGATGTTGCAGCCTTTACGATTATAACCACTATACAGGGTGATTCAAATTAGGCGACGTTGTGTGGTTGCAACACTGTAAATTCCGGCCAAATTCAGTTCAGCAACAGTGTGGATGATGAAATATTCAGGAATTTGCCCCATTTTCCATTCAGGCTCGCAACTTATCCATTGGGCTGGAAATTCCGGGTCTCAACTTTAAAAGTTAAACTGCAACCGCTTTCTTCGGGTGCCCTGCGGGAGTTGGAGGTCGAAATGCGATCATGGCGCGCATTCATATCGAATCAAATGCAAGAAGAACTTGACGGGAATTGATCGTATCAGAAGTGAATACGGCGATGTGCGAAACTCGATTTGCAACTTTCGAAAGTTGCCAAGTCGGCATTAATTAACTGGCCCCTTTTTGGGCATGGATGATAAGACTCATAAATGGCAGCTTGGATTATTAACCAACAAAGCCGTTTGGAACGTTGCAAAAGCGATTCAAAGTCCAATTGCAAGCTGGCTGCACGTTTTTGGACGATGCGATTAGCCGAAACTTGGACGTTATCAGCGTTTTGTTAAGGAGGCGATATGCGCTTGTTTTGGGGCGAGTTGATGTTAAATTTCCCATTCAGGTCCGCATGAAGTTTCGCCAATTTGAGGGGCAGAGACTACTTTTCGCTCAGCCACAAATTCAAGTTGATACTTGCGCTAGTTTGGGGGTTGAGATTGCAATTTCATGTCCAAGTTCAAAGACTTCGAAAAATCAGACAAAGCTCAGAGTAAGATTTTCTGAGTGCTAAGCCTGATCCTTTCTTATACTTGCCGCAAAAGTTCAAGTTGGAACTTGCATTATTTTAGGAGTCCCGATTTGTTCATTAGCGAGACCGGAATTTAAACAAACCTTGAATTTCATCTCCAACTTTAAAGGCGCCTGGAAAGTCAGCAAACTCTCAGATTTAAATGAAAATTTCCCGTTTTTAGGCCCAACTATTGGTTCTGGTTGTCCCGAAATTTCAGGTTGCTGCTCGAACTGGTTTGAAAATGGCGATTTTTTTGACATGACCGCCAGTCAACCGGAAGAAATCTTCAAGTTCACGTCCAAGTTCAAAGCCTTCGGAAAAATCAGCCAAACCTCAGATTCCGATCAAATTTTCTGAGTGCTAAGCCTGATCCTTTCTTATACTTGCCGCAAAAGTTCAAGTTGGAACTTGCATTATTTTAGGAGTCCCGATTTGTTCATTAGCGAGACCGGAATTTAAACAAACCTTGAATTTCATCTCCAACTTTAAAGGCGCCTGGAAAGTCAGCAAACTCTCAGATTTAAATGAAAATTTCCCGTTTTTAGGCCCAACTATTGGTTCTGGTTGCCCGGAAATTTCAGGCTGCTGCTCGTGCTGGTTTGAAAATTGCGGTTTTTTTGACAAGACCGCCAGTCAACCGGAAGAAATCTTCAATTTCACCTCAAAGTACAAAGCCTTCTCAAAAATCAGCCAAATCTCAGATTCCGATCAAATTTTCTGTGTGATAAGCCTGAACCTTTCTTATACTTGCCGCAAAAGTTCAAGTTGGAACTTGCATTATTTTAGGAGTCCCGATTTGTTCATTAGCGAGACCGGAATTTAAACAAACCTTGAATTTCATCTCCAACTTTAAAGGCGCCTGGAAAGTCAGCAAACTCTCAGATTTAAATGAAAATTTTCCGTTTTTAGGCCCAACTATTGGTTCTGGTTGTCCCGAAATTTCAGGTTGCTGCTCGAGCTGGTTTGAAAATTGCGGTTTTTTTGACAAGACCGCCAGTCAACCGGAAGAAATCTTCAAGTTCATGTCCAAGTTCAAAGCCTTCGGAAAAATCAGCCAAACCTCAGATTCCGATCAAATTTTCTGAGTGCTAAGCCTGATCCTTTCTTATACTTGCCGCAAAAGTTCAAGTTGGAACTTGCATTATTTTAGGAGTCCTGATTTGTTCATTAGCGAGACCGGAATTTAAACAAACCTTGAATTTCATCTCCAACTTTAAAGGCGCCTGGAAAGTCAGCAAACTCTGAGATTGAAATGAAAATTTCCCGTTTTTAGACCCAACTATTTCTGCTGGTTGCCCCGAAATTTCAGGTAGCTACTCGCGCTTGTTTGAAAATGGCAGTTTTTTTTGGCAAGACCACAAGTCAATCAGAAGAAATCTTCAAGTTCACGTCCAAGTTCAAAGCCTTCGGAAAAATCAGCCAAACCTCAGATTCCGATCAAATTTTCTGAGTGCTAAGCCTGATCCTTTCTTATACTTGCCGCAAAAGTTCAAGTTGGAACTTGCATTATTTTAGGAGTCCTGATTTGTTCATTAGCGAGACCGGAATTTAAACAAACCTTGAATTTCATCTCCAACTTAAAGGCGCCTGGAAAGTCAGCAAACTCTCAGATTGAAATGAAAATTTCCCGTTTTTAGGCCCAACTATTGCTTCTGGTTGTCCCGAAATTTCAGGTTGCTGCTCGAGCTGGTTTGAAAATGGCGATTTTTTTTGACAAGACCGCCAGTCAACCGGAAGAAATCTTCAAGTTCACGTCCAAGTTCAAAGCCTTCGGAAAAATCAGCCAAACCTCAGGTTCCGATCAAATTTTCTGAGTGCTAAGCCTGAACCTTTCGTATACTTGCCGCAAAAGTTCAAGTTGAAACTTGCATTATTTTAGGAGTCCCGATTTGTTCATTAGCGAGACCGGAATTTAAACAAACCTTGAATTTCATCTCCAACTTTAAGGGCGCCTGGAAAGTCAGCAAACTCTCGGATTTAAATGAAAATTTCCCGTTTTTAGGCCCAACTATTGGTTCTGGTTGTCCCGAAATTTCAGGTTGCTGCTCGAGCTGGTTTGAAAATGGCAGTTTTTTTTGGCAAGACCACAAGTCAATCAGAAGAAATCTTCAAGTTCACGTCCAAGTTCAAAGCCTTCGGAAAAATCAGCCAAACCTCAGATTCCGATCAAATTTTCTGAGTGCTAAGCCTGAACCTTTCCTATACTTGCCTCAGAAGTTCAAGTTGAAACTTGCATTATTTTAGGAGTCCCGATTTGTTCATTAGCGAGACCGGAATTTAAACAAACCTTGAATTTCATCTCCAACTTTAAAGGCGCCTGGAAAGTCAGCAAACTCTCAGATTTAAATGAAAATTTCCCGTTTTTAGGCCCAACTATTGCTTCTGGTTGTCCCGAAATTTCAGGTTGCTGCTCGAGCTGGTTTGAAAATGGCAATTTTTTTTGACAAGACCGCCAGTCAACCGGAAGAAATCTTCAAGTTCACGTCCAAGTTCAAAGCCTTCGGAAAAATCAGCCAAATCTCAGATTCCGATCAAATTTTCTGAGTGCTAAGCCTGATCCTTTCTTATACTTGCCGCAAAAGTTCAAGTTGGAACTTGCATTATTTTGGGAGTCCCGATTTGTTCATTAGCGAGACCGGAATTTAAACAAACCTTGAATTTCATCTCCAACTTTAAGGGCGCCTGGAAAGTCAGCAAAGTCTCAGATTCAAATGAAAATTTCCCGTTTTTAGACCCAACTATTGCTTCTGGTTGTCCCTAAATTTCAGGTTGCTGCTCGTGCCGGTTTGAAAATGGCGATTTTTTTTGACAAGACCGCCAGTCAACCGGAAGAAATCTTCAATTTCACCTCAAAGTTCAAAGCCTTCTCAAAAATCAGCCAAATCTCGGATTCCGATCAAATTTTCTGAGTGCTAAGCCTGATCCTTTCTTATACTTGCCGCAAAAGTTCAAGTTGGAACTTGCATTATTTTGGGAGTCCCGATTTGTTCATTAGCGAGACCGGAATTTAAACAAACCTTGAATTTCATCTCCAACTTTAAAGGCGCCTGGAAAGTCAGCAAACTCTCGGACTTAAGAAGCTCAGATTCTAACAAATTTTTCGGAGCTTGAGGCTCAACACGTGCTCTTTATTGCGCCAGAATTTCGAGCTACTTTGGGAGTTGAGAGTTTTTAAATGTTGCCGTTCACTTTGACGGTACCTAGTTTACCGGCAAATGAACGACCTCTTGAAAAATGAGGCAAAGCTCCGATCTAAACGAAGTTTTGCCAATTTCAGGCGCAAACACTTCCTTTCACTTGGCTGAAAATTCGAGTTGATACTTGCCCAAAATTACTCGAATTCAATTCAGTGTGGCTGAGTTAAACGAGTAGATTAATTTTCGGGAGTTCCGACTGACTTCATCGGGCAGAAGGAAACTTTTCTCCGTTTTCTCGTTAGGTAGTTTGACGGGAAAGTTATGGAAATTGGGCCGTAAGGCTAATGGGGTCGTTTATAAGCTGTTACAGGGAATTTTCCGCAGGTACACAACGCTGTCATATTGCTTTCCTTTTTTTTTCTCGCTGCAAACTGTAGCCACGCTCCAAACTCACTTTTGCGCTGTCGAACACATTTTATTTTTGTTAATCCTATTAAATTGCGGCCGCTTCGAACATACCGTTAACTCACCGAAATATGACATAAATAAGAAACTTTCCTGAGCGCAATAAATTCGCAGTTAACACACAAACAAACGGCGGCATAAAACCCGATTACGTCGAGCTTTGTATAGGGAAACTTGTTTGGAGTTTTCCGATGAAGTTTCCCTCGTTCATTTCACCATGCGACAACAAACATTTTGGGTGGCTGGTTGCCCCCTTTGAATGTGAAGTTTCCACTTTTACTGTTTCTTCTGCAACAGTAGGGCGCAGTCGGTAGGCTCCGGCTGTTTAATTTCCTTCACTAATAGGTTCTTAGGCAACAAAGGAGGTTTAACAGCCAAACCGTGTGAGCAGGGATGTTTTCTGGCAAATTCCCATACATTTTCCGGCTCGAGACACAAGATTTAGATCGGAGGATGGCCCATAAAGTCATGCCCGGTTCATTTACCGAGAATACAAATTAAATTAAGCCCTTTCTCTTCACACTCACCATTTACCCTAACGACTCGGTCAGATAACGAGAGCGAAACTGGGGGGCTTTGGGGGCAATGCCCCCAAAAGCTATGTTTTGCTTTTATCTGGGGCGGGGGGGGGTAAGTGTTGGATTGCCGATGGTTTTAATTGGAAAGTGTTCTTTATGCGAAGGGCTCAATAACGTACGTCATGAACAGTGTCAGCAGCAAAATATGCCCCCACCGCCCATAAAAAGGGCGAAACGTGCCACTCAACGAGGTTCGATTGCCTTTGCAGCTTCGCATTGTGCGTCCCAAACTCGCAAAGTGTTTGTTTTCGTAACAGCGCCGTTTTTGTTTACGGGAACACTAATTCGAGGCGGCCAGCGGTTTCGGTTTCGAGTGTTTGTTGAGCACACAATTGACCTTTTCCGTTCTGGCGCTCGTTCACTGTCTGCTTGTCTGTTTTTGATCGTGATTTTCGCAAATATTTTCAGGAAAATTTCGCGCTCAAAACATGCCGGTTATTATAGGAAAAAAAGCGAAATCTAACAAATTCTTTGACCATATTCTGGAAGATAAATAATGTTTAGATGCGACGTTTCGATGGCACGCATGATGCACACCATCAGCAATTCTTCATTAGTTTCAAGGGAATTTTAGTTGGAAAACCAAACAAAGTTGGCTGGTTTCGGTAACTAGATCTCTAGACACCGACTTTTGCCTACTATTTAATCCTATACAATGTCATTTCAAATCGTCGTAGAAATATATTTCCAAAACTCGTCTCGTTCAAAACTCAGAAATTTTTAGCTGCGAAAGTATCAGCTTCGAACGTAGTAACGCACGTGGCTTGGGCATGTCACATAGGCTCCCATGGGTGCGAGTGAGACATTCGATGCGAGCTACGTACTGGAATGAGGGTTTTAATGAAAATCGAGTTGTGATATTATTGAGGATTTTACGGCCTTTTAGTTGAATCGTCGATTCTTCAACAGTTTCGACGCGATTGTTGTAGCAAAACCGAAAAAACTTGACTTGAAAAGTGAAGTTGGTTCAAAACAGACATTTTTAAGTGGTGTGTCCTCCGAAGCTGACACAAGTCTCAGCTAGCAATATTTTTAAGGATTTTTTTGACGGAATTTGTGTTTTATGGTATTTTGCAGGTGTCGATGCTCGACAAGAGGCTCGCAAAGTACAAAGTGCTCACGCTGCCGCCGACTCAAAGATCCGACCTCGTTTACCGGCTGCCGTGAGTAAATTCACCTATATTTTTCGCCTCCCCTTGAGTCTGAAGTGAAAATTGCGCCCGTTTAGCGTTCAATATGACGACATGTTGGAAATTCGAGTGTCCAGCACTTTCCCCGGATCTAAGGCTGTGGGACCGGTGGAGTATCAGGTGCCTGCACGGTTGCAACCCTTCAAAGTTAAGGTGACAGTGAATCAGGAGGATGGCGCTTTTGTGATCTACTGGGCGGAGCCTTTCGTGCCCCTGATGATTGGCAGATATTACTACCAGGTAGGTGATTTTCTATGCTTTTTTGCTTGCTTTTATTGGTAAAATTGCACTTTGATGCGGATACTGTTTTCGTCGGCAACAGTCAATTACTAAAAAAACCGCGAACTTTTCCTGCTTTAAACACACAATTTCCATATGGACAAGTTCGGACTTTCGGGTTTTGGCTCTTAAATTAATGTGTCTAATACATTGAAAGGTCAACGAGATCGAAATAATCGAGCTGACGTGGCATCTAAATGAATCAAAGGACATTTTTCCATTCAGTTCTCTTATTCTCCCGGCGCTTTCGGGTCGTAATTCCTCATTGAGTTGATGCAGCGACCCGTAAAACCACTAAAGGGTCCAAACAGTGCCAGTGCGGGTTGTTTTCGTTGCGTAAAAGTGATTGGAAAAATGGTTGGCTTGGAAGCAGCGGCGTATCGTGCGCTGCAACGCTCCATTCCGATGAAATTCCTCAATGTCTTCCGCTAATGTGAATGGAGCGTCAAATTTATGCCGCAGCAAGTCGGGCCCACGTGAAAGCAATAATTCCTGCCGGCTTGTTTGTCATAAAACCCCTTTAGCATTGGGCTGAAAATGGGGTCTACAAACAACACCGCCCTTGTACAAGTTAGTTTAACAACTCTTGAAGCCCTACTGCACGTCACCGCAACTCTACGGGTTGCCGTAACTCATTTTCTGTCATCACTTCTCTTCCGGTCCTCGCTTTATTACTCACTGTGTAACTTGCGATGCGGTTTTGTGTAAATTGCCATTTTTTTGCACCTTTTTGGTTTTTATAAAGGAACTTTCTTGATTTAAACAACTACGTTGGATTTCCCTGTTTGTGACCACAGTGGCATCTGCAAATTTGTTCATTCGAACCACTAAAAGTAACTATTTGCGATCACTTCAATTTGCGAGCAGTGTGTAATGAGTGACGTCAACCTGATGCGCCGCATGCAACTAACGTCAAACAGTATAGGAAATATACACTGTTGGAAAATTGAAGGTTTCTGCCAAATTTTCCAACAATTTGTTCTGTGTTTTTACATACTTTTGCGGCCATGGGTAATTTGCTCGTCGCAGCACCACTCTGAAGATGCAAGTCACTCGTGCTTGTGAAACGTCCAGAAGAAATTCGCGTCCACGACTGCCTAAAAGCCCGAGAAACTCACTAGCCTCAAGAAACAGCTGCAATATGCCCCACTCTTTTCATTCCATGCAAACATAGTGATCTCTTTTCTTGCACACTCTGTATAGGAATATCAAATTCACTTCGCATGCCGAATGCCGCTCTTGAAAGTTTCCGGATTTGCCCGTAATTGCGAGTATAGTAGGCCCATTTTTTGACAGCGCAATGTAATTAGTAGCCAAAGTGGCAGGCCTACAAGCGCTAAATCGCCGGTTATACATGTGTATTTGCACAATGTTTTTCGACAGTTACCGACTGGTGCGACTAATTTTACCTGCTGTTAGTCAAAAATTCATTACCATCAAACCTGTTGAGATGGAAAAGCGCTTTCTGTGGCAGAAAATAGATCAAGTTTCACTCTATGAGACCTCAGAGCATCAGCTTCGTGGAGGTTTGGTTTCATTCGAGTTTTGCGCTGATTTTTGAGAACGATTCACAGTGAGTACTTGCAATGACTTTTGCGACTAAATTTACATGCCGGCAACCGGGAGTTGATATAGGAAAGCGTTTTAAACGGGAGAAAAATGAGGAAACTCTCTCTCAACAATTTGGCAACGTTTTTGTTCTGTTTTATGTCAATTGAGTGTCAATTTTCTCAGTGACAAGAATGGGAAAGTGTTTAAAGTGTGGCGCCCAACCGGTGGCAATTTATGCAGATGAAATTAATGGCGAAAAGGAGGCGCGTTTGCAAAGTAACCGCAACTTGTTCCCCAGCACTTAAATGTAAGAAAATGAAATACACATAATAATATTTCATCCAGTTTCCTTTTTGGCTTTCGGCAAGTTTTAAGGGGGAAAGTTTGGGTCTCTTAAATTTCCAACAAAGCGTCGCATCCTGCTGGGGCCTAAAAGCGGTTGATTTGCATGTTAAACAGTATTCGACTACCTGCCACTTTGGCTTGTTCGTAGTCTGTGAACGATGCACAATATGCCGCATTTACGCACACTTTGCACCACGTTTCTCCAGAAGATTATGCTGAAGATGGGGCTCGTTGCAGGTCTTTGTATACCCTGGCCAGGACCTGGAGGCGCCCTATGAAAAATACTACGTCACTAGGCCGGTGATTGTCTACAAAGGGGAGAGAGGAGAGTACACGTTCAGTGTAAACTTGGCAACGCACGATCGGAAACATGTTTCGAAAGTGACTGCGCCCGTTTACGCCAACATCAATGGCGAAACTTATCGGCTGAATGCCAGTTTTAGTGAAACCCCCGATAGATGATTACACCCGGTTTTCATATAGTTTTTATACTATTGTTTTATTGTTTATCCCTATATATATAAAACAAAAGTTCAACTGCACGAAACTGCAACTGCAACATGATTTAAAGCGCCGTTAAGTGACTGCTTGTCTATCTATAGACGCATCGGATTCGGAGCCTTAAAACGGAAAAGTGCATAAAATGAGCTGCGATAATGTGAAAAGCCGGGGCTAACATCTCCTAAATCTTCTTAATTCCTGCTGTTAAAACACTCTTATTTTCTTCGCGCAGAGTTCGTTCATTCTCGGTCAAGTGTATTAAGGCTCGTTCACACGGTGACATTAATGTCGCGACATCTAATGTCGTGACGTGAAGTTTGATATACGACACCGTGACACTGGCTGAAATCACGGCATTAGATGTCACGGCATTAATGTCACTGTGTGAACGAGCTTTTAGGGCTGTTTTGGAAGTGTCTTCAGTTCAAGTGTCGTGTGCATTTTGAGTGTATTTGTGAGAGATTCAAGAATTTTATGTTTACCCTTTTAGAGGTTAGGAATTGACGAGTAACACTAATGAGGAAAAATGTTGTGATGGTTTTCAGTAGGTATATGAATGAACATATTTGGAAATTTTTACTTCTATCTCTTTGTAGGGTTGAAATTTTAAAAAATTCTAGATTGTTTATTTCGATATTTTGATAGTTTGAAAATTTGCTTCTATCTCTTTAGAGGTTAGGAAATTTTTGAGGTTAGGACGATTTAAAGATCAATGAGACAGTGTTCACGTTGTTGCTTCTGGTTTTTCAAAGGTTCCAATTTCTTGCTAAACCCCTACACAGTTAATTTTTTTTTTGGTCGAGTCTGAGGAAATTTTAAGATAGAGGTAAGTTGCAATTTTTCAATAAAAAGAACTCGGTTTTTCTGTGGAACAGAGTCAAGCGAGTTTTGCTGCCCTGCGAGTTTTCCGGGTAAAGAATTTCTGAAGAAAACCTGCCTTCAAAGGCAAAAGTCTGCTTTAAAACTGCTGGAAACCGTTTGATTGCTTTTAGATTTACAATTTTCCAATCAAAAAGACCCAATTTCTCTATTGAATAGTGCATTTTTCTATCTTGCGGAGTTTATGAGTCATGAGTTTTTGATAAAAATCTCGATATTTGAAAGAGAATTCAAAAACATCAATTTTTCTTTATGACTTGGCACTCTTAATGCAACATCCATTTCATTGGCGGCCTGCAGCTTTGACGCATTTTCCCAATTGATAAATTTCCCATTTGCCTATGACGTTCGGAAACACCTTTAAGTAATTAATTTTCAGGTGGATTCCATGCAGTGGCGTGCCCGAATAATTTCAAAATTGATAAGTATTGGGGGGGCTTTGTTTGTTTTGTGGCTCGTAAATTTTAACGTATTCTGGTAAAATATTTTGGTGTTTTCCATTCGACTTTTCCGCCACATTTCCCGGCCGGGCTCGTTTGCTATTCTCGGCAGGTGTTTCATTCAAATCCCCCCTAGCGCCCGGAAGCGATAATGATTTATCCAGATTTATGTGATTTTTTTTGTCAGTCATAATGTATCACTCTCATCCAGCTTCGAATCATTACGGGAACCTCAACTCCCGAACATAAAACGTGTCGAGAGTCAGAGAGAGCGAAAGCAGAAAAAATGAACGCCAGCCGGAAACAAAAGACTGTCGGAAACACAAGCAAATTGATAGGCTTTTGTTTCGCGAGGTGCAAACCGGGTAACAGTTGAACAGCGCCGGCTGCGTATGTCATGTTTTTATTGAGGATTTCGTGTCCAAAAGCAAAAATCTGCTCGAAAGATTTGCCAGATTCATGACATACTTGGGAGGTTTTCGCTGGTTTGGATGCAATTTGCGCGGGCTCGATGTTAATCAGGGCTTCTTTCGTCCGGCTGCGGATCCGCTCGATCGAACCCCGCAACGGAGCCAAGTTGGAAATAACCCCCCCGAAAGTTTTAATATTATTACATTCCACGGGATAAAGGAAAAATGCGCTGTAATTAGGGATGGATTTCGCCGAGCCCCAATCGCGATCTAATCAAGATTGGGGTGGTCGGAATGTCTGAAAAGTACCCCCGTGCCCCCCCCCCCCCCCCCACCCCAAATCAATTTCCTTGATTTATCAATTAGCTCTTCTGCTAGGCTGAAATGTGGCCTGGAGGCGATTTTCATTGGTTGGAAAGTTGCAATTATTTTGAGTTTGATGGCGGTTGGAGTGGATGAAAGCGAAACCCGCCTGACACCTCAAATTAAATTCGGTTCCTGTATTTCGTGCCTAATTTTGATATGTTACTTCCGGAACGCCCAACGGACTTTTATCAGCATCTAATCGCGAACATTCAACGTGCGTGCACGATGTCAATGTTAACTTCATGTAGAGCTGCTTTTTATGGCCTCAAATTAATTCCTGAACGTGTTTTGTACGTTATCATTAATAAATGTGCATTGTTTATGGCCGCGAATCATTCCAACACAAAATTGCGCTTTATTTTTATTGTGGCTCGAATGTGAAGTGCTTTATCGCGCCGGAATCTTGAGCAAACAATGTCCCATCGGGAATAATCATGATTGATATCGGGAATATTCCCTGGCAAAGAGTTGTGTAGGGCTCCGCTTTGAACACTTAATGATTGGTGTTTTTCGCCTGCAAAGCGCTTTTTTCGTTTTCTTGCTTCCCCCGTTCGGAAAATTATGCCCAAAATCCGATTTATGTGGGTGTTAGTGTTGAGCTTACGGTTTCTCAGTCGTAATTTCGCAGTTTTACGGCGCGAGCTTGTCAGTTCCCCGCATGCCGCCCGTGGCTTGTTCGGCTTTTATTAAAAAATTCAATTTGGCGTTATTCCATTTAGCGGTTTCATCTTCTCCATGTTGCCCACTCGGTTTTTACGACCCCGAACGGCTGTCGTTCTGGTCCCAAAGAAGATTGCTTAATTCAAAATCTACGGAGTCGCTTCAAACTGTGACAGACGGTTAAGAATATACACTTTTAGCAGCTATTAGCGACCACTTCAATTTGCGAGCTGTGTCTAACAAACGTCAAATGACAGTGGGAATCTACACTGCTCGAAAGTTGAAACCTTTTGCACGAATTTTCAAAACCTCGTCTTTTTACGCGCTTCTGGTTACTTGAAACTGGTGAGTTTTTCGGGATTTTAGGTCATCGTCGATAGGAATTTTTTCCCCGACGTTTCGCTAGCATGAGTGGCGTGCATTTTCAGAGTGTTGCTGGCTTCTAAGACAATCTGCGATAATGACGCTTTCCGGATTAGCCCGCGATTACCAGCATAGTAGGCCCGTTTTTGGACAGCGCAATGTAACTAGTAGCCAAACGGGCAGGCCTACAAGCGCTAAATCGCCGGTTATACGTGTGATTGTGCACAATGTTTTTCGACAATTACGGACACTGTGTTCAAGTGGGGCAATCAACACTAGTACACTGACGCCTTAAATAGCGCAAGTTTATGTTCTTCATAGAGTGTTTCCAGGAAAATTCCCAAAACCAACTCCCCATATCCACACCTGATGTGTTTTCAATTCAATATTCCTTAAAAAAGGAAGCGATTTTATGCGAGTAAATGTCGCAAGAAATTGTGCGATTTGATACAGAGCACGAAAATAAAAAAATAAAACTCCCCGAACAAAACGTTCGAGTCGCAGGAACGTACTAAGCAGATTATGAAAAAGTTTACATAATGTCGCAATTCATTCCTGCGACGTTTTAAATCCGTGAAAAATGTGAGGACAAATGGATGGGAACGAACGGGGGGAGGTGGATCGCGACGTTCTCGCCGCAAAAATTGCTCTTTCTTTCGCATTATACGGCGCTTGAATGCCCAAATCCAGACGAGTCTCTGTCGGGCCACAGTCAACGTCAAATAAAACGAGCTGCTAACCAAAAAAAAACCTCATTTATTATGTACAATAGTCAAGGTTCAAACAACCAACCGAAACAGTTGGTATGCCTGATAGTTAAAACTGTGTCCGAGAAAACAATCCATATAATATATAGTACAATAAAATTCACAAACATGGAAATATCCTCTACAACTGGAACGGCCTCCCTCCTTTTTTAACATTAATATTGCCTTCGCTTGCTGCCTTTCTGGTCTTGGAGCTCGAGTTGCACACCAAACTACGCACCAACAACTACTAGCAATGGCAATGTTGCGTTCGTTGGATTTTTCGCAACATCAGGCAACACCGAAACAATTTTAAAGTCTGAATTGAGGGGCGCTATTCGATATACAACTCTGAGTCTTTGACTGTTTTTGCGCCAAAAAACGCTTTTCAACTCTGTGTGTGTGTGTGTGTTTCCGACCGAGAACTGCGAGGATTTCTGAATTGCCGACTATAACTAGGAGAAATTTTGAAAAGTAAACATAACCCCCCCCCCCGCATATAATTGAAATTCCTCCTGGAATAATATGCAGGGTTTTTTCAGTACTGGCAATTTTCAAAATGTCTCGTAATTATGCTTGACAACATATAGATCAAGGCGGTGCCCGGTGGGACACCCTGTATAACCGCTTTCGATGTGGTTGGACGTTGCATTCACTTACACTCAGTCACTCATTTGTATGTACAAGAGAAAATTCACTGGAAAAATGGTCATGGAACGCCCATCGTCATACAGAGGCTGATGAAAATCACTGCGAACGGGTACTGGAGACGCAGTTGACCGCCGTGTTGCATGGCCGCCGGATACTCGCCTGGAACAAAGGAATTGTTGATCAATCGGGCAACATCGGCATCAACACTTTGACAGCGCCCGTTTGTATGTGGCAAACGAAACGTTGTCCAAAGTGAAAGGAATATCGTATAGATATTGTCCCCAACGGGATACTAAACTCTAATACCGGTATTAACTTGTCGGGACCATGCACGTGATAAAACTACGTCCCTAAAGATGAGAACGGCGAACTGGATGTCCATTAAGGAAGCATTTTATTTTTCTCTGTTGACATGCTTTTCTGTTCCTCTCAGATAAAGTTGGAAATATGGGCGGGTGGCTGTTCGGCAACGAGTTCACTATCAGCCATCTTTTAACAGCGCAAAACTTTATAAATGGTGGTTCGGTTCGGTTCGGTTCGACGTCGCGCGTGTTTAATGATGAAACTTTCGGCTTCTTTGGCTCGGATCGATCAAGGTGGCAGCTTTAACAGATGATGCCCCCCACTGCCAGACATTGACAAAAACAATCGAAAAATCACCCCTACTAGATTAGCGATTAGCGCCCTCTACATATTTTAATTCAACTACTTTTGCCAAAAACATATGGAACCCCTTCTCCCCCACTTTTTGCTCTCTCGCTCTCTGTGTCTTTCAGTCCCCGAGAAATATGATATTGCCTATTTTCCATAAAGAACGATCCGGGGACCCAAAACGAAATTTGCCTATTACCCGGGAATATCTGTCGTTTGCTGGATGAAATCGTGCAACTAAATAAAATGGGAAATTTACGGGCTTCTGGATGACGCTTTTGGCTTTGCAATGCTTATCTTATCACGTTTTTTCGTGGATAATCGCACCATAAAGATGGCACTCCGCATTGATGATGTTCGGTGTTATTGGGCCGTTGTGAATAGGAATTTGGTCACGACGTTTCTCTAGCACGCATGGCCAGCATCTTCACGTTTGTGTTCGCTTCGGACGACACTCCCCCTGAACCATTTTATAACTAGATTTTTATTAAAACCCTCATTCCAGTACGTAGCTCGCATCGATGGTCTCACTCGCACACATGGGAGTCTATGCGACATGCCCAAGCCGGGTGCGATGCTGCGTTCGAACTTGATACTCTCGCCGCTAAAAATGTTTGGGTTTCTTTTCTCAAAAAAAATATGTATCAATCAAAAAGGGCAAAAAGACTGCAGCTTCAATTTCGATTATCCGATCGCGTAATTTTCGGTAAAGTGCTTTAGCAAACAAGCGAAGCACTCGTAAAATATTGAGGAGGGGAAAATTCACATCCACCTTCTCAGTGAGTCGCCAATAAGGGGGAAAATTTTCGGCTGATTAAATTTGATGCCGCGTAGGAACCGATGATAAATCCAAAGGCATTGTCGAGTCGACTTTTTGCTTCATTAAGTGTCTGAAGATAATTGGGGCGGCCAAGCGGAACGACTAGATTAGTTTTAGGTATTAAAAAGAGCACTTTGGCAGCGAGAGGGCCACACTTTGCGGATTCACTTGAAACGACCAGGCTTAATGGCCTTTAGTAATCATCCGAATGAATTGAAAAACTCAATTTGCGCTTTTGTCGCTAATCCAAACGGCGTGGCGCTGAACATAAATTAATGCATAAAAACGACACAACAGGCCGACGAAAGGTCAGAGTCTTTGACAAGCCATGAAAATGCCGATCTAAAGGTCCATTCAACTGGGGACTCGCCCACATACATTTAGTGTTTCCATGTGGAAACTGGAGAGCTTGCAATGTGGCTGATGGAAACCGGTATTTTTATCCTGGGCCAAAAGGTTGCTTACGTGGCAGGTAACGCGCACAAAAAACCAACAAAGACTTTGCTGGTGGTTTTCGAATTGTTTAAAGGAAAACGAGCTTGACATGCAAAGTTGCGCGCCACGGAAAGAAAACAAAACCCCTAAGAGCCCGAGTTGTTTTACTCGGAATCCGTTATTTGAAAAGTTTTGCCGGATAAACAGTCTAATCCCCGTAGGGGAGGTCGCTTTCTGTTTTTCTTGCGTGATTCGTTGTCGAAGTTTATCTGAAGGTAACAATGTAAATGTGTCAGTCATCAAGCGCAAAGTTAGCAGGAAAAGTTGCAAATGTTCGTGCTTGTCTTCAGGTGGCGGACCATTTCGCCATTAGAGGCCGTTCGGGAGACCGATAAATAACTGAAGTGCCCATTCATTTCGCCCAGAATTCGGTTGACAATGCGAAAGAACTCGGGCTTTGGATGGAGTGCTCCAGTCCATATATTACAATATCGGCGCAAATCGCTGCTTATACATAAATCATTGCTTGTCGGCCGATTTGTGCCTCCACACAGATTGGAAGTTATTGCGTTGCAACGAAATTGATGGATCGCATATGGCCCGGATGACGGATATTTTGTATCACCACGACCCAAAGATCAATTTTTCACTTGTAATTGTTTTTAGCAAAGAACAGCACCAGCTCTGCTAATGGAAATGTGACCATCAGTCATCCATCGTGGAACGTTCATGGGCTTTTTGTTTTCTGAACTTTGGAGCCAAACAGCTCAGGTTACGATTACGTGTTATGCCCGTGCGATTAATCTCATTAGTTTTAGTGAGTTTACTGCAACATAAACTGCGCCGGTGAGTTACTGCGCCGGTGCGTTGGGTTGGCGCACCAAGCCATGCCGCCGGCACTGCGCCGGCTCTTGAAAATTCACTGAGTTACTCATCTCTAATGTAAATACGGCCGGTAGAGCAACAATGCTCGATTGATGACGTGCGACCAGAGTGGGCCAGATATAAATCGGTCCATCTTGGATAGAGATACAGTCTGATCATTCATCCTGCAATGTTACGTCACGTACATCGCGTTTTGCCCGATAATGATTGTAAAAGCTCGTTCACACGGTGACATTAATGTCGTCCACAACAGTGTCATTGTCTGAACACTTGAAGGTCGAAATGGTTTGACATACGACACCGTGACACTGACTGCTGTCACGACATTTTGGCTTTTGACAGACTTGTCATAAGTCGCTAGTGGAGAAGACTGTGTAGGTTAGAAACTTACCATTTAGTACGTGCACTGATAAACCCTCCGGATTGGCGTTGGATGGATGGCACGTGTACTTGCCGCTGTCCTTCTCCGTCGCCCTTTGGATGAGCAAATAGGATACTGTAATGTCGCCCTTTTCCGTGATAACCGAGACGCCGCCCCTCGCCGAATCGTAGTTAATTTCCTGCAACAAATAAATAGTTGGGATTTGCTTAATTGGTCTGATCCTGGGGTGTTTTT
This sequence comes from Dendroctonus valens, assembly GCA_024550625.1. NCBI lineage: Eukaryota > Metazoa > Arthropoda > Insecta > Coleoptera > Curculionidae > Dendroctonus > Dendroctonus valens. Next base: position 860,516 of record JAJTJO010000599.1, on the reverse strand, counting down.
TAATTTAAAAAAAAATGTCCGAATTGAATTACTTAGGGCACCGTGTTCGCATTTTAGTCATCGCTTTTATGGACCGACGCTCGCCGTCCTTTCGGCGAATATCTCAGCCTTATGGACCCCGAGACGACGTTCCAGCCTGGAATAAAACCGGATAAATTCCGAAAATTTAATCCGATTTTCTCGAACGCGCTTGCTAACGGTTCCCGTTTTTTATTTATCACCCGCTGATACTAGTTTAGAGTGGATCTTTCGTTCTTTACTAGTCTCCTGAGCGGCGTCGACCTCAGAAGACACAAAATGCATATACAGGGTGATTCACAAGTGGAGCACCAGTTCAGTTATGACGTCACTCGGTAAAAGTATGTTGTTTTTTCAATTTTTAATACCGAATATAAATAACGAATAAAACATGATCCGATACGGTTTGATCATAAATAATTCCTGTACAACGCGGTTAAATTCGAGCGTCAATGGCAATAGAATATAACGGAATAAAATTAATTTTCCATTGTCGGCTCGGAAATTATGCAACCGGGTGTAGTGAAACTAAAGCGAGCAGTCTGAAAATATTAAATTTTATTATTTATCGGACATACAATAAATTCAGCATATGAGTTCCTGGCGTATGCGGTGTGCGCGCATTGTCACCGGGGGTTATATTTATCATTATAATTTTTCTGTGTTATTAAATTCAGCTATTGTGCGCTTAATCGCGTTCTGGATCTGTATTTCTGGGCGATTTAATTCCGGTTTTTGCACCGACAGGGGATTCACATGTAATTACTGGCCACATTGTTCAGCCACAACGCACCAAGCGGTATCCGATTTTATCGGTCAAATCTCATTTAGCAAATAATGCGCCCCGTAATGCAACAACGACGTAATCGACTTGCCTAACTTGACTCTAACGAGCAGGGCGACATCTGTCTGCGTCCGCATTAATCAACTCACGCTATAACTAAAAGCCCGTTCACACTGGTTCAACAGTGTCATTGTCTGCACAGTTGAAGGTGACAGTTAGTGTCACATCTCAAAATGGTTTGATATAAGTCACTGTGACATTGGCTGCTGTCACCGTGTGAACGAGCTTTAACTTCTAAAAGCCCAAACCGGCGCTATGTAAAATGTCAGTTCTGAAGCATTGTTGGGCCTATTGTGTCGGGCTTTGATTTAAGAGACTGGCCAGGCCATGATGGGGCGGGGGCGTAATAATGATAATGGAAAATTTCCCCACAATCAGGTCAATTCAATTATTAATGAGGCGCTGTTATTTATACAATCGGAGTTCATAAATTTCCGCTAATTTTCCTATCGGAATTCATGGGGGGGGGGGTCCATCCAACCAAAAGCCATAAATTTCGTCTTTCACTAACAGGGTGCGCTGACAAGTTCAACAATGTTATGTGGAAACCACAGTAGCCGCTGCCCAATCAAACCGATACTGGATACGGGAAATTTGGTCGTTTTGAAAATGGGGGTTTGAAGCAATGTGGGAGGAGACATTGAAACCGGTAAACGGTGGCCCTGGAAGCACCGAAAGATGTATGTTTTTGCGTTTAAAACACGGGATTTGGGACAGTGTGTCAACACAAAAGTGTGTCTTTGAAAATTGATTTTGGCTCTTCATCGGCGATTTTCAAATACAGACTTTTGTGTTTACGCACTGTTCCAAATCCCGGTTTTTAAACGGTAAAATCCTATGCAAATTGCGTAAAAAGTCGTTCGATTAATGAAAATCGAAAATTTGACAGATTCAGTTTTTTACCCACCCTGTATAATCCTACAAGTATTTTGCGACAACGCAAGCTTCGTTACTACAACTAGCCATTGGCGATCACTTCAATTTCCCAGCAGTGCCTAATGAGTGACGTCAACCTGACGCGCCGTATGCAACTGACGTCAAACAGTATAGGAAATATACACTGCTCGAAAACTGAAGTGGAAAAATAAAAATGTTTTTGCGCTTTTAATATGTCGAAGCTCGATAAGACGTGGAATCGCAGTGCAATTAAAAATGCCGTCTAAAAAATCAAACGACTGCTGCCCGGCGGAGTGGGTTTTCGAACGAAAACAATTGCAGAGTACCGGCAAAAACCAGTTGTTTTGAGTGCGATTCCATCGGATGCGACTTGATTAAGGGATCGCATCTTGACAAATAGATCAAAAGGCAACAACGAGTGCACAGCATAAATGAAATGCATTAATAACGCCTCCGAACAAGCGCGAGGACGATTTTTCTTTGATGCTCTTATGCGCCCTCGCGTCGCGTACAAAGGCCGTATTATTTACTCGTCGTTTTCAGGATAACGATAATAATTCCTCGTCGGTGCAGTACTAATTTAACAGCCCTGTGTTGCTCGCATCCTGCCTCTTGCACGAGACTTGGTTAAAGAAACAACATTCGCACTGATCGATCAATCAATCAGTTGGTGATGAGGTGGAGTTTAAAGTTGAATTTTCCGTGTCACTTTGCATATTTAATTAACAAAAAGTGCACGCGGAGTTTATGCAAATATTAATGATCGGGCAGCGAAACAGATTTCCATATTTAGACGGCGCGCGTTTTTCCTATTCATTACCGTACAATTTTCCGCGCCCCACAATGGAAAACGCGTTTTATTTTTTACCGACACCGACAAACATTAACGAGCGATATTTTCAATTTAATGCGACCGGCTTGTGACAATTCGAATTCCATTGTGCCAGTCGGTGTATTATAAGTTGTATAACTAATTGATCAAATCCCGGATAAAAAAACCCCCAGTGCTCGTGGAGGAAGGAATATGCGAAAACCACTCGAAAAATAAATGTATGTCGTATGTTGTTGAATTAAGGAGAGGATTCTTGTTTACCAGTACATCTGCCCCGGCAGTGATACCATCAATTATCCAGGGCAAACACTCGTTAGGGAATCGTTGAATGTAAACTGGATCCAGCCAGCTAGATAAAGTGCCCGATCGGATCGAACAAACAGCCAGCAAAACTGCTTTATTCCGTCCTTATTTACGAATTACAAATTAAATTAAGTTCACTCTTCGTTGCCATTCTGCTCCATTAAACCGTAATCGACGGCGATGCGATGCCCCCGTCTCATATCGACCCAGCGACATATCTGGATAGATCTCTGTTGGAGGCAAATCGCCCGAATAGAATTAACGCAAAAAAACCATCATGTTCATGTAGATGTTTCCACTCTGAACTCGTTCTCTCAGTGATTGCAATGACACGCCACTGGCAAAAGACCAGCAGCAGCAGCAGCAGAAACTCAGTGATTTTCTATTTAGGGCCCGGGGTGAAATTGTTTGTAAATATATCGGTTTACGAGAGTGCATCCGACAACAATTACCGATCGATCTCTGGAGCCCGTCTGGACGGGGAATTGATTAAACGGTTCAGAGTCGGAGAAAAATTGGCTTTAAATGCGATCGCTGGGAGAAAGGAAAAAAGCAACGCGTTCTGGATGCGGGCGAGATGGGAAAGACCGCGAACAGCCAGAGAGAGCATTGTTGGACGATAAATTAGCCAGCAGATTTAGGTTAGATTTGTTTATGCCCCAGTTTACATGTCAGTTTTAAACACCCGATATCTCTGGAACGGTTGCAAGTAGCCCGTTAGTCATCAGGACCTTTTCGATAAGGTTTCGAATCGAGAACAGTCTCCTCCACAAATCCCAGCCTGATGATGAGTGGTTTATACACGCGAAATATTTTTGGTTTTTGACAGCCCTGTAATAAATTCCTGGTTGAGACGAAGGTGGGTTCGGTGTCAAACCTGCGCTGCAATCAGCAAGCAGCCAGACAAAACCTGGCAAATTGTCCCATTCCAATTAACGAAGCGCGTTTCCCCCAATTATCAATTACGTAGAATAAATGCTATTGATATTGCGGGACGCTCGACAAAGCCAACATTGCTCGCGCTGTTTAGGGGGCCTTTTTAGGGAAGACTCCCGCCCTTCATTGTTTTCGAAAGTCAAACAGACACGAGTTTTCCAGTTCCTTTCCCTGCCAGCAGTCGAACTGTTCCCAACTCCACTCTAGGCGTGATTGTCCAGCCAAGACACCGTGGTTCTTTGGCAAACAGAATTTTAAATATTGATTTCTGATTATTGTTTGCTTGGCCGACCATCAATCACTGTCCAGGTTGAATGGAAATTCATCAAGGCCAAGACAATATCCATAGAAATACGAAGGAAAAACGTAAACGTTCGCTTGAGGTAATTATGTAAACTGATGATGGATTATTTGGGGAGAATGCGACCGTTCGACAATCGAAGAATCCCATCAATCCGAACGGTTTTATTGGCCTGGTATTGCGAGCCGACGGGTAATTTCCATCGACATTGGCTCAATCATTTCCCGCTCGCAAAGACATATTACTGGTTGGGATCGCATCTCTTTCGAACGACTTTTCCAACCAAATTGTCGGATGCGGGGTTTTGGTCGCGATTGTTCTTCCTACTTTCGACTCAATCAATACGATCGTAACGAGCCCTTAATTGAATCCGTTGTCATAAATCTCGCGAATTAAACTTACCGGGAAGTTTGGCGAAATTAAAGTGTCCCCGATATGCCAGACACGAATATAATTCCATTAGGATGGCAAACTTAGTTACGGGGCTTTGGAGCGGCCGTAAATAACCCTTAAAATGGTGTAACATCAATCAATACACTGGTGAGGAAGTTGAGGCCCAACGCTGATTTACGGGATTCTAATTGGAAAAAAACTGATGTTTTTTCAAAACCTTCTTATTTCAGCTCGAAAATGTTAGCTATTCAAACTTTGCCTCGAAAAAACTGAGTTATTTCAAGCGGTGAGAGTGTCAACTTCGAACGCAGCAACGCACAGCCGTGGTGCATCGCCTATAGGCTCCCATGGGTGCGAGTTAGAGATCCGATGCGAGCTACGTTCTGGAATGGTTTCATGGTTTCAAAACCTTTTTGTTTTAGAATTTTCTCACGTCATAAAATTTCTACTCATCAACCAGTCAACTTTATTTGACGTGCCCACCAAAAATCACCAGAACCATTGAAAAATCACAGAGAAACGCTTAAAAATCCGTGCTAAATCCGGAAAATTGAAGAAACAAGTTAAAGCAGCATAAATCTTAATAAATGGCGTCCCGAAAAAAAAAGGAAACCAATTAAAACTTTACCAATAAAGAAGTTGGGGCAGTTCTGACAAATGTGGCCGAGTTTTTGCCCCCGAAATGCGTGCAGATTAGCCGAGAAACGTGATTTATTGACTGTTGGTTGGTTGTTGTCTGGCGGCTGCAAGGAGCGTCATTCATAATCAATTCAACGAATGCAAATGGCATTGCAAGTTGGCCTAACCACTTCGAATGCACAATGAAAGCCCCTGGACGACGGACTCGTTCGATCCGATTGAATATTCAGGACATTGACGGCACCAGGTGCTGTCCCGCAAAACTTTCCAGCCATCCCTTTGGGCAGAGGCTGCTAGAATCAATTCGGGATGCACGACACCGAAACTGTACCCGAAGGTTTAAATACGTAATTAGATACTAAGCAACCAAAGAAGTGTGGAAACCTGGAAAATATTGGGGATCGATCTGTTGTGATTTCAATCGCCGACCAGTTTGTATCCAAATCAGGACGCTCCCGCCTGCCAAGCTATGTTTGTTTCTTTTCAACCAATTGCTCGATGGGAGACGGACCTAACTAGGGGGCCGCAATACACTGATGAAAAACTGAACTGACTAGCAACATTTTCAGTCTCAACTGTGCCTTGAGGGATCTCTTCAATAAGCGCTGAATTTACTTTATCGATGCTAAACCGTTTTGGGCCCTTGATCGCCAGCGAATATATTTCAATTTGAGCGAACTTTTAATTGCTGCTTTTGCTTAAGTAGCGCAGCTTCCATTCCATCAATAGCCGCAGGAAATTATCTTATTATTTACTCGACTATGACCAGCTCGAGGATATTGCGCCGATTTTCCAAAGAGGCACAAATAGTGGGGTTATTCAGCACTACAAGTAGCATTTTGGACATTAAAAAAGTTGAGCACCGATACGAATTTTCCTCAGGGGCCCAATTAAACAAAACGGGCGCACATTCAGCAAGTCGGTTATAAACGTTGCAAGCTGTCCCCAAAGCACTATGTGGCCGGGTTGTTCGTTGGCACCGATCCAGCTCTCTTTTGCATCGTCCCCGGCATAATTAATCCAGAATCGAGAATCAGCAGGACAAGAACTGACCACAGAACTGGCATTCGTTAGCGGCTTGCAACTTTTTCGCCGCATATAAGTACGCCTCATCAAGCCTTAGGTTCTTTGCCAATATTGGTAGATGCATTTAATCAGGGTGCTGTATGTGGTACAATAATCAATCAATAATCCTAAACTGTTGTAACAAGGCCTGTGATATTAATCGAGAATAAATCCATCGATTTGGCCGCTTCCGGTAATTTCCGCTCATTTATCATGCTTTTCCTGTACATTTATTGCATCCGAATCGCCATAAATTGTGTCTGATGTGGCTGGTGCGGCGGCCACCATTTTTCCCCAGCTAATTCAACTTATCTTGTCGCTGCAGAAGAGGCTGCATGTTTTCAAAGCTGCCTGTACCTCTTTTGCCACCTCGGCATTATTAAATGCCCATCAACACAAATCATTGTGCTTTTTCCAAGCCGGCGGAAAACGGCGCGAGCCCCCCATTCGTAACCATTTCTCATTTTCTATTCATGCCCGTTCGGTTTTTCAACTTTTCCTCTGCACCGCTATCGTGCGTTTGCATTCTTCTAGCAGTCGGCTAATCTTTCGTCCTGGGAAACGATGAAACGTGTGGAAAATCTTGTTGTGATTTTCAGGAAAAAAAAAAGTCTTTCAGTTATAACGTCGATGGACCTAAACTCAAGGGCCACCATCGATGTATCGTTAAAAATAGACAGCGAAGCACCAAAACAAAATCAATGTTTTTTTTATGTTCATTCATGGCTGGTCGATCGATGTCTTAGTTGAATGCTTGTCATCCTTGCGCTGAATCGTTTTTTCGCCCCCGCCTCGTTAAGGGTCTCTAATATGAGAACGATAATCCAAAGCCTTTAATGGGCCATAAAATAGGGCTATAAAATACAGGACTCGTTTACTCGAACGTTTTGAAAATAGACGAGCTCAAAGACGGCAAAAAGCAAAAGACTGTTTGCTCCGCAGCCGTCGTTATTTCGCTCTCCAGAGCTGCCCCCCTTTTTCCCCTTGTTGACCTAATTGGGCGTGTTTGGGGGCCCAATGTTGTTTTTTTTTAATAACCCAGCGTGTTAATGAGTCTTTCAGAGCCCTAAAGGCGCAATTCGGCTGAAATATAGATATGGGGTATTTTAAAGCCCCGTGGGGGGATCGCGGCCGTAATATCGGGCTGGTAAATTTATTAACTCAAAAGAAGATTATCGTAATGCTGGAAACCCGGCCGCCGCTTTATCCAATTCCCTCACCATATGAGTTATTAAGAAAAGCCCGATATTTGCTGCTCTAATCAATTTTCCCATCTTCTATTTGCTCCCCAGGGCGAAACTACATAATACAATGAGCTCGTTCTTATCTCGACGTTGCGGTTGAAATTAATTTCTTTTAAAAGTTTCCTGCGACGACAATGCATTCTACTGTCCTGCTCGCGATATTAAAGCCCGCTTTTCCCAAATAGTAAATATATATGAATGGGGGCCGGCACAAAATAATCCCTGGACTTTTGTCAGTTGCAGACATTCTTGAACATCCGCCGCCGTCTTAACTAAGAACGACTTCCACTCTATGCGGTTGTTTGCTTGAAAAGAGCCTCAAGTTTATTTTCGAGTTAGACAATGGATTCAGCCTTGCTCGATTCTATTGTTTCCTTTTAATCACTACGCTTCTTCGTGAAAAATTAACTGGCTCGGGGTTAACTCTGCAGATTTTTCCACTTTTTTTTGCTGATTATTTGGGGAAAATTTCCTTACTTTTTCGGGTAGAGACGGGCGCAGCCTGGACCGGTCTTGTATAGGCACAAGTCGCAGCTTCCGGATCTCGTTTGAGAAAGAAATTAAAATACAAAGCGAGCCAGAGATTCCCTTTGTGTGCCAGTTTTGTTCCCGGCTTTCTCTCCATTCCGGACCGCCCGTTTCCACTTAAAGTTTCTTTTGACAGCTGCTATTTTGCTTATGGAAAATGCGGCGCATTGAACCAGAACTCCATTCCGGGGGCTTCGCATAATCCTTAACATGTTAAAACCTCGGCTTCATCTAGAAATACATGCGAATTTCGCCTAGAGGCACAAAACCCGAAATTGATCTGCGTAATTAAGCGAGTGTCTTTCAGAAAACACTTCGCTTTAATGGCTTTGGGACCTGCGGGCCCTTTTTTCCGTTCCAATTTGGGCGTTTTATAAAAAGGGCCCGACAAAAAGTAGCATTTTAATGATGATGCGCCAAAGGGGATAATTATTTCTGGCTTAGTGAAGTGTCCAGATTCGAGTTGAAGCGGCCGCCCCTGACTCGAGGAAAACTAGTCGTTATTGTTGCCGGGGATTGAAAGTTCTTATGCTGCGACATCCACTTGATCTAAATTTGCCGAATTCACAACTATGTCAGTGAATGGGATTCGCCGGCGTCTAGATTTGATTTTATCCGGGAAGATGGGACGGGAAAGCGTGTTTTCCATAAATTGGATATTCCCTATTTTTCATAGGGTTTCTCTGAGCGTGGGCAATTCGACGCTTTGCTTACTCGGAACGTCAGAACATCAAAGGCACTGCGATCCTTTTGTTGCTTTTTAATTGGCACCCCATTGTTTTCCTCATTTTTCTTAATGAAAATGGTAGAAAATGTCGTAAATCGTTTTTTTTTTTGGATAATAATTTGCTGTTGCTAGGGGAGAATAACCCTTTTCCCGTTCCAGCCATCAGGGTTCAGTCAGCAATAAATATGTTCACACAACCCACATTCCGGCGTCTAAGGCAGGGTCTACCTGACTGATAGGCAGTACCCATATAAGTCTTAACTTAAGTCGATAATGTCAAAAACAACGAACTTGCTTGATGTGACACGTGGCACAACATGGCCGCCCTCGAACAGCTGATTCCATGACACGTGGGTTATGTATGTTGCAGAACGACTTTTTAATCAGCCTAATTCAGACTAACGGTAGTAATTGCTTTAATAATTGCCGAGGCCCGTTAATATTAACGCCACCCTGTTTCGCTTTAGACAATGCCACAGCGATATTCGTGCGGGTTCAGTGCGGAAAGCAACCCATATATAAATATAAAACCGGGAGTCTCACAACAAATGGCCTCATAACGTGAGCCGTAACTTTTGAAAAATTACACACTATATTACAGTGTCGCATGAAGTCTCCATAAATTTCGCGTTGAAAGGAAAATTTGCTCTCGAATGATGAATGCACATGTTGAAACACTTTGTATAATGGGGACGTTTCACGCAAATGTCAACCAAACAGTCCACTATTTCATTCAAAATCAGGAAAGTCAATTGTCAAAGTGACAATCTGTTCACAGCACAGTCATATGAATTAAGAAAATTGCCCTTTTTGACGCCGTTTTGCAGAATGGGAATGTCAAAAGAGTGACACTTTGAGGGTCTTTTGATTGCACCTGATGAGTTTTCGCGTCTTTTAGACCGTCGTGGAAATTAATCTTCTCCTGACGTTTCGCAAGCACTAGTGGCGAACATCTTCAGAGTGGTGCTGCGTCGAGCAAACCCTTAATGTCCGGTTAAATGGCACAAAATACGCGACTATTTTACGTCAGTTAAAGCGCAATTTTGCTACTCTTTTAGTTGCCCAACTTTTTCCCAATAAGTGGGTCAACCTATATATCCCCATACTGGATCCTCTTATCTTTAGACACAACACACTCTCCGTAATTATCGAAAAACATTGCTCAAATTCAGTTGTATAACCGGCGATTTAGCGCTTATAGGCCTGCCAGTTTGGCGGCAAACAACATGGCGCTGTCAAAAAACGGGCCTACTATACTAGCAAGCACGGGCTAATCCGGAAACTTTCAAGAGAGGCGTGGGCAATTCGACGGTTTGCTTACTCGGAACGTCAGAACTTCAAAGGCACTGCGATCCTTTTGCTGCTTTTTTAATTGGCACCCCATTGTTTTCCTCATTTTTCTTAATGAAAATGGTACAAAATGTCGTAAATCGTTTTTTTTTTGGTTAATAATTTGCTGTTGCTAGGGAGAATAACCCTTTTCCCGTTCCAGCCATCAGGGTTCAGTCAGCAATAAATATGTTCACGCAACCCACATTCCGGCGTCTAAGGCAGGGTCTAACTGACTGTTAGGCAGTACCCATATAAGTCTTAACTTAAGTCGATAATGTCAAAAACAACCAACTTGCTTGATGTGACACGTGGCACAACATGGCCGCCCCTCGAACAGCTGATTCCATGACACGTGGGTTATGTATGGTGCAGAACGACTTTTTAATCAGCCTAATTCAGACTAACGGTAGTAATTGCTTTAATAATTGCCGAGGCCCGTTAATATTAACGCCACCCCTGTTTCGCTTTAGACAATGCCACAGCGATATTCGTGCCGGTTCAGTGCGGAAAGCAACCCATATATAAATATAAAACCGGGAGTCTCACAACAATTGGCCTCATAACGTGAGCCGTAACTTTTGAAAAATGACACACTATATTACAGTGTCGCATGAAGTCTCCATAAATTTCGCGTTGATAGGAAAATTTGCTCTCGAATGATGAATGCACGACATGTTGAAACACTTTGTATAATGGGGACGTTTCACGCAAATGTCAACCAAACAGTCCACTATTTCATTCAAAATCAGGAAAGTCAATTGTCAAAGCGACAATCTGTTCACAGCACAGTCATATGAATTAAGAAAATTGCCCTTTTTGACGCCGTTTTGCAGAATGGGAATGTCAAAAGAGTGAGACTTTGGGGGTCTTTTGATTGCACCTGATGAGTTTTCGCGTCTTTTAGACCGTCGTGGGAAATTAATCTTCTCCTGACGTTTCGCAAGCACTAGTGGCGAACATCTTCAGAGTGGTGCTGCGTCGAGCAAACCCTAATGTCTGGTTAAATGGCACAAAATACTCGACTATTTTACGTCAGTTAAAGCGCAATTTTGCTACTCTTTTAGTTGCCCAACTTTTTCCCAATAAGTGGGTCAACCTATATATCCCCAAACTGGGTCCTCTTATCTTTAGACACAACACACTCTCCGTAATTATCGAAAAACATTGCTCAAATTCAGTTGTATAACCGGCGATTTAGCGCTTATAGGCCTGCCAGTTTGGCGGCAAACAACATGGCGCTGTCAAAAAACGGGCCTACTATGCTAGCAAGCACGGGCTAATCCGGAAACTTTCAAGAGAGGCGTGGGCAATTCGACGCTTTGCTTACTCGGAACGTCAGAACTTCAAAGGCACTGCGATCCTTTTGTTGCTTTTTAATTGGCACCCCATTGTTTTCCTCATTTTTCTTAATGAAAATGGTAGAAAATGTCGTAAATCGTTTTTTTTTTTGGATAATAATTTGCTGTTGCTAGGGGAGAATAACCCTTTTCCCGTTCCAGCCATCAGGGTTCAGTCAGCAATAAATATGTTCACACAACCCACATTCCGGCGTCTAAGGCAGGGTCTACCTGACTGATAGGCAGTACCCATATAAGTCTTAACTTAAGTCGATAATGTCAAAAACAACCAACTTGCTTGATGTGACACGTGGCACAACATGGCCGGCCTCGAACAGCTGATTCCATGACACGTGGGTTATGTATGGTGCAGAACGACTTTTTAATCAGCCTAATTCAGACTAACGGTAGTAATTGCTTTAATAATTGCCGAGGCCCGTTAATATTAACGCCACCCTGTTTCGCTTTAGACAATGCCACAGCGATATTCGTGCCGGTTCAGTGCGGAAAGCAACCCATATATAAATATAAAACCGGGAGTCTCACAACAATTGGCCTCATAACGTGAGCCGTAACTTTTGAAAAATGACACACTATATTACAGTGTCGCATGAAGTCTCCATAAATTTCGCGTTGAAAGGAAAATTGTCGTTCTTTTGTGCACAGTGTTGCAATGACAATTCCTGGAAATATTCCTGGAAAACCTAGAAAATCGACTTACTTGTTGGTCGTGAGTCCAGTAGATGGAGGGTGGCGGTTCTGGACTGTGCTGCACCACGCAGGTCAAGTTCATGGTACTGCCCTTGTTGATGTACATCTCAGGACCACCCAGCAACGTTGTCACTGGCTCTGAAAGTGAGAAAATGCCATGAAAAAATCCGAATCTGTATGCATTTTCAAGCTCTTGCTCAAACATTCTGTCTGCCCTAAATCCGCAATTAAAGCTCGAGATCGTGCTGGAAACGCTTTGTTTTCCAGCCTGAACTGAAAACATATTTACCGACGGCTTTTCCAGTTGGCGTGCGAATTACCAACTACGCAGCTTTTGCAAGTGGTTAGCTGTAACTTTGAGCGTCTGTATGTCGGCTTTCGGGTTTTTTTCTCGTATAATTTTCGGTTAAAAGGATGAAGGCAGGCAACGAGGCCTCAAGCATCATTCGCTTCGTTTGAAAAAGCACAGAAGTGTGATAAGCCTATGAGGAGGCAATTTCGAATGGCATTCAAGCTATTTTCAGCTGAATGTAGGTGGCGCGGTTATTGTGCCTTTATAGAGCTCGTTAACATCACTGTCGAGTCTGAAGCCTCCTCAAGGAGCTTTGAAGCTGTTTTTCATTTGTATGTCTAATAGGGAATCATGAAACCAGAAGTATCTACCTTCGGTTTTAGGTAAAAAAACCAATAAGGTATAATAGAGCAGTAGCTACTGAGAAACTTCCCAATAAGCAGGTGAAGCCAAGCGATTCAACTGAACTTTCACAGCAAGTTTCCTGCCAAATTTTCTCAGTTCCACTACAATCTGCAATAGAACGTTATTCAGTTCCTTTTGGAGAATCCTCATCCGAAATCCAGTCGACTGGACGGACTCACATCATTAAAATATACCTGGAGTTGAGCCGGTTTTGTAATTTGCTAGATAGCAATTAAATGTTTCGCGAAAACTTCGAAAGCGATTTAAATAAAATGTCGGGCGAAAGAGAGGCAGCGAGTTGATAAATTCGCTGAAAACTATGCAAAATTTACCGTGCAACTCGGAGGACGATCAGCTCTAATGGAAACTACCGGCAACTTTGGCCGTTTGAACACTGAAACTTGCTCACATTCCATCGCAACGCTAATTTCCTTTCACACACTAGCAAGATTTCGCGGACTAATTGATATTTAAGCCTCAAAATACATATTGTTGTTCCCCCCTACTTCCATTAGACGACCGACATTACCATTTGCACAGCGCTCTGGAACGATTAGCGTGTATGGAAATCCCTGGATGGCGGGGAAATCGAAAATACACTGTCATTCAATTTGCATGCGGAATGAGAACGTGTCGCCCATTACCAAGATATCATCATCTGAACGTCTCTTAATGGGTCTCATGTGTCAATGGGCAAAGTGCATTGTGCCGCATATCGACGACAATTTTCGCTGACTTCAGTCTGAAAACGACGAGTCTTTGATGGCACAAAAGGATTGGAAGTTTTTCAAAAACCCCACAAATTATTTGCTCTCGAATGATGAATGCACGACATGTTGAAACACTTTGTATATTGGGGATGTTTCACGCAAATGTCAACCAAATCAAGAAAGTCAATTGTCAAAGTGACAATCTGTTCACAGCGCAGTCATGTGAATTAAGAAAATTGCCCCTTTTTGGCGCCGTTTTGCAGAATGGGAATGTCAAAAGAGTGAGACTTTGGGGGCCTTTTGATTGCACCTGATGAGTTTTCGCGTCTTTTAGACCGTCGTGGAAATTAATCTTCTCCTGACGTTTCGCAAGCACTAGTGGCGAACATCTTCAGAGTGGTGCTGCGTCGAGCAAACCCTTAATGTCTGGTTGAATGCCACAAAATACTCGACTATTTTACGTCAGTTAAAGCGCAATTTTGCTACTCTTTTAGTTTCCCAACTTTTCCCAATAAGTGGGTCAACCTATATATCCCCATACTTGATCTTCTCATCTTAGACACAACACACTCTCCGTAATTATCGAAAAACATTGCTCAAATTCAGTTGTATAACCGGCGATTTAGCGCTTATAGGCCTGCCAGTTTGGCGACAGACAACATGGCGCTGTCAAAAAACGGGCCTACTATGCTAGCAAGCACGGGCTAATCCGGAAACTTTCAAGAGAGGCAATCGGAATGCGAAGGGAATTTGATATTCCTATACACAGTGTGCAAGTAAAGAGATCACTATGTTTGCATGGAATGAAAAGAGTGAGCCCAATTGCAGTTATTTCTTGAGGCTAGTGAGTTTCTCGGGCTTTTAGGTCGTCGTGGAGGCGAATTTCTTCCGGGCGTTTTGCAAGCACGAGTGGCTTGCATCTTCAGAGGTGGTTTGCTCGTCGCAGCACCACTCTGAAGGTGCAAGCCACTCATGCTTGTGAAACGTCAGGAAGACATTATTTTCCATGACGCACTAAAAGTCCTAAAATCGCACTAGTTTCAAGCAATGGCCGTGAAAACCAGAAAGTGTAAACATAACATTCCGTGTTTGTTTTACTCAAACCTTAACCTAAGAGTTCAGTTTGGTCAAATCCCATATTTTTTCGCTAAAATAGCGCAAATGGCAGGCCGTTGAGTCGCAAAATGCACTCATCAGGCTAACTATTTTTTTTCGAGGCGATTTTTTCCGCTCTGGATCGGATCTATGAAGATTGATATCGGCCTGCACGCAGTGGCGGGCCTTCAAGTTTCCTCTCGCGTACCGTATACTATTTTTCTAGACCCTCGGTGGAAACTAACCGGAAAAAGTATAAGGTTTAAAAAAAAACGCCTTTGAAAATGTCGTCAAAACGTCCGAAACGATTTTTCATCGAAATTCGCTGTTGCTAGTTACCGAGTCAGGAAGGTGCGTGGCGAAAGCTATTGTAATGGGTAAAAGTGATGCTTTCGCCATCGAAAACAGTAGCGAAAGTACGTACTTTCCACCAGGGGATCAAGAAATAGTATACAACGGTACAAGAGACGAAAGTCGAAGTTCCACTACTGCTTGAAGTTGACGTCGTGCTCGCAGTGGCGGACCTTCGACTTCCTCGGTGGAAACAAGCCGAGAAAAGTATAAGGTTTTGAAAATGTTGTCAAAACAGTCGGTGACAAAATTGTCAAGCTATAAGCGTGCGTGGCGAAAGTGATTACTTTCCACACGGAATGTCCGCCGTTGCTAGTCACCTAGTCAGAAAGGTGCGTGGCGAAAGCTATTGTAATGGGTAAAAGTGATGTTTTCGCCATCGAAAACCGTGGCAAAAGTACGTACTTTCTACCAGGATCAATAAAAAGTTTTTTTTTAGGAAAGCGCAGAAGAAAAACTCTTTTATTAATGAATATTGACAATTACAATGGCCTGGACAACTATACAGGGAGCTGATAAGTCAAGGATTGGCCACGTGGAAAACATTAAGCTGGCACACTTTCCCGGCCATATCTCACACTAATGAAACTCGGGAGCCGTTAGCATTTAAACGGAGCAACAATAAAACTTCCAGGATAATGAAAACTTTTCGGACGAGAACCCGTTAAAAACGCAACTGCAGTTAAACAACGAATTTATGCATCGGTAAAATTTCACTGCGGCAGGCCCAATTTTCGTAAACCGCTTAGGAAATGTCACATTTGCACTAATGGAAAGCGACATGCACATGAAGGAAACACTAAAGAACAACCACTAATTTGCCACGGTTTCCATGTTGTTGGCATGCAAACGATGATTTTTTTCTATGGAAAAACTCCCATTTCCATTAAGACAATCTTAGTAAGAGCGATGACCGAACACATCATGAACTGTTTAGGGAAACTCGGCGCGTCAAGAAAGTTTCAGCCATATTTTCCCGCTGTATCTCCTCGCTTCGCACACGCCTAAACAAATAAATCTCGCCGACGGCAAACACGGTGAAAAATGCGAGGAAAATGATAAATCAGACGTTAAATAAATCAGCAATAGACATGCGGGGATTTGGGAATAATGTATCGGTGCTGTTTGGGCTTCTCTATTTAAAAAAAAAATGTTTAGAAGCCTTGTCAAGTAGGTTTCCTCACTCAGCAGGCTTAACTATGAAGATTAGCTAACATCTTCGGAAACGGTTGCAGCTTCGCAGTTCCTCCAGCGAACAAAAGTTCCCGTAATGGAGTTCCAGACAGGCATCGACAGACTGTCAGCGCTCCAAATACGAAATGTGTTTTTAAAAGTTCGGAAACTATGTCGGGCACCGGTTTTTTGAAATATAGCCGTGTTTCCACGACGATTCGTGCGAGTGGCTCGAGACAAAATCTCGTGTAAAACTGCAAAGAATGCGGCTTCTAACACGAATCGATTACCTGGGAAAGTTTAGAACCTCGATCCGACGCGTCAAAGTCTCTATTACGTTGAAATTATGCTGATTTACTGCGAAGCTCAACAACGCCGGGTCTCAATTTGCATTTTAATGGCGGGTAATCCGGGTATTTGATGGTGAAAAATTGTCTCACTAAAAGAGAGCCTATTTTACTCAAGCCGTTGCTTCTACCATGGCCAGAAGAACCTGCTCTTGCCACAATTAATTAAAAAAACACATGAGCGTCGTACATTCAAAGATTATGAAAATAAAAATTGGAAACAAGTGGGTTTTTAGGGCGTCGTTCGGTAGAATTTCTTCTTGACGTTTCGCAAGCACGTGCGGCTTGCATCTTCAGAAGTGGTTTGCTTGAACGCTTACACTGTTCTGATGCGCCCGAGGAATCGCATCCGTAATTATCGAAAAACATTGCTCAAATTCAGATTTATAACCGGCGATTTAGCGCTTATAGGCCTGCCAGTTTGGCGGCAAACAACATGGCGCTGTCAAAAAACGGGCCTACTATGCTAGCAAGCACGGGCTAATCCGGAAACTTTCAAGAACGGCATTCGAAATGCGAAGGGAATTTGATATTTCTATACACAGTGTGCAAGTAAAGAGATCACTATGTTTGCATGGAATGAAAAGAGTGGGGCGTATTGCAGCTATTTCTTGAGGCTAGCTATTTCTTCAGAGGTGGTTTGCTCATCGCAGCACCACTCTGAAGATGCAAGCCACTCGTGCTTGTGAAAAGTCAGGAAGACATTATGTTCCATGACGACCTAAAGGTCCGAGAAACTCACTAGCCTCAAGAAATAGCTGCAATACGCCCCACTCTTTTCATTCCATGCAAACATAGTGATCTCTTTTCTTGCACACTGTGTATAGAAATATCAAATTCCCTTCGCAATTCGAATGCCGCTGTTGAAAGTTTCCGGATTAGCCCGTGCTTGCTAGCATAGTAGGCCCGTTTTTTGACAGCGCCATGTTGTTTGCCGCCAAACTGGCAGGCCTATAAGCGCTAAATCGCCGGTTATAAATCTGAATTTGAGCAATGTTTTTCGATAATTACGGATGCGATTCCTCGGGCGCATCAGAACAGTGTAAGCGTTCAAGCCAACCACTTCTGAAGATGCAAGCCGCACGTGCTTGCGAAACGTCAAGAAGAAATTCTACCGAACGACGCCCGAAAAACCCATTTGTTTCAAGGAATGGCCTCGAAAGTCTATCTCTTTTGATAAAACTTGGAAACTTTCATTTTTGCTTTTAATTTTTTTTGTTTATTCCAAGTACAGTTTTCTTTATTGGCAGAGTTTTGCTTTTCATCATGGGTCTTCTAACCGTCTGATACAGGCTAATTCCATGACGGTTCAATTTCTTTGATAACTTTTTCGCGTGGTTTTGGGGCCGTCCTGGAAAACAATTTCCCACTTTTGGTCCTAAACGTTTCGCTGGCACGCATGGCCACCATCTTCAACCGTATGTTCGCTACAGGGGCGAACAACAATCCGAAGATGGTGCCAGCGAAACATTCGCACCAAAAGGAATGCGACGACCCAAAAACACCACAAAAAACTACACAATTTCAGCAAACAGCTGCGCCAAGCCGCACTTTCTCGATTCCCTGTATAAAAGGTGACCCTTTTACTTCCACACATTCGCATTCCGCCTGCCGCTATTGAAAGTTTCCGGACTAGCCTGCGATTGCTAGTATAGTAGGCCCTTTTTTTGACAGCCCCATGTAAGTAATAGCCGAACTGGCAGGCCTATAAGCGCCAAATCGCCGGTTATCCGAGTGTGTTTGCGTTATGGTTTTCGACCGAATTAAGGACACTGCACTGGATCTCAAAGTGGGTTAATGTTCCTGATACTAAACAACGTTTACAGAGCACATTTTTAGTCGTCGCTCTAATGCGAATTGAAAGATGCGGCGGCGTCTGGTAAATCATTCTAATGGACAAGGTGACGAGCGTAAGCCGGCCCTGGCCGGGGCCCAATTAATGTCGGATCCTGAGAGACGAATGGCACAATATTAAACGTGCTCCGTGTTTTCTAATAAGGACGGTCGGAGGCCTTGGAAATTTAGACGTGTAAACGACTAGTGATAATTTTGCACTTGCGCCTAATAAAAAGCGAAATGGAAACGCGAACGCGTAAATCTTCACAAAGTGGAAATTAAGGCACCGGAAGGTCGTGGGCTGGCAGAGCCTCCTCCACTATACTGTCATTTATCAAAACGCCATCAATGCGACCAATGCGGATTGGGCGCTAATGCCCGCCCGTCTTTTTTTTGTTTTTTTTTGTTTTCGAATCCAGCTCGACTTTGGAAAAAGTCCCCGCTAAACCGTCGATTTTACAAGATACGAGCAGCTTTGTGAGCGATTTGCATTTTTGTGTTTGTATAAAGCGAATTTAAATGTAGGATAACGGTTTTTGTTTGGTTCATCGGCGGTTAAATCGCACTCGTTTTGGGATTAGTTTGTTTTTAATATTCTCCTGCTCCAAAAATCCGCCGCTATTTGTTTAGCAAAAACATTTAAAGGCTCATTAGCAGCGCGGTGGGTTTGGGCGGGCTTAAGTTGATGATCTGATCCAAACCGATAACTCACGGAACCATAAAATCCTGACCAGTTTTTTTTTTCAATTGAATCGCGTACACTCACCTTAACCTTACTTCACAACATCAGTTTATAGCAGGCTACTTACCAACGACCGATAAGTACATGGAGTGGCCGATAGGAGGCGTGGTCGCCACTTGGCACTCGTAAGTACCAGCGTCCCGTCGCTGCGGGTAGCGAACCTGCAGCGTCCAGTCTTCCGTGTGGGGGTTGTGGAGAGCGGAGAATCGCTGATCAGAAGTGTACGTGAACCGGTTCACAGTCAGCAAGTGAAGGTCGCGATGCCGAATCCACGATACCTGAAACAAATTGTTAGTGTTTAAATCTACTGGAACCTGGTCTAGAAACATCTTAGCGAAAAGGAAATGGGAAATGGTGGTCACTTCAATTGGCGAGCAGTGCCTAATAAGAGACGTCAACCTGATGTGCCGCATGTAACGGACGTGAAATCGCACAGGAAATGTACACTGCTCGGAAATTGAAGTGACTCAAAAGTTCCTTAAAATTGCCCCCACAAAGCTGGAAAGTCGCTCACACCGCAGCGGGCGTAATAGTAAACTGAAATAGTCGTTAGATAAGGCCAGTAAATTCAGGAAAACAAACATCGTCTAGGTTAAACTGGTTTTTTGCTATCGGAGTGAACCGACGACTTAAAAACCGGTTACATGCGAACAGAGCGGGAAAAGTCTGTTTGAGGGCGAGTTGCCCGAGGCCGAAGCAAAAGGGAAATAATCCAAAAGCCGTTCTAATTGGATTTTAAACTCCCATATAAATATAAATATCCATCTCCAGCTCCGGTTATTGTCTTATATAAACTCGGAACAAACCGGGGCTCCCATACATCGTCGGAATTTAATAATGAACGTTTTCCTATTTAACCTCGCCCCCATACTCGAATTGATTTATCGAAGTGGAGGGACGTCCTCTGGAAGAGCACAGTTGGAACAAAACATGTTATTTAACCGCATTTGTTGGCATTAAAGGGCGGGTGAGTTGGGCGAAAGGGTTGCGATTAGCTCTCTAGCTTTTAAGGGAAAATACAAAGGTTACAAGAACGTAAAAGAGCTAAAGTCAATGAAAGCTTCTTCGTGTCGTTTTAACCGGGGAGATCGTAATCGATTGTTGCGATCATTCCCAGTTGGAAACCCGCCCAATTAAGCATTCTGTTGCAGAGTCGAGCGACGACGAAAACCTCGTCTAATCCGCATTAGCAAAGTCCATATGCAGTTCGGGTGACCTGGACCGTTTTATTTCCACATTAAAACCGAATGCGTCTGCTCCGGCACCGCTTTCAGCTGCAGCTCGTAATTTAAACGGCGCCGTTTTCCAAAAATTTCATTAATTCGAACCGATCCGAAGCCCTTTAACGGCGATCGTTTTCCTGCCATTTCCGCCAAGTGTTAATTCGCTGAAGCGAATGTGGCCGCGCATCGGCAACTCCAGTTAATGGCAGATTGATTTTTCGCCTCTTTTCCACGTTCTTTGATCTACAAAGTCGATTTTCCAATCGCAACAAGAGTGAAAAAATGGGCGATTTTTCACTGTGCAATAATTAGTGACGCAACTCGGTCCCTCAACAATTCTAAATGCCAAAAGAGATAGACTTTCGAGGCCATTCCTTGAAACAAGTGGGTTTTTCGGGTTTTTAGGCCGTCGTTCGGTAGAATTTCTTCTTGACGTTTCGCAAGCACGTGTGGCTTGCATCTTCAGAAGTGGTTTGCTTGAACAGTGTAAGCGTTCAAGCAAACCACTTCTGAAGATGCAAGCCACACGTGCTTGCGAAACGTCAAGAAGAAATTCTACCGAACGACGGCCTAAAAACCCGAAAAACCCGCTTGTTTCAATTTTAAATGCCGATTGAAACCAATCTGCCGTGAGCGATTCGCTTTGTAAAACCTTTGAATCGACAGATTTTCAATCGAAACCCATTTTCGGCCGTATTGTTGATGTTTGTTTGTGCGATTGAAAAAGGAACTCGAATTAAAATCGGTGAAAGCCCCCCCGGTTCCGAATCGATTCGCATCGATGTAATAATTGGCGTGCAACGAATTATTTAGCGGCACTGTTTCGTGGGCAGCGTGCCCCCCCGGGGCCTGCTGCTGATTGATTGAAATGTCCGGTCAATCAGGCTTGAAAATCATCTGGCCGGCCCCTTTTAATAAATAATCTCAGCTGGTTTAATATGCCCAGAACCCAAACAGCGCAGCCAATGTGATTGGGCTCAATGTAGTTCGCACTTCGTTAATCACCTGCTTTAGAGGGGCGTGAAAAACAAACCGCGAAAACCGAAAACGAAACTGGCACTTTCAGTGGTCTTAAAAAATGCTTTATTTCTCCCTTCAAAATCCTTCAAAACCAGCGCATAATTGACTTTCATACTTTTAAATCGGTGAAAATGCGCGTAATCGTCCGTCCATTTGCCAGTGGCACGCCACTGCAAGGTAGGGATCAATGCCTTATGGTAATAAAATCAAAGAAAAGCCGGAAAAACCAATGCAATTGCATGCAATTTTAGAGTAATTTCCCGATGAAAATGTCCACAATTGCTTTTGTGCGATTGATTAATAATTATAACCAGCAGTTTTTGCTCATTTTCCAATGTCATAATGTTGTTTTACTCCATGGATTATAATGCATTAAATAGTCAATTTCAATGGTTATTTTAGCCAATGCAAGTGGAAAATTCATACAAATTTAGGGCTAATTTCCGCTCCCCAACTCGCACTGAGAGGGCCCGAATACAAAACGTTCAAACGATGAAACCGTCGTAAACCCCCCAGGTTTAAATGGCTTCCTTCGGAAGCTCCTGGGAAAAAAGGGTGGTTTTCCGTCAAAGTAATTCTGGTCCTAAGGCACTGAGAATTTAAAATATTCCTTAATAAAAGCCCTGCAAACACCATTCTCAATCGAGAACCCGAGCTGGTTAGTCGACCTGCGAGTGAAAGCGAAAACGTAAGCGCACCGGCTGCGAGAGCCGACACCCACACGCCACGTGTAATGTTAAAGCAAGCAACCACCACGTGTAATGTTAAATTCACGTGCAAATCGTGTACACCTGCGAGTGCAACCAAAAATGGCGCCAAAAACCGCCACGGACAAGTTGCGGCAGGAAAACGAGGACCTGCGGAAAGACAACCAACAAGCAGCTAACTTGGATGCTGGCTGGCAGCCTCGACTCCCCATCACAGACAACGAAGGGAAAACCTGCCAGTTTTAGTGCTGCAGTTAAGGGGCCACCGAAACCCTCGACGCCCCGCAAGGCTATGTCGCCCAAAACAGTGCAGGTTCCCCCCAAAAAGCCTGTGTTGGTCATGTCAGGACCGCACAGCCCTGCACTAGCCACCCCAGTCCCATCCAGCGCCCCCTCTGCGGCTCAGGCGAGCAGAAAAAGGCGCCGAGATGAAAATGATGATGAGGAAACCATCATCATAGAGGTCACGGGGATGGAGACCAACATCCCGGTTCCTGACAAGGTGGAGGACAATAAATATTCAGGGCCAAACAAGCTGGAGACAGCTAAACGGTGCTTTCACTGCAGAAGCTGAATTTAAGAAAGCCACCATCCTCCTGCCGGAGAAAAGAAGATCCACGTGGTGATCAGGGGATTGCCACTGGACATCGAGGCGAGCATCAGGGACGCGACAGCGTTCCAGATGATCAGCCGGAGGTCCAAGGAGAGACTGTCCTTGGTTCTGGTGAAGACAGCCAACAAGGACATCTGGAACATATCCAGATTGTTCAACCTCTCGGTCAAGCTGGAAGCGAAGCGTAAGCCCCAAGATCCTGGACAATGTTTCAGGTGTCAGCGATGGCACGACGATAGCACACAACGTGGAGGAGTGGCCCTCCTAATTAGGAAGGACATCGACCACCACAGCATAGGAGTAGAGGACACGGACGTACACGCCATCAGCGTGCAAGTCAGCAGCTCCAAAGGGCCAGTAACTGTAACTTCCGTTTACAGAGCCCCCCAGGAAGCCCTAAACCTGCTGGACATCCAGACAATGTTAGGGCACAACCAAGCAAGGCTGTTGATAGGTGACCTAAACTCCAAAAACACGGAGTGGAATAGCACGCGTAAAAGCAGTAAAGGTTGACTGTTAGCAGAAGCAGTAGATGCCCAAGGTGGAGTAATCCTGGGCCCAGAGATGCCGACAAGGATATCCCGAGAGGATCGGGGGCTCCTGAAGTGTTGGATATCGCCATCATCAAGAGCATGAGGCAACCGGTCAGCATCAAGACTATAGAAGAGGGAACCTCCGATTACAACCCCATTTTCCTGTGGTGTGGTCACGAAGAAAGGATACCACCGCGCACGACTAGACCCACAACAAACTGGGTACAGTTCAAAGAGCTTACACACTCACTAATCGAAATTCCTGGTGGAGGAGCCTTACGGAACCATAAGAACCGGAAGTGGGAAAGCTGAATCCTGAGGAGAGAAGATACCATGATTCCAGCTCTCCACGGAACTGAAGGTCTGGTATTTACAGATGGCGGCAAAGCTGAAGCGCTTGCGGAAGCAATCGAAAGTGAGGCCAGGGTAAACCTTCACCCAAACGATGACTTACACCTGGAAGCAACTGTCAGAAGGGCAGTCAGGATGCTTCGGAGTGAAAAGCCAAGCAGCCACATCCCTCCAACTTCGCCAGCAGAAGTTGCAGCCATCATCAGAAGAACCAAAGCTAAGAAAGCCCCTGGGAGAGAGGGAAGCACCAACAAAGTGCTGAAGAACCAGTACCGGACGACTGGAATCCTCACACTGGACATGGAGAAGAGTGGAGAGACGATCTCATCTACAAGATGATGAAAACAGGAAGATTTGTTATTCCTCCAGCCGCCGGGCAATTAAAAAAAAGAAAAAAAATGCAAACACCAGTTATTCCTCGCCATCTGACAACAATGCCAAGCCAATTTAAACGACCGGTCTATTGAAAAAATTCCTTCCAGGCCGGATTGATTGGAAGCGATGGGGCGGCAGGATTGAGGCTGCCGCAAAAAAAAAGAAAAAGAAGCCTTCTTGTCGGAATTTGTCGCAGTCTGATTGATGTGTCCGTTGTGCGACCATTCGCAGATGACAGCAAGGTGTAGTGGAACGGTGATGATAAATCGCCAGCGGGAGCGAAAGAGACGGCCCTTCCAGTTGGCCGACGTCTTTTAGTTATCCTCATTAATTGCGGGAAAAGCGCCTGGTCTAGAAACCGCAAATGTCTCATGGGCTGGCAAGGGAAATGCAGTTTTAGAAAGCGATTCGTTATCGTTAAACCGGCACTGAGGGATTGATGGCGAGGTGTTTTACCGCAATGGCTGAGTTTGCGAATTTAATGCCACTTATCTGGGTCTTACACTGTTTTTACCCGGAATGGATGGAGCTTGTCTTAAACTCACTGACTTCATGATACAGCGAAAAATTGGCTTTTATTTGTGTGAGCAAACAACAATGGGTGATTTTTGGGTTGGAACATATTCAGAAAGGCGATTGCTTCAGGTCCAGTGCAACAGCGTGTCCAATTTTAGGATTCAATTTTCCCATTCAGGAATGTAGCTGGTATCGGTTTTCTCTCTCGCACGCATAGGACTCTATAGGAGCGGCAAGATGGCGCACGTCTAGCCACGTTCCAACTTGATGCCTGCACGACTTGAAATATTTCTCGTTAATCTCGCTAAAACTGTTGAAAAATTGGACAGCACTCTGAAGATGCTCGCCATAGCCAATAGCGAAACGTCCGGTCCAAATTGCCAGTGCTCGATTCTCCAATGGTTTCGACGGGATTTTATTTAATCAGCGACTGATCAAACGTAGCAACAGTTTTTCCATGGGAATCGGCATCAAACGCAATTTTAAATAGAAAAACTGTTAAAAAGAACAAAATTGAGTTTTGACCGTTGAAAAACAGCGCTCGTAAACAACCAGCCGGTAAATTGGAAAATTGTCGGTGCTTTTCCAACTAGCCAATGTTGCCAAACTGGTCATTGCAAACTGGCCTATTGAACAAATCTGGTGATCTTGGAGGTTCCTCCTCTGGAGAAACCTCCCGTTAAATTAAGCAATGCGTACTGATTGAAAAACCTGGGGCTTTTATGACTGTTAAATTGAAATTGACAACGATATTTCCCCTGAAGGTTTCTAATGGCCGCAAAACCTATTTGCATTTTTCTCCCGGATAATAAAAACCCGAACAACGACGTCGCCAACAACAGTTAAAAAGTCATTGCACAAAAGGGGGGGCCCGCAGGCCTGCGGATTTCGCTCGAATATTTATTCAAATATTTGCCGACAACTTGAAAAACCTTTTAAAGATTATGTAACATTTTAAATGATTATCTTACATTAAATGTTTGCCAGGGAAGGCGGAAAAATGTGAGGACAAACGGCGATGCTTGCGGGAAAACGCGTTTCCTTATTAATCTGCACAGGAATGGAGTCCATCAGGAAATGGAATATTTGAGAGCTTCACTTTAGAGTTTGCCATGTGGATGGCATTATTTTTCCTGTGGAACTATGGAATTACTCCTGGCAAAGATAAAATAGGCAGCGAGTTCGAAATAAACCTCCCATAGATATGGAAAGCGTGACCTAACCTAAAAAACGCGGAAATAAACACTATTATCTGCCCACCATTTCTCGCATAAGGTGGATATCAAAGGCCATTTTGATAAATTTAGACACCAACTGGGAGGAGTCGTTTTTAGGAACTTTTTGCTGCTTACCCACGGTTGCCAAACGTAAGGGGCAGTTTTAACGGTCGTTACTTCCTTACGTCGCATAAACCAGCGAATAAATTCATCAAATGCGCTGTAGAGTGCATCGCCAATGTGGGAATTGTTCGGACCCAGCACCAGTCACGTAAAATATAGAAAACATTTCGCCGGATGAAAATTAAATTGCTTTACTAGCAAAGAGAGAACGAGGATTAACTAATCCGGCGAACCTTTCGGAATTTTAAACAACTCGTTAAGTGGCCTGTTTCTATACGAAAGTGATTTGAATACTTATCCAGGGCGACTGTCTGGAAATGGGGATCGCTTCATGCATGTTGATATATCGAAAGAGACCTGAAGAAAGCAGGGCTCCAACTTAGGGAGATGGGTAACTCAGTGAATTTTCAAGAGCCGGCGCAGTGCCGGCGGAATGGCTTGGTGCGCCAAGAGTTACCCCTCTCTAGCTTAAATGTAAATGAGCTAATGAGTTATAACTCAACAAGCAATGAGTTATAACTCACTAACTCACAATGCAGCAACAACTCAACACGGTGTCACCCATGCCTACCTACTCCAACTTAAATTGACATTATTTATAATTAATTTTAGCGAGAGACCATTACAAGCAGGCAATGTGGCTTCACATAAATTTTCTGCTGGAGAATATCCAGATGCTGAAAAATGCAATCGCCTTAACTTATTTGCGAGATGCGCCCGGTATTAATGAGGATGAAGCTCTGGGGAAGCGGGCGACTTAATTTGTCACAATTTTCCACAAAACTAAGATGAGTTTTAGGAGAAAACCGAGCTGGAACATCGTAAGCACTAATAATGGCCCAGAGAGTAAAACACGGGCAATATATGCGTCCTAGCAGAGAAAACCTGGGGAGAATCGTAATAAATGCGGCCATAACTTGTTTAAGAACTTTATTTAATATAGTGGGTGGGGCATATTAAGTCGTTAGCTCAACTGTCTGTATATTGGGGTAAGCAAACCTGAAACAAACGCTCTCTTTTATTGAGTTTGGTAGAGTAAGTTTGGGACAAATGCAAAACGTCCTGGCAGTTCTGATCATTTTTAGGGACGTCCTGTCGTTGGCTTTATGGGGGCGGAGCTAATGAATCTCTCTCCCTCTCTCTTCATTTGCACACACCGCACGCTCTACGACCAATCAACTCTAAACATTGAACAACTGCGCAATACCGGGTGGCTTTTTTTTATCTTCTTCTTCTTCTTCTTCCGCGTACGTTAGGACTCAGAGTCCTGTGTTTTTCTTCAACTTCCTAGTCCTGGGATGCTGATGTCCAGCTTTCGTACCATCGCTTCGGTGGTCTTCCTGGGAGTCTTGAGCTGTTAGGTTTTTGGTCTTTGGCGATTTTTGCCATTCGGTCGTCGGCCATTCTCTCCACATGGTCTCTCCACGCTCTTCTCCTTGCTCTGGTCCATCTTACAACATCCGAAACCTTACAGGTATCTCTAATTTCCTCACTCCTTTTCATATCGTATAGTGTGTGTCCTGTTATGGATCTTAGGACTCGAACTCTTAGGAACCTTCGAAAAAATGTCAAAAAAGACGTTAATATCTGAGTGGGGGAAGTTTATTCGCCTACTTCGACATGGTAAGCCAGGCAGGGGCCTACTTGACAATTTTAGTGCAGATTCGAGTAGTACGTCAAAAAGTGAGAAGGTTTTTCCTAAAACATTTTCTTCGGTTTTGACAGGTGGCGCACTAGGGGCCCAAATGAGAAAATTTGTGTCAAATAGTCAAATTCAAATAGCGCCTCTTAGAAATGTTTGTAGACTGATACAGATTAATGGAAAATTGCTGACGATGTATCCCCCCACACGTGGGTATAACCTCACATCCCAGAAATCAAGTATTATCCACATATCTATATGGGAGAATTATTTGAGAGTGAACAGTTGAAGTGCAGATCATGATTTCTAGCGTGTAATTTGATGTTCTCGTTGACATGAACAACTGTCATAACCGCAAAAAGATATTCTACATTCATAGCACTACAATTTTCGATAGATGAACTGGCATACAAAATGTTAATGAGGCAATAAACCTCGTGTTCATCAAGTAATCTGATTACCTTATTTCTTTGGAACGGATTCCAACCTCTGAAGCAGCTATTTTTCCTATTAGGACGTGGAAATTCCCATGGCGTGCACTAATATTGTAGAAAACTCACCAGGAAGTTCGGACGCTATGTGGGATTCAATAAGTTGGCTCTCATTTTGTCCAGAAACTGTCATAACCTCGAAAACAAGTTGATTTGCTCTTGCAAAACGTGAAAAAAAGTTCCCTTTTTTTATCAGGGATCACTAATTTCCGAAATATTTAAGCGTTTCAAGGTTTTAAAAAACCACCCTGTATATTAGGGGCTCACAAAAAGCCTACTAGCGGAGTCACTCCTCTACTCAAAAAGCGCAATTTAACTTTCAAGCCTTAGACTTCATATGGATGGTCTTGGGTGAAGTTAACCGGTTAACAAAAAGAACTCACTAATTCACTTCGCATGCCGAATGCCGCTCTTGAAAGTTTCCGGATTCGCCCGTGATTGCTAGTATAGTAGGCCCTTTTTCTGACAGCGCCATGTTGTTTGCCGCCAAACTGGCAGGCCTATAAGCGCTAAATCGCCGGTTATACGCGTGAGTTGTACGTGAGTGAATACGTTTGTGTTGAGTGAATACGTGTGAGTTGTTTTCGATAATTACGGAGAGTGTGTTGCGTCTAGGATAAGAAGATCCGGTATGGGGGATATACAGGGTGATTCAAAAGTGGCGTCATTTCTTTTAAGGGGTTATAGGGGCTCACTTGGAGAGTACGAGAAAAATATTGAAAAATTTTTTTCCGAAAATTTCTTGAAGATATTAACAGTTGAAAATCGAATTTCAACTCCTCGACTCAAGAAGCGCAATTTAACTTTCAAGCATTAGACTTCATATGGATGGTCTTGGGTGAAGTTAACCGGTTAACAAAAAGAACTCACTAATTCACTTCGCATGCCAAATGCAGCTCTTGAAAGTTTCCGGATTCGCCCGTGATTGCTAGTATAGTAGGCCCTTTTTCTGACAGCGCCATGTTGTCTGCCGCCAAACTGGCAGGCCTATAAGCGCTAAATCGCCGGTTATACGTGTGAGTTTGAGTAATGTTTTTCGATAATTACGGAGAGTGTGTTGCGTCTAGGATAAGAAGATCCGGTATGGGGGATATACAGGGTGATTCAAAAGTGGCGTCATTTCTTTTAAGGGGTTATAGGGGCTCACTTGGAGAGTACGAGAAAAATATTGAAAACATTTTTTTCGAAAATTTCTTGAAGATATTAACAGTTGAAAATCGAATTTCAACTCCTCGACTCAAGAAGCGCAATTTAACTTTCAAGCCTTAGACTTCATATGGATGGTCTTGGGTGAAGTTAACCAGTTAACAAAAAGAACGGCGAAGTCGGCGAACGTAGCGAACTGTAAGTTTCTTCTCGGGCATAAAACCCTCTAAATATTCAGCACCAAGGTAGCAACTAACCGAGAGCTAGTAAACTGTGGCAAGCCGATTTCCAGCCGGGCCAAGAGTCAAACATAATAGGAAAACAGATAAGTTCGGACCAGTGACCCGGCTTAATTTCATCCATCCCAAGTTAATGGAATTTACCAGGGTCTCCCTCCCTCCCTGATAGACCAAACCAACTTCCACACTGTCGTTTTGTCAGACTTTTTGCTTATGTAAATAAATAATTAGCTCGCAACGTTAGTTCTTGGTGTGAACACTGGCCATCCCTTTGGCTTTCCATTAAACATTGAGTCCGTTCCACTATCGATAGTGATGGTTTTAGGGCTTCCCACTTCCATCTCCACCAACTATTGCTCACTGAAAGGATGCTATGCGATAAATGCCGGGGATTTGGCCTCGAAGAGATCGGGGAAGACGCTTAATTGTATTTACCGGCAGGAATTTGTTGCTTTTGAGGGCGCAAATGTCTGTTCTTAAATTAAACCCTAAATAGGATCGGCATTACCGGGGCGGAATTGGCATTTCGATTCCAGGCCGAATAAATCGCGAGGATATCAGGTAATGCCTGAAATAACCGTAGTTGTTGAAGACGAGAATGCCGAAGCCAAAACGGTCCTATTTTGGGGCCTCTGTCGATTATCCTGTTCTGTTTCGACATGACGAGACGCTCAAAAAGGGTCAGCTTTGCATGATAACCCGGTAAATATTTAAATTACCCGCGCCCCCTTTCGATAATGGCAAGCGTCCCATAAAAGGCACCTTTTTTGACGGGAAATTGAAACTCCGGCCGGATATTACCTGTTGCCAACAATCGGTGAGTTTTCTCGCATTGTTTGGGCAGGTCCAGGTACCCAGATCACATTGTACGACGTCTGCAAACCGGCAGTTTTCGGGCGGTTTTGCGTCAAATGCCATTTCAATTATACAACGAAAAACGACTCCCGACACGTTTTTCTATGTTGTACATGATTTTCTAGTCGAAATCCGACTGGTTTGTTTTTTTCAATAATTTCCGTTGCAAATCTATAAAATGCACAATTGCAATTGCTTCGAGCCATTTCGCCGCATCCAGCGCCGGTATATTAGAGCTCGCGGCCGATTGTTCGCCGCCGAAAACAATCCATTATTAAATAAACGTTTTCCGGTCATAAATAATGCATAACCTCCGTCAGCACTTCTTCCCCGAATTACATTCACTCTGCAAATGTTTTATTCAAGCGTAATAGCTGACCGCAGAGCAAGCGCTATTACTGCGGGACTAACTCCACTGGAGGGGCAATAATTGGCCAAAAATGGAATAGCCAATATAAAAAAAACAAACAGCATTCATTGAGTAAAACAGACAAGGACTTTCCATTGCTCATGGAAAAGAATTGCTTCCTGACGTTTCACTAGCACCAGTGGCTTGCATCTTCAGAGCGGTGCTGCGCCGAGCCAACCACCTCTGAAGATGCAAGCCACTCGTGCTTACAAAACAAAAAAAAAATCGCTTCCACCATTCACTTCGCATTATGAATTTCATTCTTCTCATTTTCACGTTTTCCCACTAAAAGTAACTATTTGCGATCACTTCAATTTGCGAGCAGTGCCTAATAAGTAACGTCAACCTGATGTACCGTATGCAACTAACGTCAAACAGTATAAGAAATATACACTGTTGGAAAATTGAAGGATTTTGCCAAATTTTCCTATAATTTGTTTTGTGTTTTTACATACTTTTGCGGCCATTGGTTATTTGCTCGTCGCAGCACCACTCTGAAGATGCAAGGCACTCGTGCTTGTGAAACGTTCGGAAGAAATTCGCTTCCACGACGGCCTAAAAGCCCGACAAACTCACTAGCCTCGGGAAATAGCTGCAATACACCCCACTCTTTTCATTCCATGCAAACATAGTGATCTCTTTTCGTGCACACTGTGTATAGGAATATCAAATTCACTTCGCATGCCGAATGCCGCTCTTGAAAGTTTCCGGATTCGCCCGTGATTGCTAGTATAGTAGGCCCTTTTTCTGACAGCGCCATGTTGTTTGCCGCCAAACTGGCAGGCCTATAAGCGCTAAATCGCCGGTTATACGTGTGAGTTTGAGTAATGTTTTTCGATAATTACGGAGAGTGTGTTGCGTCTAGGATAAGAAGATCCGGTATGGGGGATATACAGGGTGATTCAAAAGTGGCGTCATTTCTTTTAAGGGGTTATAGGGGCTCACTTGGAGAGTACGAGAAAAATATTGAAAAAATTGTTTTCGAAAATTTCTAGAATATATTACAGTTGAAAATCGAATTTCAACTCTGTTATTAAGTATTATTTTAAAATAGTTCCATGTTTGCTTGGTAGAATTTTGGAATACTTAAGCCATTCGAAAAGAAAAATTACGATCTTTGCTTCAAATTACGAAATGTTTTATATTATTAATCCATAAAAAAATATCCATAAAAACGTGTTTTTATGGAAAGATGGTTTTGATTGAAAGGGCTTACTTATATCTTATACTTAGGTCGGCGCTACTGCTTTTACTCGACGATTTTCTAGTAATTTTTTGTTTGTTTGCAGAAGTATCCGATAGAAAATTGTCGGAGTATTCTGTGGTGATGTCGTCAGAGCTGCTCCTTCTGCTGGTGCGACTGACCGAAAATATTGAGGTAACATCTCTATGAGCGGCGTTGATTGCTGGAGGGGTGAATGGAGGTGAGTGCACTTGATTTCTTCTTTTTATGGGGCGTCGCGCTAAATTTTAGATTGGGGTTTTGAGGCTATGGGGTTGTTGCCTCGGACATTTTCAGAAGATCCTCCTAAAACTCGCGATGCTTGTAAAATAGAAAAAAAATAACTGGCTTGAAGGTTACTTTTGAGCCGCTAATCATCTTCAGTTGAAGATGTTATTGTTTAGCATTAAAGTTAAAAGAAATAAACAAGTTCGCTTGCTGACAACACTGACAACGATCGTGGCAACACAAAAAAAGCGTCTCTATGGTACCGACAAGCTTTTCCTGGCAACTTTGTGACTGTATTTTTGTAGCAAGGCTTGCTTTGTTTGTTAACTTTTGTATACAGGGTTTATATTTTTGTATGTTTCAGGAAATCTACTAAAACGAGCGGACGCCATGGACTGCCTTGAAGCCAACCGTGTTTTTTTGCTTTTTTTTTATTTAAATTTTGTGAAATACGAAACAATATATATTTTATGTTTAAGGCCCTTAAGGCCATTCTAGTGTTTGCTATAAACTTGTACATAGAGGGTCTGCTTAGATTTTAATCTTTGTGTACATTTGTACTATTTGCACTTATTTAAATGAATAAAGCATCAATTACTACTTATATGTATTTTTTGTATTTTTTTCTCTTCTTATATTAGTCTCCTTTAACCTCCTTGAACATTCTGCTGTCCTGATAAAAATCGAATTTTTGTCGAACGACTCAAATTTTGCATGAAAATGTGCGAAAACTCTCCATTGCTCCTGATATTCTCGCTACCTCCTTGAACATTCTGCTGCCCTGATACAAATCGAATTATCGTCGAACGACTGAAATTTCCAATGAAACTGTGCGAAAACTCTCCATTGCTCCTGATATTCTCGCTACCTCCTTGAACATTCTGCTGCCCTGATACAAAGAAAAATTTCGTTTTGCCATTCAAATTTTGCTAATAGAGAGCTACTAGATCCACATAATAAATAACGTAACGTTAAACTCCTGCTCCTGATATCTGCTCGCTACCTCCTTGAACATTCTGCTGCCCTGATACAAAGAAAAATTTCGTTTTGCCATTCAAATTTTGCTAATAGAGAGCTACTAGATCCACATCAATAAATAACGTAACGTTAAACTCCTGCTCCTGATATCTGCTCGCTACCTCCTTGAACATTCTGCTGCCCTGATACAAAGAAAAATTTCGTTTTGCCATTCAAATTTTGCTAATAGAGAGCTACTAGATCCACATAATAAATAACGTAACGTTAAACTCCTGCTCCTGATATCTGCTCGCTACCTCCTTGAACATTCTGCTGCCCTGATACAAAGAAAAATTTCGTTTTGCCATTCAAATTTTGCTAATAGAGAGCTACTAGATCCACATCAAAAATAACGTAACGATAAACTCCTGCTCCTGATATCTGCTCGCTACCTCCTTGAACATTCTGCTGCCCTGATACAAAGAAAAATTTCGTTTTGCCATTCAAATTTTGCTAATAGAGAGCTACTAGATCCACATAATAAATAACGTAACGTTAAACTCCTGCTCCTGATATCTGCTCGCTACCTCCTTGAACATTCTGCTGCCCTGATACAAAGAAAAATTTCGTTTTGCCATTCAAATTTTGCTAATAGAGAGCTACTAGATCCACATCAAAAATAACGTAACGTTAAACTCCTGCTCCTGATATCTGCTCGCTACCTCCTTGAACATTCTGCTGCCCTGATACAAAGAAAAATTTCGTTTTGCCATTCAAATTTTGCTAATAGAGAGCTACTAGATCCACATCAAAAATAACGTAACGTTAAACTCCTGCTCCTGATATCTGCTCGCTACCTCCTTGAACATTCTGCTGCCCTGATACAAAGAAAAATTTCGTTTTGCCATTCAAATTTTGCTAATAGAGAGCTACTAGATCCACATAATAAATAACGTAACGTTAAACTCCTGCTCCTGATATCTGCTCGCTACCTCCTGAAACATGCTACTGCCCTGATACAAATCGAATTATCGTCGAACGACTGAAATTTCCAATGAAACTGTGCGAAAACTCTCCATTGCTCCAGATATTCTCGCTACTTCCTTGAACATTCTGCTGCCCTGATAGAAATCGAATTTTCGTCTTGTCGCCAAAATGTCGCATAGAAATGTGCGATAGTCATTCAATGCAGGCGCACTGATTATTAGAAGATAATCTCCGTTGCTTTTTTGTTAAATCGAGAGCTACTACATCCGAAAAAAATAACGGAACGTAAAAAGTTTAATTTTGAAATTTAACTCATACTTAGGATTTTGCAAAAAAACTACAATTGCATTTTAAAATACTTTATCGTATATTTTCTATATTACAAAAACAAGTCATAAAACTAAAGCGTTAAATAATAGGGAAAAAACTAAACTAAGAAAAGGCTAACTGTAACCACGCCCAAGTGACCCTTGCCCGTGTCCATGTGACAACGCTGTGAAAGAGCGAGTCAGTAGCTCAAATCGTCATTCTACAGAAAGAAGAACTGACAAATGATGTTGCAAACTTCATACAGGTCTTCAACTTCAAACGTTATTGTAGTGCGGTGCCTTGTACAATGGATGATGTTGAAAAGTGCCCTTCGGTGAAGGCAAATAAACGTAAATTTAAACCAATGGAGGTGGACACGTGCAATGTGACTGAAGAAGCCAGTGCAAATAAGCCCTCACGGAATAAGCGTGCCAGAACAAAAGTTTCTGCCAAGAGTGAAAACATGCGGAAGGTCCCAGTACCCTATCATAGATACAGTCCGATGAAAGAAAACTGGCTGAAATTGTTCACGCCAATTGTGGAACATCTTCACCTCCAGATCAGATTCAACCTGAAAACCAGAAACGTGGAAATTAAAACCAGCCCTGAGACGAAAGACATTGCCAATTTACAAAAGGCTGCCGACTTTGTAAAGGTAAATTTATAATAGAGCAACTTAAGTGACTTCCGACGACTCACCAATGTGTTTTTTGCAGGCTTTCATGGATGGCTTCGAGGTGGACGATGCCCTGGCCCTTCTTCGGCTCGACGATCTTTTCGTCGAATCGTTCGAAATCAAGGATGTGAAGATGTTGAAGGGCGACCATCAGTCAAGAGCGATTGGGCGACTAGCTGGAAAAGGGGGCCGCACAAAATTCACCATCGAAAACGCCACTAAAACGAGAATAGTTTTGGCCGACTCCAAAATCCACGTTCTGGGCAGCTTCCAGAACATCCAACTGGCCAGGAGGGCTATTTGCAATCTCATTTTAGGTTCTCCTCCCTCAAAAGTCTATGGCCATCTCAAAACGGTGGCGTCAAGAGTGTCCCATTAAACATAGGTGTATATTTTAGGTTAACTGTGAAAATAAATCGTGATACCGAGAAGTGACTGATCATTTACCTATAATTTGACCGTATTTAATCAGATTAATATTACAGAAACGTGTGAGGTATTCCAAACTGCCATTGGAAAAACTGCTCCAACTCGCTTTACAATAATTAATTAAACGCTATCACAAAAACAACACATGTTTTTAACGGTAGTTAAATAATAACTCCAGAAGCTGAAAATTTCAACAACTTCTTGTTAGCTCTTCCCATAATGCATTTGGATGTTTGACTTTTAAACAATGGCCGGCAACCAACAATACAGTACAAAAAAACGAGTTTCCATAGTAACCACTTTGTTTTGTGTTTATCCATGGTTACTACAATTTTCAATAATTAAGAAGTAACAGGTATTTACGTAATGTTAATTAGGCAGATTACCTTGAAAAGCATCGTTGCCATAATTCTGATCTAGTTTTTGGCAAATATCTCAGTTTTTGAGAGGAATTAATTTTTTTTTCTATTTTTCCTGTACTCCCAAAACACCCCCAGAGGAATGACGCCACTTTTGAATCACCCTGTATAAGTTCACCCACTTTATGGGAAAAAGTAGGACAGTGCTTGCGAAACGTCAGCAGAAGATTACTTTCCACGGCGGTCGAAAAGACCCGAAAACTCATCAGTTGCAATCAAAGGGCCTCCAACGTCTCACTCTTTTGACATTCCCATTCTGCAAAACAGTGCCGAAACACTTAAAGTGAGGTCGCGCTTCTAACTGGCCGATAATCTACATATGTAGATACCAGTTTTGCCCGTGAAAGCAACGAGCAAACGTGCTGTTTCCAGTGCAATTATGGGTTCTGGCGCATGGGATTTTTGAAAAATTAGGAAAAATCCATCTACTTACCGTTCGATTTCCAAGATTGCGCACCCGGCAGCCCAAATAGGTGGTTTTTCCAACCAGTGCCGTCACATTTCGGGACGCGCTCTTATCGAAAAACGGCCCTCGATCGATGATCAGCGGCTCGATTTCATTCTCAATTTCCGCAAGCGGCTGAGAACCATCCTGGCGCTTCACTCTGCTGAAACCTGCAAGAAAACCCCCCTTCAGTATCAGAAGTCCATCAATTTACCAGAGATTGTTTAACTTCGGAGCAGGGCTGGTGGTGCCTCTGTTGAAACTTAGCTAATTGATAGTTAAGTAACTGGCTCAGCAGGAAACTATGCAACAATAATTCCCCCCCGCACACGCTCTTGCTCACAGTAACGGAATTGCATAAAAGGTTCAATAATTAAGTGGAAACTTCATCTTAAATTCGTTAAGCTGTTCGCTGTCTATAATTCAACGGGCTAATTAATCCCAACCGAGCTTATTACTTGCCAAGTAATTGAACTGGAAGCTGAGCTTTGAGCTGAGTGAATGTTCAAAAGCGTTTAATTTGTGGGAAATGCGCTAATGAGCCGGCACAGCACAACAAATCCTCGATCGAGAAAGATTACCACCATCACCACCACCACCACGTAAACTCCAGTTTCCAGTTCAACATTTGCAAACAGCTCAAGTTGCAAGGCTGTAGCCGAATTCGAGTGTTGCCATCACGTTTTTTTTTTCGGGAAAAACCGAACTAAAGAAAAGGGCCAGAACAACAGAAATGTGCGTTGAGAAATGTTGATGAGAAAAACTTAATCCAAAAAAATTCCTGGGTTTCAGTCAATTTTATTGTTTATTATTTAAAATGTCACAAATACGTTTCGGTGTCTTTCTCCACCATCATCAGTTTGTATGTATGGCTGTTTCTGCACAGCCATACATACAAACTGAAATCCGAGCGGAAAGGATGGTTTTTGTCAAATAAACATTGGTCAAATTGTGAATTAGTCCGGCAAGTTTGGTTTTCGAGAAAAAAAAATAAAATGTAAAATTTGAAAAAAATCGTAAGGGTTTAACCCGATAAATTTTTTGGCCAAAAAATTTTTTTTCTTTTTCAGGGATTATTTCTTGACAGATCGTTAGATATGGAAAAGTTAAAGCAAAAAATGATTTTGGTTGGTTCAAAAAAAAATTCCTCTGTCAGCTACAGGGGAAAAACGAAAAGTTTTGTACAGGCCCTTATGGCGGGGAAATCTTCAAAATAAGTGTCAAATCACTTTGGAATTTGTTCAAATTCACATCAATTAGTATCGAGACAAATACGAATCGACTCTATGTCAAATCGATTCAGTAAAGTAACAGGGAAAAACCTTTGGCAAGCCATTGGTGAAGGTAGAAACAGCCATACATAGAAACTGAAATCCGAGCGGAAAGGATGGTTTTTGTCACATAAACATTGGTCAAATTGTGACTTAGTCTGGCAAGTTTGGTTTTCGAGAAAAAAAATAAAATGTAAAATTTGAAAAAAATCGTAAGGGTTTAACCCGATAAATTTTTTGGCCAAAAATTTTTTTTCTTTTTCAGGGATTATTTCTTGACAGATCGTTAGATATGGAAAAGTTAATGGAAAAAATGATTTTGGTTGGTTCAAAAAAAATTCCTCTGTCAGCTACAGGGGAAAAACCAAAAGTTTTGTACAGGCCCTTATGGCGGGGAAATCTTCAAAATTGAATAGGTGTCAAACCACTTTGGAATTTGTTCAAATTCACATCAATTAGTATCGAGACAAATACGAATCGACTCTATGTCAAATCGATTCAGTAAAGTAACAGGGAAAACCCTTTGGCAAGCCATTGGTGAAGGTAGAAACAGCCATACATACAAACTGAAATCCGAGCGGAAAGGATGAAAATGACAGTTATTTTGGAGAAATGTCTTATGCCATTTTTTTATAGAATTCAATTTCCTACAAGTTTTCTATTTAATGTTTTCCTGTCAAATTAAAATCAACGGAACTAGGAGTAATTTAAAAATTTACCATAAATAAGTTTTTACCAAATATCTCTTGACAGCTGTCAAATTTTAGAAAAATAAAATTAGTTTCGAGTAGAGCATGCAAAATTACAATTCTTTGTCCATTTGACCTTCTTCGTAACTGCTCTAGTTCCGAAGATCCCTGTACTGGTCATCGAAAAAAACTCACCCTGTATATATATTATTATAATAATATTATTAATTACAATTTTATTCAAGAATAAAATATGGAATTCAATGGCCAGTCAAATGTGAAGGTAGAAACAACTATACACACAACTGATGATGGTGGAGAAAGACACCGAAACGTATTTGTGACATTTTAAATAATAAACAATAAAATTGACTGAAACCCGGGAATTTTTTTGGATTAAATTAAAATTAATACTTCCGACAGAGCACAGATGTTTTCGATTTAGATGTTGTTCTAGTGGGCGCCACTGGAAACTAGTCTCGAATTCCCACCGCTTGTAGAAGAAATCTACTTGTTTTGATCGAGACTACAGAACATTTTCCTGTCGGTTGTTTTTAGCGGGAAATTTGAATTAAATTTAGGATTACGGCAATTTCACCTTAGGATCAATCGACAGAATAACACAACCTGGGAAAATCCGTGATCTAACCGGATTTAACGCTAGAAATTAGTTAGAAAACCGCCGTTTTGGTTCCTGCACTACATCATCACGAGCGTTTTCCAGAATAAGCGGCGACAGACTCAATGCGGAAAATGTCGAAGAAAAAGAGGCCAAACTTGCGTTTCAACGAAACTCATTGAAGCTGTTGGTGGTAAAAATGGATAGACAAGGTATCAAGTGCTGATTTTTGGCGTACGGCCTCGGTATTAGGCGTGCAAACTAAGATGGCGTCCTTCGTTACGTCATGAAAAAGTCGTGAATTTAAATGAATGAAAAGTGGTCGGAAACCGCATTTCCGCAAAAAATACCATTGACAAAAGTTGTTCAAAAAATTGAACAAAACTTTTCGCTTTTCCCCTGTAGCTGACAGAGGAATTTTTTTTTAACCAACCAAACCCATTTTTTCCATTAACTTTTCCATATCTAACGATCTGTCAAGAAATAATCCCTGAAAAAGAAAAAAAAAAATTTGGCCAAAAAATTTATCGGGTTAACCCTTACGATTTTTTTCAAATTTTACATTTTATTTTTTTTTCTCGAAAACCAAACTATTCTTTACTATTCGGTAAAATTACTATTCGGTAAAGTAATAACCAAGTATGGGTGCCATTTAAAAAAAACTCAAATTTGTGTCATATGTCAAAAATGACAGTTATTTTGGAGAAATGTCTTATGCCATTTTTTTTAGAATTCAATTTCCTACAAGTTTTCTATTTAATGTTTTCCTGTCAAATTAATATCAACGGAACTAGGAGTAATTTAAAAATTTACCATAAATAAGTTTTTCTCAAATATCTCTTGACAGCTGTCAAATTTTAGAAAAATAAAATTAGTTTCGAGTAGAGCATGCAAAATTACAATTCTTTGTCCATTTGACCTTCTTCGTAACTGCTCTAGTTCCGAAGATCCCTGTACTGGTCATCGAAAAAAACTCACCCTGTATAATTATAATTAATAATTAGAATATTTTATTCTTGAATAAAATATGGAATTCAATGGCCAGTCAAATGTGAAGGTAGAAACAACTATACACACAAACTGATGATGGTGGAGAAAGACACCGAAACGTATTTGTGACATTTTAAATAATAAACAATAAAATTGACCGAAACCCAGGAATTTTTTTGGATTAAATTGAAAATATACACAACAATAATGAGAAAAACGTGATATTTATGATTTGTTGATGTGCACAAACGACTGCTAATTAAAACAGCAACCGGTTGAGCAAAAAATGTAGACACCGACACCGTCGAGGAGACAAAACAACAATAAACGCAACTTCAATGTGGATAATTCAGCCCTTTTCAGCAACTCGACTTGGTCGAGGAAGCAAACGGTTTCTTTTACACCCACTGATAAATTTGTCGGGGGGCCGTTGTTTCCTCGGATCGTCCTTTCATTAATTCAAGCGAGATCTCTGAGCGAAAAATTATAATATTAGCAGCCCTTCCGACTACACAGGTTCAGCCTAATTTGATGGAAGGCACGACTGCCGCTTGAGTTAAGTGTCCACGTTTATCACCTGTCCCCCTTTTACACTTTATGAGGCTGTTCGTTTTCGCGGCGACACTCATTGCTCTTGTCCCAACAAAATATACATTGCAATGATTTCGCCAGATAAAATGAACGGTAATTAATTGAACCTGACCGCACCTGAATATCAAATTCAATTATCGTCGCTTAATCATATCGCATTCCTTCGCCCTCCGGTATCTGGAGCTGCCGCTTTATTTCGGCCGTGAGCATTTCAATAAGCCCTTTTGGAAATGTTACGAGATTGGCTTTTTTTATTAGTGTCTCTGATGCTGTTGGCGTCTTATGAATTCAACGAGCCGCCAAACAGAACGAAAGAAAAGAGAAACTCGGATCGTTATTATGGAAATTTTTATTTTCATCTTGTGTTCGGATATAAAATGAATGAAGACCAGCCCCTGCTTTATACTGGGAGATTTCGGCGTCATTTGTTCGGAAGGATTAAGAGTGAGATCGCATGTGTGTCGTATCATTGAAGATTGTGGATTCTAAAGGGATTTTTCTCATGTTCTGCTTAGGGACTCAGAATCGTTCTTTTCATAAACTTTTTTTTTAAAATTATTGTCTCATGCTTTATTCTAATAAATCCACTATTCTGAGTCTCTAAAAAGAAAGTCCTCTGCATGGGCTTTTTGCGCTTTTTTGGGAGGAGATGAAGTTCTACCCGGAAAAACTTTAGGTTTCTATGTAAACTCGTTTGTGCCGGACGAATTTTCGAAAATAGACCTTCAGTCTGGCTCAATTAAGGTTCATTGAGGTCATCATGGCGACCTTTGCTGTGTTTTGGAAATTGGTGAATTTCAGAGGGTGAAAAGTGGTAGAAAACGGCATTTTCTCGAAAAATCTATAGGAAAAATGTTGTTTGTTATGAGATTTTCTATAAGGTGAGCATATTTTTAATCGGCAAAGCTGCAGTCTTAAAAGAAGCTCTTGTTCTGAACAATTACCTTAAATACTTATCGAAACCTCAGCAAACTTTGAGGAAATGGAGAATAAAGTCTGCTGAAAATACTGTAAAAACCTTAGGTTTCTATGTCGACTGGTTTGGGCGGAACGAATTTTTGAAAATTGACTTGAAATGCTGGGTCAATTTTTAGCATTTCTGTCTGTATTTAACAGTTGGCCTGAATTGAGAGACACTGAGCCGAAATGGAGGCTACAAGGTTCTAAAAATGTCAAAATTTCGAGTTTGTACATGAACTGGTTGGTTTTGACAGCATTTTTGAAAATTGGGCTTTTAACAGCTCTGAGTATTTCAATAGGAATTGTAATAGGAGTCCGCTTTGAGGAAATAGAGGCTGCGGTCTACTGAAAGCGCTTGAAAATGTTCCAAGTGTCTACCTAAACTGGAGAACCAAAATCAGTACATATCGACAGTCTCTGAACAAAGTTCATATGCAACAGGTAGACGAAGACTCCTCTGGGAGGAGATGAAGTTCTACCAGACCAGGTCAGGCGTACCCCCCTCAAGATTCTTCTGGAATTCATTGAATACA
Organism: Dendroctonus valens; assembly: GCA_024550625.1. Lineage (NCBI taxonomy): Eukaryota > Metazoa > Arthropoda > Insecta > Coleoptera > Curculionidae > Dendroctonus > Dendroctonus valens. The sequence continues at coordinate 818,673 of JAJTJO010000599.1, read as the reverse complement.
CAGGGATAATGAGGGAGTAAAATACGAAGGCACAAAGGGACAGAAATGACCGCGGTGCTAGCCCAAACACCACTTCGGAGGTGAGGAAGGGTTTTAGTGAGTAGACAGCTAAGCTGGAGTCCCACACAGCCCAGACCGCCAGAACATCAGCTCTGGGTGTGCGTAAGAGAGCATTTCCCAAACCTCACCGGAAAAAAAAACTACCATACTGATCAAGAAAAATACCCAATTCCTACTACAAAACTACTTTGGATTTCCACCAGGGTATTTTTGGAATTAACAGTTATTGAGAATTAGCAGAGAAATGTTTTCCCTTAATTTGTCGTGTTCAAAACTGATTTATTTAAAGCAGCGAAGGTATCAAGTTCGAACGTAGCAACACGCGGGCCGTCGGGCATGTCGCTAGGCTTCCATGTGTGGGAGTGAGAGAACCGATGCGCGCTACGTTCCGCAATGGGAATATCGGTTTTATTTAACAAAAACGAATTATAAAATGTTCACGACTATCCTGTTCCACCAGGATGTTTAATTGCATTTTGTGTGCGTAAACACACCTTCATTAAGTTAAAAGGGGGCTGTTCAGTGTATTTAACGCGTATTTACGAAAAAAAAACCGAACTTTTTATCTTAGATTACAATAAGAATTCCATTCTGGGCCCTTAACCCGACGCTCCGCTGCCTAATCAAGAGGATTCGAAAAAAGTCGTTCAAATAACCCCTTGGAATGTTTGCCGTTCAGCTAGATCCATTGGCCCGACTAGGAAACCCGTCCGGAAACCCTCCAACTACTCGATCATAATTTCCCCGCGATTACCCCAAATGAAGTACCTCTACCATTAGTTAGTTAATTTGAAAACTAGCGCTCCGCCGTACCCCAAAGTGGGCCATCAAGGGCGCCATTAATGCCACTAAAATGAGACTCCGGCCTATTGTTAGGGCTGCAAAGGGACTGCCAACACTTAATAATGCAGGCAAACCCGACACGAGAGCCTCTTCCCTGTGGCCAGTTCTTCGGATTAACGATCCAGTGTTTAAATTGAAAATAATTGACATTTCGAATGGCCCAGCAGCGGGAGGGAGGGAAGCGTTTCTTTCGTGCGATTCAGTTTGATCCATTTGAAGAGGTCGCGCCCCGGTCTAGTGAATGGCCCAATTTTGCCTCGCTTTTTCCTCAGCTACTCGAAAGTCTTTTCATTAAATTAAGCGATTTTCCAGGCGAACGTTGGCAGCATCGTAGCGATTAGACAACTGGAAGTCTTATTCGTATTGTTCCAGAAGTTTCCGAACTAATCGCATAGAGTTTGAACTGCACAACTTGTCAAGCGGCAATACTAAATCATTATTCTCCTGGTCTGAACTTGACGCTGATGTATGAAGGAAGCAATGTGAATAAGTAACCGGAGGGTGGATTTCTCCCGATTAACACTCGGCGGTGCAGCGCAACCGATCAGGGCTGATAAATTGCGAATGTGTCTGTCACGTTCCGGCACGCGAACTGAGCTTCATAATTCTTCGGCGTCGCGTAGCTGGATTCAAACACCTGATAGCGATCTGATAATTGAGGTATTGATGGCACCATTTCGCTCCCTCGCAGGGGAAGTGTTCAAAAAAGCGAACCAAACTGTAAATTAAAGCCCTCTTGAACTTGAAAAACTTAAAAGTTTGCCAGCACCTTCCAGCTCCCGATTGCGAATGGTGAAGCGCAAATCCAAAACTGGTCTTGGAGTTAAGATTATTTGGATTGGGTGCGACTTCAATGCAGCCATTTCCACTCATTTTTTTGAATAGATGCGGGATGTTTAATGGTGGAAAATCGGGCAAATCTTCCACCTCAACCAGTACTTAAAATGATACATCAAAGTCTTTAACTGTCTTTGCCTGTGGCAATCTAGGGAGACTAATTCTCCCTATTGTAGTAACATCGATTGAGACCAGAAAATATCTGGAATCAGAACAGGAACTGTCCAAGAACCAGTCACGGTTCTATAATACCCACGATTTGCCGATAAAAAACACAAATTTTTTTAACATTTTACAATTCGATTTTATTAAATAAAGCAGTTATTCCCATTCCGGAACGTAGCGCGCATCGGTTTCCTCACTCCCACACATGGACGCCTATCGACATGCCCGACGGCCCGCGTGTTGCTGCGTTCGAGCTTGATACCTTCACCGCTTTAAATAAATTGGTTTTGAACACGAAACACAATCGAAATTAAGGGGAAATGACGATGATGTCCACTGATAGATGACGAAACGTTCGCTCTTTGTGATAGCTTCCGGGTCGAGAATTTTACGCAGCACGTGAGCGCGGAAGAGTTCAGGACCAAAAAAAGTCAAAGTTTCCCAAGAAGTTTCTCGTGTGGCAAGCCTTGTGCAGCTGTGGGGAGCGCAGCAAATCTTTTGCAACGAATGGGACGATAAACACCGAAATTTACGTGAGAGAGTGTCTTCAGGAAGGATTGTTGCCATTGATGAAACAACATAAAGTTGAGACTTTCTTTTGGCCAGACTTGGCCTCCTGTCACTACAGGAAAAGAGCTGTAGGATGCTGCCAAATGAATAAAGTCGTTTTGGTGCCTAGGGAATTGCCCAGAGCTTCGCCCAATCGGACGATATTGGGCCTGGGTAAAAAGAGCTTTGAAAGAAACAAAAAAGAAGCTAAAACAAAGCTACCATAAAGTCGATGATGGAAAGGGATTCCAAAAAATATATAAAATCTCTGTCAAAACAAATGATTTCAGCTTAATTTTTGGCTGATCTGGTCGTTGTATAAACTCTGGCTCTATTTCCTTTCCAGAATCTTCCCAGTTCGTCTTCCCTTTCCCAATTAAACGCGGAATTAACACGGGTTAGTTGTAAGCCACACGCAACCCTCACAAAGGCTAAGGTTTCAGCATGTCTCCGGTTTAGAGCGGAGTATTTGAGGTACTTTAATTTGTACACGCTCTATTTTTGGGATGTGTATCACGTCTTTTCACAACTAACACACCAGGATTTCGTTAAGCGAGTTTCTTACGTCGCCATCAGCCGGATGGAGCCCATATCATCTAACCTGCCGTCTATATTACATCATTAGGCTGTCATCAATCTCCAATGCGGCTCTAATGCACTTTGCATGTCACATACATGCGAGGGACTTCTTAAATTGGGCCCAAGTTGTCCAGATTCAATTAAAAGTTGCTCTCGAATTTAACGGCTCCGAAAATAACAAAGCGAGAGTATGCAGGAGGCCTCCTAACCGTCTCCAGTAGCTCGCGGCACTCGTTCGGCTTAACGAGAGCCTGAATTGCATTAACTGCAATTAGATAAATCGGCAGGAAAGATGCTAAAATTACACGAAACAATCACGTCGTCTAATGAAGATGAATTCACTGATGTAATGAAGGACTTTGCATTCGTGTGAGTAGGCACTCTTAATAGGGGATAATTTGGGATTTGCATCACGAAAACAGCAGTCCCGATGCAGGAAAAACCCCTATTGAGGAATAGACTGCTGCAGTTCAGTTAGGGAACAGTTGGAAAGGCGCCTTCATTCCATCAAAGGGCGTGACATTGCTGTAAACAGCTCGCAACGTGAAGTGAACTTTTCGGTGTAGGTATTCAAGCGGAATTGGGGGCAATTTTTCGCTCCCATATCGGACGAATCCGTTGACATGTCGGCTCTTTCAACTGCAAAACGTGGCGCCGACAAGTTGAAAGACGCCGATATGTCTTCCAAGCAAATTTGGCCAGATCGACACGATATACCAAGCGAGTCAATACAGTACGGTACACTGACGATTCTATTTGCTTGCTGACGAGGCGATTGAACGGAAATGTTGCGGAAGTTTGTCGACATACGTCAACTTATTCATACGGTCGCAATCCTCATAGAAATATTTCACGATCCGACTCCTTAAAATGGCGTGAAACTGGCAACATTCAGAAGGAATACGGGGCTTCGCTCGAGTTCTGGAGAAATGTAAGGATAGGAATCTGGAACGTTGCCAGAAGAATGGACGGTACCCAAGTAAATGCCCGTTTTGTTCGAATCTAAATTAATATTTGCCTTATTTCATTACATTTAATTATGCGTTCGAGCGCAACATCAGGATGAAATTGATGTTGGCGGCGGCCTAAAAACCCGAAAATCCCCCGAACGGCTGCAAAACTCTTCACCATTTCATAATTTCACCAGTATTAAATAAAGCAGATGTTCCCATTCCGGAACGTAGCGCGCATCGGTTCTCTCACTCCCACACATGGACGCCTATCGACATGCCCGACGGCCCGGGTGTTGCTGTGTTCGAACTTGATACCTTCACCGCTTAAAACTTATCAGTTTCGAGCGAGGCAAAATTTCGAAAATTATTTTTATGCTCATTTTGAATTACTGAGAAATCCAAAACTAGTCAACTGACAAGTAAATTCCCAAATTGAAGAATTAATGATTTTCGGGTTTTTGGCCGAAAAATCATTGGACGACTTTGACTCCTTAAGGCCGCCGGGAACTGCCACAAAGATTTTCACTCTAGCTTGGAGGAAATCAAACAAAAACTAGGAAAAACTGACTGAAAAGTCGCAAACATTTAACCCCTTTGGTGGCTTAAAGGCACCTCACTTTAGAGGCCCTCGAAGAATGGTTTAGCTAATTTCAGAGAATCACAAAAACGTTGCGGCCAAATAGCATAAACATAGAGGCTGGGAGGACTAATTGCGTCCAGCAGTTAAGTCAGATTAAATCGCAGCAAGGGGAACGCTCCCCTATTGTTCTCGTCAACCACATTTTTCCCCAGTCTCATTTGGGCGGTGTATGCAAATGTCCAGTTTTGAGGGCCATTTGATGCGAACATTTTCTACCCCGAAACTGGTTTCGACGGATTTTTACCTCAAAAATGTGACCCGAGCCCAAGTTTTCATTAGATAGATTGATTCCAATGCGGCAACACTCCAGACGGATCCCCTTATAATGGTATTTCGAGTGAAGGCAACGAGACTGAGCAAACATTTGCTCAATACGCTGTGTCGACAAATCCTGGAGCTCATCAAGGGATGATATATTAATTAGTTGCGTGTAAACAACGGCATTTCAGATGCGAACATACGCAATTCAGGCCAGACAACCAGCTCGGAGCTGTAGAGCGAACATCTGCGTTTAATGTACGTACTATTCGTTTGCGGTCCCTCCCGAATTTAATTGAAATGCGATTGTTGCCACCACCTGCACCTTTTGAGTAGGAGAATATGCGCGACTGCGAATTTTCAATAATTCCCAAGCCCGGCCTGGGCCCATCCATCAACCAAAGTAGCTTTTTTCCTCTGGCGAACAAAACTGCACTTGGCGTGCGGCAATTTATAATGTTCCACCTGGAATGCGAGACCGGAACCGGCTTTCTGATGATGCTCGGATGCAAACTGTTCAGGCTTCTTCGCTAATTTATGGTTCAGAACGAACGTTTCAAGAAGCCAACTTGACCTCGATTTTTCTCCACTCAATCCAATTAAGACGGCGCCTTTTTCCAAAGGAGTCCAGTGGAAGTTTGGGGGGCTTCTAAACCGAATAAAGAAACGAACTTATTGGGTTTCCAGCAGAAGAAACGCACGCTTTCGGAATTTTGACCTCAAAAGCCTCCTCAACTCCTGTACCATTTTCATCCAAAGTCTTCCTACGATACACCAGTTTCGTCGCAAGTAAGCACCGAACTCATAAAGACACACACTAGATCCGAAAAAACCCTAGATTTGCACCTATTTTTGTCGGTTTTTCGATCTTTGGCCGACGATAGCGTCTTTATACCGCAAATCACACATTGACATCTAGACGTAGAAATGGCGGTTTGCTGATATATTTGAGCTGACGTATGACTTTCGATCGCCAATTAATTAATGATGCGTCGATTGCGGTGATTCCCCCCGAGCACATAACCTCAAATTATCCACCTCCATTTGTCCGGATTATCCGTTATTGCGGCACAGTGCTCCATTATAATTTCCCCATAATCGGGGGGCGGAATCTTGATGGGGCACGCTCTGTCAAACGCACTCGCCCCGTTTCCATTGCATTTACAAGATAAGGCCCTTATGCAACGTCGGATTCTGATGCATATTAAACACGTGGCGCGCGACACCAATTGCACCCAACCTGGACCGGAAATCTTGCCGGATGTTTAACGAATTTCCACATGCCGCCAGTGCGCGTAATTGGCCTGGATTTTTCCATAAGCACCGGCTGATCCACGCAATAAATTGAAAACTCGATTTCGTTGCGCCATTGTGGCTGTTCATGATTGAAAGAGATCGTCCGGACAAGTGGAGAAAAATGACGCCCCTTTGGGTTGCGGAATGCCGCTTTTATTGCGACGCTCCAGCTGGATTTGAATTAAGCGTTCTGTCGGTCCAGAATTCATCCAGGTGGAATGATGCAATCCGTTACTGTTCGCTTTTATGAGGCAGCCCGTTGTTACATCAACATCCAGACATTGTCCAAATGATTCAAAAGGGGGAAAGCAACGTAGCCAGCAAGAGGCAAAAGCCGGAGATACAAAACCTGATTCATAGGAAAAGTGTGTATCATACCAGAAAAGATTGTGAATTGGCAAGTGATTTTTCTGAGTTTCCGGTTATGGACTCGGAAAGTTGGGTTATAAAAAGCATGAGATTTCTGATTTTTTCACCTCAAATAGTGCGGCGCAAGAGCGCATTTCACATCAGTCCGCGTTTAATTTACTCAAAATGTGTCGAAATTTTTATCTCGCCTGGTTGTTTCCAACAAAATTAAACATAAAACGGACGATAAACAAAATGAAAAAATGTCCACCACTTTGTGTTGATCAAAACTCAGATATTTTAAGCGCCGAGGGTACCAAGATCGAACGCAGCAACGGACAGCCATGGTGCATCGCCCATACGCGCCCATGGGTGCGAGTGCGAGATCCGATGCGAGCTACGTTCTGAAATGAGAACTGGCGCAACCAACCTATTCAGAGAAATTTCCCGTTAGGAACTTTATGTTTATATGGTTAAGCAACCAATTCGACCGCTTCCTGTTTGCTGCCTTCCACAGCTATTTCCAATTTAGCTGCCAGAATGTGGCAATTATTTCGAATGAATGTGGCGACGCCGCTGACTGAACACTGGCGTGCCCAAGGAAAATGACACTAATTAAGCGAATCTATGGAGCGGTAAATGGCCTCGGTTAGAAAAAAACACTTGCAACCGGTCCACCAGCCGCCGCGACAACCCGACTTGTTTCCACTGGACCTTCGCATCAAATGTTTGAGAACATAATTTGGGACTTACCGGTAGACGCAAACATGGACAAGATGACCATCCTGACCAGCAGCTTGTCCGGCATCGGCATTTTCATGTCTCAACTGGCACTCGAATGTTCGAACTAGTGAGCAGAGTAAATCACAGTCATCACTAAACACACTCGCGATTAAACCTTTAACGATTCACTATCGGCATTTGCGCGTCAAAGTCACTTCTTCAGCTGCGGTCCTTTTGCTTGGTGCTTGGAGGTCATCTGGAACAAAGAAAAGGAATAATTAGGAGCAAGTAGGAAAAACAGTTTTCTCTAAAACTCTATTTTAGTCACGGTAACTTTGCGCGGACTCAGTTATTTAGTGCAAAACTGCAGGACTGAAATCCTGCAATACATTTTGTTGGCCAAAAAATCCAAATCCCAGTAGATAGCAAAATATAACATCGAAAACCCACCAGAAAAACTGGCAGCATCGTAAGGAAAGTTCACTAAACATTCACGCGTCGCGTCGTAGTTTTGAGGCGTCGCGACGCGTTCCCTACCCGGTCAAATGGCGCACTGGGCCATCCTGGCGCCCTTCTGGACCGAAAGCCAAAAAGCATGCGCCAGCACGGGCCTTGGCGCTGCACAAATATTTTTTGACATTCTTCATTGCATCTAATCAGAGCTCCATTTTCCCAAACCCCCAATTAACAGCCGTAAAATTGAAAACATCCTCCGGTCGAAAACAAGTGCCGCCACATGCTCAATTCAATTGTTCCTGCGGCCATTAATCGGGTCATGACAATGTAACATGTCAAAGTCATCGCAAAACAAATGAACCGGCGACGGTCGACTGTTTGCTGTTAAGTAATGAGAATCGTGGCTTTCTAAGATGGGACACGAAGACGGCACGTATCAGCCGAGCTGTACTTTGATAAATTGCTACTTTCTCTTAATCTACGCAAACGTTGCGACCTGGAAAAACAAAAGTACTGGGCCAAAGGTCAACAAAAACGGCACTTGCTATCAAAAGTCCACTAATTGCACTTAAACCACTTTCTCAAGATCCCGCGTATATCGGCCAGGCGTAACAAGGACAGGGCAGCTGCCATGGCAACGGCCATGTTGCTCTCACTCCTTGGCACGGCGTCAGCCCAAACAGAGGGATGCGATGTCAGCCCCATTTGCTACGGGGTACGGTCAAAACAGTGCCAAAACTTTTTAAGAGAAAGTAACTCGTCGGCAACCGTTAATGAAGACACATCGCACAGACGTGATCTTCAAATATGCGGCAAATTCAGGTCGACGGTCACTTGAGCGATAATTAGCGATAAAACAGGGACTCTTAATTTCAGCGGACCGAAGAATAAAGAATGGCCTGTTCCACTTGAATCTTCAGTACGTCGAAGCAACTGGAACGGTCAACAATCACTTTCTTCGCGCTGTGTTCGCAACCGGTGGATTCTGTGCACGTCTCATCTGGTTCGGATTCATTGAATTTCACGTGAGTTTCCTACAGCTTATCACTGATTCGAAACAATCGACTATTTTACTGAGCAACGAATGCCAAAACAATCGAGCATTAGCCGACTAATGTGAAACAATCTCATCGAGGCGAAACTGGATTTTCGGCTGCAAAACAGTGAAAAGCATGCATTTTTCCATCACAATGCTCTCACAGAACAATGGAATTTATAAAGTGGGTTTGATTGAAGCGCGTCTACGTGACAGGGTTTAGTTGCGGCTGTTAATAATAGTTGCTCAACAATTAATCTAACATGTAAACAGGGAATTTTTAATGAAAAGTGGCGATTTTAGCGAGAGATTCTGCAATTCTGTTCAGCATTTAGAGGAATTTTCAGCTAACAATAATGTATTTCGACTAGACACTTTCAGATGTACGATTTCGGCTCGAAAACATGCACGTCCGACCCAAAAAATGTGGCCAACACGTGAAAGCGACTGTTTTCACTTTCTAAACATTAACCACGAAGCGCACCTGATCCAATTGCTAATGAAAGTAATTGAAATTTTGTTGACCTTTCAGGTCCAAAAACCCATTATTTGCAACTTTCACTGCAAAAAAATCAGGAATTCTCAACAATATTCTTTCAGGCAAACCCTCAGCTGAATAACGATGCGCTCAGCTTGCTGCAAGCGATGAAAACTGTCCAAACAGCAATTTTGGGACTCTTGCTTTTAGTCCAGCTTGGTCTGGTGGACTCCAATCAGCCACTTCAGAATGCATCCAGAAACCGCACGGCTCCAACCTCCGGCCTCCTACTGCCTCAAAACGCCTCCGATTCTGGACCGCAAGCTGACGTTTCAGAAACCGCGCTTGCAGGTGCTGGGAAAACTGACAAAGAAGTGGCACTTTCCGAGCAAGCACTCGTTTTGGACCTGGACCAAATCCAGCAAATGTCCCTCCTGGAATACGCTAGAAGACGAATCGGGGCGCTGTGGGACTACGTGATAAATGGGGCCCCTCAAGAGCCCCAATCTTCCTTTGTGGGTGAGCAACCGTTATCCGATCAGGCGTTTGAGCGGGTTTACTTTGGAGGTTTTTCCAGGAAGATGCATTGGGATCGCCAAGAAACTGCGCCAGATTATGCCAATGGTCATGATTGGAGGCGGAATCATCATCACCAAACTGGGTAGGAAAGTCCAAACACCCACTGGCGGCGAAACGATAAACTGCACTTAACGAGTAGCATTTATTTTGCCACCCGAAACGAGTAACTGTTTACGATTCGCTGCTAAAAGCTAAAACACTTTTCGAAGCATCGTTCTTCTCATAGAGGGCTTTGCCCTCTCGCCTTGAAAGCGCTCATTCGCCATTCGCATTTTTTCAAACACATGATTCATTTCCAGCCTTCCTGGTGCTGTTCGCACTGAAAACAATCGGGCTCCTAGGCCTGCTTCTTCTGCTGAATGTCGGCACAGTGGCGGCCAAGCTGGGCGCCTTTCTGGCCAGTAAAAAGAGCGAACACTCGTCCCAGCCCCTACACGTCCACATCCAACCGTGGAAAGGTACGTTTTTCACAGTTTCACATCAGACGCACTCTTTTGGAATGCATATTTCAGATGATGAGCACGTTTACTCGAGCCTGAAAGGCCCGCCATACGGATGGGACGATCGCAAGGACGCGGACATTCAGTCCCATGAGCTGTACAATCTGTACGAAAAACTCAAAATGGAAAACGAGCTGCGGAAGTATCTCAGCCACAATAGCCGAATCTAGTTACCAAAACCATGTATTTATTTTTAGCTTAATTAGTAGAAGATAAGTCTGAAGGAATAAACTGGAAAATTTAGTGCTGCGTGATCGACTCCCCATTCGCATTTTTGTCCTCAAAATGCTACAAAAGCCGTTGAGTTAATCGTTGTTTAGGCTAAAATTCGCATGGATTTAGACAAGTGCATTCGCCAAATCGGTACGAAGCCTTCTTAAGACGCTCGAAAGGGTTCACACCCTCAGACCGAATCCACCTCAACCTCCAGTTGAGTAAGAAACCCACAGAGCAAGGAAAGAAGCGAGTTTTGGTGCTTGGCCACCTCAAGACACTGACCCTGTATAAACTAAAAACGCGGAAGCCGCCAAACCATGAGGGACCACATACGAATGCGACGCGGATCTTTGCATTCTGGCGCCATAAATGCCGATCGAATTTCGTCATTCCTTCGGATCCGCTTTTGCTTTTTTGCTTCGATCGTGTCCACTTTTGGGGCCACACTCTGATTGCACAACCGCAACGTTTTCCGCCTAGAAACCCAAGCAACTTTTGCAAAATCAGCATGCGGCGTTTCACCTTTTTCGTTCCCTTCATCTTCAGTCAGCGCACTACTATAAATAGTATCGTTTCCATGGCAAGTCCATCAATTAGCGACGCAGAAAAGTCTAAAAATAGAAATTATCCGTGCAAAAGACAGGTTTTGCTTGCCGGCCCGCTTGCAGCAAAAAGAAATGCAAAACGGTCGCGTTACGTCACGGTCGCGATCCGCGTCCGGTTATTACCACACGGTATGGTTGATTTTTTATCCCATCTGAGAATGCAGAGTACTTACCAGTGGCGCACCACACTCAACAGTTTTCCGTCACAATATACAAATTCACAAACACATTTGGTGCGCACCCCGTAAAAAAAAATGGCGTCGACAAGGAGTGACGCTCATTGGGACCAGGAGCGCGGTTTCTATGGGAACCACGCCAACAGATATACGAGGGCCGCAGGAGATAATAAATAAAGCAAATATCGGAGTTTGTCTGGGCTACGCCACTGGGGTGGCCGGCGCCTCGCAAGGTCTATGCGATGACCTTCCCCTTCACCAGGAATTCCAAGACGGTGAAGACGGCGCTGATTTTTCGCATCTTTGCCAAATTTACACCAATCTATTGCCAATATTTGAAAAACGACTGCGGATTTTTGCAGATTATCAGTCAAAAATGCGGTGTAAAAGCACAGGTTGTTGGTGGAGACGGACCGCATTAAAGAAATACCAATATTTGGGCTACAAAATCAGTATTCTCATGCTAAATTACACAACTAAGACAACTATTCCGAGGCGGAAACCCTTTGGGCCACTGATGGACTTGGAAGTTTTTAAAGAATCGCGCCCAATTACCGTTCCACAGCCGGAATTCTTCGCGTTGCCAACATCCGAATTCCGTCTCCCAAATGAGGAAATCCAGTTTAACGGTCCCATTTGATGCCTCCCCCCAAAATCTAGAAATGGACTCTCCGCGCGATATTGTTACTAATAAAACAATCAGTCAACGGGCGAGTTGGCGCGCACCACACTCTACCACTGATCGCAAATCCATTGACGTGCGCGAATTGTGTAATTTTCATTCTTCGACATCAACAGGTAAATGAGGAACTTATTCTCAGTATGCGGCTCTAAGCTCGAGTCAAACAACGCAACTATTCCAATACAAACCAAGGACCAATCGAGGACCTTAAGCTAGCCTCTCCTAGGCTTTGTCTGTCAGCTGGATACCAGACATAGCCTAGCTGGGGTTAACTTTAAGCCCTTAAATCAGCACGAATTCCACGCGATTCCAACAACAATGAACACCTAACTGGCACCAGGCGGCCAGCCATTCAACAATAATGTCAGCTTGAAGGACAGTCGCAGAGTTTTTTCAATTTTCGACTAAAACCCCAACTAAATTATACAGTGGCCGCTGCGCGGTGCGGGAAAATGGACTTCAAACCGCAGGAAAACCCCGCAAAAACGAGCGCGCAAAGCATCGCTGCTCCATCCTTTGCCAAACCAGGTACCAACTCAAACTAATGATTTCATCCCATTCGGGAATGGAACAGAAATTTATTCCAGATCTCAAAAAGAACCATTCGAAACAAGTGACATGTTCCGCCAACAAGTCAATGGCCAATTTGTGGCCGGCGCGGCCTTCTCGCACGAAGCGACCACATTCCAGAGAAAGTTCCATGCAAAGGACCATCAGCAAACGCAAGAAACCAAACGAAATTGCAGCTGAAATCTCTTTGAAAAAGTCGCGCTTGAATCTGAGGCGCAATAAAAGGTGATCATTTCCTGCCTGGTGAGGTTTAAATTAAAGCAAAGCATCTTCAAGGCAGCGGACCAGCAAAAAGGCGGAACACACCCTAAGTGCGTCAAAGCCGGAAGAAGAACCCGAGAAGAGCGAGTACCAAAAGCGGCTGGACTGCTTGGCGAAGTTCGGCAGGAACTTCTACTGCGCGTCGGTAAAACAGAGATCCGGCCTAAGGCCCATCTACATCGACGGCAGCAACGTGGCCTTCAGGTAAGCAACAGCACGGCCTCTAACCAGTAAGCTGACGGCCTTCCCCACCAGTCATGGCCAGAATGAGCGCTTCTCCGTCCAGGGTTTGAAGATCTGCATCGACTATTTCCGAAAGCGGGGCCACGAAGTCAAGGCTTTCGTTCCGCACTTTCGGCTCAGAAAAGGCAAAACGACCGACCAGAAGCTACTGCACCAACTGGTGACCAAGAAGCTGGTGATCACCACGCCCACTTTGTATATCCAAAACCAGCAACGAAGTCCCTACGACGACTGGTAAGGGTTCTGCGTCTACACTGAACCAACCTTTGCGCATATACACTAAACACTAATCGCGTTCCAGGTATATCATTCAATCGGCAGCGGCCAATGGGGGCATCGTCGTCTCTTCGGACAACTTCGCAGACATCGTCAAGTGGAACCCGAACCTTCGACCAATCGTTGAAGAACAGCGCCTGGTTCCCACTTTCGTCGACGACATGATCATCTTCCCGGTGGATCCGCACGGCAACAGGAAAAACAACCTGGAGCAGATGCTTAAATTTTGAACATTATTCCGACCAATTTGTGATTGTTCCCAAACAAATAAAACGTAACGTGTAAATTTTCCCATTCAGCCTGAATTCTGGCCAACAATTCCTGACGAATTACAAAATGTTTATCCAGATTACTGATTATCTATCTAATCATAACGGAAAAATACGTTCAGAAACAAACGTTTCATGTCGTCGATAACGATAAAACTAAGTTCAGTTGATCAACTGGCGCCTAATCAAGGCAGACGACAAACAGGGTTTTTAACACAAAAAATCAAATGGAACCAGCAGAAATAGTGGCGCGAACCCTAGCAATTGCGAAGCCGCCATGGGGGAGCGAAGCAAGCGTAACAAGGGTAAGTAACGAAAAATTTCAACAGCTGCTTGAGAATTAATACAAAACACCATCTAAGTTACGAACAGTGAAGGATTTTACACTATCGCCTGAGCCCCACCTTGCTTAAACTCACATTCAATGAATCAGATCGCGACTTACTCAACTGAAAAATATTGTCAGACATTGAAAGCAGAAACTCCTCCCTTTTCAGCCAATATATTCGATTAATTTTAAGGGCGACCTGCTGAAACTATCGGGCATCAGACTGTACCAAGTATGGAATTCTCTGCCTGAAGAGCTGAAAAATGACGAGGAATTGCAAAGCCACCTGCCCTGCTTGGAGCACTATAATCGCGATGAGGACCAAGTTCATATTGACGGCCCGCCGCGAGCAAAGTTCAGGTGTAGAGTGTGTAGGCAGCTGCGACAGCAATCGACCGCAAAAACTACCTTAAAGGACTTATAGAAAACAAAAAGATCTTTTATACCATTCACTATTATTAATCGGCAGCCTCCTCAGTGGCTCCTTTGGGCGTTAGACCTCTAATAGATAAATCATAGACCACCTCCTCAATTTTCTTAACGTCGTATTTAAGGGCGTCGAAGCGTTTCCTGAGCGAGTCGTTTTTGAGATTGAGAAGACGAAAGCCGGCGTTCAGCTCGGCGACGAACTTGGAAATCTGCAAAGGCCTGCTGTAGTCACCCAAGGTGACGGAATTTACCGCAAAACGGGCCTGAGCAGAGATGTATACATAGTTGCACCCCTTTTAACCGCTAAACAAAGCTTACCAATTCAGACGCCAAGTTCAGAAGTCCCTGCAAATAATCCTCCAAGTCCAAGTGAAGGTTCTGCTTCCCGTGTACTGCAATCAAGCAATTTCAATTAACCCACATCGGGAGTGTAAGTATCTTCACTAACATCCCAGCATTTGCGCCGCAGTCACTTGATCGATGAGAAAGCCCTTTTCCAAGAACACAACTAGGGCTGCAAGGAAGCAAAGCCTTTGGGTGGAGAAGCGCCAATGGTCGTTGTATCTGTAGTATTGGCCTGGCGGCACAATTTTGTCGAGCTCATCGAAACCCTTTTGCACCTCCCCAAACAAGGAGCGAGCCTTCAGGAGCGAGTGATGTAACTGCAACATAAACAGTAGTACTTCGCTGCCCAACAGCCCCTAACACTCTCACTTACTGTATTCGCAGTTGACTTCGCTGTGGATCACCTGCAGCGCAATCACCGTCTCTCTAAGGGACTTTTCAATGTCCTTCATAATGGAGCGAATCAGCTAAAAAATCCGCAAAACAATCAACCAACTAGAACTAAATTAGCTAATTCCAACCTCTCGAATGTCTTGCTCGGCATTAATGTAGTCTTGAAATGGGCCGAAGACTTCGGTTATCACCTTAGTGGGCTCCGCCATGGCTTACGAGAACAAACTGCCAGCTGTAGGAATAAACATGCAATTTGCTAGCTGTACATCTACAGCAGAGTCGGAACTTACATAACCTCAAACTCTAATTTTCACTTTGGCGCGCCAACACGGCTGCAATTTGGACACTGATGGGTTTTTTAACTAATTTAAATATTGATGCGCTTAATTTTTGCGAAATTCCAACAGTTCCAGGCACTCAATGTAAAAAAAACGGGTTTATATACGGTCACTGACAGCAACAAAAAAATAATGGCGTCGGCGTCGTAAAATGCGCGAAATAAAAATAGGCGGCTGGCGGATGGGTTGGGCGTGGTCCGCAAAAACATTTAATTTTTTTTATTCATTGTGTCTACTTTTCTGACTGTATTTCAATTTAATTGAAAAGAAATTCCTGGGTTCCAGTCAATTTTACTGTTTATTACTTAAATATTTTACAAATACGTTTCGGTGTCTTTCTCCACCATCATCAGTTTGTATGTATGTACAAACTGATGATGGTGGAGAAAGACACCGAAACGTATTTGTAAAATATTTAAGTAATAAACAGTAAAATTGACTGGAACCCAGGAATTTCTTTTGAATTTTTTTAAATAAATATAAAATATTTTATATTTTTTTAAATAAATACCGAAAATATTCAGCAATAAAACTCCCAAGTCTTCGTTTATTAGTTTAATTCAATTAAGACCAAAACACTAATAATAGTAATAATAATGAATACGAATAAACATTCTAGTCTTAATATATTTATCTAATTTTTAACATACCAACAATACAGGCGTATTTGCATAGTTTTTTTTTACATAATGGATACAAGTTTAATCCTGACCTCGAGTACTACATTTAATAAGGCAAAATGTTTATTTACAATCGTGGAAACGCAAATAACGTTAATAAAATAAAAAATAATCAAACAAAACATCTTCCTAAATATTAACAAAGAAAAAAACGATTTCACAAATCCAATAAGAGATTTAGACATGTGACAAATTCAAAGAATGCCTATATACACCATCAACAAATGGTCCTTTGCTCGTATTTAAATACCACTAAATATAAAGGCGATTTTTGTCAAAAATTACGCTACCACCAGGCCCAACGTACCTAACTCTAATTCGAACTCCTATGCTACTTTATAAGTTACTTTAAAGCTCCAAATTGTGTTAAAACCAAAAGGTTCGCTTAGTGATAGAAATTTACTTTTTTGGCTATTTGCTTGAAATTAATGTTGTGGTGATTAGTTGATAAAACATGTTTGGAAAAAGTCCCTTTTATTGTCTTTGTCTCAGGTTGGCATCTTTTCCGTGGTCGGGGGTGTTTTTTCTGAAAGACAAAATTCGAATTCCAAAATTGGTTCTTCTTAAATCAGTGGACGGCAAGTTCTTCGTAATTTTTCTGGCAAAATGAGCAAAGCTCGAGGCATTCATATCGAGATTTTTTCTGCAGGAACCACATCGACCCCCAAACTCACCCCCTATTCCCAACTAACACTCGGCTCCGGTACCGGTACCGTTTCGCGGTAAGTAAACGTTCGCGTTTTTTCCCGAATGTTGCAACTAATAAAAACACAGTACTTACTGATCGGGGCTTTGGTCAGTGTCGCTCTCCTCCAGTTCGCTCTTGTTGCGCTTCTTCTCGTAGATGATGATGATGGCGCAAAGAGTAATCACTTCGGCGCAAATTCCCAAGAACGGCCACAAAGCAGCAAACTTGTCTGATATGAAAATGCACTTAAGACCTGCCTCTTAACTGAGCAAATTCGGCAAAATTACCTTTGACTCGGATCATACTGTGACTGACGGCAAACTCGCCCTCATAGAACCGATTGGTGCCCGTGCAGAAGTACAATCCTCGGTCATTCTTGTTGGCCTGCGATGAGCAAAACAAAACATCAAATTACCCGATTTAGAAGTTAAATCCTCACTTTCTCGATGAAAAGCACGCCATTTTCAATGGTATTGCTCGCCTCGTCTTTGTAGTCCTGGATCTGAACGCGATCCGCGTCATACGAGCCATTGTAATTCGTGCTGTTGATGCTCCAGGAGAGGAGTGGAGGCGGATTTCCCAGTACGCTGCATTCGATACGCAGCTTCTCCTCCTCAATCACATTGATACTGTCGGTCTTGATCTTCACATCAATGGTAGCTGGAAATTCCCAACTTAGAGCCGCGTATTTCCCTCACTCGCTAAACTTACAGGCCACTCGAATCTGAGCGGTGGACTTCAGTTGGCCGTCGATCAACGCGCCACATGACCAATTGCCAGTATCGTGATAGTCGGCAGAATCAACACTGAGGGTGAATTGAGAGCCGGTCTGGGACGCTTTGTATCGCCCCTTTAAGTTGGATATTTCGCTGAGCAAAACGCCATTTTTCCTCCTAAAATACCAAGGAAAAACGCTAGAAAACTGCACTAGCAGTGAGTAAAGCACATACTTACCATTCGACAATGGCGTTTGTTGAAGGCGACCCATCGACAGTCACGTTGCAATTTAAAGCAAAGGACTTCTTTCGGGTGTAAAGAACTGCGCTGTGAGCTAAGCTCTTGTACTCCGTCTCAATAACAACTGGCAAAAGAAAAAAATAAGCCTGATAAAAGGATAAATAATTAACTTTTAATAAACTGAGTAAATAGCTGATGGGTTTTCGGCTGTTAAGTCTTGGCCTATAAAAGTGGCTCAACTCCAAATTGCCGGCAATACAAGCGTTGCATTCTATTGGCCTATAATTCTATTGGCCTATAAAAGTCGCTAAAACCAGGTAAATGAAGATAACAACTAGGGCGTCAGTAGAGCATTGAGAAGTGCGCAAACAAAGATAATAAATTATAGGTAGGCATCGATCGGTTATTAGTAATTTGTTTGATAACGAGCAGTTTGAAAATCATTATTTCTCTGATAAACCTGTTATCGCTTCTGGCGTTCTCGAAAGACAAGCATTGGAAAAATCTTCTTTGGCGTCCATTGTTTGAAACTGATAAGCCTCGAGACCTCAGACATAAATTGAGTGCTTCGACTGCCTAGGACACGGACAAACTCATCAAGAAATGACCGTAAAGGTCCTTCGACCCCTCGAAGCGTAAAAAATATGTTTTTCAAACTAGAAATCATTATTCCCCACAAAACCACTTTCCGGACTCTGAAATTAGTCAAATCTGCTTAAATTAGCCCCAATAAAGCGATAATTCCAGGCAGTTTAGACGTTGACACCCATAGTAAAACGCGAAGAGACGATAAAAGCAAACTAATTTAGGCAATTAATGCTTGGCAAATAGCTAATTATCGTCCATAAACATATGGAAAATTTGGCTCTTGGTTGTATGGGGGTTTAAAAAAATCGCATACAATGACTAGATCTAAAACCCGTTGACTTTCGCAAGCTCTAAAACGAAAAACCGTCCCAGATTTCGATGTTTTAAGTGCAAAACCTTGACTATTTTTAGCACCAAACATAATCAATTTACCAACACTCATATTGCCGATTTCTGCTTGATTTTATGTTGCAAACGCCAGGTAGTGTTCTGGACACGCTAATTTAAGCACAATTAAAGCAATTACCGCTCGAAATAGTGATTATCTAGTCAAGTCCTACACTGACACTGACTTTCTAGGTTAGAAATACAGATGAGGAAAATTGATTTTTTTGCTCTAGCTGCGTGAAATTAGAGCCGAGCGATCGGGGGGGACTTACCATTGTCTGCCCATGCTTGGTGCAGCACGAAAACCACCGCAAAAACGCTTAAAAACTGCATGATAAGGAGGAGCCCCACTGTAGCTGGACAAAATGGAACACACACTGACAGTTCTCAGAATGTACTATCTGTCACAACAGCTCATTGAGTACGACTACAAACCCACCAAGCTTTGAACTGAGAGGACAGCAGACAGCAGTACAAAGAGAAATCTAATCAGCAGCAATTAGACGAGCAATTGATAATTACAACCTCAAACCTCAAATTTACGTAATTGCGACAGTGACGTCATTGCCGTAAACGTCAGGTCGTCATCGTGCACTCAGGGTGACATCTAGGCAAAGTTTCTCCTAATTGGGCAAGTTTTTCCTTTTTCCCGATGCTAAGATTAGTTACAACTGAACAATAAACTGAGAAGGACGTTGGGTGAGTTTTTCCGCTAGTAAGCAACAAATTTTGGGGATTTTTTGGCAAAAAATTTATTCCTTTGGCGGCTTATTGATGCAATGCGGGCGCCCTCTAGGGACGGTTTGCTTCGAGTGCTGGTGCAGTGATGCCAGAAAAGTTTAAAGCAAAAAGCGTTTTTAAATGCCAGTTGCTGGCCTGGAAAGGGCCAGTTTTTGTGGATGTTTGCTAAACAGCACCTGGAATTTTTTTTAAGAAAAAAAACCTGTTTCTCTCCAACTAGAGGCGCAAAAAAATGTTGTTTTAGTGGCGATTGTGACGAAAATAAAATTCAAAGTCAAAAGTAACGATTTGTAAATTGCAACGAAGGATTTTGCCAAGTTTTCCAAATTGCCCCAGATCCAGCAGGGTCGAACTTTATTGACAACTGCCGAGAGAGACGGGGAATGCCCCCCAGCTGATTTTCAGGCCTGATCCGGTGAGTGCGACCGAAACAGCGATATGAAGAGTGGGAGGTCCAATCACAGACCGTCATTTAGTCTCAGTGAGTGAAAAATATTGAAAGGCGGAAGGTCTGTCGTCGCAACGTCGGTTGGTAGGACAAAAGCGCTTTGTTTTTGTTGATTATTTTCATTTGCCTTCGCATTTGGGGCTGTGCTAGTCGATCAGCGAAAAAAGACGCGTTTTTCCAGCCGAAATTCAAGTGGCCGCATTAAAGTGCGTCGTCAGATCGCCGTAATTTAGCTGCCGTGTGTTTAATGGCGTCATTCCAATTTTTCTGAGGGCCGTTTCAGTGGAATTATCTATAAATCGTCGGTGGTTTCGAACAATCCTCCCGTACGAGGCATGATGGCCGCTCCCAGAGCCAACAGCAGTGCGTTGCGTGCATTGGCAGTCGAATATAAAGGGTTGCAGGAGGAGCCAGTGGAGGGTTTTCGCGTCAAGCTCGTCAACGACGACAATCTCTTCGAATGGGAGGTCGCTATTTTCGGCCCCCCCGACACTCTCTACATGGGAGGCTGCTTTAAGGTAAGAAAACCACTGGATAACGGTTAAGGCCGTCGTCTAAATGTTGGTCAGAGGTGAAACTTTTAATGATATTCAACTGCAATAGTCATTAGTTAAAACATCCAAGGTTGCTTCCAATTACTCAGCCGCTAAAGTTTCTCAATTTTCGTCATTAAATACTTCTTTTGCAGGCAAGAGTCAAGTTCCCGGCTGACTACCCCTATTCTCCACCCTCCATCAGGTTCTTGACCAAAGTCTGGCACCCGAACGTCTATGAAGTAAGTAATGAAATTCGTGTTTGTTTTAAGGGTTTACTCCAAACTTCCTTATCTAATGTGCGAATGCTCAAGCTATCGGCGACCTCTTAGCCAGCAGATAAGGCGATCTCAGATCTAATGACGAAGTATTGATAAAAAAACAAGAGAAATTGCTTTTTCATTATACAATTGGAACCAAACAGAGCATGACCAAAAGAGGCAACTGAAACCCGCTCGGGTACAGCTTTGGGGTTCTTCAAAAGTGGCAAATATTGGCCTTCGGCTAGCAAAATGCTTGGCAGGAAGCTCAGAAGTTTTCTGCTGAAGACCACAACAGACCGAGCCCCAATATTTGCCATTTGCTCAGAAGCTTTTCACACTTGAAATTATGCATAAAATTCATCGTCAAGATTGTCGGCGGCTTACCTTCTACCGGTAACACTGCAATTAATCTATTGGCGACTTCCTGTACAGCCCGTATATGTGGGCCTGTTTATTGCTAAGGTAGGTCCCAGTTCCTGCAATTGGCTTATAGTCGAATAGCTCGAAAGCACCGCAATTGGCGCTGATTTTTGCAAAGAAAGTTCTTTGGGGGCTAGGCACTGCTGCTGCGTTCTTGATTTACTCCTTTACTTGTCTGATGTGATGTTTCAATTGCTTGCGGATCTCCAGAGAATTCCTTTTGTAATTCCCCAAGTTTCGCTCATTTCCTCCATATATTAGTTCCAGTTATAAACGACTGCCACGTTTATTAATAAGTAGTGCGGTAAAGATAAGCGTTTAATAAATAAGTTGGTGTTTGTTCAGTGAAAGTCGTACTATTTGCGCTCAGCAACTGTACCTACAGTTTCATATTAGAGAAATGCTCTCTTAGTATGGGGGCAGAGCTTTAGAAAGGGAACTTTGCCAATATCTACAGTTCCCAATTTGGAACGCAGCTACTTTTTCAAGTGGAAACTAGTGATGCTCCCAATGGTATATGTTCACTGTGGAAGGTTCTTTCGATATGTGCGTGGTTTGGTTGTTAATAAAAGTGTATCAGGAAAGTACATGTTTTGACACAAAGACCACAGTCGAGAACGTAGCCACTTCCTTGTAGGGCTGTTTGGAAGGCTAAACTCGGCTAACAACGACGGCGTAAAAACCCGAAAACCGTCGTGCTATTGTAAATGGAAATGTGATCATGCGAAAGCCTCAAAACTGCTTTGAAAATGGGATTTTCAACAGAAAAAACCGTTTGCAATAAAGATTAAGTTGTTTCCGTTTTTCTTCTTGAGACATTCTCCACCTAAACTGACCTTTGATTAGAGCTGGAAATGCCCAAAATTGGAGTTTCAGTCCATCCTCCAGTTTCCTTCTTTGAATTTCCTCTGCCGAAACCGAAAACTATTTCACTTAAATGCTCTAAATTGCCAACGTGTCATTTCGATGACTTTTGACAGCAACTGTCATTAATGGAGGCATGTATAGATTGAAAATGTGGGTGTCTTTATTTAATGCCACGCCCTTGGAGGTAATTGCTGGACATTAATTGGCCGCAAACTTGACATTAAACATGGACAAAGCTGGAAGCATGATGGAAGTTCCATTGTACGGTGACCTTTAAATCTTTGAGGAGCAATTTCCTTTATTTCCCAACTGGTAATGTTAAATAGCTCGGTTGCGCGCTGAGAATTGCGGCAATTCTAGAACAAATCCAGATGAATTTTTAATGCTTTCAGGTGAAAAATCGATAATTTGTCGGCAGGTAGAGTTTTAATTTTTGCGCCAATCAATTGTGTTTTGAGGACAAAGAATACGAAATGCGATTGTTCTAATGCGATTAATGTAGTGCTTTAATCAGGATCTGAGCGCTATTGGGTGAAGCTTGAGTCGATATGGAACATTGAAGATTCGTCGTTTGCCAAGAACAGTTATTTCGGAGCAAGTGTGTTTCGGCAGGGTTATTAACCCATCAACAAAGCATCTAGATAGGTGAAAAACGCGCTCGGAACAGGAACAAAGATTCATGGTCACCACGAGTTTACTTGCCAATTACTCACTACGTGGAAACACTTAAAAAAAAACAGACCAGATGTGGTTTTCCCATTCGTCATTATCTAGCGTGTCTAAAGTCTCCGCTCTCACCGCTCTTTAAAGGGCCAATTGTGACAAACGATAATTTTATTTCTTGTTTTTTTGCGAACTAACGACAGAAATTAAAAAAAAATTGTCAATGGAGTCAGTTCAATTTGCGGGCAGTGTATATTTTCCTAGTCGTTTGACATTTGGTTACACGCGACCCATCAGGTTGACTCACTGAGGCCACTGCTGTCAAATTGAAGTGGCACAATTTACTTGGTCGAATAATACCGATAAAGTCTTTTCGAGCGAGTTTTATCAACCCTACCTCTCATTATGACAACGTTTTGCAGAATGGCGATTTATGCATCAGCATTTTGCATCCCCCAATTGACGATCCGCAATCGGGCGAATTGCCCTGCGAACGTTGGAACCCCACCCAAAACGTCAGAACCATCCTGCTGTCCGTCATTTCGTTGCTTAATGAACCGAACACGTTCAGTCCTGCCAATGTGGATGCCTCTGTAATGTATCGACGTTGGCGCGACTCCAAAGGGCGCGACAAAGAATATGAGAACATTATCAGGTAAGTTTTTTAATTGCCCTGGTATTTTGACTGGATGTCACGCGTTGCCATGGAAGCATGATTGACGTTTGTTTCCGGGGTTTTAGAAAGCAAGCAATGGCAGCCAGAGCTGAGGCGGAGCGTGACGGCATCCAAGTGCCACTCACACTCGAAGATTACTGCATCAAAACCCAAGTAGATCCAGTTTAAGGGCTGGGATTAGCCGGAGGTTTATTGATTTTTTTTCAGGTGAAACCGAGCAACTCCGAGTCTCAAGTAGAAATGACGGATTTCTACGACGATGACTACGATGAGGCCTACGACGACCTGTCAGACAATTCGGAATATGGCGACGAAGATGACAATGACAGCGGCAACGGCGAATCGTGATAACGCGTGCGCATCAAGCCGATCGGCACATTCTATGTACATTTAAATTCAATACAAGCCACTCTTTTCCTGATTTCATTCTAACCGTGCTTCGATAGTTTTTCGGGTGTCCGAAAAGGAATCGATTTTTTCTACTGGCGGACGGTTGAGGTTTCCAGTGAACCTGTTCAGGCCGTCAGCAAGTAATAGTACTGTAAGCGTTGTGTTCTCGATCTCAATTTGAGTTGGCGATTTCAAGATAACGGCGATGTGTGTGTTAACGTTCTTAGATTAGGTTCAAAGTTCGCCTGTATATAATTGGAGCCATCTAAAACCCTCCCCTTAACCGCTAGCTTATCTGTGAACCTCCATTCTCGCCCAATGGCGCTACTTAAGAGTTTCTTCTGATGGGCAGGAGACCATGTTCTATGTAAATATTTGTCTTTTTGTCGTCACTACTCTATACTAGTTGGAATGAAGAAACGGGTCCTTTTTTTGACGCATTGGAGATAAATTGAAGTAGCATGACGGGCCATTAGGTGTTCGTGTGTGTAGTTGATTTATGTTACGCCACTTTTGGAAAATTATCTTTAGTTTGCATTATTGAATAAATGTTTACGAATTTTTCGTCTTTTATTTGGGTAGTTTTGAGGGTAATTGTTCAGAACAAGGGCTTCTTTTCGCGCTGCCGAAAAATCGAGGCTGCTCAGCCGCGTTGCCAAACTGCCACCAAAGTACAAAATCTCAATCAAACCAAAAATGTAATAAATTCAAAATTAACAACTTACCAGAAGTACGTCCTTAGAGGAAATAGCAGCGCAGTGTCAGTGAAGGAAAGCAATATCCTAAAACACGAAAGAAACAATTACATTATTATAGGAACGTGTTTTCTAAAATTTATGGGTATATTTCGGTTGAGCTTAACCATTTTTCCCACGTTCGATTTCTCTAGCTACATAAATTACTTCAGCGTGAAATTTGTTAACACAATGAAGAGAGAGAAGAAGAGTTAACCCAAACGAAACTTGAAACTTAAAAAATCGATTATTTCAGTTCGATTGTCTCTGGAAAACAGAACGCGTGGGTGACGACCCCGTGTTTAAGGTAGTGATAGTACTGGCAACTGCGCGAAAATATTCGACTGGTACGCCGTCGCAAAGAGCGAACCATCATGGCGACCGGTTTTGATTTGGAAATCGGGGAATTTCAAAGGGTGAAAAGTGGTGGAAAACGGCATTTTCTCGAAAAATCTATAGGAAAAATGTTGTTTGTTATGAGATTTTCTATAAGGTGAGCATATTTTTAATCGGCAAAGCTGCAGTCTTAAAAGAAGCCCGTATTCTGAACAATTACCGTTTTGAGGCAATTTCAATGAGAAAAGTTGCATTCTTTCCTTTTTTGGGAATAATTTGAGGAGTTGCCAACGAGGAAAATGCAGCTCAATAAACGCTCTTTTGGCATAGATGCGAGACGCAAGAATCTCGCACTCCGGCCCTGTCGATCCGAACAAAGTCCAAGGCCAACTAATACCTATTTCACACATGTCAGGCAATGCCTCACGGTGATTGGTGGGAATTTCCTTTTTCGCCCCCCCCAGCCAATCAGACGTGGCGTTCACAAGCAGCTGATCGCTGTGTTCTTACTTTTGGCACGTCGAAAGTGAGTTGGAACACTGAACGTCAGCTTGTTTTTGGGGTTTACTTTCAGTTTTTCTCGTTATTTTTCTTCACCAGCGTTGAAAATCATGTCAGGACAATGGGAAATCGTTAAAGGAAAGAACGACAGACGCAGCAAAGTCCCAGTACCGAAAACGAACAACAAACAGCCGGATGGCAGAGGGAAAAAGACGAACATTTTAAATGGAATTCAGCTGGAGGATGTTTGTGAGTAGAAATAAGGCGATTTTCTAGTCAAAAACCCTCAAGATTCCTGTTATTGCAGTGCCAAAATCCCAAATGCAAAATCTCTACTCAGTGAAAACGAGCGCGTCTAAAGACGCAAAGCCCGCGACAAAGACGAAACAAAAAGGGGAGAAAAGGCCCAATAAACCGTCCCCAGAACCCCCGAAACCCAAACTGCCCAAGTCCATTGAAGCCGCGCTGCTAGCAGTAAGTGCGCCCCAGTGGGCCCCAAATGAAACCCTCATGAACTCTAATTACCCTAGATTAGCCCTGAGCAGTTTAGCACAGAGTACGAGGAGTCCAAGCGCTCGTTTCCAGACACCCCGATCATTTGGCTCAAACAACTCACTCAATACCTCAACCAAAAGATCCCTCTGGATGTCAAAGATCCAGTTTTCTCCAATAAACCCAGTGGGTTTCCTCTGAATGTGGCAAGTATCAATGTTACCTGCTAAGGCAACAGTGAACTTATGGGTGCCCTTCCAGATGCCTTCAACGTTGAGGGCAACGATCGAGAAAGCGATAACGACAGCAGGAAAAAGCAACGTCCAGCTCTACTACACCATAGCGCTCACTTCACTGGTGACCGATATGAGCAAAGGGTTGGCCACTATGGGTTATCGCTTTTTCCTGCAATACATCGCACTAAACGAGCCGAAACTGGTAACTGAAACAGTGGCAAAGTGCCTGGCACTGCGAAACTCCTATCAAAACCGTGCTAACATTGGCTTGTCCATCCTGTGGGCGTTTGGACATGTCGGCGTCAATGATTTGCAGTGCGGCCTCAAAGGTATCCTCTCACTCCTCGTCAAAGACCGTTAATCCTAGTAGAACTTTCTCAGTTTTTGAGGAACTGATGCTGCCCCTGTTGGAGCTGAAAAGCTACACGCGCTACGTAGCGCAGTATCTAGTCGATTTGACGAGCCGCAACTACAAAACGCCTATAACCAAAGAGCAGTGCTTCCTGATTCTGAGCGTGGTTCACTCGAAAACCAAACATTTTCCCTGCCGATCTGCAGAAGAAGCTCGTGCAGAATCTGCCCACAGTCAGAGACTGGGTGATGAACAACAGTTGCTACAACTTTAAATCCTGGGTGGAGCCGTTTCTGAAGAAAATCGCCTCCACCCCCAACCAGGCATATCAAAATTCCCTTTGTTATATTCTGATGGCAATTTTTTTGAACGACGAAAACACTTTATGGGACTGGCTTCGACTGTACAGTAAAAACCTGCCGGCCAGCACCGTTTTATTCAACTATATACGTGAGTGCCCAAAATACTCAATCAATGATCAGAATCAAGGGGTTTCTTTTTTCCAGCCGACAACTACGACTCGCTTTCTCCACGCGTTAAAAAGAACTTGATCACTTTGTTGCACAACTGCGAGCGAATTAATCGCGAATTGGCGTTGAAGCACCACAAAGACGATGGACTCAAAGAGGCCATTCGTGCTATGAAGGTGAGAATCCACTGTGGTCATTGAAAGCAGTTTATTGCATTGCTGGTGGGGAAAACTGTGTTCTGTGCCAAACTTCTTTTCAAAAACCACGCTGCGGAAGAATATTCTTAAAGCTTCATCTGTTGCGGTTGCGGTGTAAACTTTGCATCGCTCAAAACTGCCGAGTTTTAAGTCGCGAAAGTATCAAGTTGGAACGGAGCGACGCCCATGAAATGGTTGAGAGTTTGGTAGACAATCGGGCGATTTCCGGGTTTTTATATCGTCGCCGACTGGGTTTTGATTGAGTTCAAAGTTGTGCTCGCGCGCAAAACCTCGGAAAATAACCGATTGTTCACCCCAAATAATATAATTTCACTAGAACGAATGGATTGCAATTCACCAAGCAGGCATTAGTTATGACCACCAAACGGGAAAAACCCCAAACGCGTTCCCAAACATAAACTGGCGTACAAAAAACACATAATTTACCGAAAAAGTGTATCAAAAAAATCGCTTTCCACATGAAATATTCACTCTCCAATCGTGGGGAGAACATTATAAAAGCCGGCTCTGGCTAATGAACCTGTGGACGTGCGCGGTTAAAGCGCGGATTCGGCGCAACACATTAACACTTCGTGGTAGCAAAAGACACCAATCACCAATCGATCAGCCCATTTGTGTAAAGGCATTCCGAGTTAAGTTGCATCAAATTTTGCCTCGGCAAAACAGTTTTCACCTGCCAACAGCCGCTTGAATAGAATGGCATCGAAAAAAGAGAAAAGACAGCAGGTAAATGGGATCAGTGGGTCAACGGGCATCAGGGGGGCTCGATTGATGTCATTTTTTCTCATTGTTGTAGAGGGCCCAGGAGCGGAAACAAACGCCCCCAAAGACAAGTGGATTCGGCAGGAAATTGCTGACCAGTTTACTGATCGTCGCCTGGATCGCCATTCTAGCCGAGCCCTTCTTGAGGCTGAGCAAGCCCAGGGACGACCTCTATCTGTTCCAGATCGGCCGCAAGCTGGCCGATGGAGCCCTGTGGATCGACTCCAGACTGGACCACATCATTCCTAAGGTCTACTATGGAAAGGCCAAAGAAGTGCTGAGTCCTTACGGCGCTCTGGCTTGCGATTTGCTAAAGGTTTCAAGCAACGTGCTGCAAAGCAGCAGGAATGCGCTTGCCGAGTTCGTTGATAGGAAATATCCTCTGCTGGTGGCTTCGGTGAGTTAGCGTGTTGTGAAATTCAACCAGCAGTTACCACAATAAGAAAGCTTGCGCCAATGCAAGTTTTTGTCCTCTGTCAAGGCTGAAGAATGATTTTTAATCCTGCAATTGGTGTTTCCAGATTGAGAGTTACGCGCCAGGACTGATCGACAACACGCAAGTGATTTTCACCGATGCCTTTGCCAAAACCATCAACTACTACCACATTTCCAAAAACTACTTGCAAAACGAAGTCTTTGTGTAAGTATCTATATAGTCGCACAGGCACCAGTTTATCCAAAAAAATGTGTGCTGAACATCGATTAATCATTTGCTTTTGTCGCTACTTGCATTCTTTATCTTGTTTGTTCGCTGTAAGCAAAAATCAGGCCTTAGTAACATTGGCACGTTGCGATAACTATTGCTTTTAATGTAATGTAATTAATCAATTATTTACTTTAATCTCTAGAGAGGTTTGATTATCAGCAACGGCAAAGCGTGGACAACCTTGAGCTTTTTTCCCCCAATTTCATTGAAATTCTCACTTTTTTAATTTCAAAATCGGTGATTTTCAGTGGACAATTATCGCCTGAAAACATCCAACGAGTTGTGGTGGGAGCGTACAACACCACATCGGAAGCGGCCATCGAGTACTACCATTGGGTGTACCAAAAAGTCCAGACGAGCATCAAATAACTGCAACGCGCGTCTTAGGCACTTACTTTCCAATTTCTCCATTATTCCATTTATATTCCTAATTTGGCGACAAACTCGTGAAATATAATTTGTGAACGTGTAGGTTTAATTCTATTGTGTATGTGTGCGCGATTTTTTTATGCAACCAGTTTTTATTTATTTAAGTTCGCATATTGTTAAGAAAATATGTTGTTGAATAAACTTTTTATCAAACCCGGACTTTTAATCGAAGAACAATTTGTTGGTGGTTTGAAAAATGCGCTCGCATATTACGTCTGCGGGCTCGCCCTTCACGCCGGCAATCACATCTAAAACTTGCCTGGAATTGCGATGCATTCACTACCACTCAACACCTCGAACGTCCTGCACCTACCTGATATTAACCGGTTCATTCCTGCCCTTCACCAAGTGGCCCTCCCGGAATTTCTCCTTCTTCACCGCGGGAATTGCCTTGCTTTCCTCCTGCAAAAACCGATAGCCGGCATGAGTGGGCCTGATTTCACACCATGGACTATCCGTTTCCATCAGCACCTTTTCAATGGGCAGCTGCTTCACTGTTTCCAAGTTATCGGGCGTTTTCAAGGAGCTGCAACACAACAGAGTGGCTTTTTCAAGCTTCAGCCTGTGACTTTCACCTCATATTCCTTTCGCTACGCAGCCCCAAAGGGAGATTTTGTATGCTTCATGGCGTCCCTTAAGCTAACACGGTGACGTGCACTACCACGTCTTTTTCACGTTCGATTCTGCATGCGTACTCACCAGCCATTCAGCCCGATAAAGTACCCCAAGTCGATAAACTGGCGCGCTTCTTCAACAGTCCCATCAAACGAATGCACCACCCCTTTAAACCGATAAGGGGCCAAAAGGCTTAGTAAATCGGCGGCAGCGTTGCCGGCAGTGCAGAAACAGGGGCAAATCTAGCGACTCATTCAGCGTCAACTGAAGCTGCAAGTATCTGGAAAAAACAGTTTCTGACCCTTTTTTTCATGCGCTTTTAAGGTGCCGTCACTTTTTTTGGGTGTCTTTGGGGCAAAACTGCAGCCGATCATAGTCCAGGCCGCACTCTCCGAAAGCGACCACTTTGTCTCGATTGGCGGTCACCAGGCTCCCCAAACTGGCGAGATATTCTTCAGGGGTGCAGCCGGAGTTTTCGAACTCTACGCATCTGGTGGGGTGACAGCCCACGGTAGCGTAAAGTTTATCTATAAAAAAATGTCGTTAAGAATTTCTTTGAAACCAGTCCACAAATAAAAAATATTAGGAATAAGAGACTACCTAGGGTGGCATGAGCGCCATCTCACCACACAACATCGACTCGTAAAGGTCTGTTATCCGCGAAACTGGCCCTTGGAACCGATGTTGCTGACCACAATCCTCCAGAACTCTGTTCTGGTTGGGAAATAACCCTCAAATCTCCCATTTCCCTTTCGGTTGAGTCTCAATTATGCGCCCATTTCCAGCTTGCAGATAAAAGGAACGAACTCAACCGGAAAACTTACCATCACTCTTGGCTAAATCAATGGCCCGCCGGCTTTCCTCAAGACTCCCTCCTGTGATAATCATCTTGACCAATCCGCCCTCCCAACTCCTCTTCAGCACGCCCCCAATATCCGCATCGTGTTTTTTCGACCCATTGTACATCCCCTGGTACATCCCATCGGTCAGGTTGACCCCAATATCTGAAACAAACCATTGCAATTTGTTTATTTCCACTCAAACCAAAAGCCACCTATAAAGCGCCGCATGTTTCCAACAAACTTCGATCTTTGAGGTTATAATCGCCCAACTATGCCATAAATGTTCCGTAAAAGAATTGTGCTTGTAGTCGCCTTGCTTGTACTGTTGGTGTTCTTCTGCACGTTGCAACACCTGCAAAGCTACCTGCCAGCTATTGAAAAGTTGCCCAAGACCAACAAGGACGTTGAAGAGGCGATTTACCAAGAACTGAGGCGCCTGCCTGAGAGCTATAGCAGAGGCACTGAGCAACAGAACAGCGCTGAGCGGTTTCTGAGCAACATCAAGCAGACTGCCCGTTGGGAGCTGGGGAGCGAGCAGCTTGAGCAGCTGTGGGCAGAGGCCAACAGCTGGCCCTCAGACAGTCAACTCACAAACCTTTCCAGCCCGTTAATGGGTCGCATTTTATACTCCCTTGGGCATGCCAGAATCACTAAGGCTGATCTGGATACTCGGGGCACGCAGCTGAAGATTCTACTCACTTTAATGGTAAGCGACATTCTCAAGGGCTTTAAGAAAAAGCCTTCTCTTTCACACGGACTTAATTCAGTCCGCTCCTTAAGGATCTCAAACACAATGAATGCTGTTGATAGGGAGAGCAAGAGTGCGTCTTCAAGCCAAAATGGTACCCGATAGAGAAGAGCATAGAGGGGCCAGTCTATGCGGGCAAGGACCGGTACGGCTCAGAAATTGTCGGTTTCTACCTATCCGTTCTGCTCGATAAGCCGTTCACTCCTGCCAGCGTGGAGCGGACCATTTCCCTAAAGTACGACATCCTCCCGGTGGCAACCAAGAGGCTGCTGAACGTCAGCTTGGAGCAGGGGAATCGGACTTGTGTGTTCGGCCACTGCTTCTACTGTAGCAAGGAGGATCCGATTTGCGACAATCAGGCAAACCTGCTGACTGGCGCGGTGATTTTTAATGTTGGGAAGAGCTTTAGCAGCTTCAGGTCTCCGTGGCAGCGCACGTACAAGAAGAGGAAAAAAGCTGCATGGGAGGAGAGCGCTGATTATTGCAGGTGGCTTTCTTCGACTACTAGTGAAAAGTGACCAATATACGCGTTGCTTCCTTTTAGCACTGTGAAGAACAAGCTGCACAAGAAGCGACTGCTCGATCTGATCGATGTGGCCATTTTCGATTTTCTCCTTCAAAACGGCGATAGGCACCACTATGAGACTCTGGACGACAATATCGTCTGGCTGGACAATGGCAAAGGGCTGGGCAACCCCTATGTTCAACATCTGGATATTCTGGCGCCCCTCTCCCAGTGCTGCTTGTAAGTGTAGTTTCGCCACTAAGGCGCCTAGAGTCAAGTCTGGCTTGTTTGCAGGATTAGGCAGAAAATGTGGCAAGCGCTTCTGGGGTTGGCAGGTGGCGCATTATCCAAATACATGAAGCTCATGCCAGATATCCAGAACGTGCTAACCGAGCCCCATTTGCGGGCAATGGAACAAAGACTGAAGCTGGTGTTTGCCACGGTGGAGTTTTGTAAAGGGCGACATGGCATGTAATCAATTTATCTAAAAAAATGCTAAAAACAACCTTTTGTAATACATACCTTCTCCTAGAACTGCTAAACTTCTGCAGGGGACGTTTTGCACCGATATATGACTAAATAAAGCTTTTTCCGGAGAAACTTTGATAGGTTCTGTCATAAAATTGGACATTTTGAATTTGCCCCAAACCCAAGCCGCTGATTGGTTCACTCACTGGGCGTTTAAACGAGTATCGCAGGTGGGGCCATCTACATTTTGCAATAAAATTTACACCAATTGAATGTTTCACTCCCAAAAATCCTAGATTGTCCTACTTCTAGCAACATCGGCATCAGCGCCTTTGTCATGCAATAACTCCTAACCTTACTCCACAGCACGCCATTTAATCGTAGTTATTCCCGTTTTTTCACCTCCTGATATCTAAAAACCAGAAAAATGTTCACGAAAAAACTCGGCCTCAATCGCTCGGTGTTTATCCACAGAATGAACCGCTTTCAGGTCTACCAGCCATCCACTGGTAACGGCACGCCAATTCTACAAAGCGAGATGTCCAGGTATAAGGGTCGATCTAGTGCTGAAAGAACAATTAATTTTCAAATTGTTGCCGCGAAAAAGAGCGTCAACAACCGCCTGTACGCCATCAGGACCAGCGTTAAGACTGACAATGCAACAGAGTTTCTAAACCGACTGTCCACAGAAATACAGGGCAGTTGCAAAGCGGATACCATCAGTAGACTCTACTCGAGGTTTCACACCAGTCTAAAGGCCGAAACTGCAACCGCAGTCTTAAGCCGCCTGCCCACAAGGATTCAAGCCAATCTGGGCAGAGCCATTACCTTTGAGTCCCTTTTGAGTCAGCCCAGGTGTGTGAATCAAGCGCGGCTTTTGGTTACGAAGTCTGACAGTCACCCAGATACTGGGGACCCAAATGAAACCCACGACCCCCAAATTGAGCACGAATCCAAGCCGGCTAGTGGGGAAGTGACCATAATCAGAGTGGACCACTCCACTCAAATTAAAAAAGTTGCTCAAAAGTTACCCAATCCGAAAAACGTCGTGCACAACTTCTTCAGCGTGTTGGCCGACGAGATGAAGGATCCAGCGATGAAAATGAGCCCCACCTACAAGGCAATGACAGGAAAAGTGTCTTGGGCTTGTTGCTACCACATGAAATGGCCGGAAAACATCAAAGTTGTCGCTTGCGAAGCCTCAAAGCAGAAAGCCAGCTCGTTGGCGGCCAGAAAAGTGATCGATCTGCTGATGACCATGGGGAGACTGTCTCCGGATGGCACACCGATATTTTACAATAAAGAGGATGTGAAGCAGATAAGCAAGCAAAAACAAACAACCATCCAGTTGGACAAGCCCTCAATCGTCCACATGCAGAACATTATTAATATTTTCAACTCCGACATGCAGCAGATGGTGGAAACAGCCCAAGCAGAACCAGCGGACGAGTCCAGTGGGTTTCTTGCCGAGGACAAGCAATCAGCCAAGCTGTTCATGGCTAGAGAACCGCACTTTTTGTCCACTGGCCAGTACTTTGCTAAGGAAAAAGTCAGTTTACCAGTAACTAAGCTAAAGTATTAACACAATGCACGCCGGTCTTCAAGGGCTGACTTTCGGTTTGTTTCAGAGAAGAATTCATCGATCTGATTCAGCAAAACAACTGCATAATAGTGCAAGGAGAGCCGGGCTGTGGCAAATCGAGTCGAATCCCTCAAT
Source organism: Dendroctonus valens (assembly GCA_024550625.1). NCBI lineage: Eukaryota > Metazoa > Arthropoda > Insecta > Coleoptera > Curculionidae > Dendroctonus > Dendroctonus valens. The sequence continues at coordinate 784,810 of JAJTJO010000599.1, read as the reverse complement.
ACGTGTTGGAGGCCTGGATTAAAGAGGAAGCAGCTAGTCAAAGCTTTTGCCGCATTGCTGTTACACAACCGCGAAGAATTGCCGCTATTTCGCTGTCCGATAGAGTGGCTTCTGAGCGAGATGAAGAAGTAATTTTCCTTTGAAAACATTCGCTCAGTCTGGTTACGACCTCACAATCGTCGTCTTATTATTGTGCAACTATTCTGAGGCCGTAACCAGAACCAGTACGGCGCCTTTAAACGCAGCTGGCATATTTTTTACAGAAAAATTAGGTTTTAAAATCTGATGGTTGTTTCAGCTTGGTCACATTGTGGGCTACCAAGTGCGGCTCAAGTCGAGATTCGAGCCGCGCACCGGTCGCATCCTGTACTGCACGACTGGAATCCTTCTGAGGCACTTGCAGAACGATCAGAGCCTGTCCCGGTTCAGCCACATCATCCTGGATGAGGCGCATGAACGGGACATCAACACCGATCTGCTCATGAGTTTGCTCAGAAAGGCCTTGCACGAGAACCCCCGTCTGAAGCTGGTAGTGATGAGCGCCACTATTGATGCCAGAGCGTTCTCTGGTAATTCATTCAACACTAAGCTTGAGTGTTTCTCAAGAAACTTCTGCTTCATTCCAGAGTATTTTGAGGGCGCCCCAGTGTTCAGCATTCCCGGGTTTGCATACCCGGTTAAAAGACACTATGTGGATGATTTGGACGGGAACTATTCGAGGACGCTGAAAATGTGCCAGCAGGACAACCCGCAGGTGATCCATGAAGATGTTGTGCAGGTGTGTTCGGCTTTCTTCGGACTACTGAAATGGTGCCACGCTACTTCTGATTGTAGGTCATCGAACACATTCATTACAACAAGCCCGAAGGGGCCATTCTAGTGTTTCTGCCGGGTTGGGAGGATTTGTCGAAAATCCGCCGCCTGATAAACCTCCCGCATGAGGCGGTGGTGCATCTCGTTCACTCAAAACTCAAAGACTCCGAACAGTACAGCATTTTCTCAAAACCTCCGCCTGGCATCAGGAAGATCATTTTGGCCACCAACATTGCCGAAACCTCCATAACCATTGACGATGTGGTTTATGTGATAGACACTGGTTGCCACAAGGACATGATCTTTGATAACCACAAAGGCAAGTCATCCATCCCCGACTGTTGCAGGCAATTTTTTCATAAAAAAAAATAGGAATCAACGTCATTGATATGGCTTGGATCTCGAAGGCTAGCGCCAATCAGCGTGCGGGGCGGGCTGGGCGATGTTCGCCAGGCGAAACCTTCCATCTGTACTCGGAAAAACGATACAATCAAATGCCCGATTATACTGCCCCGAAGATTTTGAGTGAGTCCTGGAAAGTTTCTCTAAATGTCAGGCTTTAACCTGGACGAATTCCAGACTCTTCCCTCACCAAGGTGGTGCTGGACTCCAAAGTCTTCACCAACAACATGGACGCGGCGCAGTTTATGGACAGCTTAATCACGCCCCCTGAAGCTGCCGCAGTCAAAAGAGCGGTGGATGAGCTGAAGCAACTGGAGCTTTTGGACGAAAACGAAAAACTGACACCGTTGGGGCGAACTCTGGTTAATTTCCAGCTGGAGCCTTGTCTGGCTAAGGTGCTTTTGCCCAACGCAAATAACTTCCGCTAATTGATCGTTTACAGGCAATGGTCAATAGTGTGATATTCAAGTGCGTTACTCCCATAGTGGACATCATTACGCTCTTTTCTTCGGGCACTGATCTCTTCGGGTCGATGACTTTAACCAATAAGGAGGCAGTGAAGAAGGTGAAGTCTCAGTACTGTCGCAATTCCGATCATCTGGCTTTGATGAGGATCTACGAAAAGTGGCTCGAGCTGGTGGAAGAAGGCAATCCATGGGACGCCGAGCGGTTTTGCCGCTCGGCCAATCTGATTCCTTTTAAGCTGGAATTAATCAACAGTCAGTTGATGCGATTGAAATCGGTCTGCCGCTGTTATTTAACTGCCTGATTCTAGAATTGCAAGACATCCATTTGGGCTATTTGAGATCGGGATTACGCCACTCCATGCCAATCGAGGACCGGTTTTCCGATAACGACGAGCTGGTCAAGGCGGTTTTATATTCGGGAACTGGCACGGTTCTGGAGCATCGCGATTGGGACTTTGTGAAAAATCGACTCAAAACCAACGTCAACGTCCTCGTCACCAGGTGAGTGGTTGGTTTTGCAACATTTCCAGCAAACTTCTGAATGTTTTTCAGGAATAATCACAAAGCGACGATCACTTCGGAGAGCGTCAACTACAAAAGGCACCAGTTCCCGTCCAATTTCCTCGTTTACATCAACGAAACGCGGTCGAATGTCCGCAGAACCACCACCGTGCGCGAATGCAGCCTCATTCCTGCCATTTCCGTGCTGTTGTTTAACAATAATGACCTGGAAGTCATTGAGGTAGGCAAACTCTATTGTGGTAATGGAAAAAACCGATTTGTTTTACTCAAATCTTCTAGCTGGAGCCCAGTCATGCACTCAGCGACAGTTCAGTGATTGTGGGCATAAAAAATACCAAGTTGCAGTTCCTGTGCGATAGAGAGTGAGTGACCTGAGAACAGAAACACCTCAGTTGCGTGATTAATTAAAAACATCCCGATTGTTTCAGGCATGCCGATATTTTGATTGATTGCAAACAAGCTATCGATACGTCGTATCGCTATTTGGTGCATCAGTTAACGTGCGCAGGAATGGATATTCCCGAATTCCTGGAACATTGGGATTGTGTGCTGGATAATGTGGATGCACTTCTCAACAGGAATCGAATAGAGTAAGCTCAATTGTTAGGTTGTTTCAGTGAGGCTGTTCCATGTAAATAATAAAAACCGTATATTGAACTTAACTTAATTAGGACTAGGTTTTCACTGTAGCAAACTTGGAACCTTTCAAAATTACGTTCGCTGCACTTGAATGTGAAACTTGCAGGAAGGCAAACTCTGCACTTCCGCAGTGACCAAACACTGGATGCTCAAATTAGCCAAACTGCCCCTGATAACTCCGCAAGTAAAAGCCACATACCTTGGGGCGGCTTCTAGGTACTGCTTGCCGCTGGACAGCCTGCTGAGGAAGCGAAAGGCGTTGTCCTGCAGCACGTAGACGCCTTGATGGTTTGTCCGCAAGTTGTCAATCTGCTTCTTGTAAACCGCCAGCCAGAAATCAGTGCAGATGAACTTCATGGTGTCCAACTCGTCCTTGAAACGGGGCATTTCTTTCGTCAACCGCTCGATTATCCGGTAGCCGGTTGAAAACCCGATGTATTCCAAACTGGACAGGTCTTCTTCCTGAAAAGGGGGGGCTGTCAGCACGGGACATCTAACCCCATCAACTAGGTCGTACCTTTTTGTCTTTTTCATCCCCATTTTGAAGGGTGTAGTTAATTATTTCTGAATGCAGCAAGTCGAGAAGGATGTCTTCCATTAGGAGGCCCCAAAGTTCGAATTGGGGGATCGCAGGTGGGACAACGAGCACAGGAAAACATCAACAAAGCTTTGACAGGCTTTGAGTTAAAATCCGCGGTTGCCACGAGTTTTTGGTGTAGGCGTGGCTAGCAGTGTTGCCGATAGTGTGGATTTTATCAGGAAATAAACCGGTTTTATTCGAAAAAACTCAAAAAAAAAATTGTTTATTCTCTATTGAGCGTTTAGTCATCTCCGTCAAATATTTACTAATTATTTAGCATAAATTTTAGGCAAATAATCATGATTTGTAAGATTATGGACAGGGCGCTAAGTGCAAAATTGTTGTTAAAATATAAAAACAATGTTACTTTCTTCCACTTTTAAACAAAATCAAAGGGAGGAAATCAAAAAAAAATTAAGCCAATAGCAAAAGTTATCGCCCAACGTGGGGCTCGAACCCACGACCCTGAGATTAAGAGTCTCATGCTCTACCGACTGAGCTAGCCGGGCTTGTCGAACACTTTGAACAAAGTCCTTTTCATGCAAAGTCAATCTAATAAATTAATTTTGTCCTCTATTAAAATGTTAAATTTCCATTTAGACCTCCACGCCTGTAAGCAGCAGCAATTAACTAACAAAGAAAATCCCATAATTTTCGAGTTTATTAAGCTCTCACGTTCGAAGTCCCGATTGGGTACTACGAGGGGCACTCGAATCGTTCACCTAACAGAATAAAATCTCCTTTTCGCCTGCTGTTTGCTGTGGAAATGGAATTTTCACTGCTTTTCCACATTACAAATGACACAATTTTAGTTTGCAAACCGAACTCTTTCCAGTATTTGTGTGGGCGGCAAAATACTACTTTTAATGTAGACCCTTTTTACTATTATTTAACACTGTAGTAGAACGTTGAAGGCGATTGGTTAAAACCAGGCCCAACTATAACCAATGGGTGTTGAATCGGGGCATTCGGATGGCCAATGGAGGGCAAGAATTTTGCATTTTGCTTTTCCATGGTGTTGCAATTTTCGAAGGCGTTCCTTAACGCGCAAAGCACTGATCTAGAATGGAGGACCGCAAAAGAACATTTTATTTTGCAAATGAAATAGTCCAGAAAATGTTTGTGAGGCCCCTTAACCAAAATAAGGGTGATCCAGATATATATGGGGGCTAACAACTAAAGGCTTTTTCTTTATTTTTTTTATTTAGTCCCTGTAATAATGACCGAAAATGCAATTAAATTGATATTTTTGATTTAAGGGCGAAAAGTGTAGTGTCTTGGACTCGGATGGATGGTCAACAAAGAAGCAAAAAAGTGGCAAAAATTTTCGCCCAACGTGGGGCTCGAACCCACGACCCTGAGATTAAGAGTCTCATGCTCTACCGACTGAGCTAGCCGGGCTTGACAGTTGGAGTTTCATAATGCGTATTATCACCGTAGGGTTAAAAGCGCTCGTTTGTCAGAAAATATAGCTATTCAATGAAAGTTATTGTTTTATTTATTCCATTTCCTTAATGAGAAGTCATGTTTCTCTCACTAGGTCAATAATAATAAGAAAAAATTACCTCGGCAAATAATGAAGTTTTTAATTACTTTTATTTTGCGCACCTCTCCAAGTTCAGGTCAGATTCCATTGGTTTCCGCTTCTAAATCACTATCACTTTAAGATTCACTAATTTTGTCGCGTTTCCCAGAAGTTTTTATAGAACTTTTGTCTGTTTTCTGGAGCCCGAAATTGCGGCAGCTTGTCACTTTGACAACTGAACGTCAGCTAGGTTGTCAAATGTTGCGAGATTTCAGATTATTAATGAAAAATCAAAAATCTTATTAAATCAGATCGGACACGTTGCTCAGTGCCACACCAGAGCACATATTGGGTCTGGCTATGAAAATAAAAATTTTCAACCGGTTCATTCACTTGAAAGCCCCCTTGGACCCACATGTTCTCAAACAGCCCTTTAGAGCTCCATTTTCGGTCATTTCCAGAGCGCAAGCTTCCACAAAAGAGCGTTTGCAGTTTATTCCGGTTGGATCGATATTACCCCATTTTTGTGAAGGTCGCAGCCGGTGATTTTCGCAACAATAAAACAAAAATCAGCGAAAAATACGTCACGCTTGTTTCAAAAACGTCAGTCTAAAAATACCGTCCAGTTCAGTCGCGCAAATTTCCTATCCAGACTCCAGTCTAGTCTGTCCTAGGACGAATCGTGTGCGGTAACTAAAATGAAAACCATTAAGTTGGCCAACAGCGGCCTGGAAATGCCCATGGTGGGGCTCGGGACGTGGCGGGCGCAGCCCCAGGAAATGGAAAATGCCGTCAATGTGGCCTTAGAGTGCGATTATCGGCATATCGGTAGATACCTAATACCAGAACCCATGAACTAAGAGGCCTGATAATTGACTCGGCACCAATTTCAGATACCGCATTCAACTACAACACCGAAGAAGCCATTGGGAATGTGTTGAAAAATTGGCTCTCATCGGGACGTGTTAAGCGAGACGAACTGTTCATCACCACCAAGGTACCTATTACAGTCACCTTCTGTGCGAAGTGAACTCGAATTGCCTGCAGGGCAGTTAATCCCGCCGTTTCAGCTTCCAAACTTTGGCGGCCGACCCAGCGATGTGGAGCGGTTCTTGGCATTGTCCTTAAAAAAACTCCAGCTGGACTATGTGGACCTCTACCTCATTCACATGCCGTTCAGCTTTCAGCTGAACGAATGCACCATGTCCCCTCTGGTAAATGCCGATGGAAGTTTCGCCTTGGACCCAGTTGATTATCTGGACACATGGAAGGTGCGACCACAAACCTGCTGCCGTTGCATTTCATTTTACAATTGCCACAATTGAAGGTGATGGAACAACAGGTTCGAATAGGCCGAATAAAAGCCATCGGTGTGTCGAACTTCAATGCTGAGCAACTGGAGCGCCTCTATGCGAGTGCGGACATCAAGCCCGATGTTCTACAGGTGGAAATGCATGCTTACTTGCAACAACGCGAACTGCGAGCGGTGTGCCAGCGACTCCACGTGGCAGTGACGGCGTATTCCCCTTTGGGGAGTCCCGGGGCCAATACGCATTTCAGCTCCAAGTACCAGTACTCGTAAGTGTCATGTTCACCCACTGTTCAGCCACTGATCCTAATGCGGTTTCAGCTTGGATGATTTTCCCGACATCTTAGGCCATCCGACAGTAAGGGAAGTGGCACAGAAGTACGAGAAAACGCCAGGCCAGATCTTGCTGAAGCACTTGATCCAGGAGGGCGTCATCGTTATCCCGAAGAGTGGCAATGCGGAAAGAATCAAATCCAACATCAGTCTGTTTGATTTTGAGCTGGCGCTCCAGGACGTGGAGAAGCTGGATCAGTTGGACCGGGGCGAAAACGGGAGAATTTTCAACTTCTTGTTCTTTAAAGGGGTGGAAAACCATCCGTACTACCCCTTCAAGAGCAAGGAGTCGAACGACTCATCACCGACAGAGTACTCGTAGAGTGACAATAAACCAAAGTCCATTTGCAATTTTATAATCAACGCGATCCATTTGCAGCAAGTTACGAAAAGTACAGTAGAAAAATGCAGGTACAGACCTTTCAAGAACCGTCTGGGACGGCCCTACTTAATGCGGTACAACATCCGCCTCTGCATTCGGTACTGGATTTGGCCCCTGCGAATCATGGCTTGCACGACTCGGAGTGTGGCTCTTTCGGTGTAACCCTGACGCACAAAATCATCGATAATGGTCATGTGAGACACCTGGGTACCAATGGCGAATCGACGCTTTAGCTGCTTCTCGACTCGGTTCAACATATCCTGGTCTGCTTCGGTCGTGAATCCTTCAGCACCTGGAAAACTTTGTTTTAGATTCGTCGCATGGGGAAAAACACCTTGGAATTCAACAGATACTTACAGGACAGGGATCCACTGACAGCCGCGGCTAAAGTGGACACCTGGAACAAACGAAGCGACTCCTCCACGTGACTGATGGTCGCAAAGGGCAGCAGTTGCATTTTGGCCAACGACTCGGACATGCGAATGACGGCCTCCAGTTGGCGCACTGTGATGGGAATCGAGTTCTTCTGCTCTGCGGCTTTTTCGTGGCATTTGGCTTCCGTCCTGCTCAAAAAGTTGAGTACTCAAACTCCCTCCTGCCATAGCTACTCACCGCATCGACACGTATCGCCTCTTTAGCAGTTCGCCCGCTTCGGCGCTCAGGCGAGGCCCGCACCGCGTTCTGCAATAGTTGATGTACTTCTTTAGAAATTCCATTGATAACTCGCCGTCTCTCGGCTCGGCAGTTATTTGGCCGGCGTTCATGTGGATGTTGATCACATGCTTGGCCACCGTCTAGGATAGCAGGCCCCATAGAATACCCGTGAAAGTTACTCTGAAGAAACAGAAACGACTGGCGCTTACCGTGTCCCTTGACTGGTCGTGCTCATCTTTCACAATGAAGATCATATCAAATCTCGACAGGATTGTGGGCATGAAGTCGATGTTTTTGTCCCCCTAAACAACGCTTTGGTCAGTCGCAAAAAGAACCGCAGGTGATTAGTACCTTTGCATCATCCCATCGGCCGAAAGTGCTGTTGGCGGCAGCAAACACCGAACACCGTGAGTTCAGCGTTGTGGTTATTCCCGCTTTGGCGATGGAGATGGTCTGTTGTTCCATGGCCTCGTGAATCGCAACTCTGGGCACATTCCAGATTGAAGCAGACATTTTCACACGCTCTTCATGCACACTCACCGATCGTCCTCTCGCATTTTGTCAAATTCATCAATGCATACCACGCCTCCGTCCGCCAACACCATAGCGCCGCCTTCCATGATGAAATTCCTACTGGCTGGGTCCCGGATCACTGAGGCTGTGAGACCAGCTGCGGAGCTGCCTTTCCCCGATGTATAGACAGCGATTGGGGCCACTTGAGCGGCGAATTTCAACAGTTGGGACTTGGCAGTTCCCGGGTCTCCCAGAAGTAACACGTTGATGTCCCCTCGGCGAGTCAAGCCGTCTGGCAATCGTTTCCTGGAGCCTGACGCAAAGTGTTTTGCCAATTAAGAACCAAGTGCTGGTTGCCGTTTAGTCACCTCCAAACAACAGGCAGGCCACAGCCTTTTTAATGTCTTCGGAGCCGTAGATCGAGGGAGCGATACTGGTTGCAATGCGGCTGTGAATGTCCGGCATGGCAGCCATTCTTCTGAACAGATTTTCGTCTTCAGAGGTGACAGTGCCCAGGCCTGGGGCCCCGATGCCCTCAGTGTCTAGTTGAATGCCCACAACCCGCATGTAGGCTGCTCGGACTCCGGTGATGGCTCGTTCATTGCCTTCCCGCTGTTGAAAACTTGTTCAAGCAACAACGTTGCCCCAGCATCAAACACTTACTCGGGAGGGTCTCGCTACTTTCTTAATGGAGTAGACGCCCAGGATGAACACTCTGTTGCCGGGAATGACTTTGTCGCACAAGTACCGATCGCAGTAAAGCAGCATATGCTTGGGAATTTCACCCTGTGGCAGCCCATCGGAAAGTTCCTGGAGTTTCAGTATTTGGAAATCGACCAGCTTGCACTTGTCGGGCATAATGAAGTATGGATCGATGGAGCATTTCGGGCGGCCGGCCTGTTCGCTGCAACATGCTCCCTTCGAATCCCACTCAGAGTGATTTCGCGTTTTTTCAGACTTACGTGGCACACTTTCGAGGCATCACATACCCCTCAAGGCCGGGTTTCACCGACAGGTTGGGGATCACGTTGCTACAGCTGCGACACTGGATGGAAATCTTGGTGGCTTTGGCTTTGATCCCGGACGCACTCACAATTATCCCTGGGATCTTCACCAGGCGCGATACAACCTCCGACTAGGAAAACAAACGGCAAATTCAACTCCCTTCCAATTGTTAATGAAACTGCCACTAACTTTTAAGGCTCGCAAATTAGTGGCATTGGCATCCGAACTGAAAGTGATCTGGATATCTTCAACTTTCTCCTCGCCCTCGGGTCGAGGGGCAGTCAACTCATCTGCCACATCGGTGGCAGCACTCTCGAAGATCTGCAAGTGCTCGGTGGGTTGTTTGTACAACTTATCCGCCAAGGTTTCGTCGAAACTGCCCACATCTTCAATGTTAACATCGAGATAGTACTGACAAAGGTTGTAGTTCCGTTTCAGGGTGTCTCTGCGGATTACGTTAATTAACTTGGAATAACGACCTTTCCAATCATGTTACCGGTATTTGTAGTTGAAATTCTCGGTGTGAAACTGGCGAATAAAGTCTTTGAACTTGTTCTTGACGGCCAGCAAATTGATGCTAGCGGCATTGCTGTCGCCATGCTCACTTTCTGTGGGAAAGCTGGAGCTGAAAAACACTTGTTGATTATCGAAACCTTCCATTGCGCTAATTTTCTTTTAAATTCTTCAATACCAGCTAGCCCCACATAAATACACAAACTATTTGGCGGCAGAAATATGAATGGCGTTTGTTTTGACACCTCTATTTAGGTTAGTTGATGCATCCATGACCAGTAGCAATAGATTTTGAACATTTGGCATCATTGCCACTGAAAAGCCAAAGTTTAATCAATTTTAACAATTATTTAATTTAATTTTCCAGTAGTACTGGTGTACGTACACCAGATTAATAGATATATTTTAAATTTAAAATAAAATTCCTGGGTTTCAGTCGATTATTTTATTTTAAAAACGTTTCGGTGTCTTTCTCCACCATCATCAGTTTGCATGTGTCGTTGTTGCTACCTTCAGTTTTGGCCTGAATTTTCGCCACGAAAAATTCAGGCCAAAACTGAAGGTAGCAACAACGACACATGCAAACTGATGATGGTGGAGAAAGACACCGAAACGTTTTTAAAATAAAATAATTGACTGAAACCCAGGAATTCTATTTAAAATTAAATTAAAATACAGTGAGGAAAGTATACACAATTAATAGATATATTCAAATGACAAATTTTCCCGACTTAAAACCGTTAGCTCCGCGCCTGCTTCGCGAACCTGAACAAGTCTGAACATGAAATCGCAGCGGGCCGAGAACCAACCAGTTGTGACTCATCCAAGCCAGTCTGATTAAATTATCAGTCCAAGAACAAACAAAGAATCATTTACGGTCCTTTTTCAATACGCAGGCGGTTGAGCGCGACCGAAGAAAAGCGCGCACTTTGGAACAAAATCGCATCGGGTTTTGCCATACTTTTTGGTACCCGAGATGGTAAATAAATGAAGATTTATCTTCAGCTAGTGAAGATATTTGAAAGTTTGGTGTGTTTGGAGGTGGCGATAGTAGCCAATGGCGAAACGTCCCATTCAACTGTGTAATAACACTACAGTGATGGAAGAAGTGACACTGTTTTGCCTGGAAAGATCCCGACGCAAAAAGCAACGATTTATGTTCAGTGTTGTGAAGAGAAGGTAGGAAGTTGCGCTGAAGAAATAGCTAAAAAACTGCGTTAATAACACTTAATTGGGTTAAGCAATAGCAGGACTAAATGGCATTCAGTCGTCCAACTATTTCTAGTTAAACTTTATGGGACGCTCTGTATAAGCATCCCAACATTTCCAGTCAACATCATCAGTGCCCTCATTTGGTAATGTAGTTTACAACTAAATAATCTTTTTTTTTTATGCTACTAACCTGAGAAGGCACCATTATTTAATGAGAATGGCATTCCCTAACGAGAAGTCGGTTTTATCTCCCTAGGTCAATAATATTAAAAAAAAGTCCCTAGGTAAATAATGGAAGATGTTCAAGTTTTTCGGTATGTTTAGTTTGCGCACCTCCCTAAGGTCAAGTGAGATTCCATCCATTTCCACTAAACATTCACTAATTTTTCGCTTTTTCCACAAGAACTTTTATCCGTTTTCTGGAGACCGATAAATAATATTGCGACACCAAAAAATTCTATAAAAACTTCGGCCGAGAACACCATTATGGACCGCGCACGCATATAAAAGTGCTCGGTGTATAATAGCTTACTTCTCAACCTAGGCATATAATCTACTGTTTACTTAGAGCTCATCAATGCTTATGATAATGCGCAATTCCGATAACAGAGGGCACAATTTGAACTGCAAGCCGAGATCACAGACAGTGGTGCCGCCGACCACTTTTTTACCCTGCTCCAATGCAAGAGGAATTTATTTATCAGCTAAACTGTGATGTAATCGGGAAAATGTGCGGTTCAGTCCAAGTTTTAGGCGCCAAACAATGAGTTGCTTGAATTGGAAAAAGTCCATAAGCGACTTTTTCTAAAAAATGAGTCTCTGGAACTTTGGAGTTGCAAAATAAGAACAATAGGGAAATGGAGTAGTTGAGGACAGGCAATGCGGCACAGTTTTTTGTCTGACAGACGGCGTCGTCGTCACATTCGCCATTCCCGTTTGTGCAAATAGTTCTCTTGTAATGTGCATGAGGTACGCATTTATGAAAATCCGTAGTGAAAAACCGTGAAATTGTGGCAAATTTCATCATTTCCTGCCCGCAAATTCTCCCCGAACACTCAGGAATCGATCCAGTGCTTTACATGGGAGTGTAGTGTGTGCAGTGGGCATTTTATGTTAGTGTTTGTTTTGAGTGATGAATACTGGTAAACAAGGAATGACTTGCAGTGAAATCAGTTCGAGAAACTTAATATTGGCACACTAAATGATCCCTGGTGGATAAGAACACATTGAAAACGGCTGCAAACATGGTTAAAAGGTTGGTGTCTCGGATTCAATAATTAACAAAGATCAATGGTGGCTTTGCTGCTATCTACTACAATCTGAACCCAATTACTGTCCTGCTGAGTCGCTGGAAGCGATTCACTTGGTGTAAATAACTTTCGAGATGCACAGGGCAGAGAGTATCATTTTAAACTATTATCATTAGCTTGCTTTGGCTGTTTTCGGGTCAGGTCGTATCCTTGCACTGGTCGCACTATAAACCACACACTATTTGGAACCACATTCATTAGGTATTAGTAGGGTCATTGGCCCTACAAATATTAATGTCAACTTTAGCACGAACAGCTCTAAAGCTTGCTCTGGCACCCGGTAATCTACTGATCTCAGTACCAATTATCCTTTGGTCACTGGTCCTAGTTAATTACAAGTCTGCACCTGTTTGTATTGCTTACAAATTCAAAAGCAATTCCTGGGTTCCAGTCAATATTATTGTTTATTATTTAAAACATTTTACAAATACGTTTCGGTGTCTTTCTCCACCATCATCAGTTTGTATGTATGGCTGTTTCCACCTTCACCATGGCTTGCCAAAGGTGAAGGTGGAAACAGCCATACATACAAACTGATGATGGTGGAGAAAGACACCGAAACGTATTTGTAAAATGTTTTAAATAATAAACAATAATATTGACTGGAACCCAGGAATTTCTTTTGAATTAAGTTGAAATACTGTCAGGAAAATATACACCACAATAATTGCTTACAAATACAGTTTTTATGTTTATCGGATCTAGAAGTACCTGAATTAAATTTGGTGCGTAGGTGATCACGCAAATTTGAGTTTGGCCGGATTATGGCCATAACTAATCCCATAATACCAGGGATTAACTACATCTGCCCTGTAGGAGAGATACTGAGCTACACAAACAGATGAAGCTAATTTTAGAATTTGGAATTGCTTTTTCCAAACAAGATTGTAATGCTTAGTTAGCACTCAACATACATAATATGAAACAAGTGGGTTTTTCGGGTTTTTAGGCCGTCGTTCGGTAGAATTTCTTCTTGACGTTTCGCAAGCACGTGCGGCTTGCATCTTCAGAAGTGGTTTGCTTGAACGCTTACACTGTTCTGATGTGATCATCAGAACAGTGTAAGCGTTCAAGCAAACCACTTCTGAAGATGCAAGCCGCACGTGCTTGCGAAACGTCAAGAAGAAATTCTACCGAACGACGGCCTAAAAACCCGAAAAACCCACTTGTTTCAAGGAATGGCCTCGAAAGTCTATCTCTTTTGATATACATAATATGATTTACTATAACAAGAAAGTCATTGCTTAATCACAGTTCTCCCTGATCGCCCCCCAAAACGGCATTTGTACGTGAGCGTTTCCAGCCTCTGATGGCCGAAAAACAGCCGCAATAATTGTTACCAAACGTTAAAAACTGCAAAGTAATTTGGACTGAGAATTCCGTTACTCTAGTCAATTTCAAGCATGATTTTTTTGGAACGTGCCGTCGAGAATGAACCGCGTCCGACTCATCCGGTTAACGACCTTTCCATGGGCTTTTGCCACTTACATCCGATTTTAGAACCGCACTGTTAAAACTAGTGCAAGAGGCCTAAATGTCTGCAATGCATATAGCAGCAACGAAATATCAGAACGGACACGACCACAGAATCTACTATTTAATTGCGAACTTTAAAGGATCTTTGAGCATATTATGAGCAGGTGTTTCCAGGCGCTGACCCAAATCCTCTTCCTACTAGCGCCGACTTATTTTCTGGCAGTTAAATCGCCTCCAATGCAACGAGCAGTTAAAGACAGAAATAGAACTAGGCCATTAGATCGTATTGTTGCATTGCAATGCTGCTCCAAACGAGCTGATAAACAAGAAACTATCGCCTCTTAGGGCAAAATCTCGGCAAGTTTCTTCCTCATTTCTGAGGTAATTCGTTCGGGAAACGCAATGTCAAAGTTCACAATCAAATCGCCCCTTCTGGAAGGCTCTTTGGGCTGGGGCAGACCTTGCCCGTTGATGATTTTTGCTGTCCCAGGCTTTATTACCTCCTCTGTCATGTTCAGAGTGGTGCGCCCCCCTCCCAGGAGTGGAACGGACACGATGCATCCACACAGCGCCTCTTTCAGGCTCACCTTTGCAGTGAATCGGATGTCGCTGCCATCCCTCTTGTACGTGGGATGAGGTTTGTCTCTGATTGTAAACACCACGTCAGCAGGCACCTTGTTCAGGCTTTGATCGCCCTCTTTGGGGAACGTGATTTTCGTTCCCGATTTCCATCCAGGTTTTATCTCAATGTTCAATATTTTGTCCTCCTTGACCAATTTCCCGTTGCTTTTCAACACCTTTTTTGTAATTCTCATGGCTTTGGAGCAACCGGTCAAAATGTCCTCCAGTGCGATGTAAAGGTCAACTTCCACTGGCGGATCCTGGTCTCTGGCTGGTTGTGGTTGTTCCACCCTAACAGTTGGGCGGTTGAAAAACGACCCGCCGAAGGAAAATAGCTCCTCAAAGGGGCTGGCACTGCCAAAGAACTGGGCGAACGTGGCGCGCGGGTCTCCATGAAATGAGTAGAAAGTGGCACCGTTTTGGAACGTTCCTCCGGGGATTCCTCCTTTCAGGCCCTCCTCCCCATACTGGTCAAAGAGATCGCGCTTTTTCTTGTCGGAGAGCACTTCGTAGGCCTCGGCGACGTCTTTAAACTTTTCCTCCGCACCGGGGGATTTATTTTTGTCCGGGTGGTATCTTAGGGCGAGTTTTCGATAGGCTTTTTTGATTTCATCATCGGAGGCACCTTTCGGAATGCCGAGTATCGCGTAATAGTCTTTGGCCATGCTTATCACACTGACTTCAGTGGTTTGACATTGACAGTGACTTTGTCAGAGGTTTTAACCTCAACATTTTCTATGGGAGCAACTATATGTCAGTATGCGCAGCAGTTGAAAGCGTCAGCTACTGTGCGACGCAAGCGCAGTACGTTAAATGCGTTAGTTTTTACTTCCTGCGCGTGCGTCCTGTTGTTTTTCCTGTTAATAAGTGGTAATCGCGATACTAATAAACTGTTACACCTTTGAGAAATGGTGCAAAGTGGTTTCATTTGCAGGATAATCGGCCTGAATTTTCCTAACCTATATTCCTCGTGTACATTTGTAATGTATGCGACTAGACAATAAAGACTGGATGTTTTACGAGTGAAATGTTGTCGTAACATCGGCAATGTTGTTTCAACGCGAGGCAGTCGACTGTGGAGAGCGGGACAAAGGAAAAGGAAGACCACTGGAGAGAAAGTCGGATAAAGGAAAGGTGGCGCTTTTGTTTCGAAACGTCGTCATTATAAATCAAGTGTGCTGGAGGATTTTGCAAGCGAGATAAAGCGCAATCTGTTGCGGGTTATTCTCGGAAAACTGTGCCAACTATGCAATTTGGAAGCGGAAAATGTCGAAAAGGAAACCGCTCTATGGAAATGGCTGACCCCAAAACCTTATCCATTTATCTCCGTGCCAGCAATAGAGTTGACACGGTCCTGGCACGGAAGCGACGAACCCCTTTGGCCCAGCCTTGGATTTATACCTGGTATTTTCAAACGATTGATCGCAGTGATGTATGAAATAATATTAATTTATATTATTAATTTCACCAAATTTTCACCCATTTGGTGAAAGTTTTTTATTTAAATTGATGATAACTGGAAATATATATTTTAGAAAAACTGATGATGGTGGAGAAAGACACCGAAACGTATTTGTAACATTTTAAATAATAAGCAATAAAATTGACTGAAACCCAGGAATATTTTAAAATAAATTAAAGTACAGTCAGGAAAATATACACAACAATAATATTAATAAAAATAATCCTTTTTTTTAACATGTAGTGTTTAGGTGGGCCTGTCTTGGATTTTGGGAAGACTATAATTTCGGCGCTATAATGGAACAGATGCCATAGATTTTTAGTTTTTTTTATCAACATTGGTATAAAACGCCGAATTCTGCAAATAGTTTATCGTCGTTCTGTCTGAAACGAACTAGTTCATGCGGACTTCGTGTAGTAGTGCGGTTGGCTAAACATGGAAGCTGTAGGAAAAAGTAGTAAAAGTGTTTCAGAGGTGATTGCCAAATCAACAGCCAAACCAAGCAATACAAAAGCAACAGCTTTATCACGTTCAAAATCAAGTGAGAAATGCGAAGTGTCTTCTAATGTCGTTTCGTCCAGTGACGGAGAACAATTGCCGGTTGAAAGCAAATTCTGCCTAGACTCAATATGCGGGCCGAACAGTAAGCTGAGACGTCTATTGACTTTTGGCAGAATACCAGGCGAATACCCAAAAGAATACTGGTTTCCTCGTGATGCCAGGAAGGAAAACCAACCTCCAAGAGATGGTTCCATGCCACCGTTAACGAAATCAACTGCATATAAACATGGTGGTAGAATCCGAAAAGAGAAGAATGTAAACCGCATCTTAACAAAACGCAATCTGAATGTTGGACAAATGATGGAAAACCCCGTCCCACCTAAAGACAGCCCGTGCAACGTGCGCCCAACTGTTACAATCAAAGTTCCTGAAGATGGTGAGGGTGCGGTACTCCCTCAGGAACCAGTCGATGGAAACCCATCTAAAGATGATGTCAAAACGGAATCAGTCAATTTGTCGGCAACATCCCTTCCGGGACCATCCACTTCACGGGGTGAACATTTTCCAAAAGGTACCCAGTAAGTAGCTGAGTGCAGTGACTGTGATATTATGAAATAAGGCCAGTTGGCCACGCAGATAGTTTTTTCCTGCCCATCCTGCCCAGTCCTGGCTGTTCGCGTCTCATTACCATGTTGCCGCTATAAAGTCCTTGTCGTCGCATAGTGACTCCTAACCTCAGAAAAACGTCCTTTATTGTGGTTAGTTAACGTTTGTTTGTGTTGAAGATTCAATCTTTTAAGGAAAAAAAACGTGATAGGTATATAGAGAAGTGGGGGAACGAATTGTCCGCAACACTAATGTGGAAATTAACAGGAAATGCAGCAACAAACCGGAGTAAAACGTGTGTTTTTCTGAGGTTATAAAGTCGTTCGCAACTTCACTATCAATCCGGCAACAGGGCAATGAAACGCGCAAGCGCACACCGCCAAGACTGGGGAGGATGGTTAAGACAAAACTATCTTTTTACGCCATTCAGGCGATTATCCTGCAGATGAAACCACTTTACACCAACCATTTCTTTAAAGTGTCACAGTTGATTAATATCCCGATTATCACTGATTTACAGGAAAAACACGAAAAATTGCCGAATTTACGAGTCCCTAACCAAAACCGTTGATTGAATATTTTAATTTTATAATAATAATAATAATTTTATTACTTTAAATGACAGTAGGCCATGAAACACATGCTAATATCCTCGAAACAATGACCACTTTGCGTTCACATGAAATGTGGTCAAAAACAAAGGCCATCTCGATGGCTCCGTTTTGGTTTCGACTGCTGAAGGTCACTTTTGATGAAATTGTGGAGGTCTTTGGTGTGCGAATTTCATGTTGGGAACAATGTACCGGTGTGTGTGTGTCTGAAAATCGTATTCAATTGTTTTCCATCTTGCGATTGGTTGCTCACAAAACAGCCCTTCTGTTTCAACAGAAGCAGCAGTGATTTTTATTGTTGGAATTTGATTGGTCCGATTGACAGATTGTATGCCCATATGATTTTGATATAGGTTATGTTGTGTGTTGTGGTTACGGCCTCGTTTTGACAAATGTCACTGTCAGTCACTCACGTGACATGAAACTCTTTCTCTCATTGGTTAAATTGCACGAACGACAGTGGCCTTGGACGTTTACGGCCTCTTTTTGACAAATGTCACTGTCAGTCACTCACGTGACATGAAACTCTTTCTCTCATTGGTTAAATTGCACGAACGACAGTGGCCTTGGACGTTTACGGTCTCGTTTTGACAAATGTCACTGTCAGTCACTCACGTGACATGAAACTCTTTCTCTCATTGGTTAAATTGCACGAACGACAGTGGCCGGCGGCATGGAAACGTAATGGAAAAAATCCCCACTCACACAAAGCAATGTTCCCCTGTGTTTTAGACGTTTTTTTTTTGTAATCTATCTCTGGATTGTATGGGTGTTACGCTCGAAATTCTGGAATGACGATCCGATTTCCAAATATAACTGCGTTTAAATGCCCCCATGGGAGCTATTAACGTGGCACCCAAATGTGTGGTTTCCATTAACATAAAGTAGGACCATAAATTTGTCAAAGTTTGACTCTTACTTGGTAAAGTGGGCTCCGTTTCGGGCAATCCGGCGAAGACTTCAAATCGCCGTGAAAGATGCATGTTTTATCGATTTGCTCGGAAACAAAGCTCGTCCAATCACTGAAGCCATCGGTGCCTGTATTATTCAGTACTAAACGCCCCCATTTCGATGTGAAAACAGTCCACTTCTGGTTTAGAGACTGAATTTTCAAGCTGTCTTGAAACGGCTGTCAACCTGGAAATTTGCACCGGTTTTTTATTGACAATTTTTTTAAAATTACGTGATTTTCAACTAATTTACCATGCAGAAGATGCCAATGCTAAACGACCGACGAATTTTCAGTTCCGAAATCCATCGGGAAATACAGGGTGGTTATGACAGTTTTTGAGGTTATGACAGTTGTTTTTGACAACGAGAAAACCACATCATCCTCGACGTCTGGGATCTTTGAGGTTATACCCCCGTGTGGGCGTGTCCATTGCGGCATTGCCACTCATTTCCATTAATCTGTTCCATCTCAACGGTTTCCGATATTTATCTTGGACACCGTGTATAAAGTTTTTCAATTGGTTCATTTTGATTTTGCCCACTGTCGCGTGGCTCCAACGGCGAAAGACTAAACCCACTCCGGACCGCCGTTAAAAGACTTTGCTGGACAAGTCTGAACGATTCCCTGCAGGTTGCGATCTGTTGGAGCTGTAGTTTTGCAAGTGGAAACCTGAAAAGTTGGAGATGTAACTGGTCTGCCGCACTGGCTTTACTTAAGTCGCTCGCTCCATGGCGCGCTTATTTGTGCCGAAGAAGCACTACAGAACGGTTCAAGCTATTCGATAATGAGTAAAAAAGTGTTGCGGGACGTTCCGAAGGGCAAACGCAAAGCATCGGCCAGTGCAAACCAGACATTTCCTGCGACCAGCTCGGCGCGCCCTTTGCAGGGGAAACGAAAGAAACTGGTCCTTCGGATGCCCCTGTAGGTACCAGTCGGATTGGTTTAAATAAAAAGTCATCCAACGCGATAATAATTACTCAATCTCTTGGAACCTTGATGAAAAAGTTAATTGGAATTTTAATGGGTTGAGGGCATTGAAGCATACGATTTCTTTCTAGAAGAACTGGAGTTCGCAGTTTAGGATCCAAATGAGGTGTTGAAGGTTTGCGCTTTTGTCCGTGGTTTTTCCTTTAATGTAAACCATCGGGCTTCGACCCGTTCCAGACCTGCAATGGGGCCGCAACACGCCAAACTCATTGTGGAAGGCGATCAATCAGAATTTTGGTGTGTGAGTGGAACACATTTGCTTTGCCGAGCAGGTTCATCGTCTTACCTTGACGTTGATAGCAAAACGACGCAGTTCTGGGTTTTTCCAGCGGTTTAAAGCAAGTGTGTTTGATCAGTGCATTGTAACATGACCATAATTGAAGATAAGTGAGTGAAAAGATGCTTATTTTAGCGCACTTTCACATGCTGGTGCTTTTTGGTACATAAAAAAGTATCAAGAATCTGCATTTCAGTGCATTTTTTTCGCTCAACCAAAGATTCAATTGCGTTTTCTGATTGTTTCTTGCCCATTGACTCAACCTTCGCAGTATCTGGATTTGCAAAATGTGATAAAAAGTAATCTTTGGTGTTTTTTTCTCAGGTCTGATGGTTCGGAAGCGCCCATCATCGAGGAATCGGCCGACGGTAACGAGTCGGAAAAACCGAAGCCCCCAGTGAAGTATGGAGAACTGGTAATTTTAGGGTAAGCAGCCAAAAGTGAAGGTAAAACAGCGCTGATTGTTGTATTGGTAAGCGATGAGCGGAGAACGAACCCCCCAAAAATATCGCTTTTCTACGGGAATGTGCATCCTTGAACTTTCCAATTGGATTAAGGACTATTTTTGGTCAGCTGTATACAGGGCGATAACGTGCAATTCCACTTATTATCACTGTTTAGGCCGGTATTACACCACGCACTTTTCGCCCCGGTTTATTGGTCAATAAAGTGGGCCAGAGGCCACGCGCCCCCGTTCATTACAAACCCACTCGTGAATGCCGAATAACATTACAAACACTGAGTTGAATCTGCTGAATTTCCATCACTCCAAACAGTCGAAGTTTCGCGCTTCGAACATAGGGGGCGTACACAAACTAGCAGTGTCAATTACGGTTTGTGTGCCAATGCGCTGTGAAAGTGTCGTTCAACTCAAGGAAATTGCACCTCATCTTTAATGAGCAACGTTTTTTTTTGCCAAGTAGATGAGCGCAACGGAACTGCACCGGTGCGTCGTGTTGGCGCACCAAAGTCCCTGAGTTACCCGTTTTGATCACTGACACAGCTCTTGTTTACTTGCAGGTATAATGGGTCGCTACCGCAAGGAGACCGGGGTAGGAAGCGAAGTAAATTCGTGCTGTACAAGAAGCTGGAACCGACAGGGGTCAAGCGTTCAAGACACTACGCTGTCAAGGCACCACAATCGTCGCAGGCCATCCTGGATACCAGTCAACACTCGATCTCGTACACGCTTAGTAGGAATCATGCCGTCATCGTCGAGTACACCAACGACGAGGACACCGACATGTTCCAGGTACCTACTAGGAAAATTGATGGGTTCGTCTAAGACTGCTCGATTTCCCCATCGCAGATTGGCCGCTCATCCGAAACTCCCATAGACTTTGTTGTGATGGATACGATCCCCGGCGACAAGAACCCAGACACGAAAGTGGACCAAAGTACCATATCCAGATTTGCGTGCCGGATCCTGTGCGAGCGGAACAACCCCACAGTGGCCCGCGTGTATGCCGCAGGTTTCGATTCATCGAAAAACATATTTTTAGGCGTAAGTTTCCCGTTACAATCCCATGTGGAACGAATTGCATTTGTGAACTTGAACCAGGAAAAAGCGTGCAAATGGCAGGAGAACTGCAAAGAAATTGATGGCCAAACAACGAATGGGGTCCTGATTATGCACCCTAAGGGCGTGTTTAACAGCGGCGACGCTACAGTTGGTCCTTGGGTAGAGACCTCGGTTGGAGGCATGATTTTTATGCGACGAGAGTCTAGATCGTCACAACAAAGAGGCAAAATTGTAAGCATTTGAACCGACTTTTCGTTTTCGTTTCAAGTGTCTTCGATGGTTTCGCAGATCGAAGGTGAGTCCAACCAGCTTCAAGACGGCACGCTCATTGACCTTTGTGGAGCTACGTTACTTTGGCGGTCCGCCGAAGGCCTCCAGAAATCTCCGGTAAGCCTTTCAAACGCAACAATACAAAGCTTGTTTTTGTCTAAACGAAATGAACCTTCCAGAGCAAGCAGCACTTGGAGAAAGTGATCGACGAGCTGAACGCCGGACGGCCCCAGTGCCCCGTAGGGCTGAACACGTTGGTGATACCGCGACGATTGTCGCCCAACGACAGTCTTACCACTCAGCAGCCTTACGTTTATCTGAACTGTGGGCATGTGCAAGGCCAGCACGACTGGGGGCAGGAGAAAGAGTCTAGCGATCGTAGATGTCCAATCTGTTTGGAGGTAGTCATACACCAATTCTTTCAAATGCCTGCTCAAAACGAGCTCTTTGATCGGTTTCAGATGGGACCGGTTGCAAAGGTGTTCATGGGCTTGGAGCCTGCTTTCTACGTAGACTCTGGACTGCCGTGTTTTGCATTTAATCCCTGTGGTCACATGGCCACTGAAAAAACTGTTAAGTATGTACTGGGTGTGACAGTGTCTCGAGTTCCGGTCAATGGCCAATTTGGATTTTCAGGTACTGGGCCAGAGTGGTCATTCCGCATGGCACCAATGGGGTCCAGACCGTGTGCCCGTTCTGCGCCACACAACTAGTCGGCTATCCTGGGTATGTTAAATTAATATTCCAGGATAATGTCGATTAAGAACTAGCACACCAAACGGAAAGCGATTTAAGAATGATTTACAACCCCAATTTCACACAGTTTGGCCAGCAACCACACGAACAGTGATATTTAAATAACACATGCATCATCTGCTGTGATTATTTAAATAATTGCAAATTCAGTACTGGTTAAGTTGCGCTAATAATTTCTTCCGCCGTTTAGTTCTTCGTTCTGTAAATAGCGTCGAGGAAACTGACAGTGTGGCCGTCGGAAGCTGGTTCGCGTTTCAATTTGTGTCGGTTCTGTGGCATTCTGGAGACTGAAGTTTGGTATGATTATATTGTAGAACTTAATATTAATGTACCAAAGCTTTGTTTGTACTGCCTTATAAATATCGCGGATTGATCCTGATCGGGAATGGTTTCTTCTATTAGAGCTGCATATGCAAACGTAGTAGGTACAAAAGAAAACCATTCTACGTTCTCTTGGTTGTACCCTCCTCATTTGATTAATTTGTCCGATACCGGATTTTTTTTTACTAAAATTTATTGTATTTTATTTTAGACACTAACGCTTGATTCCTCGTTATTGTATTATTTTCACTTTAAAGCTATTTGATATCAAATATGTTTCCCTTCACATATTTCCAACAGAAATCTGTGAGGTAAACATGTTAGAGACACTAAGAGTGAATGTAGATTGTTGTTGATCGGAAAAGAGCCTGTGTTTAATGCGTTTGAACTTCAAAGGCCTGGGTAACACTGTGTCGTGTGACACTTTTGCGCCCCAACACCTCGCCTCTAACGTGGACACACAGCGGCATCGTCGCAAAAGTGTTACACGACACAGTGTTACCCAGGCCTAGACTTTGAAGCTGCATTTTTTGGAATGGTTTTACACGAAAGCAACTGCGTGAACCGTTAAGACTGGTTAGTTTATGTAACGTGTAATAGTAAGGCGTCATGTAATGTGGTTTAAGTGTGGTCGACTGTTCACAGACTTTTCGTTTTACTTATGTAAAGTACTCATACCCGAGACTGGGGGTATAACCCGTGTAATGTGTTATTCCGGCATTCTTTTCCGTGCTGTCCATTATATCCAAATCGTTTATTCTGTATATATGTAGTATAAGATTGAACGTAAATCACGCTAGCGTGGCAGCCGTAAGGATTAAGGTGTTTTTAACGATTATATCCACAAATGAAGGTGTCGTCTGCGCCTGGATATTCGCTACTAAATTTTTTTGTTTGTTTGTGTTTTAACGCTCCACATGAGTGAATTGCGCCATTGACCCGAAGCGCTAGACCCGATAGACTACGATCGCTAGTCTCTCTCTCCTGCCCCCAGCGCTGCTGGCCTTGCACATGGCCACAGTTAAGATTAAGAAATGGGTGCTGACTGTCGCTGGGCGAGAATCGTCCCGGTATCACCAACGTATCCAGTCCTGCCGGGCACCGGGGCGCCGTCCGGCGTTCACTTTTCCGGCATTGTGCATTATATCCATTCCTTTGTTCTGTATCTATGTAGTATATACAGAGTGGATGGATGAGAAGAGCCCGAAGCAGAAGAACTGGAGGAGAGGAAGGGAGGCCTATGCTCAAGACTGGGCGCAATTGAAGATTGAACGTAAATCACGCTAGCGTGGCAGCCGTAAAGATTAAGGTATTTTTAACGATTATATTCACAAATGAATTTGTCTGTGCCTGGATATTCACTAATAAAATTATTATGTTTGTGTTTTAACGCTCTACATAAGTGAATTGCCCATTGACCCGAACCTGATGTTGAATATTAAATATTTGGTTTAATGTGCCATAAATGTTTTATTTGCTTGGCTTCCTTGGCTCTACCTAGAACATATGTGATCATCGTCTGTCATATGTGAAGCAGGAGATTAGAAATGGCCAGGAGGACGGGGTGCAAAAATCAAAAACCTCCAAAAATTTAACCCGAGTTTAAGAAAGAATTATGAAGGAACCAGGGGATGGAATGAAACCAGATTCACATCACATGTAAAATGAAGCTTCCGTTTTCTGAAACCCGCATGAGAATGTTGGCAGCAGGTGAACAGAAACGGTGATGAGAAGGAGGCAGGGTGCAGAAATGAAAAACCGCCAAAAATTTAACCCGAGTTTAAGAATGAATTATGAAGGTAGCAGTGGATGAAATGAAACCAGATTCACATCACATGTAAAATTAAGCTTCCTTTTCCATTTTCAGAACCCCGCATGAGAATGTCGGAAGCAGGTGATCAGAAACGGTCATGAGAAGCACGGGGTGCAAAAATAGAAAACCGCCAAAAATTTAACCCGAGTTTAGGAATGGATTATGAAGGAACTAGGGGATGGAGTGAAACCAGATTCATATCACATGTAAAACGAAGCTTCCTTTTCCATTTCTTGAAACCCGCATCAGAATGCCGGAAGCAGGTGATCAGAAACGGTCATGAGAAGGACAGGGTGCAGAAATGAAAAACAGCCAAAAATTTAACCCGAGTTTAAGAATAAATTATGAAGAAACCAGTGGATGAAATGAAACCAGATTCACATCACATGGAAAATGAAGCTTCCTTTTCCATTTTCTGAACCCCGCATGAGAATGTCGGAAGCAGGTGAACAGAAACGGTGATGCGAAGGATAGGGTGCTGAAATGAAAAACCGCCAAAATTTAACCCGAGTTTAAGAATGAATTCTGAAGGAACCAGTGAATGGAATGAAACCAGATTCACATCACATGTAAAACGAAGCTTCCTCTTCCATTTCCTGAAACCCGCATGAGAATGTCGGAAGCAGGTGAACAGAAACGGTGATGAGAAGGACAGGGTGCTGAAATGGAAAACCGCCAAAAATTTAACCCGAGTTTAAGAATGAATTATGAAGGTAGCAATGGATGAAATGAAACCAGATTCACATCACATGGGAAATGAAGCTTCCTTTTCCATTTCCTGAGACCCGCATGAGAATGTCTGAAGCAGGTGATCGGAAACGGTCATGAGTAGCACGGGGTGCAAAAATAGAAAACCGCCAAAAATTTAACCCGAGTTTAGGAATGAATTATGAAGGTAGCAGTGGATGAAATGAAACCAGATTCACATTACATGTAAAACGAAGCTTCCTCTTCAATTTTCTGAACCCCGCATGAGAATGTCGGAAGCAGGTGAACAGAAACGGTGATGAGAAGGACAGGGTGCTGAAATGGAAAACCGCCAAAAATTTAACCCGAGTTTAAGAATGAATTATGAAGGTAGCAGTGGATGAAATGAAACCAGATTCACATCACATGGAAAATGAAGCTTCCTTTTCCATTTCCTGAGACCCGCATGAGAGTGTTGGAAGCAGGTGATCAGAAACGGTCATGAGAAGCACCGGGTGCAAAAATAGAAAACCGCCAAAAATTTAACCCGAGTTTAGGAATGAATTATGAAGGTAGCAGTGGATGAAATGAAACCAGATTCACATTACATGTAAAACGAAGCTTCCTCTTCCATTTTCTGAACCCCGCATGAGAATGTCGGAAGCAGGTGATCAGAAACGGCCAGGAGAAGGACAGGGTGCAAAAATAAAAAACCGCGCAAAATAAAAAAAGCAATCGCGCATTCAACTACCGATTAGGGCGCTGCAAAACATCCACAAATTCTCGTTTTCGAGCAAGATGCAAACAAAATAAATTCCGAAAGTTCCTCGTTCAGTGTAGTTAGGACGTTGGGACTTATGCATTCGCTAAAAATCTTTAAACAAATCATCAGTAATATTTGATTGGCAGAATGTGTGTGTACCCAAAGATTCCTATCTAGTCGGTAAAGTTGGCTGGCGGCAAGTTCCGGCGCGAACCGCTACGCGTTTTTACGGCGCTGCGGGCGTTTTTCTGTTGCATCTTTCATTTGCAGGTCGCAGACGCCAATCCAATCGAGAAAATGGCGTCTAAAAGTTTGGTGGTGGTGCGGAGTGGTCTAACAAAACATTGAAAAAATTCGTGTTAAAAATAGGGAAATGTCCGCTCGCTGTCCCTAGACTCCCTCAGGACAGTTTGGCAGACGAGTGTCCTAAAATGACGGCCAACATGTATCGTGTCGGAGGTGAGTGGCGAATTTTAATTAACCGGCTTTACTCAAGAGAACTCTTCCTTCGGTAATAGTCGTACTGTTTGTCTACGATTCATTATTAATTACTTTTGGATTTTATGTAATAGTGCTGGCCCCCCGAGTTAACCGCAGTCCAGTCCTCTTTTAGGTTACTTGACGTTGAAATGTTGAGGTTTTGCTATTGGGGCGATATGTGGCGATTTTTAGCCGAGATAAGGGCATTGAAATTACCTAATTAATATGGATGAATGCACTAAAACAGTGCTCTGCAATCGACACCCAGCCAACATGCAACCGATAGGAGCACGTTTCGTGTTTATTTACTTTTCTGGCTCTCTTCCTGTGCTGTTTCTGTTTACTTGCTCAGAATCGGGCAGTTTCTTTTCCCAATATACAGCAATCGTTATTCGCGAGCGGCTACAAAAACAATGGGTGTCAAAGCGCGACACGTGGGGCCAGGCTAATGAACTGGCTTTTCGCATCAATTTGGGGGTTAAATGTCTGCAACTAGCACAGTCCATTCCTTCTAGGCCCAAAGAACATTTCCAAAATGCCTATTTTTAGCGGAGAAGTGCAACGGATGCGGGATAAACTTTGCTTTTGGTACTTTTCCAAGCCTCTAGTTTCTCGTGTCTTTTACACTCTCAAACATTTCCCAGCATGGACAGTTTGAAAATATGCTTGTTGCACCTGTCGTTTGAGCCCCTCAAAAACCACACGAAAATGAGGTTGTCCGATGCTCTTTGCACACGCAAAATTGTCGCTAAATTGCATAATGATTGGGTTTTTCGCAACAGTTTGAGCATCTTTTGCCATTGAACGCTTTCCGCCAGGAGAACACATCACAAAAACACCCCTTTCAACCCCCTAAACTACATCCCCATTTCCAGTGGTTTTGGGTTTAAATTTTATTGTTTCTTAAAGGTGGAACCTCAACAACATTTTCCACCTGGTCCTTGCCTGTTATTTTTTTTTGCTCTAAGAAAATTCGTATCGGCACTACTTTTAGACGCATTTTCAAAGTTTTTCGCGTTTCCTTTTGCAACCACGCGCTGTTTAGAGCATTGCAAACCCCTGTAAAATCCAGAACTTTCAATTGTTGTCCTTTGCAATCTTAGGGAAAAGTAGTGAAGTTTAATGAGTGAAAAGTGGTGCACAGCCCCATTTTGGCCGCAAAATCCCCGCTAAGAAAAGTTGCTAACAGGGGAGACTTGTGCCCCAAAAGTACCAACCAGATACACAGTTAAATACGCTCCATGGGGGTTCCTTTATAGCGCGTCTTGACACTAAAAAGTGCTAAAATCGGCTAAAAGTTTTTCGTTCCTATACAGTGACGATCCACATAAAACAACGATTCTATTGCTTTCCAGATGTTTTTTGTCGCTACTCTCTTTAGTAACGACGTTTTTTGGTGGCCTTTTCACTACCAAACAGCGCCATTTTTATTTACACTTTTGGCACCTCCCAATTTGTAAATATTTATGCCGAATATCAGCATTTCTTTGTTCGGTGGGCGTATATTTAACGCGAAAAATCCATTCTAAAATTGACCCTTTTTATTGTTATGTAACCGTATGGTCAGCGATTGGTTAAAACGTGGCCCAACTACAATCAATGGGGGGCAAATCGGGGCATACTGATGGCCAATAGGCGATCAGTTGCTTTTTCCGAAGGCGTTTCCTAAGGAGCATGACAAATATCTAAGATCGAAAAAAACCCTTTTTCACAAGAAAGCAGTGGCGTCCTTCGTTATCTTATGGAAAAGTAGTGACGTAATCAGGGAAAAATGATGAAAATCCAATCAATGGGTACTAAATCGGGGCATCCTGATGGCCAATAGGCGACAATCTTTTTGCGTTTTTTGGTTTCTAAGGTGTTGCTTTTTCTTAAGGAGTCCTTATTTTGTATACACGCATTTTAATCTATGCATAATCTTTTGCAGATTACGTGTACTTTGAGACGTCATCCACGTTGCCCTACCAGATTCGGCGGATCGAGGAACTGAACAAGACGCCATCCGGAAATGTTGAAGCTAAGGTGATGTGCTTCTACAGGCGAAGAGACTTGCCCCCGCAGCTTATTCAACTGGCGGACAAACACCAATGTAAGTGAAAATCGGTCCTTTAGTTTGCCGTTTCTGTATATAAAAGTAGAACCATTTCTACGAGCGTATGAGTGTGTGATTCCGAAGAAGCGGATAACATTGGCAAGGCGGTCACTTTTTGCTTGTTTAATTATAAAAGTACAGTCCGACTGAAAGGCTGAAGGCACCTCCATTGGGAACGGGTACAGTTCGCTAGAATATCGCGAAGCATCCTGGGCTCTTCTTTCGGTAGCGAAACATTTATGATCCCCGTTTTTTGGCATCCAATCACTAGATCAGTTCTTCTGAGTATTTTCACACGCTCTACTGTGGAAATTGCCAGCATTTTTGTAGGGATAATCGACGGTCAATGCGAGTTGATAGCATTTAAATTGTTGTATTCAAGTGTCCAACGAATGAACTCTGTGCGAAACCCTGGTGGAAATCGGAGCAATTTAATTGGTTAACAAACTAGTTTATGGGAAGGATTAATGCGAGAAAAACGTTCTAAATTGGCCTAGAATTATGTAGAACATGCCCATTTTCACTATAGGGAATCATTGTCATTTTTAATTAAATATGAAATGGCCAAAAATGACAAAAATTGAGGTTAAAACCAATGCAACAAGCACTTTTTGCCCACATTTTGGAGTACTGTTCCGTGTGTTTTCGAACACCTAACCTCTATTTCGTTCATTCAATAACCTAAAACGTCATGTTGACAGCCGTCGTATACTAATGCAGAACGATTATTGATAAATTTAATTAATACTAGCAAATGTATTGGGATGGATATTAGAGATGGGTAACTCAGTGAATTTTCAAGAGCCGGCGGAATTGCTTGGTGCGCCAACCCAATGCACCGGCGCAGCAACTCACTACTTGGCAAAAAAACGTTACTCATTAAAATAATGTGACCTTTTTTCCTTTTTTTATGTGATTTAGGTAAAATTATTCCAGTTTCGGGTCTCGTCAAGCTTAGCTGTAGCTTACCGTTTCAATTTAAATGAGTTAATGAGTTATAACTCATAATGCAGCAACAACTCAAAAGCGCAACTCAACACGCAAGTGAGTCAAGCTCACGCAGCTGCCAAAGTTTAAATGTGTATATCTCGAAAACGGGCCGAATCAATCCGAATAAACTTTAAAACCGTCTTCGATTGAGCTGCTCAAGGACTTCCTTTTCATAACAAAGTTTTGTAAAAATGTCCAACTTTTAAAAAGTTACAAGGAAAAAATGTGCAATTTTGACACAACGTGAAAGTTTAGGACAAAAAACGGTTAAAAATATCGAATTAATCACTAAGACCTTGTCAAGAACAAGTCTTTCACTCACTAGATTTCAGCAAAAAGTTCTAACCTCTTAAAATAAAGGCGCCCATTTAGAAAACTCCTGCAGATTTTCATACTTAGCTGGGACTTTCCGCTGACGCGAAAACGGCTTTTTTCCGATTGGCTTGCCCTGTGCAGGAGTGCCAAATTTTGGAAATTATCCCTACAACACTTAAAAGTATCAAAATCGATAATATTATGAATATCCAAATAGTCAAAAGGACATTTGACTCAAGTCAAATGTGAAGGTAGAAACAGACATACACACAAACTGATGATGGTGGAGAAAGACACCGAAACGTATTTGTGACATTTTATATAATAAACAATAAAATTGACTGGAACCCAGGAATTTTTTTTGGATTAAATTGAAATACAGTCAGGAAAATATACACAGTAATTATGAATATCCTAATCACTGAAGACTTTTTTGATTGCGAGTGGTTCAAATGAGCTTAAAGAGAACCCGAACAGGCTTAAAAAGGCATTTTGCTAGGCATCGGTAACTCAGGGGCCTTTTTTTTTAGGTGGTTTAGGTAAAATTATTCCAGTCTCGCGTCTCGTAAAGCTTAGCCTTTAGCTTACCGTTTAAATTTCAATGAGTTCATGAGTTATAACTCATCAAGCAATGAGTTACAACTCATTAAGCGATGAGTTATAACTCACAGAGCAGCAACAACTCAAAAGCGCAACTCAACACAGTGTTACCCATGCCTAATGGATATTGTTGGATTGGCAAAAATAGTTCCAAACGTGTACGGAAATTTCGCGATGTATTGGAGAAATCGCGAGGAAGAAACCGTTCAGGTTAAGTTTTCGTGTGAGTGGCGAAACTCGTGCAGTTTCGGAGTCGAGCAGTTTAAAGAAACAACATGATTTTGAAGAGACAGAACTGGGCGTAAAGCAACTTCTGATAATGGATAAAATAACAGTTTGGGGCTCCTGAAAGTGTGGAAAACTTTGAAGGACATCAGTTTAGTGGAAGGAC
Organism: Dendroctonus valens; assembly: GCA_024550625.1. NCBI lineage: Eukaryota > Metazoa > Arthropoda > Insecta > Coleoptera > Curculionidae > Dendroctonus > Dendroctonus valens. Next base: position 754,138 of record JAJTJO010000599.1, on the reverse strand, counting down.
AAATGAGGTTAGGGAAGCTTATGAGTTGACATTTCTCCACTAAAACATATGTACAGTTTGACGTTTAATATGTCAAAATCATTTAGACGGTTTTAAGGAACGGCCTCCTATGATTGGAATTTTGGTTTTTTTGATTTTGTGACGGTTTTTGTGTTTTGCGGATTTTTTCTCACAGACTCAGTCCATGGTGAAATAAGTTGAGGACCAGAAACTATCTGGATTCAGAACAGGAACTGGCCAAGAACCAGGAACGATGATTCTATATTAAGCAGGATTTGCCGATGAAATGGGGCAGTTCTAGATATTTTTGCGGTGTTTTTAATGGTTTTGCAGCTGCAAATTTACGTTCCTAAAAATCCCATCACCAAAAAATTTTAAGGTTAGAAAAAACGTGTCATTGTGAGAGAACTGACCAAGAAAAATGTCCCAATTCCTACCACAAAACTTCTTTGGATTTCCCCCAGGGTGTTTGGTGTTTTTTTGGGAGAACTTGCCCAGCTACAAGGTCCTCACAAGACAGGTAAAGTCGCGAGTGTATCGATCGCCGACTAATCAAAACTTTGTCCCGCTACTCATTATGACTAGTGGTAAAGGCCAATCTCCCCTGCTCATGTAGATCGAACATCACTTTTCACTATAAAAGTTGAGTTAGTCGTAAAATAATGGCATTTAGGAGCACGCGGTGTATTCGATCGAATTGATGTCAATTCATGTTTTTTGCCCATCTTTTGCACCTGTTGTACGAGCTAAATCCACTGGTTTTTTTTTCGTTGCGAACCCTCCTGGGGAGCCGGCCACCTCTCAAGCCTCCCCAGCCTGTTGGTGGAGTTTTCTCCCCGAACGTTAGGGGAAAAGCAACAGGCGGAAATTTTGCATTGGCATCGGAACCTTGCCGGTCAGCACCGTGCAGGTTTGTTCCAAATCAGTAGATCGATGTATTTCCAACATTCTATGATTCCTGTTAAAGTGGTGGGCAAAAGTCCGTCCGAATTAATCGTTTTTCACTCGACTACAATCTAATTACAAGCGATAATTGGTAGGCTGAGTGCCAATGAAAAAAGGCTGCTGCTGTTTCAATTCGATTTTGTTGTTGGTTGGACTGTCCTTATTACTTTCGGGTTCGTTAAAAACGTTGTAGCGGGCCTTTTCCTGTTGTAACGCACCGCGACCTCACAATATCCGAAACACCATTGCAGATTACCAGCTGATTAGATAAGGAATCGTCCGTGTAAAACCTATCGCTTTCGATCGTTGTTCGAATGCATTTTGATGCCACGAAAAATGGTTTTGGTATGCGTGGTTTGGGATGACCTTGTTTGGTTTATGCACAATGATCATTGGTGGGTTCTTATGAAGTTTCTCAGGGGTCCGGGCCACGCTTTGCATAAACTAAACCGACACTGGTTTGGACGTGAAAAACACTGTAAATTTACCGATTGTTCACTTCTTGCCATTCAAAACTAAAGCATTAAATAGTGTTTAGTGTCAAAGTTGTGCCGAGCCCTTCTGGCACGACACTGGTTTGGACGTGAAAAACACTCTAAATTTACCGACTGTATACTTTTTGTCATCCATTCAGTGTCGGCACAACTAAAGCATTAAAGAGTGTTTAGTGTCAAAGTTGTGCCGATCCCTTCGGGCACGACACTGGTTTGGACGTGAAAAACCCTCTAAATTTACCGACTGTATACTTTTTGTCATCCATTCAGTGTCGTGCCCGAAGGGCCCAGCACAACTAAAGCATTAAAGAGTGTTTAGTGTCAAAGTTGTGCCGAGCCCTTCGGGCACGACACTGGTTTGGACGTGAAAAACCCTCTAAATTTACCGACTTTATACTTTTTGTCATCCATTCAGTGTCGTGCCCGAAGGGCCCGTCACAACTAAAGCATTAAAGAGTCTTTAGTGTCAAGGTTGTGCCAAGCCTTTCGGGCACGACACTGGTTTGGACGTGAAAAACCCTCTAAATTTACCGACTTTACACTTTTTCCCATCCATTCAGCATGCAACCCAAACTAAGGCCTTAAAATTGTTAATACGACGAACGAATTGACAGATGCCTGAACCGTTGAAGAGGAGGAGGTTTACCAATGTTTACCGATTGCGAAAAGAGTTGTTGCAATTTTGCCGGATCTTCTGGATGAGCCGCAGCGGCGAAACCGCTCTGTTGAAGCGGCGGGAAGTGGTCAGATTTGGCGGTGTTGTCGCGCCGCCCCCCACCGGCTAATGAACGTCGCCCCGCAACCCGCGGGGTGGCCGCCACCCCCATCAGCCCTCCTGAACCCGCGCCCCCTCCCGTGCTTCAGGGATAGGGGGGATTCCGCCCAACGTCCCACGCCAGATCAATAGAATATATAAGAATGCAGAGCGGCACAGCTCCGGATGGATGGGTGGGTGCTGCTGTTGTCCCCTTTCTGTGTGATTTGGCACTGATAATCTGGGGCAATTTTTTCCATTCTCTGAACTGTTAGATGGAAGAGTGAAATGCAATCCACCCACGCAGCTGGGGGACCTGGAATGTTAACAGCAAGTTTTTTTTGAGATTTAAAAAAACTTCACACTCAGACTTAATTTGCTTTTGTTGCGGAAATCGGGGGAGTTCAGGTTTGTGCGGGAAAACGTGTTGAAAATTCAAACATTTAGTATGTCGGGACAGTTGGAGAACACGGAAAAGACAAAGATTAGCATCACTCATCCCAGGCCAGCGGACTGGCAATACCACCCCGCGTCTGCATTCTTACATATTGATCTGGCAGGGTGGCAAGGGGCCACCCCCATCCCACACAAGGGTCGCAGCTCGTTTTCCAGGAGTCTAAAAGTTTAATTAACTCTCTCTATTATTTTTTTTCAATTGTTGGTGGTTGTTTTGCCAAATTGGTATTCTTCATTTGAGCCGCGTTCCCATTTAATAAAATGTGTATCGTTATCGATTGGACCGAACCCCCAGGCAGATGTGAGAGATATGAGAAGGTTGGGCTTTTGTAATTGTTTTTCTGGAAGTAAGTAAATGTGTTCGCTTTGGGGTTCGTTGATCGACGCCCCCTTTGTTTGGCCGTGGGGGTGGCTTTGGGGGGCTCATTAGTGAGGCTAAATCATCTTTTCAGCAATGGATTTAATGAGCGTTTTGCAGCAACACATTTGTAGGGCATTTTGAGCTGTACCTTGCATACTGGCCAGGTTGGACTGGCAGAGCTACAATAATAAATAACCCAATGATGTTGTATACGTTCAGTGTACACAAGCAATAATTAGCCAATAGCGCCTCACACGTTATCACTCCTTTTCCAGGTGCCTTAGACGAAACGAATGGTAGTCCAAAGCCGGAGGTATCGCTGTCCAGCGACCAGCTTGGACCAAAACAGCGTCACCAAATGAAGCACAGAGAGCTGTTTCTCTCAAGACAGGTAAAACATACAACCCGAAAATTTGCAAAAAAAACGAGGAAACTTGGGAGTAAATTAACTTTTGAAGGGTGAAAAGAACAACTATTTCCTGATTTAATGTTATCAAAGGCAACGCCCATATTTAATCCGGGATGTTTTGGAGAAAATGTGACAAAATATATGCGTCAATGTGAAAACTTCCCACCCTTGATATCTCTCTTCCAGTTAAAAATATGAAAAATCGGAAAACCACGTCAATTTTATTCGTTTGTTTAGGTGGAGACGCTTCCAGCCACCCACATCCGAGGCAAATGCTCGGTCACACTGTTCAACGAAACGGAAGCGCTCTCGTCCTACCTGAACAAGGACGACATGTTCTTCTACTGTTTGGTGTACGACCCCACCCAGAAAACGTTGCTGGCTGATAAGGGTGAGATCCGGGTGGGCAGCCGGCACCAGTGCGACATTCAGCCGCTGTTGCGCGAAGGCGAGAGCGACGGCAGAGAACTGGCCGAAACTGAGACACTGGTCTGGACCCCAAATCATAATCTTAGTGATCGGCAAATCGACCAGGTGCTGGTGGTCTCTCGGTCCGTTGGCACCTTTGCACGGGCTTTGGACTGTAGTTCGAGCGTGAAACAGCCGTCATTGCACATGTCGGCCGCGGCAGCCAGTAGAGACATTACGTTGTTCCATGCCATGGACACATTGCATCGGCACAACTACGATCTGGCCAATGCCATGTGCTCTTTAGTTCCGCCGAGTGGTCCAGTGTTGTGTCGCGACGAAATGGAAGAGTGGAGTGCGTCCGAAGCCAATCTGTTCGAAGAGGCTCTAGATAAGTATGGCAAAGACTTCAACGACATCCGGAACGATTTTTTGCCTTGGAAAACCCTTAAGAACATTATAGAGTATTATTACATGTGGAAAACGACCGATCGGTAGGTGGTTATTGCGCGCAGCATCAGCCCGCTAACAGCACTGGTTTTGCTGCTTTTCAGGTACGTTCAACAGAAACGAGTCAAGGCAGTAGAGGCCGAGTCCAAACTCAAGCAGGTCTACATTCCTAACTAGTGAGTTCGTATTAACTATCCCAAACTCCGTTTCCCAGTAGTAATTCCATTCGATTTCAGCAACAAACCGAATTCAGCCGCGCTCAATAACAACAAAGGCGTTTTGAATGGGAACAGCAATGGAACTGCTGCAGATCCTGCGGTAGCTCTTGGAACAAAGGCGTGCGAGTCTTGCAACGGTACGTTTACCAGTGGTCGCTCTAGTGGTCGCGGTAATCAATTTATTGCGGTTTGCAGTGACTTCGTCCGCTCAATGGTACGCATGGGCTCTACCGCACATGCAGTGCAGAGTGTGTGAACAATGTTGGGGCTACTGGAAAAAGTACGGTGGCTTGAAAATGCCAACACGGTTCGGCGACTCTGTGGACTTTGACGGGAGTGCCAAGAAACGGTCTGGCAGTGACATAGAGGACGACAAAGGCATGGGCCATCGACCCCACCGATGCAACATTGGCGGCTGCGCTAAAGGTGAAATAAAAAAGTCAAAGAATAAATGATTTTGGACGCAAAACTATGTTGAAAGGATTCTACAAAGTGACTCGTTATTAACATAAATATTGAGATAAATAAGATTTTTTGCCTATTGCACCTTTGGTCACATTGGATGCTTTGCAGAATTCAAGCTGAAAGCCCATTTGGGGAGGCATTACGCCACTGCACATGGTATTGCAGTGCGAGCTGGCTCCCCCAGGCCAGTGATGAAAACGCGCACTGCCTTCTATTTGCTCACGACCCCCTTGACTCGGCTGTCGCGTCGCCTTTGTCGTCACCTCATGAAGCCGAAACATGCTGCGCGTTGTCCCTCGTACGTCATCAACTTGCAGGCCGTCAAGCAGGAGTGTGCCACCCAAATGGTGAGTTAAAGTCGGAATTTACTTTGGCCCATTGAAACATTCGGTTTTTCAGGCAAATAAATCGCACGAGGAACAGCAACAGTTGCTGCTCTATTGTAAAAAAAACCGAGGCAGCGTGGCTGAGATTGCTACAAAGCTGGGCACGCCCCTTCCAGATACGACACCTCAGTGGTTACTATTAACCAATAAGGTAACACTGCTAAATATAGAGGCATGGGTAACACTGAGATGCTGTTCTACCTTTGACGGTTAGATGGCAGCACCATGCAGTGTCACAAACAGTTATCAGGCTGATAACTTGCAGTTTTTGGCCTGATGAAACTTGGCGAATGCAATCATCAGAAAACAATCATTGGCGCAAATCCTATCATTTCAAAAGTTTGAAGTTTCGCGCTTCGGACATAGGTGGCGCAAAAACCTCGTCTCGAAATCTAGCTAGTCAATTACGGTTTGCGTGCCGATGGGTACGGATGCGCTGTGAAACTGCCATTTAACTCAGTGTTGCCCATGTCTAGTGAGGTACCGCTGGGACTCATTGCGCGTTCTTGGATCAAATGCAAATAGCTAAAGGGGAATGTTGTAGACACTGCTCCCCCAGCCCGATGTGGTAGCTTTTCCCAAGCCTCCAAAGGCTCCAGATGGTAGCTTGATGTACGAACGAGTCCCAAATAAGCCTGACGCTGACAAAATACCTGTCAACAACATGTCTCCGTCTCTAAAGCGCAGGGCGTACGATGACATGAATGGTACCGACAGTAAGTAGATTTTTGCATTCCCTCATTCTGTGTGTGCAGGGACATTTTTTAAAGGGCCTCACCCAAATTACCACGTCGCTTTTGCAGAATCTTGTATATAATTTATCAAGGAATTTAGATCCGAGCTTAGACATCTTGTTAGATGTCAAATTTGACAGTTTTGACGACGACATCATGATTTTTTCCAAATGTCACTAAGACGGCGTCAGTACTGTCGGATTTGACATCTGACAAGATTTCTAAGCTCGTATCTAAATTCCTTGATGAATTCTATTACAGATTCTGCGTAAAAACGTTTAGGAAAGTAGAAATCTGGGTGAGACACTTAAAAAAAATGTCCCTGTCCATGTGGAGAATTATCGGTGACTGAATGGGGTTTTTGTTTCTGACTTTCCTAAACGAGTTCAGCGACCAATTCCACTTAGAAAGTATTACTAGATAAGCTACTAACACTATTTGTTTCTATTGATTTCTACTCCGATTTGGACTGGGACGAGGGTAAGTTGCAACGCAGCGAAATGCACTGATTTTGTCGATAAAAGTAAGAAAAAAAACAGTTAATTAATGGGTTTTCAGGTTCCTGTCTAAACGCGCCACCCGTGAAACGGATGGCCAAAGATCCGATGCCCATGTCGCGCCACCCAGTCACATCGTCCGCCATGCCAGGAGCGGGACCTCTGGCAGGAAATACGGCCCTGAGTTCCAACGCAGACCCGTATCAGATGATGATGGCGGCCGCAGTGCAGGCTCATACGCCTACAGGACTCTTGGGGCCGATGCCTCGTCAGGTGGCCCAGGTGAATGGAAAGCCAAAGATCGCACAAATGACCCGAAGTGGATCCGGTCGTAAACAAGTTATTAGTTGGATGGACGCCCCCGATGATCTATATTTTAAAGCGACTGAACATAGCAAGTGAGTGGCTTGGGCGCGACATCTGAATCGCCACTGGCTTTCTTCTAACTGGAGTTTTTCATTGGTTTTAGAAAAATCCGACGTCGGATCGCATCGGTGGATTTGCGCCGAGCTGCCAGAAAGCCTTGGCGACATTTCAAAACGCGATTGGATGAACCACCCGTTGTGGTTCTCGATTGACATTAACTTTTCTCGTTGTAAATCAATTTAAATGGTAAATGTAAAGGCGCTCATTGTGCCCCCACAGCACAACGTAAAACTGGAAGCTCCATGTATAAAAAGAGAATGTTTTGTATATATAGAGTGAGAATGACATTTTACACCGATTGAGTTTCGCAGCAGAACGGAACGTCGTCTTTTTCAATTGTTGTTTAAAAAAAATGCATATTTCAAGTCTTGCGGGTTGGGCTGCCACATATCGAAACAAGTCAATTTGCAAGTGAACTGTTGTCGCTGAGGTTTCAACACGTTGTACTTGTGCGTTTTATCACGAATGAGCCGCGAAGGTCTATGCTGTGCAGACGCGAGTGAGAGTTTAGCAACAATTTAGGAAGACTCCGCTTGCGAGCGAGATTTGCAAACTGTTCGCTGAAACTACTTTATTTATTTACCGACACTGTTTGAGTTTTTGCCTTTATTTTTTTTGACAATTGCCCAACAGCTACTGATAACGACAATCAATGCAACTTTTTATTTCCATTTTTTTCAGCCTCACTGGACTTTCTTGCAGATTCGCAAATCTCGACTCGGAACCGACCACTGTATCAATATGATTAACAAATTGTAAAAGCACCTCGGATGGAAACTTTGAGAGGAATATTTGTGATTTAAGTAATAAGTACACGTTTTTGTCGACTACATTATGCAACTTTTCATTAATTTTTTTTAAAATTTATTACTTAATAAATTGTACAATAAAACTTAATATGCATACATCATGGGCGTTTTGATGGTGTCCCAAGCGCAGCCAGTCCAAGTTTTTGGAGTGAATCGCTGCCTCGCGAACGAAAGTGTTGAATCGTTGTTCGGTCAGCGCATGTGTGAAATGTGGTTCGGCAGGCGGAAGAACTGGCGCGCTTTCGAACTTTGCACAGATCGCGTCGGAACGCCACCAACAGGACGTTTTTCAGGGTGAGTGTTCGCGTTTAGTGGCGGATTTGTGTCGTTCGAAAAGTGCGTTTTGATGGTGAGTTTTTAAGTTTCTGCACTGATGGGTTTTTTTGCAAAATGAAATTGAATTTCCAGAAAATGCAAAAGAAAACATTTTATGCTTGGAATTATCGAGTCATCGGGAAGAAACGTTGTCGATAAGTTTGGTTATTCCGGTTTCGGGTTGAGATAATTAAATTAACACTTGTGTACACGAAACTGTACGAATTCAATTTAACTGATCCATTAACGAGCGCAATAAGTGTGAATTTACGCGAGTATGAACGAGGCCTTCTTCATAAAAAAAAAACCTGCTAACATTGAATTTCTACCACTTCAAGTGTCTTAGCGGATTTTGTTTTATGGCCCTTTTGTTTTAAGCGACAGCTCGACTTAACTAAGGTGAATTTATTGAGCCAGCGATGCGCACGTAATATCGTGTTCTACAAAACGGTGTTATAAACAAATCTGACAAGCCGGGAACAATTATTTGCGCTGGGGCTTTGATTTATGGCACGGGATTATCAAAAGCCCCAAACATTACCAGGTTAGCCGTCTCACGACGAAAAAAAATGGAATTTTAGACGCAAAATTGTTTTCCAATGGGGATTAATGGTCGCTTTCAGACCATCGATCCCGTCACATTGTAATTGATGGCGTGATTACTGGGTCACACGATGACTTCGTTCCCATAAAAAAATGATTAACCTAATTCGCTGACGCACCTACATCAGGCCAAGACTCGGATTGCACCAAAACCATTCAGTGTTTTTTCCCTGGCGCCATCAATCCATATCAATTAGTGGATACATTGACACGGCTTTTTGTATTATAATTGATCGTTCTGATTGGTCGGATTAATAATTATTTCAAGTTAGGGGGCGCTGATTGAAGATCCACTTCGAGGTTCATATCGAGTGATTCGCAAGTGTTTTTTTAAAACAACTGAAAACTATTCGGTTTTGGCCTCTGAATGAGGCAATTATCGATCAACTGGCACAAGTGCCCATCTCATACTGGTATGTGTATTGTATAATCAGCCACCAGTACTTTTCCATTGGTAATATTTAATTCAAGTATGCGAACTAGCAATTGCGTTTAAAACAGCTTACAATAACCAGTATTATCATATGAGTGTTAATTTGTCATACAAATATCAATATTTAAATTTAATTCAACTCCAGATACACAAATAGAACGGATGAGGATCGCTCTAATTGATATTGTTAATATAAAAAATTCCAATTGGAGGAAAAAAACGAATTTTTTGAGCAAAATACCGATAACCAGAAGACTAACAACGTGGCGCCCTAAAGCTTTTCATTAAACTATCGCATTCTGATAAATTTTAAAAAAATCTGGAGCAAAACCCTCAACAACTTCAAGTCAGCGAGAGAAATACATCAGTTTTATGCTCCGACGTTTCGCCTCCAGGAAACCGCCATCAAATACGGTTCTGTCTGTTTAATAGCAAATTAATAAACCCGTTTTTTATTCTGAATTCATCCATGTGAAACACGTAAAGTTTAAACCTTAACGATCGTCGTGGTCAAGGTCATACTATGTCACATCTATAATCCCCATGCGACCATATCGAACCGTTTGGAAGCAGGAGTTTTTTTGAAAATCCTCGTCGAGCCCGATCGATTGACACTAATATTAATCGTCTGTCAAACGAATTTGTCAAAATGACAGTTGACGTTGATTTGGCACACAGCCTCGATACATATGGGCTGTGAGATGCCAAGTGTCAAATATGAATGCATTCGCACTTTTCGTGCCGAAGAAACACGATAAAAACGGTTTTTCTGAAATTGTCAAATGTCAAATACAGATGTCACTATCTGAAAGATCAGTCAGAATTTAAAAAAAAATCTGATGTATGGTTTAATTATATTTTGGTCATTTTTTTCAAATTATTATTGTGGACATTTTTACGTTGCGATATAAAAAAGTTGCAGACTAAATTAGTAAACATATGAAAAAACTACAAGATTTTTTATACGAAAAAAAGGGTTTTTGTCTCTGTAAAGAATAGAGAGAACATTTTCAAATACAGAAAAGTTCCAAGAGAAACTCGGTCGCAACCAGGCAAGAATATTTATATAAAACCCAGTGTTTTCTCGAAAAAGAACCGGCGAAGTTGGCAATTACTGAGAGCCCTGGAGTTTCAACTCGAAAAATTGAAAGCAATTCGGATTTTCCAAAATGAACAGCACATTTTCATTTGAAAAACGCAAAGAAGACAGACGTGGAACATTATGTGAATGGTCTACTAGAAAATATTACACGAACGAACATTTTGCTGGGCAAATAATACGGTCTGATTAACCTTTTTGTTTCCAGTAACGGTGTATTCGATAGAAAAAATGTACATTTTTGGTGCAAACAACATCGTCATTTATAGAAAGAGTCAAGTAGGCATGGGTAACACTGAGTTGAGTTATAACTCATCCCATCTGACTGCGCCGCACTTTTTATTAGGCTACTGCGCTTGCGGCGGACTTCAACCACAAACTCACAGGTGGCAGCACCAACCCTGATTGCAACAATTAACCTCATTCAAGATGGCAGACTTCGGATTACAAGTTCGTGAAGGCCTGGTAGTCACCATATGATATTTAATTATAATTGTGTATATTTTCCTGACTGTACTTCAATTTATTTCAAAATTTCCTGGGTTTCAGTCAATTTTATTGTTTATTATTTAAAATGTTACAAATACGTTTCGGTGTCTTTCTCCACCATCATCAGTTTGTATGTTTAGATGTTTCTACCTTCACATTTGATTGGACATTCCTGAATGTCCAATCAAATGTGAAGGTAGAAACATCTAAACATACAAACTGATGATGGTGGAGAAAGACACCGAAACGTATTTGTAACATTTTAAATAATAAACAATAAAATTGACTGAAACCCAGGAAATTTTGTAATTATAATGCCGCCCGTGCGATTTTAAAATTTCGAAGCCACAGAGAGAGAGAGAGAGTCCCACGTTTTATTTTATTTTCAAACCCACATCCAATGTGCGAAATGCCTGTGAAAAATGAGTTTACTGCAACATAAATTGCGCCAGTGCGTTGGGTTGGCGCACCAAGCCATTCCGCCGGCACTGCGCCGGCTCTTGAAAACTCACTGAGTTACCCATCTCTAGAGTCATGACACCAACATAGAATCGGATTTAATATCTGGGCTGGCATTTTGGGAACAAGGATATGAGGCCCCTTCATTTCTGAGGGTTAGAGAATATCTGTCGGTTCGATTCCAACATAGAGACTTAAGCGCTTATTCTGAGACGCCCTGGCCAGCACGGTCACCCGATACCACTCCACTTGATTTCTTTTTGTGTCGGTATAATTCGCATCACAGCTCTGAAAGCGCCATTTTATTAGTCGTTTGGACACAGTGATGTTTATTCCAGTTTTGCCCAACTGATACTTCTGCACTTCTGTCCACTCCCTCACTACCTTCTGGACAAACAAATCCAGCATTGTCCAGTAAGATTAATGTTATTTTTTTGGAGTTTACAAGTAATCTATCGAGTTTTTCAAGTGGCTCTCACGATAAATACGCCGATCTATTTAAAGCCGTTATCCGTATCAATTTAACAAGTTTTCGAGTGCTGTTCACCCAAAGGGGTGTCAAACAACAACAATTGAAAGGTGAGCGATTCTACGATATTTTCGCACTTAAAAGAAACTTTGCGAGCTAACGGCCTAAACGCATCTAAACCACCAACTTGCGGGTTTTTCCGGTCGTAAAACTAGAGAGTGGAAACGAGCGAAATTGATCCAGAAAACGGGCATAAAAACCGCGACTTTTTCGCTGCTCATTTCGGTTTAATTGGGCCGTAAAAGTGAAACGGTGAAAGCTAATCTCATAAATAAGCTGGATAAATATGACATCATTAGACCAAATGGATTGTTTGGTTTGTTATTGGTCATAAAATCAGAACGAGCTTTCGGTGTCTTTGTGGCGGCAGTTTGCACCCATTTTCTTGCGAAAACACATGTGGTTCCTACTTACTGGGCTGAACCCCAATGGATGACAAACACCGGAACATCTACACATGCGATTACAGTACTATCAGTAACTGCTCGCCTTTTGTTTATCCCACATCGTGGTAACTTTTTATTTAATTTGCACTTCATACTGTGCCGCATGTGACACGCAGCCAAAGCACACAACGCGGTTATTTACTGGTGCTGATAATTGTCCCGAATTGATTTTCCAAACACACAACCGCTCCAAGGACTGGCAGCGTTTTTGCTCATTTAATCAGCTTCAAACTGAATCCTCCGCTGTTAAAATCTCAATAACCAATATTAATTATCCATCCATTCCAGATCATGCTGCGTCTGTGGTTCTTCGTCTTATGGCTGGTGGCGCCTAAAGGCGCAATCACTGACCTCCGGATGGAGCGCTCCAGGCTGACCAAAGCCGCTCCAGATCTCTACAATTGCACCGTGTACTCGCACGAAGACGATTTCGAGGTGCACTGTCGCGGAGACGGTCTGGCGCAGATTCCCTCCGGTCTGAACAGCAGCCTCAACAAGCTGATTATCTCCGAATCCAAGAATATTTCGCTTATAAGTAGCGTGGCCCTCAATCCGTATAAAATTGGACTGCAGGATGTGTAAGCAGCAGGAATATTAGCGCAACTAGCGGGGGCTAATGTGTGTTTTTGCAGAACGTTGTCGGACCTGCCGCACCTCAGGGTGATTGACGATGGCACTTTTGCAGACATTCCCAATCTGCGGACAATGTAAATGCTTCGGGGCCGATCGCGCCTCACTTGAATCATGCTTCATTCTGTTTCAGTTACATTTATAATGCGCCGCAAATCAAATTTATCTACGGGTTGCTGAAGGGAGTCACCTCGAAGCACTTCAGGTCGCTGTAGGTATTATTTACCTGGTGGTTGGTTAGACAAACATGAAATCCTTGAATCAATGACTTTCAGCCGAATTGTCAACACTGGACTACACGACGTTCCCCAACTATCCTTCCTTCCACCGGAAAATACAATGTTTTTACTGTAAGTATAGTAAGTATTCTTTTAAATTTTCCTTGCGAGATAGTTTGAGAGGGAGATGGGCCACACAACCAGAACAGGAACAGGCAAAAGAACAATTCGTCTTGTGTGATGTGAATGCAGGATGTTTTACCACATTTAATTTGCTTTTTTTGACGATTCCTTTCAGAGATCTGGATCACAACAAGATTGAGCGATTGCACAGTAATTCGATCAAAGTATCGGCTCAGCAAGTGTAAGTAAGTTGTTTTATGCCCCTTTGAATAGCGATCAACATCGACCCTATTTATAAAATGTCTGCACAGGGTGTCCCATTTTCGACGCTTTTATAGGTTAAAGTAGTAGTCTGATGCTCTTTTTCCAGTCAAACTTGCTCAACATCAAAATGTGAAAATTTGGTACTTGTGCAGAACACGGGCTTGTTTCAAGACTGCAGCTTTGCCGATTAAAAATATGCTCACCTTATAGAAAATCTCATAACAAACAACATTTTTCCTATAGATTTTTCGAAAAAATGCCGTTTTCTACCACTTTTCAGCCCCTGAAATTTACCAATTTCCAAAACAAAACCGGTCGCCATGATGGTTCGCTCTTTGCGACGGCGTACCAGTCGAAATTTTTCGCGCAGTTGCCAGTACTATCACTACCACTACCTTAAACACGGGGTCGTCACCCACGCGTTCTGTTTTCCAGAGACAATCGAACTGAAATAATCGATTTTTAAAGTTTCAAGTTTCGTTTGGGTTAACTCTTCTTCTCTCTCTTCATTGTGTTAACAAATTTCACGCTGAACTAATTTATGTTGCTAGAGAAATCGAACGTGGGAAAAATGGTTAAGCTCAACCGAAATATACCCATAAATTTTAGAAAACACGTTCCTATAATAATGTCATAGTTTCTTCCGTGTTTTGGGATATTTCTTTCCTTCACTGACACTGCGCTACTATTTCCTCTAAGGACGTACTTCTGGTAAGTTGCTAATTTTGAATTTATTACATTTTTGGTTTGATTGAGATTTTGTACTTTGGTGGCAGTTTGGCAACGCGGCTGGGCAACCTCGATTTTTCGGCAGCGCGTAGGCCACGACTGCGCGAAGGCACCGAAAACAAGCCCTTGCTCTGAACAATTACCGAAAATTTTGCTCGGGGAAAAATCAAAATATTGTCAGTTTCAAAATGACCCTGTATTTTCTTAGGAAAAAGCGATATAGAAACTTTTTTTTACTACTCACCTGAGAAGTCACCATTATTTACTCCATTTCCCTAGTGAGAAGTCACATTTCTCCCTAGGTCAATAATAATAAAAAAAAAGTCCCTAGGTAAACAAGCAAAGATGTTGAAGTTTTCCATTACTGTTAGCTCGCCCAACTCTCAAAGTGCAGTTGAGATTCCATCCATTTCCACTTCTAAATCACTCTAACTTTAAGATTCACTAATTTCCCGCTTTTTCCACAAGTTTTTCATAGAACTTTTATCTGTTTTCTGGAGACCGATAAATCGTTTTGCGGCAGTTTGACAACTGAACGTCAGGCTGTCAAATATTGCGATTTGCGAGTTCATTTAATCAAAACAAGTGTCAAATTTTACTAGTTAAAGTGTGGTTATAGTTTAACCGCCAGTGGGCGTTTGGACGTTTGAACTCGCGAATGCTTCAGAAAATTAATGGAAAACTCAAAATCTAATTAAATCAATTTAGGCACTTATCCGGGTTAGTAGTAAAAAAATCTATACAAATGCAATTTTTTTCGAGTGAAATATACAGGGTGTTCCATATAACTTTTTTACCTGACTCATTCTGAAAACGCCAGATTTTTCAACAATCATTGTAAAGAAACTTTTGCATAAAAACTTTTCCTGCATCTCTTTTAACTAAGGATATATAGGGTCATTTTGAAATTGACATTTTTTATTTTTTTGCTGCAACTTTTAGGCGAGCAAAAATACCATACAACTCCTTTGACAACACAGCACAATCAGGTAGAAATAAAAGTGTCATAACTGGGACACTCTGTACATTTAGCATCAAAGCTCTTTGCGCGTAATTTACTTTACTTTTTTCAGAACATTAAATTTCAATGAAATCACCACAATAGAAAATTACGCCTTTAATGGCTCCCAAATTGGATTGCTGTAAGTAGGTATTTTTAAGACTGTAGTTACTTCAAATACTCCAGTTATTAATCATTACGTTGGTTTTTTTTACAAATGCCTTGCAACTAGGCATGGGTAACACTGAGTTGAATCTGCTTCAATGGCACTCTCACAGCGCATTCCCCTTAGAACTGTAACTGAGATGATGTTCTACGTTTCACGGTTTGGTTTTAGATGGCAGCACTATACATTCGTTTTTCTTTATTGACATGATATGTTTATCAGGCTGATAACTTTGTGAAACTTGCAGTTTTCGCCCTCATCAGAATCATCAGAAAACAATTATTGGATAAAATACTATCATTCCAAACGGTTCAAGTTGCGCGCTTCGAACATAGATGGCGACAAAACCTTGCTTTGGAAATCTAGCTTGTCGATTACGGTTTGAGTGCCGATGTGTACAGATGCGCTGTGAAAGTGCCATTCAACTCAGTGTCACCCATGTCCATTTGCAACTGTTGATTTTTAACTGGAGACCAAGAGAACGTGGATAAGGTAATATGAAATCGATTTCCAGGCACATCACCGCCAACCCGAAACTAACGCAGCTGGAAGAGTTTGCTTTCAAAGGGCTGCTCAACTTGAGGGAGCTGTGAGTATCGTGTCATGATGCTCGTATTACTTCCCTTTGAAGCACCACGGGAATCTAATCCAAACTAAATTGTGGTTTTCAGAGATTTATCGTTCTCGTCCATAAAAACACTCTCCTATCTCGGCCTGGAGTCTTTGGAAGTACTGAAAATACGAAACACCCCGACACTTCACACTATTCCCAGCCTGTACGACCTGCCAGTAAGAGTCCATCCAACTCGTCCGAATCGGGGTTCAATTTGGCACTTTCCTGTTTTGATTCCAGAGCTTGAAGTTGGCGAAACTGACGCACCATTTCCACTGCTGTGCGTTTTCAGTACCCACAACAGCATTCTCCAATTAAGCATGCCGCTTACGAGGAAAGTATGCGGCAAGTGTGCATCAAAAGTCAGATGTCATTTCAAACGACCGATTTTAAGAAGCGAAAAAGAGCTGTGGAGTTTGCTAACACTTAGTAAGTCAAAATCATCAATACAGACCTCCCGACTGATATGAAGTGTCCCATGATTACAAGCTCGTTCACACGGAGACATTAATGCTGTGACAGCAACCAGTGTCACGCTGTCATATGTCAAACCACTTTGATATGTGACTCTAACGTCGCGACCTGTCACCTTCAACTGTTGTGGACGACATTATATGTCACCGTGTGAACTAAGCCTGTAAAAATGACACTTCATTCAGCCACCCAGTAGATAAGTGCGCCATTGTGTCAAAAAATGTATCGTTTGATTGCCCGTTTTGACGCACGTTTTAAAGCAGGCCGCAACATTTCCCGAACGATCATCTAACCGAGCAAGCGTTAGGGTATTTGGTGCCCCAATTTGGTGTGACCCAGCAGGCTCAGAAGCCGCTCATTGGACACTTTATCGACCATCAGAAGCCCAGAGATCCTGAGGACGCATATGAAGACATGGGTACGTTCCATTCCAGCCCCACATTGATCAATGACACGTCGATCGAGGTGTTTTGTGGGAATATCAGCTTCAAGTGAGTCCGAGCCGGATAAAAATATTTTTGAACATGCACTTTCTGCTTGCCATCAGGTTGCAAAGTGTTCAATGCACCCCGGACCCCAACGCCCTGAATCCATGCGAAGACATTATGGGGTTTATTTGGCTGAGGAATTCTGTATGGTTTGTGGTCATTTTGGCGGTTGTTGGCAATGTGGCTGTTGTGGTTGTTATTTGGTTTAGCAACACTGAAGTAAGTCGCCGCATGCAATTCCGTTGTGTCATTGTGTCAGTGTGTCAGTGTTGTCATTGTGTCAGTGTTGTCCTTTTTAGGTGAACGTGTCCAGGTTCCTGATTTGCAATTTGGCTCTGGCCGATCTCTGCATGGGACTTTACCTCATGTTAATTGCGTCCATGGACTATCATTCTGTTGGCACCTACTTCAATTTTGCCTATGATTGGCAGTATGGTAAGACTTTTGGGTACCTACTTCACAGGATTTTTAGGCTGGCTATGTTTCTCCCGCAGGAATTGGATGCCAGATTGCAGGTTTTCTCACCGTGTTTGCAGGACACCTTTCCATTTTCACATTAACAGTTGTGACTTTTGAAAGATGGTTTGCAATCAAGTATGCAATTGATCTCACCAAGCGAATCAGACTGCCGACTGCGGTTCGGATCATGATTGGAGGCTGGATTTACTCCATTCTGATGGCAATGTTTCCACTGTTTGGCATTAGTAATTACAGCAGCACGAGGTAACCGGTTGCCAATGTGAATCACTCTGGACACTGGACCTGGACAGTTTCGCATTTCGGTTTCAGCATATGCCTGCCGATGGACGTGAAGTCAACTTTCGATAAGATTTACCTCTATAGCATATTCTTGATCAACGGTTTCTCGCTGGCGCTGATCGTATTTTGCTACGCCCAGATCTACTTCAGCTTGGGCTATGAGACCCGACGAACCAGTCATAAGGGAGAGTTGACCATCGCCAAGAAAATGGCCCTGCTCATTTTCATAGGTTGGTCATCAGGGTCTCAAGGGACTGATCTTTCTTGATGATTTTTTCAGATTTTGCCACATATGCGCCGGTGGCCTTCTTCGGACTGTGCGCCCTGCTGGGCTACCCACTGATCAACATAACAAAATCGAAAATTTTGCTGGTTTTCTTTTACCCTTTGAATGCTTGCGCGAACCCATATCTTTATGCCCTGATGACCCTACAGTACCGAAGAGATATATACGGGATTGTTTCCAAGTATGTGAAAAGGAGCTGGTTTGTGGTAAATTACTTATAGAAAAAAAATTGTAATTCCTGATAGGTGTGGTTTTTGCAAGAGTAAAGCTCAACAGTATGCTGTAAGAGAAGATTTTCCCGTTGGAAAACCATGTCCGTTGCTACCGAAGGAGGAGAATAATTCCCATCAATGTTGCAACAACAACTGTAACCAAACAGGGAAAAACGGCAGTGGTCCAAGTGCTCCAAGCAATACTTATGTCTAATGAAGCTGGCTGGATTATTTATTTATTTATTGCGAAACGAGTTATATGTGATATAAGTATAAAGGCTTGTTCACACGGTGACATTAATGGCGCGACATCTAATGCAGTGGCAGCAGCCAGTGTCACGCTGTCATATATCAAACCATTTTGATATGTGACACTAACGTCGCGACACTGACACTGTTTTGGACGACATTAGATGTCGCCACATTGATGTCACCGTGTGAACGAGCTTTAACGGGGATTTCCAGTGTTGGAATTTATGTGCCAAAACGATAGTACTTATAATGAAAATACTATAAAATAAATCACGTATGTAAAGTAGACGCAACCGTGTTCATATTAGAAAACAGATATGTTATGACCAATATGATGATGCGTGATAACAGTATTTATAATGTAATATAGTTAATAAAACATGAAATCGCATTCAATTAGTGTTTTTATAACAGAGAAAGTCTATAATACAGGCTTAAAACCCAATAAATATATGGAAGTTTGTTTATCGTATTTGATTAATTTATTCGCGTTTGAGCAAACGAAACCTGAGTTATTTTCAGGTTTATCTAGTCTTTTACTAACGACTTTTCCGGTGGAAACGCGGTTTTCGATCTTTTTTCACGCTAGCGGTTTCTTTGGCAGAGTAGTCGGAAAAATTTAGAATATTTTTATGTACATTTTACAAATAATTCCTGCATACAAATGTTCGATAATTGTTTACCTTATAGATAATTCAACATAAAATTCCTGGGTTTCAGTCAATTATATGTTTTATTATTATATTTCAAAGACGTTTCGGTGTCTGTCTCCGCCATCATCAGTTTGTATGTGTAGTTTTACTACCTTCAGTTTTGGCCTGAAAACGCTTTTGCAGTGCAATTTCGAGACTGTAATTCTATATAATTCTCTATTCTCTATAATTCTTCCTCAAAAGATAGTTCTTGTATTAATTTTTCTATAAATTTGTCAAGTGAACTGACAGAAAAACAGTTTTTTTTAGGTTAAAACAGTGTAAACAACAGGAATTTGCAGAGATGTTTAATATTCCATTAAAGAAAGCCGCAAGTCTGAATTCCGTTGTCCTGAAAGGCGCCAGATTGGTGCTCTTGAGGGCTTTGGCCCAAGATGCAACGAAACACTACGACATTATTATTGCTGGGGGTGGAATGGTAGGAACCACCTTGGCCTGCACTTTAGGTATTTTATAAATGTGTAGGTCTAGCCGAACTGCATATTTAATTTACTCACGTATGTCTCGTGTAGAGGAACGAAATTACACAAATAATTAAATACTTTAGAACTTACCAGGTCCGGACATGTTGGTGAATGTGTCGTTCGAGTCCCGTTGAAATTTGTAGTTTTTGCTTGTTTCACCTTAAATTGCACTTTAAATTGACCGGTTTTTGCGAAAAAAGTCCTGGATGGTCGTATCTTAGTCATAAATTAAGCCAAAAAACACTTGCAAACTTTGGAAATTCGCGTCCCCAAAACCACGTATTTATGCACGAAAATGAGATTGTCCGAGGCTATTTGCTGCTAAATCGGGTTTTAGGTATCAATAACTCATAACTCCACATGCAAAATTGTCGCTGAGATCCATAATAATTGAGTTTTTCGCAAAAGATTCAGCATCTAACGTCGCCTGTTAATTGAGGTTATCTACTATTTGGGTCTTTCAGGGAAAATTCGGTGTTGCCACGTATTTTTGAGTTGTTTTCCTTTCGGTTAATTTTGAGTTAGTTTGATTGTGTTCGCATGGTTGAAGTGATTTTTTAAATGAAACTAACAAATATATACAAAAAGTACAAATTTATAACCTGAGGCCCTAAATAATCTGACCCGACCCAAATTGAATGAATCGACATGCTAGGAATCCAAAGGCACAATTTTCAGTAACTTAAAACGTTTTGCCCAGTTTGGCAACACTGCTCGAAATTTAGCCTGGAAATGGTGATTTTCCTCAAACTTTGTGAGTGTTTTTTGGCTTAATTCATGGACCATCCAGGAATTTTTCCTTAAGGCAAAGCAAGAAATGTACCCCATTCCCACAAGATAACATAGGGCGGCATGACGTCTCCGGTGTCAACCAGTGGACGCCGCAGGAAAACATTTGCGCATTTGCCAAACCTATCCGGTTTTGACTTATTTACGGTGTTTTCTTCAATTTTTTCTTAGTTTGGTGAATTGCACTTTTTCCTTTTGAATAATCTTAAGGCGCTATCTCTACCAGAGCGGGGATTCACCGACAATTTGAGCAAATAAACTCCTTGTGCTTTCCCGGTTCAGAAATATGCCTTGAACCGAAAATCTTCTTGTTTTAACATTACCTGTTTTGCCTAATCCATACAAATGAAACCAGACGCATTTTGCAGTAAAAGTTGAGCACAATAAACTCGCGCCGGATTTCATAGGCAATTACCCAAGTTTTTTTGTCTTTGTTAGGAAAAAACCAGATCTTGAGCAGCAAAAAGCTCTTATTGCTGGAGGGCAGCAAAATCAAACCCCGGAGCACCTCAGATAAATACAGCAATCGAGTGGTTTCCCTCAATCTGGGAACGTACACGCTCCTGAACGACATTGGGGCCTGGAGCTTTATCGCAAAGAATCGCTTTGCCACTGTGAGGCGAATGCAGGTAAGTTTAATCGGTATTTCAAACATCTTTCTTAATCTTGCGGTTCCATTTGAGGTCTGGGACGCCCTATCGGATTCATCGATAACTTTCGGCTCATCCGAACATACAGAGACTGTATCCTACATAGTGGAAAATGACCTACTGCTAGCGGCTGTTGGTGAAGAAGCAAAAACATGCCACAATCTGTCGATTATGGATGGTGTCAAAGTGAAAAACTACCAATTGCCCATCGCCCAAGAGGATGTGGTCGGAATAACTCTAGAAAATGGCGAATGTTATACCTGCGATTTGTTGGTAGGATTTATTGCATTTTTTAAATTAAAGCTCGTTCACACGATGACATTGATGACGTGGCATCTAACGTCGCGACACTGTGACCTTCAACTGGTCAGACAATGACACTGCTGTGGACGACACTAGATGTCACGACATTAATGTCATCGTGTGAACCAGCTTTTAGTCTTAGTAAGTACCTACTCCACATTGAGTCTAAGATAAGGAGGGCAAGTATGGGGGTGAGGAAACCCGTAAATAATGCGAAGTTAGTTAAATGGGAAAAGAGTTGGGGAACTTTCCGAATTTCGATTATATTGTTGTTTGGCGTTAATAGTAAATCTGGAGCAAAATGGACTGCAGCTTCTCACAGCCACTTATCACTTATTATCAGTTTTATGCTGCGACGTTTCGCCTCCAAGAAATCATCATCAAGTTGGTTTTTTTAAACCGTCGAGGCAAAAAGCTGGTACGGTGGCATGAGAAAGTGCAGTCGGTTTTGCTCCAGCTTTGATTTTAACGCAATTAACAAGGTAATTTCTAGGCTAAAATTTCTATCTAGGCGCCTGAGATTCAGCTCTAATTAACTCAACATTACAAGAGATGCCATTCGACTCGATATCACAGTAATAGTAATACTAAAAGCTGCTAAACACACAGGATTAATTGTCACACAATTCCAGCTTGACTTTCTCCAGCTTATACTTGATGATTCGGGTCATTTCCGTGGTGAGTTCCTGCTCAATTTGCTCCATATTTCTCAGCTTCTTCTTCGAATTGCCCGTCTTGCTGGACGTCTTGGATTGGTGTGGGTTTTTAGCGACGGCTAGTCGAAACGCGTTTTCAATAAAGTTTTTCGGAATTTTGTTTTCCCGCGGATCATTTGGCCGGATGTTGAGGGTAAAGTCTCGTTGCGACTTCAACAGCAGCGCGCTCGAATGCAAGAATACCAGAACCTTCAACGGCACCCATTTGAGCAGATTCGAAAAAAGCATACTCTCCAAGTGGGCCATGAGTCTAACCAGACGCACCAGCCGATCCAAGTTGGCGCTTTTTTGTAGACCTTGTATATCGTTTACGGCCATTCCCACCATGAGATTGGACAAAACAATAGTGACAAGAATGACGAAAACCAAGTAGGCGATGTGAGCAGTGTACGGGTACTTGATTTCGTATGTGTCCGAATAAAAGACGTCTTCGTACTCCAGCTCGCCCGACATCATGATTATTACTTTAATGAAGGCGAATTGCAGTTGCTTAAAGGCCGGATAGTTGGCGAAGATGACGCCGAAGCACAAGGTGAAGGCGATAATCAGGCACAAGTAGGCGCACATGAACTTGAAAAAGTTGATTGAAACAGTGGTGAACATTTGGACGTACACGCCGAAAGTGGGGAAGCGAGCCACAATCATCATCAGCTCGACCCAGGCCAAGAACACGCTGGCGGCTGCCACGTGGTGCTGCCAAGTGAACACATACTCCCGTATGTTCATCTGGTACATGGGCTGCACGCAGCAGAAAACGCTGATAATTATACCCCACTGGAGGTAGTTTTCCCATTCCAGAATGTACGTCCTCCAGCTGTGGAGGATTTGGAACAGCTCCTTGAACATGAGGAGAACATTGAGCCCGATCAGACAGTAGCCAATGTCTATGTAGATATCATCCGCCAGGCAGGTTTTGTTCGAGTTGAACCGGCGCGCTGAGGGACAGTCCTTTAGGTACACCCCTTGAATATAGAACGAGAACAGCTTGACAAACACCGTCTGATAAAGCAGGCTGAAGAAGAAAAAGTGCCTGATTTTGCGCCATTTCAGCAGCAGAAACGTCTCGCACAAGGGGTGTTCCAGCACCTCCTTGTGTCCCACTTCGATAAAATTAGTCAGCAGGGACGTTTCCTGGTTTCCCACAGTCGGAACCAGAATCCGGAAGTCGATTTTTATTTGACAGTCTACGTCGCCAATGTCGTGCTGGTTCAGCCGGATGGCATTGTCAAGCCTGTAAAAAACTCGATCATTTGATTGGTTATTGAGGCGTACACACACACTCACCGGGAGATGTACATGGGAATCACTTCGGGGGTCTTTTTTGTAATGAAATTAAGCACTGAGACGCCGCCTTTGGTCCTCAAGGTGACATCGCCTCCGTTTTGGAGCAGCAGAATCACGCAGTTGGAAAACTCGTTCAGTGCCGCTGAGTGCATTGGGGTGTACCCATAAGCGTCGGCCACATTTGGGTCAGCTCCAAAGCGCAGCAAAGCGCGTACACATTCGCAGGAGCGTTGCACGTTCACTGTGGCACAGTGCAATGGGGTGCGACCGTCACTGTCAGCAGCATTGGCATTGGCCCCTTCGAATCAGAATTGTCATAATCGTCCTCAAAAGTGTCCAGGGACACCGATCGGAATACCTTTTTGCAACAAAAGTTCGCACGTTTCCGTGCATTGCGACAGCACGGCCAAATGCAGTGGAGTCTGGCGCTTTCGGTTCGGTGCATTCACATTGGCGCCTGCAGCGATCAGAAGCTGGACACAGTTGGGGTAGCCTTGCTCAGCTGCGAGGTGAAGCGGCGTCAACTTGTCCTCCCCACTTTGCACTTTGACTGCAGCCCCATACTGCAGCAGCAGCTTCACCACTTCCCCATTGCCCAGAGCAGCCGCCACATGAAGAGGCGCTTCACTGTACACCTGCACAAATATACAGGGTGTTCCGTAAACACACGATCGAAAGAGCGCTGCGATATTTTAAAACACAAAAAATGTGTGATGTTTTAAATGGGGTCCAAACTATGGCACCTAGCGTCCTCTAGGATCTACCACACCTCTAGGATCTGTACTTTGACACCCTGTATCTCGGAAACTATTAACTTTCATTTTGAGTGAATTTTGTCACATTAGTAGAGGACCACCCTGTATATATATTGAATGGCCTCCTGGATCGCCAGACCTAAAGGTTTCGGCTTGCTAAAATTGAAATCGATATTTGGAATGAAATGGGAAACTTTGAAGCACTGGAATTGGAGTCGGTCAGAGACCGTAACGGTCTCAGAAAAACAGTCTGAGTCGACCAGAAAGCTTTCGGAAAATTGTATTTTCTTCTTCAGTTTCTGACGTGTGCTTTTTCCACAACGAAGAGAAGAAACACGCTTTTAACTCTGAAGAAGGAATCACATTTTTTTAGCGCTTGATAATCGGGTTACAAGTTTTTCCTTCCGGAAACCACGAAAGTGGAAATATAGAGGATCAATCTGAGGGAGTTTTTAGGAAAACAAACTTCTGAGAGCCACGGAAAATGGAAAATGTAAAGAATCGATCTGTTGGAGTCTTCAGAAAAAGAAGCTTCTAAGCCGATGACCAAGCTTTTCTTCTTTAGAATTTAAAGTGCGTTTCTTTCGAGAAGAAATAAGAAATACGATCATACGAATCCACATAAAACAATGTTAAATGGTTTCTTCGGACTTCTGTTGCTTTCCAGATGTTTTTTGTCGCTACTCTCTTCAGTAACGGCCTTTTTTGGTGGTGTTTTCGCCCACTTTTCACTACCAAACGGCGCCATTTTAACGTACACTTTTAGTACCTCCCAATTTGTAAATATTTATGCCGAATATCAGTATTTCTTTGTTCGGTGGGCGCATATTTGAAGCGAAAAATACATTTTAAAGTAGACCCTTTTTATTGTTATGTAACCGTATAGTCAGCGATTGGTTAAAACGTGGCCCAACTACAATCAATGGGGAGTAAATCGGGGCATACTGATGGCCAATAAGCGATCAGTTGCTTTTTCCGAAGGCGTTTCCTAAGGAGCATGGCACATATCTAAGATCGAAGAAAACCTTTTTCCACAAGAAAGCAGTGGCGTCCTTCGTTATCTTATGGAAAAGTAGTGACTTAATCAGGGAAAAATGATGAAAATCCCCATTTCCACGAGAAGCACCACTGGGAAAAGTCGTTGCTAAAGACACTAGAGACGCGCGGGTTTCATAAGCTAGGAAAATCTGCGTTTTACTGGAAAAAAAAATAGAATTTCCAAATAAAAATCTGGCGAATGCGAGGTTTTTCTCTGTGATTCCCTGTATACATAAATACAGCTCTCTTTTACCTGCGGGGTGTTCGGAATGGCGTTATTCTCCAGAAGCTCCTTCACACAGTCCACAGCCAGATTTTGGACGGCGTAATGCAAGGGGCTTTTTTTTTCGATTCCGCTGTTTACATGCGCTCCATGCTTGATCAGCAATTTCAGACAGCCGATGTGGCCCATGCTGGCTGCACAGTGCAAAGGGGTAACGCACATCAGCAAGTCCTGCACATCCATCTTGGCCCCATTTTGAAGCAGGAGCCAAACGCAGTCACAATGACCTGCGTAGGCGGCGAGGTGTAGGGCGGATCTAGAAGCATTTTAGTACGTTATTCCTGCATGACTGATTGCTGCTGACCAATTACCTGCCAATCTTATCGACGGTGTTTAAGGGCACGCCCTCGTTTATAAGGGCCCTCAGGATATTGGCTTTCCCTATCCAGGCGGCCAGCAGGAATGCTGTTTGCCGATTTTTGGTTAGAGCACTCGCTGTGGCTTCGCGCTCTATTAACTCGATCAGATCGGTACCATCTGGAAGAGCCTGATGGAATTATAATCACTGGTGGTACTGAGCAGGTGGAGTTAAGCAACTCACTTCCAGCTGCGATCTTAGCACGGTGGGGTCCCAAATCTGCAGGACTGGGATCGGTCTGGCCACTGGGTCATTTCCACACTCGGAGCCAGAATTTTCTTCGCTGATAATTTCGAACGATGGTTCCTCGATGTTGATGCTTTCGTCCATCCATTGCAGCTTGTCGTCCATGTAGCTCAAAGGATTTGGGACGTTGATGTCCATTAGGATTTTCGAGCTAAATTAAAGGCTTGAACTAAAATTTCGAATTGAGAATGTTGGGACGAAATGAGGCGCAGCCCTTTCATGGATGTTTACGAGGAATTCTAAATTAAATTCAGCTTTTGGCCGTCGAGGCAGCACAAGTCGGAACCAGCAAAAATTCGTGAAGGGATTTTGTTGACGCGAAAGTAACTGCTCCCGTTTCTTCCGCCCACAAGGCAAAATAATCCGGATTCCTCAGGTCAGGTGATCGAGGAGGCCCAGCCATTGCTCCTCCTGCCTTCTCCAATTGGGCGATTTTATGTAATATTGGGAAGAAACGAGGCGGGGCCCTTTCATGGATGTGCATGGAGGAATTCTAAATAAAATTCAGCTTTTGGCCGTCGAGGCAGCACAAGTCGGAACCAGCAAAAACTGGTGAAGGGATTTTGTTGACTCAAAAGGGACTCCTCCCGTTTCTTCCGCCCACAAGGCGAAAGTTCGCAAAATAATCCGGATTCCTTAGGTCAGGTGGTCGCGGTGGCCCAGCCATTCCAGCCAGGGAGCCCAGATTTCCGGGCAGTGAATTATAAACTATCCGTTTGATTCATAAACACTCCCACAACTCGCAGGCTCTCAATTCGGGAGTACAAACTGAACGCTTATAAAATAAACGAACAGCGCAACAGCTCCAGTTTCATTTACCTATAGTTTTGAAATCCACATTTATTTACAATTTTTGTTAAGAAAACTAACAACAGGATTAATAGTTATGTACCATACGTACATGAGTGAATCTGGAGCTGGACCAACCCGCACACACTGCACGTCTTCTGGGCATTTATCTTACTGGAGACTAGCATTGCTTTCCGCTTAGTTCAACGTCGGAAACTTGCTATTTTTAAGCTTCTTGAAAATGTTTCGTAAAGCAAACAAGCCGTCTTTTCTCAATCTTCACTTAGGCGATGCGAAATGGGCTGTTATTGCTTACAAGTGGGGAATGGGGACGACATATAAATACTGCAAAATCGGCTTTTTATTTATAGGAAAATGCATTAAATTCGAGTTGTTTTTTCTATTTGCAGTTGGGCTGCGATGGCGTGAATTCCTCAGTGAGAAAGGCCATGGAAGCTGACTACCTCAGCTGGAGTTACAACCAAATGGGCGTTGTGGCCACTGTCCGGTTCTGCGAAGTAGGCCCTTTACAAGAATGCCGCAATTTCCATTGATTCTAATTTTTCCAGAAAATCAACAACGAAATTGCGTGGCAGAGGTTCTTGCCCAATGGCCCCATCGCTTTGCTGCCGGTTAGTTTTATGGCTAGACCAGCTATGCTTCTTTCAAACAGTAACGGTTTCAGCTGACGGACGAACTCAGTTCCCTGGTATGGTCCACGACTCCCGACGAGGCCAAACGACTGCTTAATTTAACAAATCAAGACTTTGTAGCTGAGCTGAACACAGCTATCGTAAGATCAAACGCCTGGAAGTACCACTGTTCTGTGTAGCATGTTCTTTCAGGCCGGCACCTTCTGCAGGTCTTCCCTGGTCCTGCAAGCTACCAGTGCCTTCGATAGCTTCTTGCGACTGTTCAACTGCCCAGTAGACCAAGTTAGGCAATATCCACCGAAAGTCCGGGATGTCGAGTCTGAAAGGGCAGCCTTTCCCTTGGGTTTTGGCCACTCCAGCCAGTACATCAGGCAAGGGGTTGCCCTGGTTGGGTGCGTAGCCCTTTAGGTGCTGTTTTTTTTTGTGATCTAAAGCCAGAAACTGTTGGTTTGCAGGGACGCAGCCCACAGAATTCATCCCCTAGCGGGCCAAGGGGTTAATCTGGGTTTTGGCGATGTGGCCTGTTTGAACAAAGTCTTGGGAGACGCAGTTTATTCAGCGAGTGCAATCAGTAAGGAATTTTAATGGCCATACAAAATTTTGCCCTTGTAAACTCTGAATCATTTTTCGTTCAACGATAAACTTTCTTGGAAATTCCTCAGGCCACTAGAGGGTTGAACCTTTTTCAATTTGTAGATAACATGGACTACCTGAAAGAATACGAGTCCGAGCGGCAGAAACACAATGTGCTAATGATGCTGACCGTCGAGGCCTTGCATCGGCTATACAATACGGAATTCACCCCAATTGTTCTTTTGAGAAGCTTAGGGTTGCAAGCCACCCATGTTTTGGCACCGATCAAGGTAGGAAACCAGGTCAAAATACCGCAGTGACTGACGATAAGAATTTCGAAAGAATCAAGCCGAATTAATTTAAAATAATAAAATTAATAAAGTTCTAGGACTATGCTAATGTACAACTTCCGTTCAAACTGTACTTATGTACTTTCTTTTTCAGAGAGCCATCCGAACTCAAGCCGCCGTTTAAATAAAATCCGATAGAAAACTCATTATTGTTAATTAGTTTGCCCCGAAAATTCTTATCTAAATGAATTGTTTGTTTTTATAATCTATTGCGAGCCTCAATTTGCTGATGATGATGATAAGTAGATGCTAATTTGAAATTATCTTCGGATTGCAAGAGCAGAATAAACGGGGAACATTTTCTGCTCTTCGAAGGACCAATGTGTTTGAGGAGGTACGGGTGTTTGGCGGGTTAAGTTGGGAGCAGCTGCAGGACTAATAAAGATCTGGTTATTTGCTATGTGCCTAACCAGCACTGGGAAAAAAACGTTTTTTTTCAAACTTTGGGCGATTGGGCTGGGCAATATGATCTTCTCAAGTGATTCTCGCTTTTCGCGACTGGTTTGAGTAACTTCTCTCTTTTCTCTAATGCTCTCTTACGCACACCCAGAGCTGATGTTCTGGGTGTGTTCTACTTTCTTCGTTAACTTCTGGAACAATACGAATAAGACTTCCAGTGGTCTAATCGCGACGATGCTGCCAACGTTCGCCTCGAAAATCGCTTAATTTAATGAAAAGACTTTCGAGAAGCTGAGGAAAAAGCGAGGCAAAATTGGGCCATTCACTAGACCGGAGGCGCGACCTCTTCAAATGGATCAAACTGAATCGCACGAAAGAAACGCTTCCCTCCCTCCCGCTGAGCCATTCGAAATGTCAATTATTTTCAATTTAAACACTGGATCGTTAATCCGAAGAACTGGTCACAGGGAGAGGCTTTCGTGTCGGGTTTGCTTGCATTATTAAGTGTTGGTGGTCCCTTTGCAGCCCTAACAATAGGCCGGGGTCTCATTTTAGTGGCATTAATGGCGCCCTTGATGGTCCACTTTGGGGTACGGCGGAGCGCTAGTTTTCAAATTAACTAACTAATGGTAGAGGTACTTCATTTGGGGTAATCGCGGGGAAATTATGATCGAGTAGTTGGAGGGTTTCCGGACGGGTTTCCTTGTCGGGCCAATGGATCTAGCTGAAAGGCAAACATTCCCAGGGGTTATTTGAACGACTTTTTTCGAATCCTCTTGATTAGGCAGCGGAGCTTCGGGTTAAGGGCCCAGAATGGAATTCTTATTGTAATCTAACATAAAAATTTCGGTTTTTTTTTCGTAAATACGCGTTAAATACACTGAACAGCCCCCTTTTAACTTAATGAAGATGTGTTTACGCACACAAAATGCAATTAAACATCCTGGTGGAACAGGATAGTCGTGAACATTTTATAATTCGTTTTTGTTAAATAAAACCGATATTCCCATTCCGGAACGTAGCGCGCATCGGTTCTCTCACTCCCACACATGGAAGCCTAGCGACATGCCCGACTGCGCGCGTGCTGCTACGTTCGAACTTGATACCTTCGCCGCTTTAAATAAATCAGTTTTGAACACGACATATTAAGGGAAAACATTTCTCTGCTAATTTTCAACAACTGTTAATTCCAAAAATACCCTGATGTAAATCCAAAGTAGTTTTGTAGTAGGAATTGGGTATTTTTCTTGATCAGTATGGTAGTTTTTTTTCCGGTGAGGTTTGGGAAATGCTCTCTTACGCACACCCAGAGCTGATGTTCTCTCGCTCTGGGCTGTGTGGGACTCCAGCTTAGCAGTCTACTCACTAAAACCCTTCCTCACCTCCGAAGTGGTGTTTGGCCTTAGCACCGCGGTCATTTCTGTCCCATTGTGCCTTCGTATTTTACTCCCTCATTACCCCTGTGTATTCCATGAATTCCAGAAGAATCTTGAGGAGGGTACGCCTGACCTGGTCTGGTAGAACTTCATCTCCTCCCAGAGGAGTCTTCGTCGACCTGTTGCATATGAACTTTGTTCAGAGACTGTCGATATGCGCTGATTTTGGTTCTCCAGTTTAGGTAGACACTTGGAACATTTTCAAGCGCTTTCAGTAGACCGCAGCCTCTATTTCCTCAAAGCGGACTCCTATTACAATTCCTATTGAAATACTCAGAGCTGTTAAAAGCCCAATTTTCAAAAATGCATTCAAAACCAACCAGGTCATGTACAAACTCGAAATTTTCACATTTTTGGAACCTTGTAGCCTCCATTTCGGCTCAGTGTCTCTCAATTCAGGCCAACTGTTAAAAGTACAGACAGAAATGCTAAAAATTGATCCAGCATTTCAAGTCAATTTTCAAAAATTCGTTCCGCCCAAACCAGTCGACATAGAAACCTAAGGTTTTCACAGTATTTTCAGCAGACTTTACTCTCCATTTCCTCAAAGTTTGCTGAGGTTTCGATAAGTATTTAAGGAAATTGTTCAGAACAAGAGCTTCTTTTAAGACTGCAGCTTTGCCGATTAAAAATATGCTCGCCTTATAGAAAATCTCATAACAAACAACATTTTTCCTATAGATTTTTCGAGAAAATGCCGTTTTCTACCACTTTTCACCCTTTGAAATTCCCCAATTTCCAAAACAAAGCGAAGGTCGCCATGTTGACCTCAATGAACCTCAATTGAGCCAGACTGAAGGTCTATTTTCGAAAATTCGTCCGGCACAAACGAGTTTACATAGAAACCTAAAGTTTTCCGGGTTTTTTCACAGGGCTTTGCAATAACAATAGGCAAAAATGCTATAAATTAAAATATAAAGCTGTAGCTCTCCTAGATGTAAGCGGCAACGTTGCATTTGAGTAATGTCCGCCTCGTGACCTTGACCAGGCAAACGATTAGAAACGTACATAATAATTTTTCGCAAAAATCACTTCTATTCATTACTTACTAGAGATTTCGATATTGGTTGGAAGACAATCGAATTACCCTTCGTTCTGACCGAGACAAAATTAAGCAAATTACCCGATTAACTGAGTAAATGCTAAATTTAGGCGGCACTACTTTTTTCAGCGTGCGTACGTTTCGGTTCTGTTGAAAGCTCCGGGTATAAAAGACGCGCTCCATCTTTGCTGCGTCATTCCTTCGATACGCTTTGCCTGTGAAAGTTTGTTCGTGCTCAGTTTTTGTTCCAAGAACCCACATGTGCCATTTAGTTAGTGCTGAAAGTGATTCATCAAGAAGCTGAAGAACTCCAAAGACCAGAATATTTATTCAGGTGTGTTTAACCATATAATCGACCACATTAACCGGACATATTAAAATTGGTTAACCATGGGCGTTGTTGCTGATCGATATCAATTCCCGAGCCGGTTGCCTAGGTGGATTCACGATATTAAAGCTAAGAAAAGAAAGTTAGAAATAGAGGGGCGTAAATCTCTTTTCATCCATGCTGTTTTAACTCATGCCATGTCCTGTGCCAAACGTGAGGTCCAACGGAAAGAAGAAGAGAAGCGACTCAAGTGGCAACATTGCGTAACTGAACATATCAATTCAATTATTTTAGCTGAGCAAAATCAAAAATTCGATTCTGAAGTTTATAAGGAAATTAATGATGAACTCGATAAGTTCATGAATGAGTTGAATGAATGTACAAGGAAACAAAAAGTCTGATTTTCCCTCATTGTTAACAAAACCCACTGTTGTGTTCGACTTTATAAGGCTGTTCTAATGCATCTGTGATATTATGTGTATTTTTCTATTGCCGTGTGATTCAGACTACCAAGCAACCCATTCCAAAGATTAACTGCTAATTTGGTTTGTAAATAAATCAAAAAAAAAGTCTGTCGTAAACCTAATAGCTCATAACTATGTAACATTTGTATAACTCCAAGAACAGTGATATTAGATTTAGAATAAAATTGTAAAAGTCATTTCCGATTATTATTGCCAATCAATCCAGTTGGTGTATTAATCTAATTTGCATTTGCATGTATCAAGAAGGTCTCCATCAAACCTGGCACAGACACGTGTCAAGCAATGGTCTATTGCCAATCCTGCGAGTTTTGCAAGAAGCGACCGCCTGCTGGCTTTGAAGTCTATCCAGCTTCTCTGCTGTAGTAGACACGTGTACGCCGCACTAAAATGGTAATCTTATTGCTTATAAATTGCTTTTGGTACTTACTTCCAGGTCTGGTAACTTAGCTTTTGGGTTTTTGTAATTATCTGGTTTTGGCCCTTCTGGATTTCGATAATAAAAAGTTACGGTAATTGTTCAGAACACGATAAGTTTTTAAGACTGCCGCTTTGCCGATTAAGCCTTAATGCTCACCTTATAGAAAATAGTGTTTATTTTCCTGACTGTTCCAATTCAAATTAAAATACAACTCCTGGGCTCCAGTCAATTATTCGTTTATCTTCTGTTACAAAAACGTTTCGGTGTCTTTCTCCACCATTATCAGTTTGCATGCATGGCTGTTTCTACCTTCAACTTTGGCAAGCAATATGACAAAGTTGAAGGTAGAAACAGCCATGCATGCAAACTGATAATGGTGGAGAAAGTCACCGAAACGTTTTTGTAACAGAAGATAAACGAATAATTGACTGGAACCCAAGAGTTTTATTTTAACTTATAGAAAATCTCAGAACAAGCAAAATTTTCCTATAGATTTTTCGAGAACATGCCGTTTTCCACCACTTTTGTTGTACACCTTAGTGGGGTTCCATCCGTGAATCCGCTTTTCGCCCGAAATTTCACGATTCTATAAGAAATTTTCAATTCGTTTTATCGTATTTATTACCGCAGTCCAGACGGGTCCCCAAACTAGATAATTACCCAGGTTTTTCAGGATATTTTTTGCATGAAGTGTATGTTATTGGGGCGAAAGCATTACATTTTTCGGAGAAAACTTGCTGAGCCATGAGAGTTTCGCTCACGTTTCTTGTTTTGTTCACTAAAAACATTCAAATTTTCTAGTTTTCGCTTGATAACGAAACACAGCATCGAAAATCTCTTGGAATCTAGTGCCAGCTGAGTCCCATCAGCCCCATTCTTTTAGTCATTAAACTGCGCAAAGCATTGAATTGGTAATTAAATTTGTGCCAGCACTACTTTCTCATGAACATTTATTAAATGGCTATTGCTTCAAGTCCCTTTTTATAAAAAATCTGTTTTATAATGATTGCAATTATGCTATTTCCCATAGGTTTCCTTAGTGGTATTGACAAGTTCAGTCGACGGCTTGGACAATACCGGGGAACCATTGGCATCCATGAAAAGCCATTGTAACGAACACGTAGAGGGCAAAAGACTCGTTCGAAAAACAAATTGGACTTGCGGTAACATTGATCAAAACTGGTACGTTTGAAAGGGCGTTGTATGGTGGATCCTTTACCTTCACAAAAAGAAACCCACGAAAGTCCTTCATTACATATGCAATGACAACGTGATCATCGCCGTGGCTGCGGCTGGTTTGGAGTGTCCAAACTTCCCTGATCCTGAAGTTTTGGTTAAGCGTTGCATTTCCACAGGTACTGATTGCTTTTCTCTTATTAAAGGGAGCTGTTGAACTGCTTGCAGCAGTTCTGATGAACAGACAAACATTTTACTAAAACGAGTTCGAAATGGACTACATACTTGTACATAGTCCTGATTCTTTACAATCTTTTCTCAGGTCTAATGAGTGTGAGGTCCGATAGTCGTGGGGACCTGCAATGATGCAATTTGTCCAAACAAAACATTGTATTCCATATCAACTTTCCATTTAAACTCACTGGGAGCAGTGTAGTTGGAACTCAAAGAAATGAAATAAACCCATATCTTTTTATTTGCCATTTTTATTGCGTTTTGAAATGGATATCGCAGCTTAAAGCAGGTACCGTCTTAGTTACTACCATCAATTTTAACTTGCCCATGCAGTAGCACTTTTTATTAGTGTAGTATTAATTTTTTATTTTAGTTTCATATTCTGAATCGACCATTTTAATATGACAAATACCATTCATGTTCTTGAAAAAAACATGTTTTCGTAAAATCTATAGCAAAAATGTTGTTTGTTATGAGGTTTTCAATAAGTTAAAATTAAACTCCTGGGCTCTAGTCAATTATTCGTTTATCTTCTGTTACAAAAACGTTTCGGTGTCTTTCTCCACCATTATCAGTTTGCATGCATGGCTGTTTCTACCTTCAACTTTGGCAAGCAATATGCCTTCAACTTTGGCAAGCAATATGCCAAAGTTGAAGGTAGAAACAGCCATGCATGCAAACTGATAATGGTGGAGAAAGACACCGAAACGTTTTTGTAACAGAAGATAAACGAATAATTGACTGGAACCCAAGAGTTTTATTTTAACTTATAGAAAATCTCAGAACAAGCAAAATTTTCCTATAGATTTTTCGAGAACATGCCGTTTTCCACCACTTTTGTTGTACACCTTAGTGGGGTTCCATCCGTGAATCCGCTTTTCGCCCGAAATTTCACGATTCTATAAGAAATTTTCAATTCGTTTTATCGTATTTATTATCGCAGTCCAGACGGGTCCCCAAACTAGATAATTACCCAGGTTTTTCAGGATATTTTTTGCATGAAGTGTATGTTATTGGAGCGAAAGCATTACATTTTTCGGAGAAAACTTGCTGAGCCATGAGAGTTCCGCTCACTTTTCTTGTTTTGTTCACTAAAAACATTCAAGTTTTCTAGTTTTCGCTTGATAACGCAACACAGCATCGAAAATCTCTTTGAATCTAGTGCCAGCTGAGTCCCATCAGCCCCATTCTTTTAGTCATTAAACTACACAAAGCATTGAAGTGGTAATTAAATTTGTGCCAGCACTACTGTCTCATGAACATTTATTAAATGGCTATTGCTTCAAGTCCCTTTTTATAAAAAATCTGTTTTATAATGATTGCAATTATGCTATTTCCCATAGGTTTCCTTAGTGGTATTGACAAGTTCAGTCGACGGCTTGGACAATACCGGGGAACCATTGGCATCCATGAAAAGCCATTGTAACGAACACGTAGAGGGCAAAAGACTCGTTCGAAAAACAAATTGGACTTGCGGTAACATTGATCAAAACTGGTACGTTTGAAAGGGCGTTGTATGGTGGATCCTTTACCTTCACAAAAAGAAACCCACGAAAGTCCTTCATTACATATGCAATGACAACGTGATCATCGCCGTGGCTGCGGCTGGTTTGGAGTGTCCAAACTTCTTCCCTGATCCTGAAGTTTTGGATAAGCGTTGCATTTCCACAGGTACTGATTGCTTTTCTCTTATTAAAGGGAGCTGTTGAACTGCTTGCAGCAGTTCTGATGAACAGACAAACATTTTACTAAAACGAGTTCGAAATGGACTACATACTTGTACATAGTCCTGATTCTTTACAATCTTTTCTCAGGTCTAATGAGTGTGAGGTCCGATAGTCGTGGGGACCTGCAATGATGTAATTTGTCCAAACAAAACATTGTATTCCATATCAACTTTCCATTTAAACTCACTGGGAGCAGTGTAGTTGGAACTCAAAGAAATGAAATAAACCCATATCTAGTTATTTGCCATTTTTATTGCGTTTTGAAATGGATATCGCAGCTTAAAACAGGTACCGTCTTAGTTACTACCATCAATTTTAACTTGCCCATGCAGTAGCACTTTTTATTAGTGTAGTATTAATTTTTTATTTTAGTTTCATATTCTGAATCGACCATTTTAATATGACAAATACCATTCATGTTCTCGAAAAAAAAACGACATGTTCTCGAAAAATCTATAGGAAAAATGTTGCTTGTTATGAGGTTTTCAATAAGTTAAAATTAAACTCCTGGGCTCTAGTCAATTATTCGTTTATCTTCTGTTACAAAAACGTTTCGGTGTCTTTCTCCACCATTATCAGTTTGCATGCATGGCTGTTTCTACCTTCAACTTTGGCAAGCAATATTCCAAAGTTGAAGGTAGAAACAGCCATGCATGCAAACTGATAATGGTGGAGAAAGACACCGAAACGTTTTTGTAACAGAAGATAAACGAATAATTGACTGGAACCCAGGAGTTTTATTTTAACTTATAGAAAATCTCATAACAAGCAACATTTTCCTATAGATTTTTCGAGAACATGCCGTTTTCCACCACTTTTGTTGTACACCTTAGTGGGGTTCCATCCGTGAATCCGCTTTTCGCCCGAAATTTCACGATTCTATAAGAAATTTTCAATTCGTTTTATCGTATTTATTATCGCAGTCCAGACGGGTCCCCAAACTAGATAATTACCCAGGTTTTTCAGGATATTTTTTGCATGAAGTGTATGTTATTGGAGCGAAAGCATTACATTTTTCGGAGAAAACTTGCTGAGCCATGAGAGTTTCGCTCACTTTTCTTGTTTTGTTCACTAAAAACATTCAAATTTTCTAGTTTTCGCTTGATAACGCAACACAGCATCGAAAATCTCTTTGAATCTAGTGCCAGCTGAGTCCCATCAGCCCCATTCTTTTAGTCATTAAACTACCAAAGCATTGAAGTGGTAATTAAATTTGTGCCAGCACTACTTTCTCATGAACATTTATTAAATGGCTATTGCTTCAAGTCCCCTTTTATAAAAAATCTGTTTTATAATGATTGCAATTATGCTATTTCCCATAGGTTTCCTTAGTGGTATTGACAAGTTCAGTCGACGGCTTGGACAATACCGGGGAACCATTGGCATCCATGAAAAGCCATTGTAACGAACACGTAGAGGGCAAAAGACTCGTTCGAAAAACAAATTGGACTTGCGGTAACATTGATCAAAACTGGTACGTTTGAAAAGGGCGTTGTATGTTGGATCCGGTACCTTCACAAAAAGAAACCCACGAAAGTCCTTCATTACATATGCAATGACAACGTGATCATCGCCGTGGCTGCGGCTGGTTTGGAGTGTCCAAACTTCTTCCCTGATCCTGAAGTTTTGGATAACCGCTGTATTTCCACAGGTACTGATTGCTTTTCTCTTATTAAAGGGAGCTGTTGAACTGCTTGCAGCAGTTCTGATGAACAGACAAACATCTTACTAAAACGAGTTCGAAATGGACTACATACTTGTACATAGTCCTGATTCTTTACAATCTTTTCTCAGGTCTAATGAGTGTGAGGTCCGATAGTCGTGGGGACCTGCAATGATGTAATTTGTCCAAACAAAACATTGTATTCCATATCAACTTTCCATTTAATCTCACTGGAAGCAGTGTAGTAGGAACTCAGTGAAATGAAATAAACCCATATCTAGTTATTTGCCATTTTTATTGCGTTTTGAAATGGATATCGCAGCTTAAAACAGGTACCGTCTTCGTTACTACCATCAATTTTGACTTGCCCATGCAGTAGCACTTTTTATTAGTGTAGTATTAACTTTTTGTTTTAGTTTCATATTCGGAATCGACCATTTTAATAAGCCAAATACCATTCAATGTGCGCCTCAGCTTCAACCAGGCTCAAGTATAACACTTTGCGGACAGACTTCTCCCTCGAAACTACGTCGATTTTCAAAACTTCTCACGTTCTACCAGATTTCCAAATTTCGATAGCGCGCGTCGCCTGATCATTCTATCCTCTCCATGCCACGTGTTCGTGTGGTGCAACATTTCTCCACTAAGTCAGGTAAAAACGCAATGTCCGGAGGTTGCATGCAAGACATCTAATCATTTTTGCAGCGTTCCATTTAAACCCCGTTTTGCCAATTTGCTGCCAAGATAATTTTTGACATCTTAATGTGTATTTTGGAGCTCTGAAAGTCGTTGGTTTTGTACAGGTTTTTTGTGGTTATTGCCGAGAAGATGAGAAACGAAGTTCAAAGAAGAAACGCTTCCAGGCAATAGTAACTAATCAGTTTTCATAGAAGTAAGGCTTCAATATATTCGTTAGGTGTTTGACAATTTCTTACAGCAAAGTTGCAATCAAGAACTTAACAAGTCGGAACAAAGAAAACCCGCCAGAAAATCGCCGGTCTTTCCAAAACCACTCTACTTCTAATGGCAGGCTAGAAGGATAACTTCACTTCTTAATGCAATGTTTCTTCAGCAACAAGCAGCAACATTTTCTTAATCTTTTTCAGCAAGTTTAGACCATTTTATTCAATTTCGATTAACTTCATCGATGGCACAAAGCTTGGAAGTCGAAACTTGGTAATTTTTTGCGTATCTGCTCAATACATAGACGCCTCGCAAGAAGAACTAACTTTTCAAGAGAAAACCGAAGAGTTTACCCCCGACCCGAGTGAAGAAATTCGTGGAAAAATCGTTTGCTTATCACGTTCTGTTTTTTTTATTATGCGTCAATCGGGGTTGTTTTTAGAGTCCAGTCTAGACACATAATCAAAGGAGAAAGCCCTCATTCCATTCAGCGTCAAGTTTCATAATCCATGTGCTTTTAATTAGGACATGTGGATCTATCAAGGTACCATTTTTTTGCTGTTGACATAAAATTGTTTTGCAGACTGTTTTCAAAAGCCGTTTGACGCTGGAATGTTCGTTTCGGTTTTACAAATTTTCATCAGTTCATTTCGAGTATTAGCAGCAGTCCAATGTTGATTTAAATCGGAGCGAAGTCACTTGATTCTTGCAGAATTTCGATCCAAAAAACGTGCGAAAATCAGAAAAACCACCAAGAGAAAGGACCGCTTCAATAGTAAGATTTTTCCAAAAAAACTTGGCATATTTTTCAGGGCTGGACGTTCAAGCTAAGAATTTTCTATTGCGTAGCTTGCCATTAGCCAATCAGTAAATTAAAATTAACACAGTCAGCAGCATGCAACTCGTCGGGACTGAAGGTCCATTAATTGTGCCACAGACACAAAAGCACCAGGTTTTAAGTGTTTTCTTCAGTGTGCCCT
This sequence comes from Dendroctonus valens, assembly GCA_024550625.1. Taxonomy (NCBI): domain Eukaryota; kingdom Metazoa; phylum Arthropoda; class Insecta; order Coleoptera; family Curculionidae; genus Dendroctonus; species Dendroctonus valens. Next base: position 714,984 of record JAJTJO010000599.1, on the reverse strand, counting down.
AGACTTTGGAACCATTAGGTGTTCGGCGTAATGTTTCATTTTTAGGCATGGGCTTTTTCAGTGAACACTGGGATGGGAATGTAATCACAGTTTTAATCCTTTTTCGGTTTCTAGTGGTGATAACGTATAATCCAGCCTCGCATGTAGGAATTGCACTAAATGTAATCAGCTTAATTGATTTAGCGGGAGGCATGTTGCATTGTGTTAGCGCAGAAGATTAATCAAGCCTGCAAGGCTTTCTTCGATTTGTTTATAGTTTTCTCGTTTTCTGTGGCATTCAAAAGACTTTTTTCAGCTGTTTACCCCAAATTTCTTGTTTTCTTGCGTTCCACATGGTGCCTGCCATTTTCTGCAATGATAACGAGCGTTACCCGATCGGCAATGTTTAATGAGAGCCCGTGCAGTTCTTCGCAAACAGTAAGATTTTATTTGGAAAAGAGTTAACATGTTTTTCAGGACGTCTAAAAAGCCCCTATGATTCGAGCACGTAAAGTCCAAATTGTCACTTTTAATTAATCAGAAAGCTGAAACAAAGGCAGTAAGCAAATGTGTGCCGGGAATTTAACAGTGGTTTTTAGAGCTAAGAAGCAGTGGACTGTGAATGGAAATGTGAGCAAATTGCCAGTGGGAGTAACTTAATTTTCAGTGTTTCCCTGCGGAGTTTTTAACAAGCTGAAGAATTCGTGCAACGTTCAGCTTGCAAGTGTCTCTCGACAAAGGATTATGCTCCTTTAATTTCATCAAATGCCCCCAACACTCACGTGAATACGTGAAAAAGCCAGCAACATTGAGAACGAAAAGATCGATCGTATCGACGTTTTTACTGCGAATCGGAGTTTTATGCGTCTCCACCCACAAGGAAAATAACCAGTAAGCAAATCCATGTTTGTCTCCTAAGGTTTTCAGCATATCAAAGATGCCGTTCGTCTTTTTGCTGCAACCCATCAAAACCTACCTCAAAAACCATTTCTGAACTGGAAGAAAAAGCGACGGGGCCCCGAGTTACGCATCAATTTGTCGTAAGCGGTTTTCAAGTACTTATTAGCAGTCGCCTTAAACATTTTTCAGGCCGATCGAACTGTAGAAGATTGTAAAACTTTGAAAATTCCGCACGCAAAGGCTTGATATCAGGTCATCCCAATTGCATGTCTAATGCTGGGTGAATTGAGCTGCGTTCACATTGGCTATTAATACCGCTTTGGCAATAACTAAATGTTAATTAAGCCAAATTAGGCATTCCTGGTTGGTTACGGCAGACGATGCGAACTTTTTTGAATCAAAAATTGCATAAGAAGTAATGTGCTGTAGCTTCAGAGGCAAAATGACGCTACTTCTCCCATGAAACTTGCCACGTTTGTGAATCGTTTGGGATTTTTTCGGCGATCTAGAGGAGATCTGCATTGGCAAAAGTTAGTAGGACCGTAGATTTGTGGAAACATAACGCTGCTTTTCAGATCTTTAACCGTGTGAACACTTAGGGATTTCGAAATATTGCTGCTTTTTCGGCGGGGGAATCCCGAACAGGGCGCATTCCAGCTAACATCAACGGAGTGATCGGAGAAATGGCTAAACAAACTAACCGAGCATCTAATACCCAGATCGTAAGATTTTTGTGAGTTTCCCCCCCGACACTGTTCTGGTTTTTAGAAATTCGCTCTAATAGCAAAGGGAGAAATTTAAGCGAGCGAAATTTGAGCGAAGGGCGCCCACAAAAAATCCAGCAAGAACAATGCGTTTTCGAGACGGCTTTTTTACGGCTGGCGGCAAACCTTCAAGGAAGAAATGCGTTTTTCAACAGCCTTCAATGTTAAGCATCCGCTCGGACACAATTGTACACGGCGTTTTAGGATTTGTCGGGGTTCACGACAATCTCATGTGAAATAAGCCTCCAGTCTAATAAGTGTGGAAGTTTCGCTCTGCATAATGATTTTCCAGGCGCAAGGCGGGCAAACATCGTGGATCGCAACTTACCATATGTGCTTTTTCTCTGCGAGTCTTATTTTATATGAGCGAACAATCCGAAGGAGATTTCTGACACCCTAAGGTAACCGAGTGCAAGCTTTAACCACAGCAATTATATCCAAGAACTGGATTTCTGCGTTGGTACCGCCAAAGGGAGTGGAATAACTTCGAAAAATGCCAGGTATCTAGCACTGGAAAATGGGGCGATGTTGAGATGCTCCAGCAAAATGTTTCGTTTCAGCCAATTGCGCGAAAGATTGATTAAACGGGTGCTTGCCAACAATAACATTTTCCCGAGGTTGAACGAGAACTTCACGAAGCAGTCCTGAGTCGGCGGTATTCAATGGGGATCTTGTGGATTGGAGCAGTTAATCGACAAGAACCCCATTGACCTGCAAGGGGGACCTTGGCCATCAACAGAACGGGTATCGGGATCAGGATCAACATCAACTTGCTGAGCTTCTGCAGTGCTGAAATGAACACCAAACTTCTGGGGGACAGAGGACTACCCGTCAATAGACCAATGGGGACCTTGTGGATTTTGGAATTGATTTGATCTCGATGGAGCGATCAATTAAATTTTACGAATCGACTAGGAACCCAGTGTTATCTAATGGCGTGACTGCGGCTCCGGGGACTTCAATGAAGACCAATCAGCAGGACTTCAGTGTTATCTAATGGCGTGACTGCGGCTCCGGGGACTTCAACGAAGACCAATCAGCAGGACTTTCGAGATCTCAGTGTGAAGCGGACCGATGAAGAGGCGAAGCCGAAGGAGAACCAGGCGAGTGAATAAGAAGCTGACAGAAGCTGATCATTCAGGTGGGAATGGGCGCAAAATCCTGAAGACCTCGACAACGCGTGAAGAAGATCCAAGATATTGCGAGTGAGACGGACGAAGGAGGACAAGAGCAGAAAACACTGGCTGATGGCAACCGGGCTCGGGTCTGGAGACTCGAAGACATCGTTTGGGCGACGGCTACCAGATGAAAATGCAGCTTGAATGAAGACTACCGGATGGAGCAGACGGAAGAGAGCATCGACGGGAAGAATTCCTTATGAAGAAGACTGCAAGGCAGGTGGACGGGCCTCGGGGAACAGCGAATAGGATCTTTTGGGCGCAGATTGGACCTGTGAGAGGAAGACACCTGAGCCAGGATGGAATGGGACTGAAGCTGAACAACTTGGCTGCTCTTTTTTGGCAACCCAAAGCAGGTGAGGTATTAAAAAGTATTAAAGCTACTTTATTTCATGTTGTTGCGAAGATGCGACTAGCAAGCACTTTTCTCTTCATTATGATGAATGTCATGCACCACTCTGATTTCATTTGAAGTCACAAAAGACTCACCTTTAACTGACCTTTTTGTGGCATTCTGAGCAAGTGTGAATTTTGCATAACTGAGACTAATTGAAACTCCTTGTTACAGGCGTGATAATAATTAAAACTTGATGACGATGGAAAACGAAGGTGAACACAATTTGAAGATTAAGAAGCTGGAAAAACGCGCAGCTTGGCCAGGAGGACGAGACGCAAGCCGTATCGCCTGCATGGTAAAATAAAAAAATCCCAGAAATCCGATTGGAGTGCCATTTCATAGTGCTTGAGGATTCGATCAAAGCAGTGCAAGACGGGCGTTCATCGCAATGTGGAATGTGCACTTCGTGATCCTGACTGGGATTATTTATTCGATTGTGCAAGATACAAGGGCGGAACTGTCGCCTCTTTCAACGGGGACGCAGCAGGTGTGTTTCGCATTTTTTGCATTTGCTTTTTTGCGCAATTTTTTATGATGAATGTCATGCACCACTCTGAATTGGCTTTGCGGTTACCGAAGACTCACCTAAATCTGAAATAAATTTGCACGATTACGTGAAGCCTGGAACGTTTAAAAATAATCAAAAATAACCCATTGCTTGCTTTTTCAGATAGCTTCAATCAACCAACCGGTCAAGGAGACATCGATATTTATTTGGATGTTTCATATTATTTATTATTAAATATTGTCACAGTTTAAACAATGTGTTTATGAATATATGTCACTTGTTTTTTTTAAATTAATTTTCCTTGTGTTCCACTGCCTTTTTGTTAGCCAAATTCATTAATATAGAGACTAGTTAGGGAAAGCGGTTAAACCGCAATTCCCGTTAATCTGTCCCGAGTTTAATGGTTTCACTGCTGCGATTTCTTGCTTGTGTTACAAATACATTAGAATTTGTACCCGTAATTATCATTATCTTTCAGCCCGTTCTTCCCGTTATTGCATGGGGCAATTTTCCGGCCTCTTAAGCAATCTTAAGAGCCATGCAGTGCTATTTAACTGTAGGCAGATCTCCGCTGCGCAGTTGCATTCAATGTGGTCGAAAAACATGATTAAATTCCTCATGTTCCAAACCTGTTTGCTTGGGTTGAGTGTGAGTGAGTGGATCGAGATAACTCAATTTTCCAATCCGAGTCGCCCTCAGAGTGGTAAGATTGAGCGAGTCAAACTCGCAAAAACCCATTAGAAATTGACGTTCTTCGGCCTTTTAGTCAACTCGAATGCTGCTTCAAACGCTACTGTTCCAAGTTTTTCTTTTACTTTGAATGATCCCATGCAGCAGACCACAGAAACCTCTTGGGTTCAATCAGGGCATGTTGAGGACCATGCAGACTTCTTGGTGGAAAACGGCCAACTTGCAGAAGCACCGTCGACTTTCATAAATGCCTTGAAAAACATACAAAGTCACTTGATGAACTTCAAGGGGAAATCCTTGCAAGTTAAAGTGCAGCACTTGGAGAAGCTGAAGAACGACCTGCTGCACGACATCAGTGAGTGTTGAATACGAAGAAATTTTCCTCGAGTTCTTTTTAATGCCATTTGGACTGCCGTGTTTCTTACAGAGCATCGACTATCTCAAACTGGTTGGTTCGCGTTCTGGTCAAACGCTGGTCATGAACAATTTCGGTCCAGGCTTTACAAGAACTCCTATTTCGATGAACATCACATGGATTATCCCTCAAACGAAAGTGCCTTGATGACGATCGGATTTTTGACTTTTGCAGTTTTTCTAATCAAATTGGTTCTGGTAGGTATTTTGTGCAGACACCAGACTCGAACGAAAACTGGTATGCACCTGCTTGTTTCACTTTTAGAAATTAATTTATGCCCTCAAGATGAAACAGCAGTTTCACTACCAAACCACCACCACCACTCCAGCCAGCATATTTTTGAAAAAAGTACGGCGCGACGATGATCAATCGACGCGAATCATGCAGTATCTTGAAGAATATTCCCCCGCTTCGAATGAATGATTTTGTGGTGCGATTAGAAGGAAACAGCCTGTTAACGGTTAGGAAAATAAATAATACTTTTCTTTTATTCAACTGGTTCAGGTATAGTCACTTTTACAATTATGTTACACGATAAAATCCTACTAGGGTTTCGTTAGGTACCTCTACAGGCTGCTAGTAAATATGTGCGACACATTTCAGGCGGTGATTCTGCATGAAAAAATTATTAACTTTAAACTGTAAAAAGTATTTTTTCATGCAGACTCGCCGCCTGAAATGTGTCGCACTTATTTACAAACACCCTGTATATTAAACATTTAACATACAGTTAACGCGCTAGATGCTAAGACCCGGTATACATAGTCGTCTTCCCCAATCTGAACTTGAAGTCGCCGAAAGATTGACTATGTATATCGGGCCTAAGCCGTATTTATACTATGTACAAGTCGCCAGAAGTTTCCCGATCTCATTTCATAGACCTGAAATTCCAAGATTGCAGCTTTAGAGTGTTCAGTCCTACTGTCCTACTTACCCATCGTTTCCTGTTGGATTTCCACTTTATACGTGGGATTATCATAAGCTGATTGACTGATTCGAGTGGAAGGCGGCGTTATCGCCGCCTTATTCTGATTGTGGCGCTTCACTAGAATCAGCAACAGGATGAGAGTGCTCAGAATGGCTATGGAGGCCAGAATGGCCACAATCACCAGAGGTCCATAATAATCGTCGTGGACGCCATCCGGCAATTCCGATCGCAGCACTTTATCTACAAAAACTCAATTATTTTAGGAATAAAATGGAGCTTTTGCTTCGTTGTTTAGACCGATTTTTTTCCTTCGAGGACTTTCTCCCCGGGTGCAAATCTCTTCTGTAGAGTGCAAAAATTTTGCGCAAAAAGGAATTGGACTTTTAGAATCGATTTATCACGTGCGCCAAAGCAACTCAAGTTTCCCATTGATTTCATATGGAAAAAACGTGTTAATTTGGTTATTCTTCTAAAAACCGGTTTAAATTTCGGATTTTTATTATTGCGGCTATTTTTTCGAACGTATTTTGGGCTGCTGAATGGAAATAAGCAAAAATCCGCGGAAAACTCGAAGAATTAGTGAAAAAAAAACATTAAATTGGCCTCCAAAGACCATAATCATTCAATTTTGTTTTAAATTGTATTAATTTGCATGTGTTTTTTTAAATGTTCGCAATGTTTAGAAGACACTTGGCCCTAAATATGCTGAGAGTTTCATAAAAGTCTCGTAAAATTCTGCTTTTTGCCAGCTGTGTAAAAAGGGGCCTCGAATTGGATGCAGTTACGTAACTGCGCTCTCTCCTTTAAAAATTCGTTTCTGCTAAAATGATGCAGGCAGCAACTTGAAATGTCCGCAATGTTTAGAAGACACTTGGCCCTGAATATTCTGAGAGTTTCATTAAAACCTCAGAAAAGTCTGGTTTTTGCCAGCTGTGCAAAAAGCGGCCTCGAAATGGATGCAGTTACGTAACTGCGCTCTCTCCTTTAAAAATTCGTTTCTGCCAAAATGAAGCAGACAGAAACTTGAAATATTCACAATGTTTAGAAGACACTTGGCCCTAAATATGCTGAGAGTTTCATAAAAGTCTCGTAAAATTCTGCTTTTTGCCAGCTGTGTAAAAAGCGGCCTCGAAATGGATGCAGTTACGTAACTGCGCTCTCTCCTTTAAAAATTCGTTTCTGCCAAAATGAACCAGGCAGAAACTTGAAATGTTTACCAATGTTAGAAGACACTTGGCCCTAAATATGCTGAGTGTTTCATAAAAGTCTCGTAAAATTCTGCTTTTTTGCCAGCTGTGTAAAAATCGGCCTCGAATTGGATGCAGTTACGTAACTGCGCTCTCTCCTTTAAAAATTCGTTTCTGCCAAAATGCAGCAGGCAGAAACTTGAAATGTTCCCAATGTTTAGAAGACACTTGGCCCTAAATATGCTGAGTGTTTCATAAAAGTCTCGTAAAATTCTGCTTTTTGCCAGCTGTGTAAAAATCGGCCTCGAAATGGGATGCAGTTACGTAACTGCGCTCTCTCCTTTAAAAATTCGCTTCTGCCAAAATTAAGCAGGCAGCAACTTGAAATGTTCAGAATGTTTAGAAGACACTTGGTCCCTAAATATGCTGAGAGTTTCATAAAAGTCTCGTAAAATTCTGATTTTTGCCAGCTGTGTAAAAAATCGGCCTCGAAATGGGTGCAGTTACGTAACTGCGCTCTCTCCTTTAAAAATTCGCTTCTGCCAAAATTAAGCAGGCAGCAACTTGAAATTTTCTCTATATTTAAAAGACACTTGGCCCTAAATATGCTGAGAGTTTCATAAAAGTCTCGAAAAATTCTGCTTTTTGCCAGCTGTTTAAAAAGCGGCCCCGAAATGGATGTAGTTACGTAACTGCGCTCTCTGCTTTGAACATTCGTTTCTGCCAAAATGAAGCAGGCAGCAACTGGAAATGATCACAATGTTTAGAAGACTCTTGGCCCCCTAAATATGCTGAGAGTTTCATTAAAACCTCGGAAAATTCTGATTTTTGCCAGCTGTGTAAAAAATCGGGCTCGAAATGGATGTAGTTACTAGACATGAGTTAAATGGCAGTTTCACAGCGCATCTGTACACATCGGTACACAAACCGTAGTTGACAAGCTAGATTTCGAAACGAAGTTTCTGCGCCACATAGAACAGCATCTCAGTTTTCCCGTATTCAGTTACAGTTCTAAGGGGAATGCGCTGTGAAAGCGCCATTGAAGCACATGCAACTCAGTGTTACTCATGCCTAGTAGTTACGTAACTGCGCTTCTGCCAAAATAAAGCAGGCAGCAACTTGAAAGCAACGTTGTACTCGTGAGACCCAATGAATCAAACAGTGTGTCATTTACCCTGTGAAGACGAACCCAAAGCAGGGGCAGCACGAGGTTTGGTGATGAAATCCTGCACGTTACTGGTTTTGATTTTGCCATTAGTCAAGTAGGCTTCCAGCCAAATCCTGTATCGGGTGCCCGGTTTCAATTCGCTGACGATCGTTTTGGTGGGCGAGTCTCGTTTGGCGATTTTAAACGTACTGTGGTCTTCTTTGCCAGAGTCGCTTTGGTATATTGCTCTGAAATCGGCCCGTTTTTGCACTGTGCAATTGAAACACCCCAGGCAAAAAGTCTACCTGTAAATATTGACGTATTTGTCTTCCGGATATGGCACGCCAGTCCAAGCGATCTCGACGCTGGTCGATTTGATTTGGGACACATCTAGAGTGACCGAGAATCCATAGTTGTCCACCAAATTGGCCGTGGTGAATTGCAGCATGTGATCAGCGCTTAATTCTGTATGCTGGCCTGGAATAATAAGGTAATTGGAACATTTGGGGTTCACTTTCAGCGGCCTGCGCACCTGGGAATGGTATGAAGAAGATCCCAATCTCATACTTGTGGTTGGATTTCAGATTTTCAATCGTATAAGTGGTGACAGCCCGATGAATGAGCGGCGTGGCGGTGTATATCTTCCCCTCAATTTCCCGAAACCGCAACTGAATGCCGTCGATAAACTGAGAAGAATGAAAACAGCTCAACTAAAAAACCGCTGCAACCATTCCTTCCCCATGTACCTGCAGCTCATACTCGGTGAACTTGCGCCAAACCACCGTCACCCATGTGGAATTGATGTCCGAAATTTCCAGATCGGACTCGATAGGAATCTGGGGAGGAAGCGTGCTGTTCTGCACCTCTTTCGGGGTGCGAATTGTGTGAACTCTTGAAGACGGCGTATTGTGCAAGTCTCTATAAATGCGAGCAATCAGTCCACAGTCCAGGGGGCCTTACCTCAAAAAAACTGACCGAAGAGTGATGGTAATTTTAATTTTATATTCCTTGTCCGCAACCAGATCCAGTAGGTCGAATTCCAGCGATGGAGTGGCAATCAGGTCGTTGGGAGGCGCAAACACTTGCAGGTCCCATGCGCTGATGTCGTCAGTTCTGAAAATTTATCCTCATATTAAACAGATGCAATGGTTCACTTGGATCAATTGGAGGAGGTGGAGCAATGGCTGGGCCGCCTCGATCACCTGACCTGACGACTCCGGATTATTTTACCTTGTGGGAGGAGTTTCTTTTGAGTCAGCAAAATCCCTTTACGAATTTTTGCTAGTTCCGATTGGTGCTGCCACCACGACCAAAGGCTGAATTTTACAACATTACACAAAATGGAATATCAGATCACTTACGGTTTGAAGGTATATCGAACCTCCACTCTTCCGTGCAGGCCCACAATGACTGGCGGTACCATAAAAGCCAGCCGAATGGTATGAGGGTCGATCGCTTCCAAGGCATGGACGGAAATATCGTCCCGAGGAGGATTGAAGCCGAAATCGTCCGGATACTGGCTGGGGAACACACCTAGAAACATTTTTTTTGGTTGCGATGATTCCCGGAAATAATGATTACCTGGCAATTTCAAAATGGATGTGAAATTTGCGGTCTTGCTTCGAATGGTATCCAAATCGAGGCCATGAAAGGGCGGGGAATGTGAATGGGGATCTAAGGGTTCATGCCCATGAGAATGAATGTTCTGGTGCAAATCCTGCAGAATTTGCTCTAAGGAAATGTCCTGTGCTGGGTGCTTGTCAAGGGGCGGCACTGGCCGTGGCTTTTGGTCGATGTTATTTCGATGGGTAAATTCGGGATGGTCTGGAGCCAACTCGTGAATTTCCAGCACCGATCCCGATGGCAGATCCGAAATTTCTGGATGTTGTTGGAGCAATTTGAGGAGATGGTCCTGAGCAGCGCCACCCTGCACGGGTAGTCGGTGCTCAGGATTGTTCCAGATAATTTGCTTTGTCCGATTTTGCGCCGGCACCAGCTGGGGCTTTTGGATAAAGGGATTTTGTGCAGAAGGACGCTTTAGGAAATCGATTTGGTTATTGATGGGTGCCTCGTTTTCGTAGACCGCAAGGGGCCCCATCACTTTAGAGGGTGGTTTTTCCGGCTGGAAGTCGGTCATGTTTTCAGTTTGTCCTTGTATGTCCGGTCTGTGCGAACTGAGTTCGACTGCCACTGCAAATGAAAGTCCACTGGTGTTTGGCACGTTGAAAAAGGCATATTTACAGCAGAGGAAGCGAACCCACAACCGCGATCATTCAAAGGTCAGTCTAGTGTCTTTTTTTTTCTTTTTGGGCTGTCTGTACATGTTTGTTTTTTGATTTGGTGTAAATCCACGATCATTTAAATTCTATTCGCGAGTTCAACTACCACTTTAACTCGAAGAAATTCAAATATTTTGCAGGTTAGCGGCACAAAAGTTTCCAAACGTCACCTGACATTCGTAAGTAAAGCAACGTTGTCGGTTCTTTGATGCCGTATTTAGATGGATTTTGTCATCCGTAGCGATTTGCTTCAAAATATGAGAATCTAATGACTGCCAGATATATAAATGTAAAACTATTGAATGTTTGTTTTATAATTAGTGTTAAACACTAAAATAAGAAATATTTAACACTGATATTTATATTGTTTACATGCCTTTGCAAATAAACAATATAAATATATAAATAGTGAGCACATTTGGCAACGTCGCACCTAGCTTTCTAACGGCTAAACTATAACTACCCTGTTTTTCCTATAGATGGCGCGGCTCCTTTCGGGCAATTTACCAGATAACTACCCTTTAGCTAGGAAACTTTGACACTTATTTTGATTAGATGTCATTGTGTTTGTGTAGTTCCACTCAGCTCTTGCAAGCCTTTTTAGTGTGTGTTTTAAGCTGGTAAGTATAGTTTTATGTCATAAACTTAAAAACAAAGGTCTAAATATGGGATGCCACCAATTATTGGCGATCTGCAATGTTTGCGGTTCGCTGCGCGCCCATCGGTAGTTGAACTCGCAAAAATCTTCACAAAATGCAAAGAATTCGTCTACTTCTATTAGTAGTCGTTGGTGTAAATCGAGTAAAGTTCAAGTTACCTGCATTGGCATTTTCCGTGCACACCCAGTACTTGCAACAGTCATCATCAGGCGCATGTTGAAGGGAGGCGTCTTTCGCAGAACAGGTCAGCTCGGGCGGTGGAAGCGCTGGTACCGGGGCGCAAGTGTTCTGGCATTCGATTTTGCCCATCTCACAGTAGCACCTTGGAATACAATGCAAAACGATCCATCAACATGGAACATTGAAATTATGGAAGATTATAACAGACAGGCAGGCAGGGAGAACCCCTAGAACTTTGGAACCAAGATACGTCACACTAATCGATCAAAAAGCTAAATGTCAACATGACATCTAGAACAAAAATTGGGAAAAAATATCCAACGGCGTCAAGGGGACTAAAGGTCTAAAACAGGGCTGCTGCCCATCTCCGGTACTATTCAATGTACATGTAGATGAAGCTCTCAGACTATGGAAAAGAAAGCATAAGGGAACATGCAAGGTACCACATTATATACGTGACACTATGCAGATGACCAGGTAGTGATTGCTCAAGACTAGCAAGCCCTAGAGTATATGTCCCCAGAGCTTGTACGAGTAGAAGAATACAAAAAATGGGGACTAGAGGTAAATGTATACCAAACCCGATATCTGTGTTTGGGGGAAGAACCAGCAGATTACCTGGACCGGTAGTTGAAGAGCAGACGTTGAATGCATGTATCTGGGAATGAAAATGGCGAAGACAGGACGAGCTGAGGAAGGAGGAAACTATAAAGGAGAGAACGGAAAACAACTGAACTCAATATTATGACAGAAAAGCATCCTATGATACACCAAGACTAGGGGACAATTTACTAGCAGTTGAAATTGAATTTTTCGGAGCGACGACTAAATCTAGATAGGAACACGTGAAAAATGAGGACATAAGAAAACAACAAGGAACCATTAAAATGGTACGGACATGCTGAGGCGTATGGGGAAGAAAGACTGCCGATGAAAATATCGGAGTGGACACCTCCAGAACGAAGAAACAGAGGAAGACTGTAGAACCTGCAGAGAAGAACCCAACCCCAAGGAGTGTAACTCTATGAACGGGATTTATATATATCAGTCACCTTTTTTCGCATCCAGTTACGTTGATCGGCAGCTGTTCCCAGTTCTTGTACAGTTTGTTCTGGTGAAGACAAGACCCGTTGTTTTTACATCGCACCTGGTCCGGGCAACAGTTCGGAGGCGCTGGTTGAAAGTGCATTGGAATCGTTTCCCAATCGATGCAGCCTGGATCTGGAAGATTGCTGGCGAGGTTAAAAATCACCTCGCTTCCAAACGTGGCGCATCTTGCTTGACACTCACCGATCACATCGACCCCAAAGTAGGTGGGGCACTCCAGCTTCAGGCATTTCATCTCTCCGTTGTGACATTTGCACAACGATTCGCACCCATCATGGTACTCCTCTTCGTTGCTGAGGGTTTTCCCTTTGAACGCACAACCATCGCTTGTTTTTTCCTGTGGAATCCCTTTCGCATCTTCCACTGTTGCTGTCACCGGGACTATTTCTTCGGTGTTTTCCAAGCGGACGTACTTGCCTGGTTGCTTCACAAAAAGCTCACCTTTGGGCAGCAGTTGGTAATAGTTCCAATGCTCCTTGTCGTTGCTCAGCTCTGAGGGAAGGATGTGCTTCATTATTTTTGCAAAACTTATTGAATCTGGTCACTTACCCACCACTGGTAAATTATGTGCATCCTCGTCGAATTCCGGCTCGATTTTCAAGAATATGACACTTGCATTGAACTGGGTTGCAAACAGTATTTTATGCTTGATCGGTTTCATCAGCTCGTCTTTCTCGGGATCCTGATGGTCATCCAGGGTGACATCGCACAACACTTTCTTGCAGCAAGAGTCGTTGGGATCTGGAATTTCCACGCAGCTCTCTGAGGTCTTCTTGGGTTGAGGACACCTGGAAATTGGTTGGTTTTAAATTGTAGTGCCACGTGTACGATATACCCCGGGTGACAATTTGAAAACTTACTTCTGTTACTCACCTCGGTTTACAAGATATTTCGCCCGCGATTTCGCAAATGCAAACCTCCAGACAGTCCTTGTTGAACGTGTCGCCTCTGTTGAAAGTCTTGTTGCCAAACGAGCACATCTCCAAGGGCTCGGTCTCTAAAAAGTTCCAGTTTCACTTCATCCCATTGATTTCGAGCGACGTTGTATTGCTTGGGTTGTGCTTTAGGTACCTGTATCTCCAGCACACACCAACACTGAGCAGCATGGGTCGTCTGATGCCTTTTCTGAGCACAGCGGATCCTCAATTCCTTTGCCTTTCCGAACAAACGGTCCCTTGCATCGGTCTTCGCAGTTCAGATTTCCATTTTTGCACGTGCAAGTCGAGTCACACCCCAGTTCCAGGGTTTCGCCGTTCTCGTATGTGAGGCCTCCTTTCTCGCAGATGCCTGTAAAACGCCCCTAATAAGAATGGAAGACCTTCTACCTACTGCCATCTAACCACTCTTACCGGTCGAGACGTTGAAGCCTTTGTTCTCCACTCGGTGAATTGGCGCCAAAATCTTTGGGCTCAGCATTTCTTCCATGCCATCTTCATCGCCATCCAGAATGGTGACATCACTGAGATCGAACTCATCATGACTGGCGGTCATATTTGCAAGATTATTTCCGTCATGGGCTGCATGTAGGGTGAAGTTCAGGGCTCTGCCTCGCGGCTCCTCTGCAGACAACGGTGTCGTCGAGTTCTTCAGCCAGAAGCTGTTGTTCGAACTGTTGTGAGTGGTTTGTAGTAGTTTTTTCCAACTGGTGCAAGTTTAGAAAAGTGTCTTTTGAAGATGGCTACTTACGTTGGAAGGGTAGTTAGGGGCAATGGTGTCGGTCGAAAGTTTGCTTCGTAGTGCTCTTCAGCCATCATGTTGAGGGCCTTTGGCTGCGACAATGGCTCCGATGTGTGTAGAGCTACGACCTCCAGATCGTCATTGTCTGGAAAAAGTTCGGAATTCATTCCCTTTCACGTCTTATTTCCACAGAACTAGAGGATCAGCGTGGTTTTTTGAACACTGTTTCTTTTGTATATCGAGGGTGGTTCAGTCTGCAGGTCTAGGTTTATACAGGGTGTCCCACTGCGATGGATATCTGGCAAACTATAATTAGGAGAAATTGGAAAATTGGCCAGCCCATATATTCTCCCGAGAAAAGAATCAAGAGACGCTAAGTCGGGGCTGTTAGGGGGCCATGGGGTAAGACCAGCTCGTCCATTCCAGATATCAAAGTCGTCATTTCTTCTCTTCATTAACAATGTTGTTCTTATTCTTCCTCTAATAATTTGGCGTTCGCAAAATCCGTTTTCCCTGAAGTTTCCGCTCGGGAAACTGGACCTCCCTGTAGATAGTCGTCAGTCTGGATTCAATGTTCTGCGCCAACAGACTGTTCGAATATGGCCGACTTGGAAAGTGCTAATTGGAACAATCTCGAATAGTCAGAAGCTCCGATTCAAACAAAGATCCACTTGTACATTGGCCTAAAAACGAGTTGCATTCGTCAGCTGGCCGTCTTTCGAGCTCGATCGACCTCCTTTTATCGTTCTTTATTATGAAGACACGCCGGAAAAAAGTACGAGGAAGACGAGGCGAGTGGAAAAGAAGAATAACGAACGGCACTCAGCCTGCGGCTCTTCGGATGCGTGCATCAGCAGCTGTGTCTGGTATGCGACCATCAGTCGAAAATGGTCAGAAAACTGCAACTTTGCCCTCTTATTAGTGGAACAGTGATTCATTATTTGGGCAGTGTCCTGGTCAGTGGAGGTCAACCGTTCGTACTGGTCGTAGGTGTGAAGAAACTGAAGAAAGTTTTTGCTCGCTTGACGCTTTCAAATGCCATTTAAGTTGAACGTTTTAACAAACATACGTCCGAATCGAATTGCCGATTTTCAATGGCAGAACTGCACTCATTAGCTCAATATCTAGACCATGAATTTTTAATAGACCAAATTGGGTATGCCAAATTGCGGCTTAGTTAAGAGGCACGGAAAATGTGTTCTACTAGAAAACCATTCCAAATCGTAGAAACAACAGACCGGTTCTGGTCGGCGGGTATTGGGTATAGAATTGATGCCGACCGGTCCACCAGATCACTTTGGGGACGGAATTATATTTGGTCGGCGTTAAATTGGTGCGTTAATTACACGAAAACCCTTTAGACCAATGCAATTCAGTTGCTCCCAAGCTTTTTGGCAGTGACGCAATAATTGTCGTTCTTTTTCTATTACGTGTCCATCGAGCGAGACGGAAATTTGATGCTTTTAACGTACGTCTTTCATTAAATTGTTACAATTGGGTTGATTTCTTGGCTTTAGCGTTGGCATTTATGTGAATTTTTCCAAGTTCGGGTACCGAAAATGCCTAAGGAACCACAAAGGGCGAACATCAGTTCATTTTGCCCACATTTTCACCACCATCGCTTCAATCTTGCATGAGTTTCTCATTTTTTTCTTCGTAATTTCACTGCAGGTTTACCACCACGAAAATAACACGCTTTAAATTGCTTGAGTCCCTCCGAATTTTGATTTTTTTCTTGTTTTACCATAAAGGACACTTTAAATTAAGCAGTTTCAGAGAAAAAAATTCCTGGATTGTCCATAATTCAGGCCAAAAAACGCTCACAAAGTTTGCGAACAATCACCAATTTCGATCGGTGTTGCCAAACTTTGCAAAACAAAAACAAATCAATTTGCGTCGGTTGAGATTGTTTAGGTGTTTTCAGGTTATTCATTTCTACTTTTTGTATATTTTCTTTAAGAAAATCCCTTCAACCATGCTGACACAAACCAACTAACTCAAAAATACGTGGCAACAACGCAATTTGTTGAAATCCCGAAAGAGACAAATAAAATAAAATACATAAATACGTGGTTTTGGGAAAGCGAATTTCAAAAGGGTAATTGTTCAGAACACGATCTGTTTTTCAGACTGCCGTTTTGCCGATTAAGACTATGTTCACCTTATAGAAAATCTCATAGCAAACAACACTTTTCCTATAGATTTTTCGAGAAAATGCAGTTTTCCACCACTTTTCACCGTTTGAAATTCCCCAATTTCCAAATCAAAACCGGTCGCCATGATGGTTCGCTCTTTGCGACGGCGTACCAGTCAAAATTTTCCGCGCAGTTGCCAGTACTATCACCAGCACTACCTTAACTACGCGTTCAGTTTCCCAGAGACAATCAAACTCAAAAAATCACATTTAAAAGTTTCAAGTTTCGTTTGAAGTTCTACCAGTTTCTAATAGAAAACACATTTTCTACCGTACCTTTTCCAATAAATAATTTTTGGATTTTTGCGAAACTTCCGTGTTTTGAGATATTGCTTTCCTTCACTGATACTTCTGGCAAGTTTTCAACTTTGAATTAATTACTTTTTTGTTTTGATTGATATTTTGTGCTTTGGCGGCAGTTTGGCAACGTGGATGAGCAGTCTCAATGGCCTCGACTGCGTAATGTAAATGTAAATTAAATTAATAACAAAGCTGAAGACAGCGATTGGTTTTCCCAATTTATTGTTAAAATTTTGCAAATTTAACCTCACTTTTGCAACTTCAAAGCAATCAGTAAAAAGTGAATTGGTAGTTTATCGAGAAAAACAAATGGTGCTATATCGGATTCAACAAAAATAAATCTGTCGAACACACCGGGAACAAACGCTCAAGCTGGCAACCTGCCAACATAGAAGGAAATCTTTTGAACCAATCTCCGACGTCAGTAAAATAATGACGTCACTGCCAAATAGCTTGGGACAGCCCAAATTACCATTTTAGCCGAGTTGTGTAATAAAATCAATTCTTTCGATGTTTAGTAGGTAAATTGGCAATGTCTTCAGATACTGCGGATTATAAAAGAGGCTTCAAATCGACCTCAGCTGTAGTATTTCAGATTCATTGACTACAATACTCAAAGACAATTACTAGAAATCCTGGGTATCACGTAATTTAGCAACTATTTCTCACAATTACATTTTTTTGCTATTATTACTGTGCATGGAAATGTTAATGATCTAAACGTGATGCCAATGACCTAAATGTTGTTTCAAAACGGGCAAAAGGCCAAAGATGTTAGTCAAAAACCACAATTTATACTTATGTGTGACCGGGGAAATTCGCGGGCTTTTAGGCCGTCGTGGAAAAGAATTTCTTCCTGACGTTTCGCTAATTGGAGTGGCGAGCATCTTCAGATTTTAAGGGTTTTACTTCTGCAAAGGCCTCATGAATTGTTCTCGATTTAAAATTATTTTCCAACATTTTCCTCAACGAAAAAATCTGGAGGTGTTAGATCCGGTGATCGTGGTGGCCACCTTATGTGTTTTTCCAACGGTTCCTAAACAATGAGCATTCAAACACTCTCCTATTCGAAGAATTGTGCCATTTCTTCGTTTCTTCCACTCTCAATATTAACTGATATAATTTTCACAATGAGATCAATTTTAATTTTGTAGATACAAAAATGGTACTCCCTTTACAGTGTTAGTGACACAGAACACAACCGTTAGATTTCTTCGATATTCTTCCAAAAATCTTCGATTAAAGCAAATGAACTCTCACCGGTTTGATCGGATATTCTACACATCCTGTCCCCCTCTAAACAGTGTTCAGCTTTCACCACAGACGAGTTTTCCAACACGCATAACACCACTAGAAACCACACTACAACATCACAATTGTTCTTCATTGTCTCTCACCCACCAAAGCACATTGACCAAAACGTTTTTTTCCGCCAAATTCAACTGACGACCAAAAAAAAAACCACTGCGGGGCGGTAAAGCAACGGTAAAAGTCGTCGTTTTCGATCACATTACCGCTACTTGCTTAGATGGACGTCCACTAAGATGAGGTCTTGGTCTAACATTCTAAACTGTTCTCGCACTGACGGCACCACGGACTTCTGCCTTCTGCAGGTATGGTTGGACTCGTGGCGTGCCATCACCAACGACCTACCTTTGGCGGTGAGGTGCGGCTGGGGGCAGCTAGCACTACGTGCAAACTGTCGAAAGCAATGAAGATGAGGCGATTCTTCGTTTGGATGTCTACAGGCTTCCTACCTGTCCGATGAGCTTGACACTTTTGCGCCATTTCCAGTCAGGACAGGAGAAGATATGATGCATCGCAACAGATCAAACAACCTGCTAGTTTCCAACATGTTGAATTATCCGGATCATTTTCGTATCCGCATCTTTAGAAGATATACATAAAGATTTTTCGTTATTTCACGTTCTCTTGGAAGGATTGGCTGATTACTTTTTGTGTGCCTCTCGTACTAGCTCTAGTACTAGTGCGATAGAATACAGCCAAACAAATATCCAAGATTTACTGGTTGCCTACGCGACAACAGCTTTAATGGCGGTACAAGGGTTGAAGAGCCAAGGGCCGTTCTAAGCTACTCGGCGTCCTTAATAGATGGAGATGGAAAAGCATGTTTACTGCCCGTTCACTAATAATTGCAGGCCGTAATTGATTTAAGACCACCAGGCACTATTTGCTTTGCCAGCAAAGTAAGGCCTTGTTATGCACGAAGAAGTAAAATAAAAATCAAATTGTGCCAAGCCGTACAGAGCGCAGAGTACAAGCCTTATTAGTGGCAGGCCTTACTAAAAAACAAAAGCGCATGTGCAGATGTCAATTTACCGGCGCACTTTAAGTGGCCTACCCACTTTAAATTATCAAACTGATCATGACTATTTTCAGCGTGAAAAACCAGCAGGAAAACCCCCTTTTACATGTGTAGCATTTTTAGTTTTTTCCTATTTTTACCTTAAAGCTCGTTCACACGGTGGCGTTAATGGCGTCCACGGTACTGTCATTGTATGAACAGTTGAAGGTGACAGTGTCGCGACTTTGTGACATACGACACCGTGACACTAGCTACTGTCACGACATTAATGTCACCGTGTGAACGAGCTTTTAAAGAACACTTCAAATTAAGCAGTTTCTGTGAAAAACATTCCTTAAAAATATGCTCACCTTATAGAAAATCTCATAACAAACAACATTTTTCCTATAGATTTTTCGAGAAAATGCCGTTTTCCACCACTTTTCAGCCTCTGAAATTCACCAATTTCCAAAACAAAACCGGTCGCCATGATGGTTCGCTCTTTGCGACGGCGTACCAGTCGAAATTTTTCGCGCAGTTGCCAGTACTATCACTACCACTACCTTAAACACGGGGTCGTCACCCACGCGTTCTGTTTTCCAGAGACAATCGAACTGAAATAATCGATTTTTTAAGTTTCAAGTTTCGTTTGGGTTAACTCTTTTTCTCTCTCTGCATTCTGTTACCAAATTTCACGCTGAAGTAATTTATGTTGCTAGAGAAATCGAACGTGGGAAAAATGGTTAAGCTCAACCGAAATATACCCATAAATTTTAGAAAACACGTTCCTATAATAATGTAATAGTTTCTTCCGTGTTTTAGGATATTGCTGTCCTTCACTGACACTGCGCTACTAGTTCCTCTAAGGACGTACTTCTGGTAAGTTGTTAATTTTGAATTTATTACATTTTTGGTTTGATTGAGGTTTTGTATTTTGGTGGCAGTTTGGCAACGCGGCTGAGCAGCCTTGATTTTTCGGCAGCGCGTAGACCACGACTGCGCGAAGGCACCGAAAAAAAAAGCCCTTGTTCTGCACAATTACCCAAGTTTTTTCTAAGTTTAATCTGTAAACATTGTTGGACCCAACTCCGTTTTCAGCGGGCGAATATTGCAATGAACAACTTTTGTCAGTTTGGCAACACCGGGCATCTTTCCAAACATTTCAAGTTTCGCGCTTCGAACATAGGTGGCGACAAAAACTTCGTTTCGAAATCTAGCTTGCCGATTCCGGTTGGTGTGCCGATGTGTACAGATGCGCTGTGCTAGAGCCATTCAACTCAGTGTTACCCATGTCTAGTTCCAGCGACCCAAAAGTATTTTCATTGTGCTCTTATGATACACTTCTTAAGAGGCCTGAACTAGTATAAGTCATATTAAAAAATATGAAATTAGTTGCTTAATAGTATGATCCATGTTCCCCGGTTTATGTCATCAAACTTTCCAGTATCCTTAATTGAAATTGTAGATTATGTTTGGAAATACGCCCGATGCGAATGTGCAAGAATTCCTCGAATTTGCGTAAAACACAAAAGCACCCACATTTAGCATTGCGCATTATTCATATCAATTCATTGGTATCCCAAAGAGCAATCATGAAGTGACCACCTACGAACGTGTTTACATTTGTGGCGCAATAGCGCTTTCCACCACGGAGTCGACACTTTTATGAATTTGAAACATAACCAGAATTCTTGGACGATAATGAGTCTTTTTGCTCTGGCAAGTGAAACTTTCAGCTAACGAGATTAGCACATTATTGTTAGTTTAGCTTATCGCAAAAAAACTGCAAAGTTATTCGGTAACGAGCCAAAAATTAATGACCGTGGTTCCATGGTACGTTACTCCACGGTAACATGCATAATTGCAGCCCAGCTCGTTTTTAGTACCTCATTTACGTAAAGGTAAACGAACCGTTTGAAATCATAGATGTGCTTTTTCTACAGGGTGTCTTTTTCCACACTTTATAGGGCATTGGGGAAAAGTCTGCACGTGTCAGATCCGGTAGTCGTGGTGGCCACCTCATGTGGTTCCAACTAGATAAATCGTCTAGGAAACCGATAGCATGCAGTTGTGTGATATTATTGAAAAGGGGATATTCCAAAGAGCGATATGTTTTCAGATTAAATATACAGGGTGGCCCATTTAAAAAAATCCCATAGGTCTGTTCTGTTGCTATGATGTGGATTCATACAAGTTTTTCGGGAGATTTTAGACCCAATAAAAGTGTGGAAATGGGACACGCTGTATATAGTTCATGCGACCCCTAAATGGGTTGGAAAGAGTCCAAAAGCAGATATTTCCGGGTGGCTTGCATTAGTCAGATGACCGTGGGGGGATGGCTACACTCCCGGATCCATCTCCGGGTGACCTCTGCGTAGCAGTGACGTAACGCTGAGCTCTCACCAATGATGATGAGGTTGGGAACTCTTCACCGAGAGGAAAGTCGGTCAGTGGGCTTCGTCCGATCCGGCCAATTCTGATTCAGAAGGAGAAACGCACACGCGAACAGTGAGACAGTCGAACGAAGAGAACCTGCCGTGATAGTTCGCAAGAAGTTGATTTTTTTTTCGTTATTTTGGAGGAACCTCGAGGTCCATTCAAACTGCGTGCATTTGTGAGTGAGTTTTCGGTTGGATTGTGTTTTTAGTGTCGGCGTGATGAGTAAGTTTCCAATGAATATCGGCAGAAATCATGTTTTACCCGCACTTAATGTTGCTGGTGAACAACAGCCCTTTGGAGCTACGCGAATTTTAGGCACTCAATTGGACATTTTTTCGTGGATTTGATGCAGAAAAGTGTCTCGAGATCGAGACACTTGGTGGTTCTAAGAGTTATTTGCTCTTTTGTTAAACAACTGACTGCATATTGAAGTCAAGTCGTCGAGGATTCTAATTTCTCTTATTAATATGTAAGCTAAATCGTGTAGGAAAAGCAAATGCAACATCGGAATTTTGATAGGAGCAAACACGTCCCACACGAACATCACAATGCATTAGAGGAGGAATCCGATTAGCCCCAGCACTCAAAACTCCTCCTATTCTAATTAGGCGCATTCCGACCAAGTGTGGCAATGAAATGTTATACAAAACTGTCGACTCAGTTGCACAATTTTTGTGATATGGCGATCGCATACGTGAAATTTGAATATTTTTATGTACAGGGTGTCCCAACGATAGAGTAAAGTAACTAGAGGAAGGTACTAAACGTGCCTACAGTGCGAGAGTGCCTCAGAAAAGTGCAAAAACAAGTTTTTACTAACGGAATTGCTATATTTTATTGTATTTTTGAATTTCTATGTAAATTCCAATTCACGTTTGTTGCAAAAAATATTATAGAAAATTGGATAGTTTTTTGGTTATTCGGGTTTAATCACGAAAAATTTCTTGGCGCTGATAAATCGACAATTTTCGTCGTCTTTAGGCAGAAAATTTTTAAATTTGGCAGGCAAAAGGACTTATACTGTATTAATTTTCGGATTGCAAAATATTTTTGTCGGGAGTTTTCCTGAATTTTTGGAAATTTTTTAAGTTTGCTTTTGGCCATTTGAGGCGGCAAGTCCTTTGGTCAATAGTGCGATCCTGTGGTTGAAAGTGTCTAACTAGAGCAGATAGAAACTAGCCATTTTCTACTTCCATGGAAAATACTTCCGTGCATTTACCTGTAATGTAATTTTTTCTGGGAGTTTTCGTAAATTTTTGGAATTTTTCAGATTGGACTTTTAGTTTGAGGTTTAAAAAAATTACAGTTTTCAATCCTGACCCCTTGGAGTTGTCAACATCTCTCTATCTATTGCCAGAGCCATCATACTTTACTCGAAAATTTTTTATTCGAATCAGAGCACTGGGGGAGTTTTGGCACAGCCTCAAACGTAAAGTTGCAGTTTCTTCCGTCAATGGTGCAAGCTTGTGTTTGAAAAATTCTACTTAAGTAACTAGAGCAGATAGACACCTGAATTTTTTCACATCCATAGAAGACACTTGAACCTATAGATTTGCAAAATTATTTTTTGGATCGAATGTTCCTGATTTTTTGGGAATTTTTTCCAAGTTTCAATTTGGCGATTGAGGCTGCAAATTTTCGAGTAAATACTTAAAAAAAAACGCTTTGAACCAAGTTACTTTTTCCATCGAAATTATTCCGATCCATGGCCAAAGCCATATTTTAAAAGCTCAGAAAGTTTCATTGGATTAAGCGCACTGGGGGAGTTTTGGCATAGCCTCAAACGTAAAGTTGCAGTTTCTTCCGTCACTGGTGCAAGCTCGTGTTTAAAAAATTCTACTTAAGTAACTAGAGCAGATAGACACCTGACTTTTTCCACATCCATAGAAGACACTTGAATCTATAGATTTCCGAAATTATTTTTTGGTGCGAATGTTCCTGATTTTTTGGGAATTTTTTTAAATTTTACTTTGGCGACTGAGGCTGCAAATTTTTGCGTCAATTCTTTTTTAAAACCCTTTGAACCAAGGCACTTTTTCCATCGAAATTATTCCGATCCATGGCCAAAGCCATATTTTAAAAGCTCAGAAAGTTTCAATGGATTAAGCTCACTGGGGGAGTTTTGGCATAGCCTCAAACGTAAAGTTGCAGTTTCTTCCGGCACTGGTGCAAGCTCGTGCTTAAAAAATTCTACTTAAGTAACTACAGCAGATAGACACCTGACTTTTTCCACATCCATAGAAGACACTTGAATCTATAGATTTCCGAAATTATTTTTTGGTGCGAATGTTCCTGATTTTTTGGGAATTTTTTTAAATTCCTCTTTGGAGACGGAGACTGCAAATTTTTGCGTCAATTCTTTTTTAAAACGCTTTGAACTAAGACACTTTTTCCATCGAAATTATTCCGATCCATGGCCAAAGCCATATTTTAAAAGCTCAGAAAGTTTCATTGGATTAAGCGCACTGGGGGAGTTTTGGCATAGCCTCAAACGTAAAGTTGCAGTTTCTTCCGTCACTGGTGCAAGCTCGTGTTTAAAAAATTCTCCTTAAGTAACTAGAGCAGATAGACACCTGACTTTTTCCATATCCATAGAAGACACTTGAATCTATAGATTTCCGAAATTATTTTTTGGTGCGAATGTTCCTGATTTTTTGGGAATTTTTTCCAAATTTCACTTTGGAGACGGAGACTGCAAATTTTTGCGTCAATTCTTTTTTAAAACGCTTTGAACCAAGACACTTTTTCCATCGAAATTATTCCGATCCATGGCCAAAGCCATATTTTAAAAGCTCAGAAAGTTTCATTGGATTAAGTGCACTGGGGGAGTTTTGGCATAGCCTCAAACGTAAAGTTGCAGTTTCTTCCGTCACTGGTGCAAGCTTGTGTTTGAAAATTCTACTTAAGTAACTAGAGCAGATAGACACCTGACTTTTCCCACATCCATAGAAGACACTTGAATCTATAGATTTCCGAAATTATTTTTTGGTGCGAATGTTCCTGATTTTTTGGGAATTTTTTTAAATTTCACTTTGGAGACGGAGGCTGCAAATTTTTGCGTCAATTCTTTTTTAAAACGCTTTGAACCAAGGCACTTTTTCCATCGAAATTATTCCGATCCATGGCCAAAACCATATTTTAAAAGCTCAGAAAGTTTCATTGGATTAAGCGCACTGGGGGAGTTTTTGCATAGCCTCAAACGTAAAGTTGCAGTTTCTTCCGTTAATGGTGCAAGCTCGTGTTTGAACAATTCTACGCTAAAAACCAGAGCAGGTAGCGACCGCATACTTTTTGCCCATATAGAGAAAACTCTAGTCCGGGATTGGTGGGAAATTTTCCGTAAATTTGAGCATTTTCCTCAAAATGAAGCCAAAGCAAACGTAGTTCTAATTAGACTTTTTGGTGGACTGGCGTTGTAGGCGAGTGAAAATGGGGCTTCAACCCTTCAATCTTCATCGCTGAATAAATTATTCATTAGCTCTTTTTATTCATGCAAATTACTGTCTAAAATAATGCTGTTTTATTGAATTTAGATGTAGGCAACATGATCCTCAAGTGGCCGTTGCTTTGGGGACTTTTCCTGCTTGGAGTCGTTCAAGTGAAATGCAGAAGCAAAGGTAAGGCACACGTTCAAGTTTCCAATAAAATTAGCAAATTCTTTTGCAAAAATGTAGTTATATTGGGATCCAAATCCATTTCAAAGTTGAAACGAACTCTTTCGGTCGAGTTTGTGCATGAACGAGGGTCCAGATCGTTTGCAAATGGGAAACTTTAGGAAACTATCCGACTAGTCAGCTTCAAAAGCGCACAAAAAAATTACGACAACATCAACTAGAGCGGTAATTTTGGGGAAGATTGAAAAGGGTTTGGTCTATTTAATGGGGGCAAAAGCTGCTGATGTAGTGCAAGGGTTTTGGAGAAATTAATTGCGGAATTCCGGTCAAAAAAACGGCTCAACTTTCGATAGCAGTTTTAAAAATCATAAAAAATCAGTTCAATCTGCGACTTAAAAGAACTTTTAGCTATGCAAAAAAGAGGGTTTTGTCCATGCAACAAGCGCAAATTTCACTGTTTTCCTGTCAGAGTTTGGGAGAAATTAGTTGTTGAATTCCGGCCGGGAAAAACGCCCAACTTTGGATGGTTGATTTCCAAAATTCATCAAAAATCACTGAAATCCGTCAATAAATCGAGTATTTTCGAGTCGATGAAAGGAAACTTTTGCTTTTCAGCAAAGCGCAAAACCAACTGTCCAGGCGAGTTAGTTTTTGAGAAAATTATTGTTAATTCCGGCCTGCAAAGTGGGCCAACCTTCGCAGGTCGCATTTAAAAAATTGCAGAAAATCAACCAAAACTGCCATTAATGTCAAAATTTAGGGCGAATAAAACAGGCTTTTGTCTATCTGGTGAGCGCAAAAGCTTCTGGATAAGTGGAAGACTTTTGTTGAAATAACTGTTTGAACCCAAGCGTTCAAAACGGATTCAATCTTCAAGTGCAAAAATGCAGCACTTTGTGTTGAGTTTCCCTGCAACTAGTGGAAGGAAACTAAAAAAAGAAACTCATTGGTTAATTACTGATCAAACACGTTACGTCCGCCAGCGGAGCCTCAATGACCTACTGAAAACCACCTAATTTAGCTACAGCCTTGCTTGTCACCATCTACAGTCCACTGTACAATTTCTACTTAGTGTCTCTTCAATGGTTGACTATTGATTCTTGCAGGGTTTTTCCAATATTAATACCGAATTGAGGTCGAAAAAGTCTGGTAAAAATGTCATTAATTGTTTCGATATACATGCACAGTCGAATCTAGGTCTAGACTGAAGTACCGCTACCTCACTTTCTTTAATTGTGTGCAGAACTTACACATCGATTTCAGATGCTTTTCTCACTTTAAATTGTTGCTACAAAACCTTTTTTTCTGATGATTCTAGATCTAGTCGTGGAATCAATCTCAAAGTGCCCGATGCTGACCGAATGCCCGCTCAGAGCTGAGCAGTGCCAAGAAGATGACGATTGCGCTCTGGACGCTGTCTGCTGTAAAAGTCCCTGTGGCAAAGTTTGCACCAAGCAGCTTTTTACTGGTAAATTGCAAAAAAAAAAACGACTAATCTTCATCTGGACTTGGCAAACGATAGACGACATGCTGCGGGTTGAATTGCGAAATGTGCAATGCTTTCTGAGCTCGACAGCCTTAAACAAAACGTGCTTGAGTTTGAGCACAACTTTGGGACACCCGGCACAACAAAAGCGTTCAAGTTTATTTAATGCCTGGGTTGTGCCGAGTCCTTTGGGCACGACACTGGTTTGGAAGGTGAAAAAACACTCCAAATTTTGCGATTTCTTACGTTTTGCCATCCAGTCAGTGTCGTGCCCGAAGGGGCCCGAAGGGCTCGGCACAACAAACGCATTAAAATTGTTTAATGTCAAAGTTGTGCAGAGCCCTTCGGGCACGACACTGGTTTTTTGCTAAAACCAATTATAATAAAGAACAATTCTCCGCCTAGCACGTCACATAATATTCATAATCTTATTTTTTCTCAATTCCGTTTGGACCCATGTACTTGAAACGTGACATTTCAATTCTTAAAGCAAAACCTTCAAAGTATGCGTATGATAAAACGTGTGGGGCACTTGCTTTACAACCGAAGGAAAACTATACCTATGAATAAAGTCATGCTTTTGCTTTTACTTCGTACTTTCAGCTCCATTTTTATGCATGAAAACTTTATTTCTTTTGTCCAGGTTGTCAGACCCTTCGCATGGCTGCATCCAGAAGAGCGAAATCCCTGGGAATCGAACCGAAAGCAGTCCGAATGCCACGGTTGCAACAGACAAGGGGGTTTCGAACCCATTCAATGTGATAACGAAATCGTCAGTACCTGTTGGTGTGTGGATGAGGCAGGATTTGAGCGTGCTGGAACCAGAGCTCCTGCGGCCTGCACTCGTGAACTGTACAGGTAAGGATGAAGAAGACTTCTTGAGGCTGTAGCTTCAAGTTCAAAATCAATTTAAGGTCATAAAAGTGGTAGGTTTTGTTGGCGATTTCGCTGCATATTTTATGTGTTGGAAATGGAAAAATCAGGTCATGGGTGTTGGGCTCCACAGACATCCGTTTAAGTTACTCAGGCGCTATCATTATCTACGTTTTATGGTTGCCACTTTGTTTCTAACGCGATAATTTTACAATTAATTACGTGCACGGTTTGATTAGTGAAATTCTGCATTCGCAACGTTTCCCGCAACCAGAAATCGAATCGCTCTTGGTTCAATACCTGCAGATTGTTTCGTCTGTTACCAAAAACTGCCCACAAAAAAGTTATGGGAGTTAAGTCTGGTGGTCTAGGAGGCCTTTCAATAGGTCCTCTCCCTCCCATGGGGGTCTGGCTGTGGACCTCCATCATCCAATGCGGATTTTCTCTTGCCCAATATCGACAATTTCGTCGGTTCACAAAACCATTCAAACAGAACGTAGAATTATCGGAAAAAAATCATGTTTTTTAATAAATTATTATCTAGATTGCACATACATTGCCTGCTTTTGCAACATTCCTTTAGATTCCACTGCATTTGTTGTGACGAGCCCTTCGGGCACGACACTGGATAAAGCGCAAAAAGTAATGTATACAGAGTTTGCTGTCTCAGCCAGTGTCGTACCCGAAGGGCTCGGCACCACATCGACATTCCTTTAGATTCCAATGTATTTGTTGTCCCGAGCCCTTCGGCCACGACACTGGATAAAGCGAAGAAACTATTACCCTCGGTTTAGCTCTTAACGAGCTTTTCCGTCGTCTCAAAATAACTAGACCAGGAGCTAACAAAAATCTCTACCTGGTAAAGACACTCAACCAACGCTACGCAAATTTCAAATGCTCATGACTTCATCAGTTTTTACCAATTTTCCGATTTGAAAATTGTACTTTAAAAATCGTTTTATTGCCTTCATTTTATCTCTTAACAAATTTTTTCGTGTTCTCCACACATCTAGACCAGGAGCAAACGAAAGTGATCACCTAGAAAACAGTCAATCAAGGCTACCCAAACTTCAAATGCCCATAACTTCGTAACCTTCAAGCCGATTTTGGATTTTAGAAGTCCAATTTAAAGACTTTTCTATTGCCCTCGGTTTACTTCTTAACGAGTTTTTCCGTCGCCCCAAAATAACTAGACCAGGAGCAAACAAAAATCTCTACCTGGTAAAGACACTCAACCAACGCTACCCAAATTTCAAATGCTCATAACTTCGTACCTTTTTACCCTTTATCCGATTGGCAAATTGTGCTTTAAAAATCCTTTCATTGCCTTAATTTCATCGCTTGACAAATTTTTTCGTGGTCTCCACACAACTAGACCAGGAGCAAACGAAAGTGACCACCTAGTAAACACAGTCAATCAAGGCTACCCAAACTTCAAATACCCATAACTTCGTAACTTTTAAGCCGATTTTGGATTTTCAAAGTGCATTTTAAAGGCTTTTCTATTGCCTTCGTTTTGCTCTTAACGAGTTTTTCCATCGCCTCCAAATAACTAGACCAGGAGCAAACAAAAATCTCTACCTTGTAAAGACACTCAACCAACGCTACCCAAATTTCAAATGCTCATAACTTTGTCACTTTTTACCCCGTTTCCGTATGCAAAATATACTTTAAAAACCCTTTCATTGCCTTAGTTTGATCGCTTGACAAATTTTTTGGTGGTCTCCATACAACTAGACCAGGAGCAAACGAAAGTGACCACCTATAAAACATAGTCAATCAAGGCTACCCAAACTTCAAATGCCCATAACTTCGTAACCTTTGAGACGATTTTGGAGTTTTCAAAGCGCAATTTAAAGACTTTTCTATTGCCCTCGGTTTACTTCTTAACGAGTTTTTCCGTCGCCCCAAAATAACTAGACCAGGAGCAAACAAAAATTTCTACCTGGTGAAGACACTCAACCAACGCTAATTCTAATTAATATTTTCTTACGACGTAAATTCCTCGAGTTCTGTTGAGTTTAGCTTATGGTGCGTTCAGACCTGACTAGCGAGCCCGAGCCGAGCGTGAGCCGCGGCAAATTCCTTCAAAATTTCTCTCCTCTCGCTCGGCTCCTCAGGTCTGGACGAACCGTTAGAATCCAATGAACGTATGTTGATGGTCTTCAACCTAAAAAAACTCGCAATTTCAAATAAAAATTCACTTCTGGGACTCACTGTTATTCAGTGAAATCTGATGTCTGAGTTCCTCTAGCTCCAAAAGCGTGCGCTGACGCCACTTGCCGCATGTTCTGCCCTCACGGCTTCGCCCTCACCAAGGACGGATGTCCAATGTGCCGCTGCAGAGATCCCTGCGACGACATTAAGTGTCCCAATGCTCTGGAGTGTCATCTGGACAAACTGGCCTGTGCTGATCCACCCTGTCCACCTGTTCCAACATGTAAGTGGAACATAACAGGATAACGATTAGTCGCGGCATTTGCATGCGTTCAACTTCCAAGTTATTGGAACCCATTTCTAGGTTGATGAACTTTTAACTCGCAGATTAGCAAAACATGCATCCTGCAATTAAGGTTCTATTTAAGAACCGCATCGTCTGAAATTACGACGTTAGAATAACATCGATTAATCAACCGGTTGCTGATTTGATAGATGAATGTGGTCAAAAGGAAAAGTGATCTTAAACAGCTCATCAACAGTGGCCACAGAAATGAACTTCACGTTTATTACAGTCACGAAGAAGTCTATTGACCTTTCTTTCGATTATCTGTTATGAAAGATGGGTGCGTTTTCATGAATTTTTCGAGAAGTCAAGGATGCATATTTCCGCTTTTCCATCAGGCTAAAAGTCAAGATCTGAAAGCAGTGGCACGCAATAAAATGTACCTGCTTAGGTTGTACCTTCCGACCTTTCTGAAAATGCTTCGTACATTGCAAAAGAATTCTAATTGGTTCTTGGCATGACATCGGTAGGTGCCATCACCACAAATTGCCGCATTAAAACAAAACGAACTTTCACTAGTCACCAACCGACTTTTGTCCTACCTACCGATGTTCAAATACCAAAGCAATTACTATTCGAGGCACATTGTTGAGGGTTCACGTCGAAATCTCTTGGTTCTCACACTTAAGACATGCATGTTATTGGTCCGTTTGCAGGCAAACGAGGCAGGAGTCTGGAAAACATCTGTCCTGTGGGAGACCCTTTGAGAATCAGCGACACAGTGCGGCCGTTTTTGTGTGGCAACGATCCAGGAAAACCCACATGTCCACCAATGTATCAATGCCTGGTTCAAAAAGGTAGGTATCTGCATAATGCGTATCAAAGGCTCCAACGTCAACGACAAAAATCAAACTTCAAATGCCCATAACTTCGTTATTTTTAACCCGTTTTTCGATTTGCAAATTGTACTTTAAAAACCCTTTCATTGCCTTCATTTTATCGCTGAGAAATTTTTTGGTGGTCCCCATATAACTAGACCAGGAGCAAACGAAAGTGACCACTAGTAAATCTAGTCAATCAAGGCTACCCAAATTTCAAATGCCCATTAGTTCGTAACCTTTAAGACGTTTTCGAAGTGCATTTTAAAGGCTTTTCTATTGGCCTCGTTTACCTATTAACGATTTTTCCGTCGCCTCCAAATAGTCACAGGAGCAAACAAAAATCTCTACCTGGTGAAAACACTCAACCAACGCTACCCAAATTTCAAATGCCATAACTCACTTTTTACTTACCCGTTTGCGATATGCAAATTGTACTTTGAAAATCCTTTCATTGCCTTCATTTTGTAGCTTAACAATTTTTTTCGTGGTCTCCATACAACTAAACCAGTAGCAAACGAAAGTAACCACCTAGTAAACATGGTCACATCAAGGCTAACCCAAATTTCAAATGCCCATAACTTCGTAACCTTCAGACGATTTTCGATTTTCGAAGTGCATTTTAAAGGCTTTTCTATTGCCTCGTTTACCTATTAAGGAGTTTTTCCGTCGCCTCTAAATATTAGACCAGGAGCAAACAAAATCTCTACCTGGTGAAAACACTCAACCAACGCTACCCAAATTTCAAATGCCCATAACTTCCTTACTTTTTACCCGTTTCGGATATGCAAATTGTACTTTGAAAATCCTTTCATTGCCTTCATTTTATCGCTTGACAATTTTTTTGTGGTCCCCTACAACTAACTAGTAGCAAACGAAATAACTACCTAGTAAACATGGTCAATCAAGGCTACCCAAATTTCAATCCCCATAACTTCGTAACCTTTAAGACCATTTTCGATTTTCTAAGTGCATGTTAAAGGCTTTTCTATTGGCCTCGTTTTCCCTATTAACGAGTTTTCCGTCGCCTCCAAATATTAGACCAGGAGCAAACAAAAATCTCTACCTGGTGAAAACACTCAACCAACGCTACCCAAATTTCAAATGCCCATAACTTCCTTACTTTTTACCCGTTTTCGGATATGCAAATTGTACTTTGAAAATCCTTTCATTGCCTCATTTTGTAGCTTAACAATTTTTTTCGTGGTCTCCATACAACTAAACCAGTAGCAAACGAAAGGTAACCACCTAGTAAACATGGTCAATCAAGGCTACCCAAATTTCAAATGCCCATAACTTCGTAACCTTTAGGACGACTTTTCGATTTTCGAAGTGCATTTTAAAGGCTTTTCTATTGCCCTCGTTTACCTATAAGGAGTTTTTCCGTCGCCTCCAAATATTAGACCAGGAGCAAACAAAAATCTCTACCTGGTGAAAACACTCAACCAACGCTACCCAAATTTCAAATGCCATAACTTCCTTACTTTTTACCCGTTTTCGGATATGCAAATTGTACTTTGAAAATCCTTTCATTGCCTTCATTTTATCGCTTGAACAATTTTTTTGTGGTCTCCATACAACTAAACCAGTAGCAAACGAAAGTAACCACCTAGTAAACATGGTCAATCAAGGCTACCCAAATTCAAATGCCCATAACTTCGTAACCTTTAAGACGATTTTTGATTTTCGAAGTGCATTTTAAAGGCTTTTCTATTGCCTCGTTTTACCTATTAACGAGTTTTTCGTCGCCTCCAAATTAGACCAGGAGCAAACAAAACTCTACCTGGTGAAACACTCAACCAACGCTACCCAAATTTCAAATGCCCATAACTTCCTTACTTTTTACCCGTTTTCGATTGCAAATTGTACTTTAAAAATCCTTTCATTGCCTTCATTTCGCTTGACAATTTTTTGTGTCTCCATACACTAGACCAGGAGCAAACGAAAGTGACCCACTAGTAAACATGTCAATCAAGGCTACCAAATTTCAAATGCCATAACTTCGTAACCTTAAGACCATTTTGGATTTTCGAAGTGCATTTTAAAGACTTTTCTATTGTCCTCGTTTTTACTCTTAACGAGTTTTTTCCGTCGCCTCAAATAACTAGACCAGGAGCAAACAAAAATCTCTACCTGGTGAAGACACTCAACCAACGCTACACAAATTCAAATGCCCATAACTTCTGCACTTTTTACCCGTTTTCAATTTGCAAATTGTACTTTAAAATCCTTTCATTGCCTTCATTCATCGCTTGACAATTTTTTTCGTGGTCTCCATGACAACTAGACCAGGAGCAAACGAAAGTGACCACCTAGTAAAACATGGTCAATCAAGGCTACCCAAACTTCAAATGCCCCATAACTTCGTAACCTTTAAGACAATTTTGGATTTTCGAAGTGCATTTTAAAGACTTTTCTATTGTCCTCGTTTCGTCTCTTAATGAGTTTTTCCGTCGCCTCAAAATAACTAGTCCAGGAGCAAACAAAAATCTCCACCGGGTAAAGACACTCAACCAACGCTACCCACATTTCAAATGCTCATAACTTCGTCACTTTTTACCCGTTTTCCGATTTGCAAATTGTAGTTCAAAAACCTTTCATTGTCTTCATTTCATCGCTTGACAATTTTTTTCTTGGTTTCCATACAACTAGACCAGGAGCAAACGAAAGTGTCCACCTAGTAAACATGGTCAATCAAGGCTACCCAAACTTCAAATGCCCATAACTTCGTAACCTTAAAGACGATTTTGGAGTTTCGAAGTGCATTTTAAAGACTTTTCTATTGCCCTCGTTTTACCTATTAACGAGTTTTTCCGTCGCCTCCAAATAACTAGACCAGGAGCAAACAAAATCTCTAGCTGGTGAAGACACTCAACCAACGTTACCCAAATTTCAAATGCCCATAACTTCGTACTTTTTACCCGTTTTCCAACTTTGCAAATTGTACTTTAAAAATCCTTTCATTGCCTTCATTCATCGCTTGACAATTTTTCGTGGTCTCCATACAACTAGACCAAGAGCTAACGAAAATGACCACCTAGTAAACATGGTCAATCAAGGCTACCCAAATTTCAAATGCCCATAACTTCGTAACCTTTAAGCTGATTTTGGATTTTCAAAGTGCATTTTAAAGGCTTTTCTATTGCCTTCGTTTTGCTTCTTAACGAGTTATTCCATCGCCTAAAATAACTAGACCAGGAGCAAAGAAAAGTCTGTACCTGGTGAAGACACTCAACCAACGGTACCCAAATTTCAAATGCTCATAACTTCGTCACTTTTTACCCGTTTTCCGATTTGCAAATTGTAGCTTTAAAAATCCTTTCATTGTCTTCATTTCATCGCTTGACAATTTTTTTCTTGGTCTCCATACAACTAGACCAGGAGCAAACGAAAGTGACCACCTAGTAAACATGGTCAATCAAGGCTACCCAAACTTCAAATGCCCATAACTTCGTAACCTTCAAGACGATTTTGGATTTTCGAAGTGCATTTTAAAGGCTTTTCTATTGCCTTCGTTTTACCTTTAACGAGGTTTTTCCGTCGTCCTCCAAATAACTAGACCAGGAGCAAACAAAAATCTCTACCTGGTGAAGACACTCAACCAGCGCTATCCAAATTTCACATGCTCATAACTTCGTCACTTTTTACTCGTTTTCCGATTTGAAAATCGTACTTTAAAAACCCTTTCATCGTTTGACACATTTTTTTGTGGTCTCCATACAACTAGACCAGGAGCAAACGAAAGTGACCACCTAGTAAACATAGTCAATCAAGGCTACCCAAACTTCAAATCCCCATAACTTGGTAACCTTCAAGCGGATTTTGGATTTTCGAATTTCATTTTAAAGACTTCTTTTGCCCTCGTTTTCCCTCGTAATGAGTTTTTCCGTCGCCTCCAAATAACTAGACCAGGAGCAAACAAAAATCCCTAGCTGGTAAAGACACTCAACCAACGCTACCCAAATTTGGAGTTAAGAGGGATGTCGCAAGTAGAGCTTTCACTGTTAAAACATGAAAATTGATTTCTTCAGGCAATGACTACGGTGTATGCTGTCCGGCGTCTCTAAAATTCCAAAAAACTGGACAATGTCCCAGCGCGACAGACATCACAGATGTGGACTGCGGAAACTTATGCTCCCACGATCTTGAATGTTCATCCGTACAAAAGTGTTGTCAGACTGATCAGTGTGGAGCGTCCTGCATGCACCCCAAGAATGTAACAGGTGAAATACTTTTATGAGAATTGCGGCCGATTTGTTACCAGCCTAATCAATCCTGTCTTGTTTCTGCAGAATGTTATCACCAACGAGCTCTATCGGAAGTGTTAGCAGTGAGTGAAAGAGCGGGCAGAGGATACGTGCCTCAGTGCACTGCAGACGGGCAGTTCGAACCGAAACAATGCAGTCGAAATGGGCTGGTCTGTTGGTGCGTGGACCGTATGGGGCGAAAGCTGAAAGGTTCCATGGGACCTGCAGACGCCGTCAACTGTTCCATTGTGGAAGGTAGTGAAGAACCTCCCGGAGCGAATCCACATGGAAAACGAATATATTTATTTGCAGCGCGTGCAATGACAGTGGCTCGAAGCCTGGACAAAAACGGCAACGAATGCGATCAGCTCGAATGTGCAGCAGTATGTGAATACGGTTTCAAGCTGGGCGATGATGGCTGCCATACATGCAAGTGCGACGATCCTTGCGATGGCTACACCTGTCCAGAAGACGAAGAGTGCGTTAATGTGAAAGAGATCAGTTGCTCAGATTTCCTCTGCCCATCACTGCCCGTTTGTAAGTGAACAGCAACCAGCCTTGACCGAAGAAGAGATTCACGGTGATCTGATTTAGGTCGGCCGAAAGCAGTGTATGCAAACCCATGTGTTCAAGGGACTCCTCTGACTGATGATTTGATTGGAGCCCCAGTTGCGTGCGCTTTAAGATCTGAAGAAGGTACCATTTGCCCGAACGCCTTCGAATGTACCTCGGTACCCGGATCAACTCAAGCAGTATGCTGCCCAGTGGAGGAAGTAGATGGAGTGGACCCGCTGAATGGAGAAGCTTCAGAAGATTTCAACCTTCGAGCTGAGGAAAGGCCACAAACAAGTAAGGTCCTGTAACACTGTATTGTCCGGCAATTAAACTGTTCGTTTTGCTAAAAGTGTGCGAATATCTGAGGAAGTTTACCGAAAGCATGGAGGGTACCAGAGAGGGAATGACATTAGCCCTACCAACTCCAGAGTGTGATCCGGAAGGGAACTATCTTGCCACGCAATGCGAATCAACTTCAGATGAGTGTTGGTGCGTGGACAATTTTGGCACCGAAATACCTAATTCCAGGTAAAGTTTTCCACTTAATTTGTTGATGGTTCCCTGAACGTTTGCTTGCTTGCTGCAGGCGTGCAGACAACGCAACCAACTGCGAGACATTGAGGAAAACCATGGACTGTCTGGACCTCACTTGCAGAATGGGTTGTGAATACGGCTTCATTCTATCAGAAGAAACTGGTAAGTTGTAGGTTCAAGAGCACTAAAGTTGCAGCAGCTGATTATCAGTTGGTAATGCAGGATGTCCCACATGCCAGTGCAGAGATCCATGCAGCGGTGTGCGCTGCAGAGAGGACGAGCAATGCCAGCTGGTAGAAGTGAGTTGCAGGGATCAATACTGTCCACCAGTGCCAGCTTGTAGGTTCAACCCATTTTCCTACTTTATTAGTAACAACCTGTGCTTATTAATGCAGGTCTTCCGAAGAAAATGGGCCAGTGCCCATACTTGGTTCCAGCCGCTGCACCCACCTGCGATTTTGAGTGTAACTCGGACTTGTCTTGCAATGGTACTATGCGGTGCTGTTCCAATGGATGTGGCACTCATTGCGTTGAACCATTGCTACTCACAGGTATATTGCTATGGATTTTCGGAAGCTTTTATTTGATGTTTAACGGGTATTGACTCCGATTTGAGCTCGAAAGTATTCACTTTTTTTAAGCTTGTCAGCATCAGAAGACTTTAGCTCTGCATCAGGCGCACGAATCCGGCATTCCCGCGGGAAAAGTGTACATTCCCGCTTGCACTGATGATGGCGATTATGCCTCGAAACAGTGCAATCATGGCACCAAAGAATGTTGGTGAGTTTTGGGTGTCTTCACAGCAAACGATTTAACCACACGGGATTTAACGCAAAAAACACTGTTTTTGTACAGTTTTTTATAACACCATTTTTTGTCAACGAAATTAAATAGTTCCGTGCCCTATAATCTGGAATAGACATCGGTAACACTGAGTTAAATGGCAGTGTCACGGCGCATCTGTTCACATCGGCACACAACCGTAATTGACCAGCTAGAGTTGTTGCGCCACCTATGTTCGAAGCGCGAAACTTGAAATGTTTGGAATGATAGCATTTTGCCCAGTAAGTGTTTTCTGATGACTGCATTCACCAAGTTTTATCAGGCAGGAAACTGCAAGTTTCACACACAGTTATCAGCCTGATAAATATATAATTTCAATAAAGAAGAACGCATGTATTCGGCATCACGGCATGGTGGTGCCATCTAACACCAAACAGTCAAAGGTACAGTTACAGTTCTCAGGGGAATGCGCTGTTGAAGCGCCATTGAAGCAGATTCAACTCAGTGTTACCCATGCCTAATCTGGAATACCCCTGTAGAGACTTTGGTGTTCTTAGGTGCGTAGATGAACGAGGTTTTGAAAAATCCCAATCCAGAACCCGGGATGATTCCGACCTAAATTGCGACGGCAAATTTACAGCGCACAATTGTTCAGAACTGGAATGTGAGGAATGCGAGCACGGATATATGATGAATGACGATGGTTGTAGGACCTGCGAGTGCGTCCAGCCCTGCTCCAGAATCTCCTGCCGAGGTACCTGGAGGTACGCCAATGATCAGTTCGCATTTATTACCATCGACTATTCCTCCGGTAGGTGAGGGAGAGACGTGCAGACTGGTGGCGGTGGAGTGCGTTAACTTGCCCTGCCCTTCAGTCCCCATGTGTCTTCCCAAGAAGGAGAATCCATGCCAGAATGGGGAGCCTCTCCGGTTGGGCAACCGGGACGAGTTGTTCACCTGTGGACCTGAGGCAGAAAGCTGTCCTTCGTCGCATAAATGTCAATTGAGCCCAGTAGGAGAATATGCAGTCTGCTGTCCTAAACCCAGTAAGGTTCACAACATCCATGGCTAGTCCAACTTTAAATGCCCACCCAAATCTTTCCAGGGGACGTCTGCTTTGAGCCGCTGGAGGCAGGAAAATGCTTAGCAAGCGAAACAACCCGAAATGTAACTCGCTATTACTTCAATTCCAGGACGAACAGATGCGACACCTTTACGTATTCGGGGTGCCAAGGGAATCACAACAATTTCCACAGCGAAATGATGTGCAGCTCCGTTTGTCCGGGTACCTTGTCCGGTTTCAGCTTGTTTCCTTCCAATAATGTTCAATCTCTTTGTAATGCAGTCCTAAGTCAATGCGAGCGTTTGCGCGAAAAGAACCAGCGAGCTGCTGACCGTTACAAAAAAGCCACGTTCGCTCCAAGGTGTGAGCCGCAGTCGGGAAATTGGCAGCCAGTCCAATGCCTGGAACATGTGGGAGTCTGCTGGTGCGTCACCCCTCTGGGGGAGCCGCTCAAAGGAACCCTGACCAGAGGCGCTGAACCGGAATGCAACTTTAGGCAAGCCCGAAACAGGCCGGCCAGCAATAGAATCGACTCTCTTAGTGAAGCCGATCTTGGGTAAGAGTGCATTGAAACCACTAATAGGTACCTAAGTCTGCATGAAATACCTGCAACTTTATTCGCTTCAGTTCTTGAAGAGCTGATGATGCAACTGGGAGCAATGGACGAAGAGGAAGGTCTGGTTTCGGATGTTAATATTGATCGCATGGACACTGACGTCGACTTACCGTTTCTAACAAGGTGCGAGGCTCTGGGTGGCCAGTGCGACACTGAGGGGAAGTTTCTGGCCACTCAATGCGAAGAAGACACTTGCTGGTGTGTGGACGAGGCCGGAAATCAGCTACCGGGCACCAGCACGTTTGTTAGGCAGCAGAAAACCTGCAGTGAGTAGCCGAGGCTTTCAGCAAAACCGCCGAAAACATGTCGCCTTTTAGGAGTTGTGCCGGTGGAGAGCGCGGAAGTTTCTTTGGCGTTCCGAGGTAAATTCGATGATATTTTGGCCATTCCGGTGGTGAACCAGATAACCAGGACCGTTCAACGCCTGAAAGGGAACGTGAATGACGATGGGTTTCACACGCATGTGACCCCTGATGTCTTGTACGTAACATTTTCGGTGATTGGGAGCAACAAAGTGGACGTCGCCTACAGCCTGGAGCAGATGGTAAGATGTCGCACAATTTTGCAAAGGTTCTGCACACTTTTACCCAATCCTGCAGATCATGCAACAGAAACTTCCTGGACTGACTGCCGACATCACGCGATCCAGAGTGATTCATAAATTGCTGTCGCAAGGAGACAAAGCAATGGCCCTACAGCACAGGGAGATCGTGTCGCAAGCGCCAGTTTCTGTAGTGGCTCCTTATCATACCGCCTTGATTGTGATTGCTGCTGCTTCCGCTTTTGTGATCTCAGTTCTGACTGTCTTGGTTATTTTGTACAGGAGAAAAGTAAGTTCGAGTAACAAGCACTTGAGGGGAGGAGTGACTGGGGTTGCACCCATTTGTTTGGGTTTATGTAGATGAACAGCGTAAACCAGCAAAAAATCGCCGAAGAAAACCGCTGCGTTTCCAGCAGCAGGCCGATCTACATTGAGTTGCCGCAGGAAAAATATCATGCCATAGCTGCGCTTCCTGCGTCCAATCCTGCCTGTACATCTCGCTAGTTGCTGGTGGTGTTCACAAGGACAGAGGGTCGAAGGCGATAGTGAAATAAGAATCGTTTAAGTGGTTTATTAGATGTTTAATCAACTTACTGCATGTACATAATGTATTATTTAGGGAAATTAAATTATTTCAGAAACGATATCACCATCACACCTAATAGAACTATGCACTGATCCAATATTCCCATCTGAAGACACGGAGATGATCACTGCTATACAATTTATGCCTGCAGCTAGGCCGTGCTGACAATAAAAACGGTCTGGTTTGGCACACAAGAATGCAACATTTCATCGAAAATGTCCTCGAACACCAGAAAAAGCTCTAATTAAGGTCCAACTAATCGAAGGACAATGAAGTACTAGGTGACCCTCTACCCTTGTTCTTCTTTTTAGCCTTGTCGCGTTTCTTGGGTGTTGTGTAAGGTCCAGTACCATCCGTTGGAGAGGAACTGTTGGATCGACTCTCTGGCAGATCAAAGCCGAAGGAGCGCCGCCCATTGTCGTAACGGAGGTTAGTAACTTCGTCATAACTACCTGACATTGAAACCCATAGTTGTATAACATCGCATTCAAGAATTCAATGCTTTAATGTACCTTCGATGTCAATGTTCGTGGAGTCGGAATATTCCTGTAGCTCTACATTCTTCTTTGGTGTTCCTGCAGGCAAAATAAAAGGCTGGTGCCTTTTAACTGCAAAAATACTGCAGGGTGTCCCCACATGGTCAGACAGTCTTTTGATCTGCAGTCTCCCGAATCATTGATGATCAAAGTTCTTCAGCAGACAAACTGGGTTGCTTCAATTCACAGCGAGTTCAAAACAAGAGCAATCTTTTGAAGAACTTTGACCATCAAAGGCCTTTTGATCAGGTGCTTGCGGGCACACCCTGCTTATCTAATGTTCACCTCGTCCTTTTTTGCCCCCATTTTTGCCTTTCTTCTTGGTACTTTTCCGAGTTGTCCTGGGTTCATCATCGTCATCATCATCAGATGCAAAATTCCCATAAGATGACGTGCCTTCTTTGTCCTTAATGGTAACTGCCCTTCGCGTGGCAGTTCTGCTATCGCTGCGGATACCTATTCAAAAAAACTGATTCGTTAATTAGTCTAAAATTAGCAGTTTGTTCCTAGAGTGCTGCCTTGTGAGTTTAAGCAAGTTGTGTTACCCATGCACTTTGCCAAATGGCGAGCAAAGTTTAGAGGTGCCACAGTTCGTTCGCAATTCGGGCAGTTAAACTTCTGGCAATTTTCACAGAGGCCTGTTGGAAGGCCTCATTTTTGCTGGTTTCGTCCTCTTCGTCCAGCTGATGCACCTCCAAGCAATACGCTGTGGTCTTGAATTTTCGATGTACATCGAAAATTATGCCCTAACGCAGCCTCATCCACTGCATTGTCGAAGAAACTTTCGACGCAACCCCTTAGAACTTGCTTGTTCTTCATCATTTCTTGAAAATCTTCGTACAAATGCTCAAATAAATTGGGGTTTTGGTCTTGCTCAACTAATTCGTTTAGCTCCTCATCGGACAGCTCTTCCTGATGTGACTCCGGCTGGGGTGCATGAGACTGTCTTTTGGACATGGTCCTTACAGCAGGGTGCAAATTCTGCTATGCCGCAGCTTTTAACCTCAAAATACTACTGAGTCAGAGCCTTGTCTCTGACTCAGTGACCGGTTCACGGGGCTCATGTTTTATCAAATTGTAAAGAACACGGTCTTCTTTTCGGTGCCTTCGCGCAGTCGTGGCCTACGCGCTGCCGATAAATCGAGGCTGCTCAGCCGCGTTGCCAAACTGCCACCAAAATACAAAATCTCAATCAAACCAAAAATGGAACAAATTTAAAATTACGTCCTTAGAGGAAATTTCCAGAAGTACGTCCTTAGAGGAAATAGTAGCGCAGTGTCAGTGAAGGAAAGCAATATCTCAAACCACGGAAGAAACTATTACATTATTATAGGAACGTGTTTTCTAAAATGTATGGGTATATTTCGGTTGAGCTTAACCATTTTTCCCACGTTCGATTTCTCTAGCAACATAAATTAGTTCAGCGTGAAATTTGTTAACACAATGAAGAGAGAGAAGAAGAGTGAACCCAAACGAAACTTGAAACTTTAAAAATCGATTATTTCAGTTTGATTGTCTCTGGAAAACAGAACGCGTGGGTGACGACCCCGTGTTTAAGGTAGTGGTAGTGATAGTACTGGCAACTGCGCGAAAAATTTCGCCTGGTACGCCGTCGCAGAGAGTGGACCATCATGGCGACCTTTGTTTGTTTTGGAAATTGGTGTTTTTCAGAGGGTGAAAAGTGGTGTAAAACGGCCATTTTCTCGATAAATCTATAGGAAAAATGTTGTTTGTTATGAGATTTTCGATAAGGTGAGCATATTTTTAATCGGCAAAGCTGCAGTATTAAAAGAAGACCGTGTTCTTTACAATTACCAATTAATATACATTATTAGCATGAAGATTTTACAAATAAATACTTTTGTAAAAGTATATGTATACAATCACAGATGACAGAGTGGATAACCTCTGTG
This sequence comes from Dendroctonus valens, assembly GCA_024550625.1. NCBI lineage: Eukaryota > Metazoa > Arthropoda > Insecta > Coleoptera > Curculionidae > Dendroctonus > Dendroctonus valens. The sequence goes on along the minus strand of JAJTJO010000599.1, from coordinate 673,083 downwards.
ACCTGTGGCGGTAGCACAGATTATTTTCGCATGCGACAATCTTGACAGCTCTGGCCCGGTGTATGGCGCGCAATTTGAAAATAAATTCATTAAATAAATAAATAAATAAATTTTCGACCAAAAATCGAATTTTCACAACCGTGTTTTTTGCGTTCAATGGATTGTTTCCTACCAAAGAAGCTGCCCGATAACGAATATGAAGATTTCGGGTTCATAATAAGGAAGATTGCGACCTAAAAACCGCTCGAACAAGTCAAAACATGTTGATTATTTCGGATCTGAAGAGTCCCTCATGGGATTTAAACTGCTCGTTGCATTCCTCGCCTCGTTCCGGTGAAAATGATGCCGAGTTCGAGGTATTTTGGGAGACTTGAATTTTTTTGGAAAAATATTTCTCTTATTAACCCCTTATGAAATTTTCGACCAAAATCGAATTTTCACAACCGTGTTTTTTGCGTTCATTGGATTGTTTCCGACCTAAGAAGCTGCCCGATAACGAATATGAAGTTTTCGGGTTCATAATAAGGAAGATTGCGACCTTAAAACCGCTCGAACAAGTCAAAAAATGTTGATTATTTCGGATCTGAAGAGTCCGTCATGGGATTTAAACTGCTCGTTGCATTCTTCGCCTCGTCCCGGTGAAAATGATGGAGAGTTCGAGGAATTTTGAGAGACTTGAATTTTTTGGAAAAATATTTCTCTTATTAACCCCTTTGAAATTTTCGACCAAAAATTGAAATTTCACAACCGTCTTTTTTGCGTTCAATGGATTGTTTCCGACCTAAGAAGCTGCCCGATAACGAATATGAAGTTTTCGGGTTCATAATAAGGAAGATTGCGACCCAAAAAAAAGCTAAAAACCGCTCGAACAAGTCAAAAAATGTTGATTATTTCGGATCTGAAGAGTCCCTCATGGGATTTAAACTGCTCGTTGCATTCCTCGCCTCGTTCCGGTGAAAATGATGCCGAGTTCGAGGTATTTTGGGAGACTTGAATTTTTTGGAAAAATATTTCTCTTATTAACCCCTTATGAAATTTTCGACCAAAAATCGAATTTTCACAACCGTGTTTTTTGCGTTCAATGGATTGTTTCCGACCTAAGAAGCTGCCCGATAACGAATATGAAGTTTTCGGGTTCATAATAAGGAAGATTGCGACCCAAAAAAAAGCTAAAAACCGCTCGAACAAGTCAAAAAATGTTGATTATTTCGGATCTGAAGAGTCCCTCATGGGATTTAAACTGCTCGTTGCATTCTTCGCCTCGTCCCGGTGAAAATGATGGAGAGTTCGAGGAATTTTGAGAGACTTGAATTTTTTGAAAAATAATTTCTCTTATTAACCCCTTTGAAATTTTCGACCAAAAATTGAAATTTCACAACCGTGTTTTTTGCGTTCAATGGATTGTTTCCGACCTAAGAAGCTGCCCGATAACGAATATGAAGTTTTCGGGTTCATAATAAGGAAGATTGCGACCCAAAAAAAGCTAAAAACCGCTCGAACAAGTCAAAAATGTTGATTATTTCGGATCTGAAGAGTCCGTCATGGGATTTAAACTGCTCGTTGCATTCCCCGCCTCGTTCCGGTGAAAATTACACCGAGTTCGAGGTATTTTGGGAGACTTGAATTTTTTGGAAAAATATTTCCCTTATTAACCCCTTATGAAATTTTCGACCAAAAATCGAATTTTCACAACCGTGTTTTAATTTACCGTTTAATTTACCAGGATCGTTATTGGACCACGCCCAGTGGATGATCGCAAAGCTGGATGGATTCTAACAAAATGATGCCTTCCAAGCCCCACCTGAAGACTAGAGCGCTCAGGATCGGTTAATGTTAAGTTAGCAAACATGGTAAAGAGCAGAAAGCATGTGAATCAATTGTTGAAAATAAAAAATTATAAATGGCACACGTTTTTTCGTTTGTTCCGTTATTTCCTTTGTCGATTAGTGGGTCACTATTCTCGAAACTTTGCTGATAAAACCGCTCACTTTCAAGAAAGCTGCGAAAAACCCGGTTTGCATCACTAGAACAGAATATTCAAGGAGCTAGATTTTTCTTTGTATCAGGGCAGCAGCATGTTTAAGGAGGTAGCGAGCCGATATCAGGAGCAGGAGTTTAACGTTACGTAATTTTTTACGTGGGTCTAGTAGCTCTCTATTAGTAAGATTTGAATGGCAAAACGAACTTTCTATATGTATCAGGGCAGCAGCATGTTTAAGGAGGTAGCGAGCCGAAATCAGGAGCAGGAGTTTAACGTTACGTTATTTTTTATGAGGATCGAGTAGCTCTCTATTTGCAAAATTTGAATGGCAAAACGAAATTTTTCTTTGTATCAGGGCAGCAGCATGTTTAAGGAGGTAGCGAGCAGATATCAGGAGCAGGAGTTTATCGTTACGTTATTTTTTACGTGGATCTAGTAGCTCTCTATTTGCAAAATTTGATTGGCAAATCGAACTTTCTATATGTATCAGGGCAGCAGCATGTTTAAGGAGGTAGCGAGCCGATACCAGGAGCAGGAGTTTAACGTTACGTTATTTTTTATGAGGATCTAGTAGCTCTCTATTTGCAAAATTTGAATGGCAAAACGAAATTTTTCTTTGTATCAGGGCAGCAGCATGTTTAAGGAGGGTAGCGAGCCGTTATCAGGAGCAGGAGTTAACGTTACGTTATTTTTTACGTGGGTCTTGTAGCTCTCTATAAGTCAGATTTGAATGGCAAAACGAACTTTCTATATGTATCAGGGCAGCAGCATGTTTAAGGAGGTAGCGAGCCGAAATCAGGAGCAAGAGTTTAACGTTACGTTATTTTTATGAGGATCGAGTAGCTCTCTATTTGCAAAATTTGAATGGCAAAACGAAATTTTTCTTTGTATCAGGGCAGCAGCATGTTTAAGGAGGTAGCGAGCAGATATCAGGAGCAGGAGTTTATCGTTACGTTATTTTTTACGTGGATCTAGTAGCTCTCTATTTGCAAAATTTGATTGGCAAATCGAACTTTCTATATGTATCAGGGCAGCAGCATGTTTAAGGAGGTAGCGAGCCGATACCAGGAGCAGGAGTTTAACGTTACGTTATTTTTTATGAGGATCTAGTAGCTCTCTATTTGCAAAATTTGAATGGCAAAACGAAATTTTTCTTTGTATCAGGGCAGCAGCATGTTTAAGGAGGTAGCGAGCCGATATCAGGAGCAGGAGTTAACGTTACGTTATTTTTTACGTGGGTCTTGTAGCTCTCTATAAGTCAGATTTGAATGGCAAAACGAACTTTCTATATGTATCAGGGCAGCAGAATGTTTAAGGAGGTAGCGAGCCGATATCAGGAGCAGGAGTTTAACGTTACGTTATTTTTTATGAGGATCTAGTAGCTCTCTATTTGCAAAATTTGAATGGCAAAACGAAATTTTTCTTTGTATCAGGGCAGCAGCATGTTTAAGGAGGTAGCGAGCAGATATCAGGAGTAGGAGTGTAACGTTACGGTATTTTTTGTGAGGAGCTAGGAGCGCTCTATTTGCAAAATTTGAATGGTAAAACGAAATTTTCCTTTGTATCAGGGCAGCAGCATGTTTAAGGAGGGTAGCGAGAATATCAGGAGCAACGGAGAGTTTTCGCACAGTTTCATTGTAAATTTCAGTCGTTCGACGATAATTCGATTTGTATCAGGGCAGCAGAATGTTCAAGGAGGTAGCGAGAATATCAGGAGCAATGGAGAGTTTTCGCACAGTTTCATTTGAAATTTCAGTCGTTCGACGATAATTCGATTTGTATCAGGGCAGCAGCATATTTTAGGGATAGAGGTGTGTAGGTAAAAAAATCAAACAATAAAAATGGAATTAAATCAGTTTTATTAGGCAAATAAACACAAATAATTATTACTATTAATATTAACTAAAGCACTTTAACTGCACTTTCGATGATCCTTCGCAGAGCGATTGATTCCTATTGACTCGTTGTGATGACTCATGCTTGTCGAGAACTGGGCAACTGAAAAAAAAATTAAGAAACTGTAAATATTATCAAAATCCATTTTCAAAGAAAACTACATACGGGGTGTTTCTTTAGAGAGGATTTCACGACGTATAATAAGAAAAAACCGAAAAACGATCTAATAGAAGTGAAACTCACCAAAAAAATTTTGGTTCCAAATCCATCTCAGTAATTGTCGGCGACACTGACGGGGAATCTGCAAAGAAATACAAACTCTTACAAATGTTACAATGGCTTTATCCACCTATTAATGTCTTTGCATGTATCTGATAGTGGTGGCATTCTGGCAACGCCGTAGCTGTCTGTCAGAGTGGCCAAGGGGGAAATCTACCCCTTGTGGTGGTTACAGTCCGTAATAATAAATAATAACGGGAGTTCAGAGCACAGATGACAGACTAACCCAAACTAACCTCTGTGATCTGTGGATACAATTGTGGTGCCACGTTGGCTACACCGTATTTTGACGTTGCGGCAAAGACAAAGAAGGATGAAATCGGAAATTGCTACCCTTCTTCCGGGCACCACAGGTAACTCTGGCGGTTCGACTGGTAAGTTGGTTGTTACCGGTTTACACAGTCAGACATGTTAGAGTGCTAAGAAATAAAGTTGTGTTTACCATAGTGGGGAGATTTTTAGTCTGAAGGTGTCCTAAGGCAAGTTGGCCTTACCAAAACCCAACAATTGGTGACCCCGACGTGATCCGATTTCATCCTTCTTTGTCTTTACCGCAACGTCAAAATACGATGTTGCCAACGTGGCACCACACAATGAACACTAGGTAGGGGAAAGTGCGTCGATTTGCGTGACGTCAAGTGGTACTCACTGCAGTGTTGCCATAGCTAGCACAAGGTGGATTTCGAATTTGGGCGTGTCGTGAGGTTTTCCTGTCTGATGAATGTGATTAAATACAGTTTATTTAGTATTTGTCACATTCCATTATTTTTTTATAAATTTTCGTTATAATTACCAGATGCTTTGCAGCGGATTTTAAACTTGAAAATGAAAGTAACACAGATTAATTTATTTTGTAGACCAAGAGCAGTAAGAGTAAAGGAAGCATAGTTGTCAGATATGCAATAAAGTATAGTGTTGGCTCCTTAAAATGAACCTTTGCAGAAAATTTTAGTTTCCTATCATTTTCGACGGAATATGAGGTTCGTGGTGCTGCTAATAATATTGCAATCGATCTACCTGTTGATTTTTTGGGGATTTTAATTTTAAGCAAATTTAGAGAAAAAACTGCACCAAGCTTAAGTTTTAAACCTGCTTTTGGCAAGTTCGCTAAAAGTTCAAGTCGAAAATTCCTCTCAAAATCATCATTTTTGAAATGGGTCCGTACAACAAGCATTCGCCCATAGCTTGCTTAAAATACTGTCTTTTGGAAATCTATGACACTTTATTTCCAGAGTTTTACGTCTCAAATCACTATTGCAGTCGCATTTTTTATACTTCTGAACCGCCACTTTAAAGTAGTAAACAATCTAAAGTAAACTTTCCTAGTACCAAACGCAAAATACTCAGTTCTTTGTTTGAGCTGAAAATTAGAGATTTTGTAAAGACTTCTTTCGGGTATTTTTCTTCGCAATAAACCAAAATCAACCCCCAAACACGATTTTGAAAGCCTTGAGCTATACAACACTGCAAACTATTTCCTCATGTTGCTTTCCATTTTTGAACTATTGCGTTTTAAAAATCAATGAAAATCTGCTCAGGTTACAAGCATTTTAAATGGGATCAGCTTTACCAAAGCGAGTACCAAGTGACGTCATGCGCCCTTGTCAGCCTACCTTGTATTTATTGTTGCATGCATTATTAGCCTTGTTCTGAGACAGAATTTAATAAAAGTATTTGTTTAATTATGCACAACACACGAGTGAATTCTACAATAAATTTGACAATAATTTGCTGTGTGTATTTGTTGAAATTAACATGTTTTTGCAGCATTTTACAGAATTTTTAGAAAATATGGGACTCTATCTACCAATCTGGAGTATCTAGAGGTACAGCTCTGACACATATTTTTGAAACTTTAGCCTACGGAAAATTAAGAACAGCAAAAAGTGTGAAAACGACTTGGATTCGGTTGAGAAGGTTAAAAGTTAGGGATCTTTGCTACTACAGTTGCCAGACTTGTACGCTAGTACCTAGGCAGCCTGCTAGGCGTCGAAATGCTAGCACCATTTTGTCTTTCCGTTTGGAACCACCTGGAAAGCTGAGGCGTTTGACGAGATAAAGTGATATTCTTTGATCAGGTAAGTATCAGTCTTCATGCAAACTTTTAGAACATTTTCCTTCCCCATTTTCTACTTTCTGTCGTTTCGAAACACAATATTTATTAGGCTAGCAATTTTTTTTGAAAAACCGGCTGAATATGATCCAAATCCTTGCCTAAAGCTAGTAGCTGATCTAGACAAAACTGTGTGTCCGTATAACGAGTGCCGGACACGCTCCAGATGTCTTTTTAATCGCACATACGCTGGTAAGACATTAAACGGAACGAAAACTTGGTAAACAAGTACCATTTTAGCACATGCTTGTTTCAAATGTTTAGATTCGTTTTCTCTTTGTTACGGACGAAATTGTTCAGCACCACGACGTGCCCCTTTATCCACTCTTATTCTTTCAACCTGAAAACTGCCACTACCAATAAAGGGCTGCATCTTATGGCTTGAAATCTACCCTCATGTTACTCTCTTTTTTTTTAGACTGGGATTAGCGTTTCTTTTTATGTTACTGCCATACAAAGTTTCGTTTTTTACTGCAAATTTTGCTGCAGGCATTAGAGGAAGGTCCTCCTCATTCCAACCATCAACTTGTTGCTTAATGAGTTTACTCCATGGCTTCTACATAAGTTGAGGTCGCACAATTTCACAAGCCTTAGCCAGGTCAAACACAGCATCTTCTAGATTCTTTCTGTTTTAAGAGGCATTTTCCATAATCTTGTTGCAACTATATTTGTTTCTCATCTGAAGACAAATCTTCTGGGGGCCAGGGCGCATTGTCTAAAACGAGAAGAGTCTTTGCATGTAAATTCAGCTCTCGCATTCTTCTTCCGAACTGCAGGAACAAAATCTGTTTAAAAACAGATTCTCCTTGCCAATTTTTCCCCTTGGGGCTGATTGATCAGCAAGTGTCTTTCGAGGGAGTAATTTCCAAAAAAAAACCACTTGCCTGCATCCTAAATTTGGTGCAACAACTGCATTTCCCGGACTTTGTTTCGAAGCAGTTCTCTAGGGCTCCATTGTCACTGGATGAATTTCCGCCTGTGAAGGAAAGTTGTCGAATCCCATATCGGTTTGGAAATTTATCAACCCTCCCAGCACTCGCTTTAAAACGTCTGTTATCGTAAGTTTGATTATAAAAAATTCAGGCTTTTTCCCCTTAAAGTTTCACCTTTGCATTTTGGAAGCGATAGGTCTGTCTCGACCCGCACTGTCCGGATAAGCCGGCAGCAAAAACTCGCTCAGCTCCTTTGAAGGCAAGTTACAAACATTTTTTGATAGGGACGGCATGGAACGAGGTCGAGGAAGGGCAAGAGGCCGAGGGGCTGAAGCTGCTCAGCGAGCTGGAGCTCGTCCGGGCTTATCGGGGGCTCCACGTCCTCCAGGTGGATATCCTAGACCCGGATTACCACCAACAGCACCTCTTCCCCCACAACTTCGAGGGCCACCAGTGCAGCAACCGGCTCCGGCCGCTTGGGGACCTAGACCAGCCCCGTCTGAAGTAAAGCAGCAGTTTTTACTCAGCTTGATTTTCACATTCATTTATTAATTTGTGTTTAGCACGGGGGTGTTACAGGCACAGGCCAAGCTGCATCTAGTCAGGTTGCCACCCCTGGCCCATCAGGTAAGCTAAATAATAATTGCTGCCTAATTCAGGAAATAATATATTCAATTGATAGATTCGCGCCCTGGAGCAGCTGGTCCTTCTGGAGACACTCCAAGGGGTGGTAATGCCGGAGTTCGTGGTAGAATGAACAAGAACGAAATTCTCGTCACTCGACCGGAACATATTCAGACCAAAAAAGGTAAGTGAAATGTTGCACCTGAAAGTCTACATTTAATTAGAGGAATGTCTTGTCAGGTTCGGATGGAAAAGCCCTTATGCTACGGGCCAACTTCTTTGAGTTGTTATCAGCACAGAAATGGACCCTTAACGTGTATCACGTTGATTTTAATCCTCCGGTTGAGGATACGCGGATACGCAAGAAACTCGTGTACACTGGATTAAAGCAATCAAAAGTGTCTGGATACCTTTTTGATGGGACTGTTGTTTACACACCCATTCATCTAACAACTACCCCAAACGAGCCAGTAGAATTCGTTGTCAAAAATGAAGTCAGTAAGTTGCGATGATCCAAAAGAACTTCTTCGATTATTCAAACATGTTTTGCTCAACTTTAGCTGAGGAGAATATTTATGTCCACATAAGCTTCGTGTCTGTGCTGGGCGATGGAAATTGGCAGTACCTGCAGGTCTTCAACATCATCATTCGAAAATGTTTCGCATTGATGGACTTCCAATTGATTGGTCGCAACTATTTCGACCCCAATTTGAAGGTAAGGATTTGTGATTGTTGGGCTTGTAGATGGCCAAATTCGCAATGTTAATGTTTAGGTGACTTTGGCCGAACACAGCTTGGAGGTGTGGCCTGGCTTTTTAACGTCAATGAGGCAATTCGAACGCAGTATTATGCTCAACGTCGATCTTTCCTTTAAGGTAGTAATTTTTCTTGGTAGTTAGCCGATGGGCGTTGAAACCACTATGCCCTCCTTAGGTCTTACGCCTGGACACTGTCTATAATCTGTTCATGGAATGTCAGCAAGCGCGTGATCCCCGCCATGAGTTCCTTAACAAGATCATTGGGTCGATTGTGCTGACCCGCTATAATAACAAAACGTACAAAGTCGACGATGTCGATTTTTTACAAAATGCCGAAACCACTTTCAAACTTCGTGATGGTAAGCCACCAGTTCACTAGGATTGTTTTTTTTTTCAACTTATGTAATTTTTTAGGCTCCGATATTTCATACAAAAAATACTTTGAGAACCGTTACAAGCTGAGAGTGAGGGTAAAAGACCAGCCGATCCTCATATCTAGAAGCAAGCCTAGGGAAATCAGGGCTGGTATGCCGGAAATAGTGAGTCTGCTGCCCGAGTTTTGCGTAATGACCGGCCTGACTGACCGACAGAGGGAAAACTTCCAGCTAATGAAAGCTATGAGCGATCAGACCCGTGTTAATCCTGGAGGTACTGGTCGCTCTAAGAAGTGATATAGAGCCAATGGCATATGTTTAATCTGTTGTAGAACGAATGAACAAGCTCCTGCGATTTGTTGAACGTTTAAGGGGCTGTCCAGGGGCAGTGGCGGAAGTGAAGAAGTGGGATCTTAAGTTGGCTGACCGTCTGGTCGAGTTCCCTGGCAGAGTTATGCCCACTGAAATTATCTACCTTAGAAACAATCTTGAAATCAACGGTAAGCAGAAAAACCAAATTCTTTGGCATGTTATCAAAATAGATAGACTTTCGAGGTCATTCCTTGAAACACGTGGGTTTTTCGGGTTTTTAGGCCGTCGTTCGGTAGAATTTCTTCTTGACGTTTCGCAAGCACGTGCGGCTTGCATCTTCAGAAGTGGTTTGCTTGAACGCTTACACTGTTCTGATGCGCCCGAGGAATCGCATCAGAACAGTGTAAGCGTTCAAGCAAACCACTTCTGAAGATGCAAGCCGCACGTGCTTGCGAAACGTCAAGAAGAAATTCTACCGAACGACGGCCTAAAAACCCGAAAAACCCACTTGTTTCTTTGGCATGTTATTGAAGTGTGTTTGTTGTTTTCCTAGGTGGCGAAGACGCTGACTGGACTAGGAGTTTGCGATCCTCGCCAATTTACAATGCTGCTAATATTGAGCGATTGGCGGTGATCTTTCCCAAGAGAATGGAAACCGCCATTAATACCTTTGTGCCATTGTTAGAGAAAGCCGGTGCCGGTAATAGAATGATACCTTTGTGTTTTTACAGTGCGAGCCAACGTTTAATAATTTCGCAGGTATGCAAATACGTATTAAAAGCAGGAAATTTCCAATACCAGACGATAAGCCCCACTTCTACCTCTCTGAGCTGGACCGCCTCATTACCAATCAAGAGTGCGACATGGTGATGGTAGCCGTGCCAAATAATTCTGGAGATCGTTACAACGCCATCAAGAAGAAGTGTTACATCGACCGGGCCATACCGTGTCAAATTATGACCAATCGGAGTCTTAATAATAAAGGTCTGATGTCCGTTGCCACCAAAGTTGCTATTCAAATGACTTGTAAAATGGGCGGGGCTCCGTGGGGTGCATGTATGCCCAAGAATGTTATGGTGTGTGGGTAAGAGCAAGCAACCCAAAGTTTGCAAAGTGGACTTAATGGGTTCTTCGATTTAGTTATGATGTTTGTCGCGATACGGCCAACCGAGGAAAGAGTTTCGCAGGCATGGTGGCTTCGATGGATGAGGGCTGCACTCAGTACTTCAACGCCACAATGGAGCATGCTGAGGAACAAGAACTGAGCAACACTTTTGCCACGTTTTTGCTGATGGCGTGCACCGAATTTCGGAATCGAAGAAAAGTTCTGCCAGGTAAAAGTAGCCTCTGGTGGTTTATTTTATCGTCAGTTGCACGGATGTTTTTTTAGACCGCATTATTATATATCGTGATGGTGTTGGCGATGGCCAAGTTAAATATGTGAAAGAACATGAAGTAGATACGATCAAGTTGAAACTGAAGGAAATGTTCTATAAAGCGCAACCATTGAAGCTGGCTTATATAATTGTTAGTAAGCGCATCAACGCAAAGATTTTCCGAGCTCAGGCCAGTCAGAAGCGAGACTTTAATCCACCACCTGGTACCGTAGTGGACGATGTTATTACTCTTCCGGAACGGTAAAGTTACTTGGAGATTTGTTGATGTGGATAGAAAATATAGCTGGAATTGATTGTTTCTCACAGCTATGACTTCTATTTGGTGTCTCAATGTGTGCGCCAAGGCACAGTAAGCCCAACCAGCTACAATGTCATTGAAGACACCCTGGGAATCAATGCTAATAAAATTCAGCGATTACGTACAAAATGTGCCATATGTACTTCAACTGGTCTGGGACTGTTGCAGTGCCTGCTCCTTGCCAGTACGCTCACAAACTGGCTTTTCTCACTGCCCAGTCTTTGCACAGGTATGTTTTGCTGTTTGCTTACTTTTCTGAACGTTTATCTAAATGGGGGAACCACTTTGTTTTCAGACCGGCCAACTCTAGTTTGTCCAGGAGCTTGTTCTTTTGTAGAGGTTCTTTGAAGGCAGATAATAAGAGTCCGTACTTTTTACTCAGGTGATAAAATAATTACGTGATGCCTGTTTTTCAGTGCTTTTTAAGTTTTGCCTTGCAATGAATCTCTGTTAAAATATGTTTAGGGATTAGGCTAAGGAATATCATTTAAATTTAGTTTCGTTTTACAAGTTCAAACCTTGTATGAAGAATATTCGCTTTTTTACGATTTGCCATTATTATTGGTTTTTCATTTATTTATCCTGACCCTGAGAGTATTAACTCAAGATTAGTGTACCTTTTTTTTACTGTATAAGATGTTATTTTTGTACTGCAAGTTTTCCAATAAAACACTGAAAATTGTTCAGTTTTTGTACCACTTTAATTACCCGCTGTGTAAATTTCCAGTCCAAGATCCTTAAGTATTCCGCATCGGACATTTCGCTGATTCTTAGGGCTTCCAGGTGGACCTGGATGAGGAGTTGATTAATATTCATGGTTCATATTGAGTTGAGTAAAACGACTGATGTTACCTTCTGGGCTCTAAGCAACTTTATCAGTTGCATCTGTTTCTTGAACCCACTCAAAAGTTCCTCCTTTTGCTTTCCAGAAGTTTCAGCACAAGAGTCAGTTCGCTTTGTTGCTTCTTGAAATTCGCTTTTACATCCTAAAATATCATAGAAACTTGAACTGATCGAAGCTGTTAAGTTACTAAGTGAGTACTTTTTCTTCCTCTTTGTATTGTGTCAGAGTCACTTTCAGTTTGTTAACTTCTTCGGCTGCTCTGGCCAATCGCACTTCATAATTATTCCCACTAACTGTTGCGTTCTTTAGTTCTCTTTTACACTGGTCAAGTTCACTTTTTAGGCCTTTGCTTTCCGCCTCTTTTGTTTGAAGTTGGGACTTAAGGTTCGCTATCTATAAGTGTGAGCAAAAATGTGCATAAATCACTGGTTGGTTAATAAAGAGCGCAAAATTACCTGATTTTCCAGCTTTACAGCGTTCGTTTTGCTGCCGCTGTACAGGAAAAGCATCTTTTCCTTGTCGTGTTTGAGAGACTGGTTCTCCTTTTGCAGGATCTTTATTTCGTCCAGCTAATTTAGGCGTGAAGTGGGCAAACTTACTTGATTGGTCTTTTGCGATTAAAAGCACTCGTACCTTTTGTCTCAGCTCATTTTGAACGGTCTCTTTAGCCGCAACGGCACACTTTAGGTTTGCATTGAATGCTCGAAACATGTCGTTTCCTGCTATTTCGCCTTTTTGTCTCGGCAGTTCATCCATCGGTGCGTTTTCAATAAGCGCACGATTTTCCTTCAATTGAAAATTGGCTCTTCCTGGCATCAACCAGTTTGGCTTGAGTTTTCACTGAGTCACTGATTAAAGTTTCCTGAATTTTCTGGCATAAAAATACATGCAGTTTGGGTACCAGTACCAGTTTTGGGCTTACTTTTGATCTACATGTATGTGTTCTTTATTAATGTCTTACCATTACGTCGCTTACTTTTTGTAGAATTCTCTGGTTTTCGCCTCTAGTATATTGTTTTCTTTGTAAAATTCGTCTTCTTTCAGCAGCAAATCGCACTCCATTTTACTGGAAACTATTTTCCGAGAGCAAATGGTTTTTCTGCGTTATTGAGCCCTGCTTTGATTAATCAGTAGGTTTGTTTGCTCGAAGTGTTAATCAGTAACCATGGCAACAATAAAAGTAAGCCAATCATAATTTTGATTGGTCAAGCGCCAACCAATCAATGTTTGAAGTTGTGGAAGAGTTGTTTTGAGATATACAGGGTGAGTCTGAGAAAGGAGAGTAGGAATAAATAAATAAAGCAATAAACAGTAGAAAATGCAAACATGCAGACGGATCCTAGCTCCCGAAAATCCCTACCACGAAGCTCCTTAGGTCGAAAGCAGTCAAAAAACACGCCTGTGAAGTTTTTTTATGATTTCAATCTGTTGGGTGTGTAATAAATAGACATAAAAAGCACCGATTAATATTTTATACTTGTATTATTTCACCCTACCCTATTTTGTTCACAGAAAAAATATGTGTGAAAATGTGAAAAAAGTTACCGCCGTAGATGCAAGTGACAGTTATGACGTCATCATCAACCAGCCTTTCTTTCATCTACTGCTTGTATAAGTTATAACCTGCAAGGTGCAAAACTTGACAACCCTGTAGGCAGCCTGTCCTTGCCCAACATAACCCATCATCAAGAATTGAAAAGTAATATCAGTTTTATTTTGCGACTTTATAGTACTTTGTGCGGTTTTTGTCTGAAATTTGTTCACAATTTAATGGTTTTCGGTAAGTAAACATTTCCGAATGATCCTTTGCGGTTGTGCACGCAATATCGAGGCCCCCTTTTTTTCTTTGCGGTGAGGTTTGGAAAACGCTCTCTTACGCACACCCAGAGCTGATGTCCTGGCGCTCTGGGCTGTGTGGGACTCCAGCTTAGCTGTTTACCCACTAAAAACCCTTCCTCACCTCCGAAGTGGTGTTTTCTGTCCTATTGTGTATTCAATGAATTCCAGAATAAGCTTGAGGGGGTACGCATGGCCTGGTCTGGTAGACCTTCATCTCCTCCCAGGAGTCTTCGTCTACCTGTTGCATATGACGTGCAGTGACATAATATGTAGAGTAGTTTCGTCCTCTAATTCGCTCCCCCTGCAGGTCGGTTGATCGCTCAGTCCCATCCTGAAGAGGTGTTTTTTGCAGGGGGCGTCTCCTATTAAAAGGACTACTATCCTCCTTATTTTTTGCCTGCTGAGATCTAGCAGTTCGTTTTTACGCACTGGTTGTGGAGGTCCCACCAACTGCCTTGCGGTAAGGAGTCGCGGTGTCTCCTCCCAGTATTTTCTATGTTCTTCCAAGATCCATTGTCCAACTCCGCCCTAACTTGGGCATGAGATATACCACAAGCAGGTTCGTGGTTGGTCAGTGGTTGCTCGGCCCCTGCCTTAGCAAGTTCCGCAGCAAACTCGTTTCCTTTGCTCCTGTTTATCCCAGTTGCCCAAGTGAGGTTTACTCTGTTTGAGTTCCCAGCCAGGGTCATAAGTTCTTTTACACAATCTAGCACACATAGTGACCTGATTGTGTACGAATCAAGTGCCTTTATTGTGGCTTCTTCTCCGGTTACGATGGTAATATATAGGCTCTTTCCCTCATTTTCCGGGCGCAATTTGTTATCGCTAGTATACTTACTTGAGAAGCGGTCGTGATTGTACCCAAGTTTAAGGTAATCCTTTCCCCGGTTCTTCCTCTTTCGACTATCCCAGCACCTGTCCCCGATGCTGTTTTTGTGCCTTCCTTATACCATACGGAGTCCCCTGTGATAGCTGATGGAGTCGCTCCACCATCTCACCCCTCATCCAGGACACAAGTTCTGAAAGGTACCGAAATGCTTAGAGTTTTAATTCGATCAGCTTTTAATCTCATGGGTTCGACTGTCTTCAGCTTTCTGAAGATCGCGCTGCGTCCCAATTCCGCCGCTTTCCTGAGGGCACCGTCACCCATAAGCGCTTCAATGGATAAATGCAAATTCTCTCCGATTCCAACGGTATTTTATTACAGATTATGTCAGACAGTGAAGTCCAAATCGACGGGCACTTTATAGATTTAACAGACGACGCCTGGCGCTACGACAAACTCCCGGACGAAGACATTGAGGTCCCTTTGCATGAGTTGGCCGATCCCGAAGCTGATTCAGGCGACGTCCACTTAACACTTAAAGAACAGGAGCAAAAGTGGCGTGATATTATGTTGAGTACTCTCAGCGAGCATTAGTAATAGGTAAGGCAGCCGTGTATAACGTCAAGCTCACTGTTTGCTCTGACCAGATCGGGTTCTAGCACTACAAAAATCCTACTTCTCAATCCACCATGGAGCTACCAGGGCTTGGAGAACGTTGCACAGTTAATGAGTTGTCTTCAACTAGATTTTCTTCCTTGCATTGTCAATGCGGCAAAGTTTTTGCTCGCAGCACCTCCAAAGCCACAGCCAAACCTGCTCAAAGTCCAGAATTTTAATCTGAAGACGAACTGAAACGTTTTGATAACTTTTTGGTGTGCTCGCAAGATCGGCTGCGAGGACCACAGCATTGTGCCCATGATCTGTGCCAGGTTTGGAACTTAAATAGCAAAGAATGGACAGGTTGAGACACGAGTTTATCTTTTTGTAGGTGCGCAAAACATTTTTGTATCAAACATCGGCATTTAACCACATGCCAGGATAGGACACAGGAGGAACTTCAGTTGGAGAAGGAAAAGTTCTTGCAACCTGCTAGCAGTTTGTGCAAGCGAAAAACCGTGGTTGATCAGCAGGTAGGATAATCCATGTGATGTAGGTACAGTATTACTCAAGCTGGCTTTTTTGGATTTAAGATTCAAAGAAGCCTGGCGGAAGGCAGGAGGAAAGCGAAAAGTAAGGAGTTGGCCGGTAAGGTCCAATTGATGAAATCAAAATAAAGCGACTGGTTTGAAGACCATCCCGTGCTGGACAAGGTCTACTTTAACATTCATATGCCCGGAAAGGTAGTTCCAGTTTTCGTTTCCAAAAACTGGTCCTTAGGGTAGGTTCTAACAGCTTCTTTTTGCTCAGGAAAAATGGGGCATTTGCTTCGTTCTAATGCGAAATGGTTTGCTTTTGCTTCGTTGTTTAGACGCTTGCAAGTCTAGACGAGGAATATTTTGTTGGGATTAACATAAAAGACGTTCTTTGTAGTAGTGAGCGCCGAGGCAGAAAGCACGATTTGTGCAGAGAACGATCAGGTGAAATGGGTTGCGTTCCCTTTTCCAAAAACCCATTTTGTCCCGTCTTCGCATTCCACAGTCCGTAGCCAAACCATGACTATTCATATATTGTGCATATTTCCTGACTGTATTTCAACTTAATTGGAAAGAAATTCCTGGGTTCCAGTCAATTTATTGTTTATTACTTAAAATATTTTACAAATACGTTTTCGGTGTCTTTCTCCACCATCATCAGTTTGTATGTATGGCGCCATACATACAAACTGATGATGGTGGAGAAAGACACCGAAACGTATTTGTAAAATATTTTAAGTAATAAACAATAAAATTGACTGGAACCCAGAATTTCTTTTGAATTTTTATTCATGTAATCTGAAGCATTAGCTCTTCCTTCGGTTGTGAAGCAAGTGCTCCAAACGTTTTTATTAAATACTTCGAAGGTTTGGCTTCAATTTCTGGATTATTAGGCCGAGCCATCGATGCCGTTGCCGACGAATGCAAGTTGCCGAACAACAACAACAAACCCAACGCGAAGAAACTGCGTCCTTTTCAGAGAAAGTGACCTGCAAATAATATCCGATGACATGTCCAAGGGATTAACCAGCTTGTTGGCTGACCAGACCTTAGTGGATGGGGAAGATCTAGTTATTCAATATGTTTTTGTGTAGTTTATAGGTCAATAATCAAGTTCTCACCTCAAAAAGCAGGTTTTTTTGACGGACTTTCATTCGTCATGACTCCTTATGCGTGCACCCAAAATTCCGTTTTCCATATCGACTATGGTGTCCCTTTGCTGGCAAATAAAAGTACCGATTACCGGACTTCATCTGGGAAGAACCACGACTTTATCCCGAGTCTGCCACAGGATTTCGATTGCGTAACTAACACCGATTTGCTTTTTGAACGTTATTATTGCTTGGTGTTTGCAGAGAGTAAAAGTGGAATTGAAACCCGAACTCAAAGAAACCGACATAGCGCTACGAAACGAGTATAAAAGTACATATAACGCGGATTATTTGGGGTGCCCGCCATGTGGATAATGCTGTGGTGGACGATCGAGCGGTGAGCTGCAAGCACACAGACTATTTGAGAACTACTGATGAGAAAGTAAGCAGTATTTCAATCCATGTGGCAAAATGTCCCAAAGGATTCTCGGACTTGTAGATCGTTAGGGAGTCACTCTCTCATAATTGCACCTAACATTTCGGAAATGAAGGGTCTTACATTTTCACAATGGGAGGCTGCCTGCAGACAAGGCGGCCGTTTAACTTCAGTTGTGAGGTATTTTTCATGCAATTACCACTTAAATGTTTCCTGATTGATGCCTTGGATGATGTAAACTAGATCCCCGAGTGCTACAGAGCGCTGCAACCAGACGTGAATCCTGCCCAGGGCGGTTTTTTTCAAATACCAGGATAGTTATTTGAGCGGAAACCGATCCGAGTACCCACTCTACACGAACAGCAACTAACCAGAGCCCAGGAACACATTTTTACTGTTTACGTACGACCAAAATACCGGTTCACATAAGGTACTGGCTCTCAGCCAGCGGTTAGCTGGACTTACGAGTGTGTATTCCCGCAGGAGCCAACGGATGCACTGCCATGCAAACTCGATGGGAAACAAGAGTACGTTTGATAAAGTACTTTTTAAACGGCAATTGCCGAGTCGAATTTTACGGAAGACAACCAAAAAGAGTGGGGAATTTGTAAGTCTTTCAGGGTCAAACTGGCGGTGGTGAAAACCCGTAAACTAATGGTTGTTTGTTCTTAGTGGGATGTCCTCAGAGTGCCATTCAGAATACGTAAATCCAGCGCGTTTGGTTTTTTATCCGTACCGACAAGAAAATGGGGTCTACTGCCCCGAGTCTTTTGCAGCAGCAGGTCCCTGGCAGAACTTGTCTGCTGCTGCGATGTATTGCAGTGAAAATTGTCACATTGGAACCAGTTGGCCAATCCGGAGCGTCGTCGATATTAATCACCCGTCGCAGGCCAATAGAATTTTTCATTGAAATTCGTGCTGTCCGAAAAATTCAGTAGCCTGCATTGCTACTTTCGTTTAAATAAAGTCGCCTGCCGTGTGTTTACCGTCCCAAAATGTCCTCTTCTCATTGGTGAGAATCCAGATACTTCTCAAGTTAGAGACTTGCGGTTTTCGGAATTCTAAGACCGATTTATGGAGATAGATGTGGGCCCTCTATCTTGGTTTCGTAGATATAGGGTGTTTCTGGAAAGTCTGCACTTTTCGACACCATTAATTTTCAGAGCCACATTTACCAAAGTGGTAAACAGCCGGATTCTGGGTGCTTTATATGAACCTTTCAGGAACCGTAGAGTCAAGTGCTTTCTCAAAATGGTGAAATTTCAGCGAGCTCCTTGCTTTTCTTTGGCAGATACCATTTTTTTAACCCGAGAGCGCAGTTGACTGAAACCATCAATTTTGAGAATCCGATGTCTTAAACCAGAAAAAAGCTGGATTTTATGTCATTTTGATAAAACTTTCAGCATCTTTAGAAGTAAGTGTCTTCTCAATTTCATGCGGACATTCCTACAAGGGCTGATTCAATAATTCGTTCAGAGCGAAAGTACTACAGATACAGAACTGGAACTTTAGTGACAGATGGGTGAAAATCCATTCTACATTCTAGGAAAGTTTCAAAATAGCTGGCTTCATCAGGGAATTTTCCTCAATTTGTCAATCTTGAGCCAAATTTCATGCGGACATCCTACGAAGGGATGATTCAATAATTCGTTCAGGCGAAAAGTAATACAAGATACAGAACTGGAACTTTAGTGACAAATGGGTGAAAATCCAGTCTACATTCTAGGGAAAGGTTCAAATTGCTGGCTTCATCAGGGATTTTTGTAGAATTCTTCAATCTTGAGCCAAATTTCATGCGAACTTTCCTACAAGGGATGATTCAATAATTCGTTCAGGCGAAAATAATACAGATACAGAACTGGAACTTTAGTGACAAATGGGTGAAAATCCATCCTACATTCTAGGAAAGTTTCAAATTGCTGGCTTCATCAGGCATTTTTGTAGAATTCTTCAATCTTGAGCCAAATTTCATGCGAACATTCCTAGAAGGGCTAATTCAATAATTCGTTCAGGGCGAAATAATACAGATACAGAACTGGACTTTAGTGACAAATGGGGTGAAAATCCATCCTACATTCTAGGAAAGTTTCAAAATTGCTGGCTTCATCAGGGCATTTTGTAGAATTCTTCAATCTTGAGCCAAATTTCATGCGAACTTCCTACAAGGGATGATTCAATAATTCGTTCAGGCGAAAATGATACAGATACAGAACTGGAGCTTTATGAGACAAATGGGTGAAATCCATCCTACATTCTAGGAAAGTTTCAAATTGCTGGCTTCATCAGGCATTTTGCCTAGAATTCGTCAATCTTGAGCCAAATTTCATGCGACTTTCCTACAAGGGATGATTCAATAATTCGGTTCAGGCGAAAAGTATACAGATACAGAACTGGAACTTTAGTGACAAATGGGTGAAAATACATCCTACATTCTAGGAAAGTTTCAAATTGCTGGCTTCATCAGGGATTTTCTGATATGCTCAATCTTGAGCCAAATTTCATGCGACATTCCTACGAGGGCTGATTCAATAATTGGATCAGGCGAAAATAATACAGAGACAGAACTGGAACTTTAGTGACAAATGGGTGAAAATCCATCCTACATTCTAGGAAAGTTTCAAATTGCTGGCTTCATCAGGGATTTTTGTAGAATTCTTCAAATCTTGAGCCAAATTTCATGCGAACTTTCCTACAAGGGATGATTCAATAATTCGTTCAGGCGAAAATAATACAGATACAGAACTGGAACTTTAGTGATAATGGGTGAAAATCCATCCTACATTCTAGAAAGTTTCAAATTGCTGCTTCATCAGGGATTTTGTAGAATTCTTCAATCTTGAGCCAAATTTCATGCGGACATTCCTACGAGGGCTGATTCAATAATTGGTTCAGCCGAAAGTCCTACAGATACAGAACTGGAACTTAGTGACAAATGGGTGAAAATACATCCTACATTCGAGGAAAAGTTTCAAATTGCTGGCTTCATCAGGGATTTTGTAGAATTCTTCAATCTTGAGCCAATTTCATGCGAACTTTCCTACAAGGGATGATTCAATAATTCGTTCAGGGCGAAAATAATACAGATACAGAACTGGTAACTTTAGTGACAAATGGGGCGAAAATCCATCCTACATTCTAGAAAAGTGTTCAAATTGCTGGCTTCATCAGGGATTTTTGTAGAATTCTTCAATCTTGAGCCAAATTTCATGCATGCAACTTTCCTACCAGGGATGATTCAATAATTCGTTCAGGCGAAAATAATACAGATACAGTACTGGAACTTTAGTGACAAATGGGCGAAAATCCATCCTACATTCTAGAAAAGTTTCAAATTGCTGGCCTTCATCAGGGATTTTGTAGAATTCTTCAATCTTGAGCCAAATTTCATGCGAACTTCCTACAAGGGATGATTCAATAATTCGTTCAGGCGAAAATAATACAGATACAGAACTGGAACTTTAGTGACAAATGGGTGAAAAATCCATCCTACATTCTAGGAAAGTTTCAAAATTGCTGGCTTCATCAGGGAATTTTCCTAGAATATCGTCAATCTTGAGCCAAATTCATTCATGCGAACATTCCTACAGAGGGGATGATTCAATAATTCGGATCAGGCGGAAAATAATACAGATACAGAACTGGAACTTTAGGTGACAAAATGGGTGAAATCCATCCTACATTCTAGGAAAGTTTCAAATTGCTGGCTTCATCAGGGATTTTGTAGAATTCTTCAATCTTGAGCCAAATTTCATCATGCGAACATTCCTACAAGGGATGATTCATAATTCGTTCAGAGGCGAAAATAATACAGATACAGAACTGGAACTTTAGTGACAAATAGGGTGAAAATCCATCCTACATTCTAGGAAAGTTTCAATTGCTGGCTTCATCAGGATTTTTGTAGAATCTTCAATCTTGAGCCAAATTTTCATGCGAACTTTCCTACAAGGGATGATTCAATTAATTCGTTCAGGCGAAAATAATACAGATACAGAACTGGAACTTTAGTGACAAATGGGCTGAAAATCATCCTACATTCTAGAAAGTTTCAAATTGCTGGCTTCATCAGGGATTTTTGAATTCTTCAATCTTGAGCCAAATTTCATGCGAACTTCCTACAAGGGCTGATTCAATAATTCGTTCAGGCGAAAATAATACAGATACAGACTGGAACTTTAGTGACAAATGGGTGAAAATCCATCCTACATTCTAGGAAAGTTTCAAATGCTGGCTTCATCAGGGATTTTTGAATTCTTCAATCTTGAGCCAAATTTCTGCGAACTTCCTACAAGGGATTCAATAATCGTTCAGGCGAAAATACAGATACAGAACTGGAACTTTAGTGACAAATGGGTGAAAATCCATCCTACATTCTAGGAAAAGTTTCAAATTGCTGGCTTCATCAGGGATTTTTGTAGAATTCTTCAATCTTGAGCCAAATTTCATGCGAACATTCCTACAAGGGATGATTCAATAATTCGTTCAGGCGAAAATAATACAGATACAGAACTGGAACTTTAGTGACAAATGGGTGAAAATCCATCCTACATTCTAGAAAGTTTTCAAATTGCTGGCTTCATCAGGGAATTTTTGTAGAATTCTTTCAATCTTGAGCCAAATTTCATGCGAACTTTCCTACAAGGGCTGATTCAATAATTCGTTCAGGCGAAAATAATACAGATACAGAACTGGAACTTTAGTGACAAATGGGTCTGAAAATCCATCCTACATTCTAGAAAGTTTTCAAATTGCTGGCTTCATCAGGATTTTTGTAGAATTCTTCAATCTTGAGCCAAATTTCATGCGAACTTTCCTACAAGGGATGATTCAATAATCGTTCAGGCGAAAATAATACAGATACAGATCTGGAACTTTAGTGACAAATGGGGTGAAAATCCATCCTACATTCTAGAAAAGTTTCAAATTGCTGACTTCCTCAGGGATGTTTGTAGAATTCTTCAATCTTGAGCCAAATTTCATGCGAACTTTCCTACAAGGGATGATTCAATAATTCGTTCAGGCGAAAATAATACAGATACAGAACTGGAACTTTAGTGACAAATGGGTGAAAATCCATCCTACATTCTAGGAAGTTTCAAATTGCTCGGCTTCAATCAGGGATTTTTGTAGAATTCTTCAATCTTGAGCCAAATTTCATGCGGAACATTCCTACAAGGGATGATTCAATAATTCGTTCAGGCGAAAATAATACAGATACAGAACTGGAACTTTAGTGACAAATGGGTGAAAATCCATCTACATTCTAGGAAAGTTTCAAAATTGCTGGCTTCATCAGGGATTTTTAGTAGAATTCTTCAATCTTGTAGCCAAATTTCATGCGAACTTTCCTACAAGGCTGATTCAATAATTGGATCAGGCGAAAATAATACAGATACCGAACTGGAACTTTAGTGACAAATGGGTGAAAATCCATTCCTACATTCTAGGAAAGTTCAAAGTGCTGGCTTCATCAGGGATTTTTGTAGAATTCTTCAATCTTGAGCAAATTCATGCGAACTTTCCTACAAGGGATGATCAATAATTCGTTTCAGGCGAAAAATATAATACAGAAACAGAACTGGAACTTTAGTGACAAATGGTTGAAATCCATCCTACCATTCTAGGAAAGTTTCAAATGACTGGCTTCATCAGGGAATTTTCTGAATTCTTCAATCTTGAGCCAAATTTCATGCGGACATTCTACGACGGGATGATTCAATAATTGGTCAGGCGAAAACTAATACAGATACAGAACTGGAACTTTCGTGGACAAATGGGCTGAAAATCCATCCTACATTCTAGAAAAGTTCAAATTGCTGGCTTCATCAGGGATTTTTGTAGAATTCTTCAATCTTGAGCCCAATTTCATGCGAACTTCCATACAAGGGATGATTCAATAATTCGTTCAGGCGAAAATAATACAGATACAGAACTGGAACTTTAGTGACCAAATGGGTGAAAATCCATCCTACATTCTAGGAAAGTTCAAATTGCTGGCTTCATCAGGGATTTTTGTAGAATTCTTCAATCTTGAGCCAAATTTCATGCGAACTTTCCTACAAGGGATGATCAATAATTCGTTCAGGCGAAAATAATACAGATACAGAACTGGAACTTTAGTGACAAATGGTGAAAATCCATTCTACATTCTAGGAAAGTTTCAAATTGCTGCGCTTCATCAGGGATTTTGTAGAATTCTTCAATCTTGAGCCAAATTTCATGCGGACCTTTCCTACAAGGGCTGATTCAATAATTCGTTCAGGCGAAAATAATACAGATTACAGTAACTGGAACTTTAGTGACAAATGGGCTGAAAATCCATCCTACATTCTAGGAAAGTTTCAAAAATGCTGGCTTCATCAGGTATTTTTGTAAGAATTCTTCAATCTTGAGCCAAATTTCATGCCGAACATTCCTACAATGGCTGATTCAATAGTCCATTCAGGCGAAAGTAACTACAGATGAAAGATCGCTCTTTGACGACACTTAGACGGAACTCTATTGTACATACTCGGAAAGTTTCGAATGGCTTCTTTTCGAATTTCGAAAACAGGTCTTCTCAAGATGGTTAAAAGTTTCAATTCCTACTTGCTTCAGTTTCTTAAATGCGAATTTTTAAAGGAGACAGTGCGGCTGTGTTTTAAACGATTCATTTTCAGAGCCACATTGATCTGCATTTTAAAAAAAACTACATTTGGCTTGTAGGTTACCATCACGTATAGAAAAAAACTAACTCCGTCACTGCATTCTGCGATTAATAGATGTTTGTTTATTTTGTGCGATTTACAACGAAAAATGGGGATCGTGTACAACGTGAAACTTGCAGAACTTTCAGCATAAACTGAATTTAATCTTTCCGTTTGCAGCGCTGCATGAATCTGCTGCGGCTAAAAATGTTCGGCGCCGACGCCGTGTTATTGACGGACGTGCGTCGCGACGTCCCTAGACAGCGCTCCACAAGGACCACTGAGGTGTTTTTAGCGTGCAGCTTACTTCTCTACAAAGGGCGGCATTTCGACCGATTTTTCTACACGGTGTTAAATCGAATTCTACGAACTTTCGCTCTTCTTCGCATATCCAGACAACGGCGGTGTGTGTGAACATCGCACTCAACTGACTATTGGCGTGACCTCCGATCCGATCCGAAATTCCGATGACTTATAGTTGCTGGATCGGTGCCAGATTTGTGTAAACTCCCAGGACCACTACAGCTGTAGAAAACCGTGTTTAGAAGGTAAAATAGCGCTACTACCGTGCTCTGGCCAGCGACATCAATACATAATGTGTGCTATTTTTTAGTGAACAGGCATCTTGAGAAAACTTCGCAATGCAGAGCAGACGCAGTCATCTGAACCACCCAAGTGAAAGCACCAGCGTCGCAACAGCCGCTTCCTCCAACGAAGACTTCGGAACCAAGCGAACCATAGTCGTTTTGGTGATCATTGTGGGTTGTTTCGCAGTGGTGTGGCCAAATGTATTTTACCCAATGCTGGTGGGCAACTCCGCACCGCAACGGAAGAAAACCGGTAAGTAACCAAGACCCACAGCATCCAAACAATCATTTCTGGATGGCCTCTGTATATAGTGGGATGTTGTGACGTCATATCGGAACTGGATGTCGATACTATTAAAATCATGTCCGAACTATGTGGAACTATAATTGAGCATCCCGAAGCAGCAGTCCTTAGTCCGAGGGAAATCGTGTCTCAATGTAAAAAAGCGGTGATTGATAAGTGCGGCATCGACTTATCAGCAGCTTTGTACGACCGAGTCTCTTTGGGGCATTCGACTAAGCAAATTCTTGAGGAGGTGCGCTCCTTGAACGGGTCCTTGTGTCTTAAATACTACTTTGGGGTGGCCCCTTGGAAGCTGGGCGTCCCCCATAGGGTTAACCTGAATTTGGATCCTGCTAATAGTAAGCCATGTGTTTCGGTGTGTTGCTCATCATCAGGCTTCATATCAGGTTGGCAAGAAAGTGGTTTCGGTGTTGGTATGCACCAGTGTTTCAGTGTCAATACAGTGCTCGACTTTGCCATTGCAACTGGACAACATTGCATATGGTACCTAAAACCCCCGACATTACTTTCTTGCCAACCCAATAGTATCATTGTCTATACAGGGCAGACCTTTTAAACCGCATCGCTAGTTCTTTGGCATCTTACATACGCATTTTGAGCAAAAATTGGGAGCAAAAAACAGAATAAAAGTATCACATTCTGAAGACATTTTACTAGGAAAATCTACTTATGTCCCATATCGGCAGTGATTAAAGGTGGTCTCACTATGAGTGGCTTTGGCTCTAACAAATAACATCAACTTTTTTCCCTCTCTCATAAGTTTATATTGGATTTTTTATTTGCTAGATATTAAACAGGAAAGGCCTTCAACAGTAAATCCAGTAAAACTACATCCGGCCTTAAGGAAAGGGGCCGAGCTATATATGGGGCCCACGAAGTGACCACGGAGGCGAGGAGGAAAAGACCACCACCCATTATAGTGGAAGGAAGAGTAAGCGTTCCATGTATATGTAGATGTAAAGTTTTTAAAAAATTCTCCACGTTAACATAAAGTAAACTGCTTAAAAATATGTGACTCTAACGTCGCGACACTGTGAACTAGAGCTGTTCAGACAATGACACTGCTGTGGACGACATTAATGTCACCGTGTGAACGAGCCTTTATTTTAATTGCTGTCACTCTTAGTTGCCCATGACGAAAGTGGCCATTTTTAATACAATCAAATGCCAAAAGAATGCTGACAGCTGTCAGTTACCTTTTGAAAATAATTAATACGGGACACTTAAATTATACAAACGTGGATTATTTAGGCTTTTTTATGGAGAATGTGCAATAAACATAGCGGTTGGAACGTCACTGAAAAAATTATATAATTGAAATTAAGCACCTCTTACAACCGTCACTACCCACAAAGATTCATTAAAATGTATCGAACCGTTTTGAAGAATTTTATAATTTTATTTTCAGGTAAAGTTGGACGTCCAGGATTTCAAAAAACGAAGCATGTTTGGATTGTTTTCATCTTTGGCCAAGGACTTTTTACCCCCTGAATTTACGATACTTATTTCTGAGACACCCTGTACAGTGTGTCAATCTTCAATATTTTTCTAAATTTGCGCACCAAAAAACGCAATTGCAATTAATTTTGCTGCCATCTAATTATAGGATTCGATTGATTTGTCATTTTTGCCGCTAAAATATCGTTTTATAATGTGTAATTGAACAAACAAATCGAATGCGATCTTATGATCAGCCGCATCAATGAATAGTCAGTTTAATTTTTCGTTTAAATTTGTTTTCAGCCTGGCCCGATCCCAGGCAGAAGACCGACTATTGGTATGCCAGGTGAAGTTGCTCAATCCAAGATTTCCAACTACGGCCTGATGGGTGTGCTAATGCCCATTTACACCATCGCATTTATCATTTTCTTTACCTACATAGTGAAACAAGTAAGTGGTTTTGCTTGGTTACGTGTCCAGGGTGTCCCAAGATAAATAGGAAACGCTAAAAGTTCCACGTTTAAGTCAGGTTCACACCTACACGGTTCAATGCAGCAATGTGTTGCCGCAATTACTCTAACGTTGCGACACCCTGTATGTATCATATTTGGTTTGCAAGAAGAGGTCAAAAAGGGTTTTTTTTGTCCCAGATAGTGTACAAGAAAAAGCCGATAAATTACGTGGGATCGCCTCTATATCCTCCATGTGACTCTGACGAACAATTTGAAGAACAGGTTTTTCATGCAAATCCGCAGTATTTTAACAGACCTAACAGGACACCAGTAAAATAGGTAAGAATATGTTTTTGCTAGCCTTTTGTGATACTTCAATTTTTTTTGACACTGCGCTCAGGATGGAAAGAACGCGATACAAGTAAGTATCGATACTGTGTCACACCTGTGGATATTTGCAATATTATTTCGAAATATTCTTAATCTCTCTATTCATTTACGTACAAATACATATATACAGGGTGGTTTTTTTCCGGATGTAAAACAAAAGACGTATACTCATCGACGTCTATTGTTTGAGGTGGAGTTTCAATATGAATGATTGCGTTTCAACTGTTCCACTTCATTTGTTTTCAATGTAATGCCGGGGGAGAGTTTACGTGGTTTTACCCCTCAATTCCGGCATCTAGATTCCTCTATGCTTTTATACATTATTGCCCATTTTAGTCTCATCGGCTGATAATGACATTTGATTACCAACTGTAAGTAACGAAAAACTATTCTTTTTCATACACCCGCAGGGGACATTGAAATGGACCTGCTGCGCAGACGGTTTGCGTGAAACTGAGTTGGCAATGGAGCGTATCGTTTCTCAGATGGCGCAGGTTCCGCTCACCACGCAGGTCTGGCAGCTACCAATTCGCGCAGCATGTCGCTCTTTCACGCTTTATTCACTTGCTCCCCCCGGCACCACTATGTCGATTTTAAACTATGAGAAGAATGGCTCTCTCATAGTCAAAAAATCGTAGTGGACTCCTGCTTTAGCTTGTTGAGGTTTTATGTAGGTAGTTTAGATTAGTGCCAGTATATCAGATCTTTTCAAGGTAAGCTCTGAACGAGGGAAATTGACTAAACAGTAAAAGCTCGTTCACACAGTGACATTAATGCCGTGACAGCAGCCAGTGTCGCGGTGTCGTATATCAAACCATTTTGATATGTGACATTGTTGTGGACGACATCAGATGTCACGACATTTTAATGTCGCGGTGTGAACGAGCTTTAAATGAAACAAATGGTGACATTTGACACTTGTTTGTAGTTGTTAACGCGGTGGCCGCTCTTTTGGAAGAGGTCAATCAAGCCGTCGAGGAGCACAAGAACAAATTACCCTCAGATTCATCTAATGAGCAGGTCTGATCATTTTAGTTTTCCTAGTTTTAGCCACTGCTTTGTAGCATCTAATACCCATTGTGGTTACAGCTGCTACCCCAGGACACATGAGCTGTTATTTTCCGCTTATGCACTGGCTAATTTTTAAATTGCGCCGCATCTGCTTTTAGAAATCAAAATCATGCGTTTGCTTTTTTTGGCCGATTTCCCATATTCTTTTTTGTCTTGAGCCAGCCATTCAGTTTCTATGCCAGCCACAATCATCATTCGTTGTTCGATTATTAACAAAAATTAGCCTGCGCCAAATGGAAACAACTTAATTGAAATGGAACAGGTACAAAACAATTTAACAAGTTTGGACGAGAGTACAAGACAACTTTATAAGCACAAGAATGTAGTCATGAAACAGCTGAAACCGTTCACACGGTGACATTAATGTCGTGACAGTGTCACGGTGTCGCATGTCAAACCATTTTGACCTTGAAGTGTTCAGACAATGACACTGTTGTGGACGACATTAGATGTCACCGTCTGAACGAGCTTTTATTTTAATTGCTGTCACTCTTAGTTGCCATGACGAAAGTGGCCATTTTATACAATCAAATGCCAAAGAAATGCTGACAGCTGTCAGTTACCTTTTGAAAATAATTAATAATCATGACGGGACAGAAGATTTTTTAGGCTTTTTATGGAGAATGTGATAAAATTATCACCATGTGCTGCTAAACAATTATAGAAAATTTCGAGAATTTTTTTGAATTTTAAATTAAATGTTCATCATCAAGCATGCCACCCAATCAAGTAGTTGCCTGATTCACCATACGTAATGATATTGAAGCCGCTTTCTGTTCAAAAAACCCATTCAGAGCAGAGAAAGTACAGTTGGTTGAAAATTGCCCAACTTGATTTTTTTCAGAACGCCGTCAAAATAAACGGCGTTCTTCCCAAGGATGAAGAGCAAAGTTCCGTCACCGTTTTGGGAATGGAGACTCGCGCTTCCTGCGAAAACGGAGGCAAATGGTCCCGACCCGATTCGCCAGTGTTTCACTCTCCTGAAGTGGCCATCGAACACTCTCCTTCGCCTCAGGTAGAAATGGGCTGCGCTACTTTCGTTCTGAGATAGTCAAAAATCCTCAAATTTCAGCAAATATTCTTGGAAGGTTCACTGCCTCCGCAGTCGCAAATTTTGGTGGCCGATTCCGCTACAGAGGCGCAGACCGATGCCGACGACAATTCTTCCGTTATTTTGGCCGGCAAAATGACGCTGAGT
The DNA here is from genome assembly GCA_024550625.1 of Dendroctonus valens. Lineage (NCBI taxonomy): Eukaryota > Metazoa > Arthropoda > Insecta > Coleoptera > Curculionidae > Dendroctonus > Dendroctonus valens. Next base: position 643,822 of record JAJTJO010000599.1, on the reverse strand, counting down.
GTTATCAGTTTAGACTCCGGTAAGTACCAGGATTAGCACCTCTGTCAGCACCCAGTTGGGCACAATGTTAATGAAAATACTCTACTCAGTTCTACGTTTTCAAGTGTTTCTGGCACAAATTAGTTAGGAAAATGGCCCCCAATGCTGTAATTGACGTTTTTCATTTGCAATAAAAGAATGTAAAGATTCCAGATGCATTATTTTGGAAATGCCCCTCTCATGAAAAGTGAAAGCTGCCAAGGTATGTCTTATACCCCTCTTCACTGTCCCTCTGTTTGTTAAAAAAACGTGAAAACCCCCTCTTGTTACTAATACTTCCAACTTAGATGTTTGATTCATGATCTTTTTTTCCATAATTTTTCAAATTTCTGAATGAGACCACTGATTCTTCTTTTGCAGAACCCGGAAATGAAGAGGGCTCGAGTATCGTCCCGAAGAACGAAGGCTCAGACGAAGAGGGAAAAACCAGCAGCAGCAACATTTCGGACGAGTTCGAGAAGATCTACGCGACTGATGTGGAGGATCATATCAACAATATCATTGAAGAAGCTGAAAATGCGGTTCTGGCCGAGAAAACTAGGTAGAAATTCTTAGAAAATACCCGCTAAAGACATTGTTTAGTTTCAATATTTATAACATTAGAGATGACCTGGACCCAATTCCATCAAAAACAACCCCATTCAGCGACATTCTAGATGAAATGCGAAAGGAGTTCAACCTGGTAGAGGATTTACTTCAATCGTCAAGTGGCAGCGAAGGAAAATCGTCTGAATCGCAACTCGCTGAAGACTTGTTGGATCTCGACGACCCATTCATTAAAACCGGAAACAGTATTGAAGAAACAGACGAAGATTGCAACCTTAACAACTCAGGAAAACGTGTCTGGAAACTAAAGTTTCCTTTCATACCAGACCAGCCACCATCAGAGGAAATTCCTGATACGAATGGATCTGAAGAGATGAGCGTGTGTCAAACGGCAGTAGTAACACGATGAAGACCACAGTGCTCAAGTTCTATTGGATGATGTGGAAGAAGGCGTTAAAGAAACTCGATCTGGTGATGATCCAAATGGTAATCTTGATAATGAACAACCAGCAGCAACGAAAACCATGCAAATGAAGAGCGAAAGGAGCTAGATGACACGAAATTTTGCGATAAAATGGAAAACGAAGACCTCATGCGAGAAAGGAGGCCACAATCGAAGGTTCTGGTTTGAGAAGCACTGCTGAGCGAGGGAACAATATTGAGAAGAGAACTCAGGGTTGGTACGAATGGTGAGGATTTCTGCAATTTAAAACCTCAATTTTTAGAACGACCCAGCTGACCCCGAGGAAAGACCAGATACATTGACTGAAGAAGATCCGGAGAACATCGTTGAAATCTGAATTAAGCAATAAGAATCTGAATTAAGTGTTTTCTGTTCCAGATTGCTGTTCCGTTTTGAATATTTTTAAGATATGAATACGATAATCGAGAATATGTGCTTGATGAATACGATATTACGAACTTATTTCACTGTGCAATTCGGAAATAAACTCATTTGAATAGCTGGTTTTTTGGGATTTTTACCCACTATCGCTCAAGGGCGATATCAAGATCACCATTCAATTCTTCCTAGAATAGAAGACACATTGGGGAATAAATGAAGAAGATCGAGCTGCAAATCCGCTCATTCTTCTAAAAAGAGTCTTTTCGCAAAACTTCTTACTCCTGAAGAAGTTCTCAATTCGCACAAGAAGCATTTTTGTTGAGAACCACGTTTCTCAGAATTTTGAGGAATAATTTTGTCAGTTTTTCCATATGTGGATTCGGGTCCACACTTTCCAACTTGGAAAAAATTGGTTTATTCAAAACTGAAAAATCCATGAGGAAAAGAAAAGTTGATGACCGTAACAAGTAAATAGCCGCATCTTCGCTTCTTCATGGCAAGTATTCTGTGGGTTCCCCTGTCAAGTCATCTACACACAACAGAATATCAAAGTCTGACAGTGACAGATTAACATCAATGGTTAGAACGACCACAGAGACAAAAGTGTTTTTCAACTTCGAAAAAACAGATACGTTTCGAGATGAATAAAATCAGAAACTCACTGGAGCAAACCGAAATTGCAGTGCTAAGCTCGGCCCCAAAACACTTCGGTAAATATTGGCTCTTTTGGTGAACCTGGAAATGCAGCTGATTCAGCAACGCTTCCGAATAATTCACAGTAAGTTTACCGGATTGGTGTTGATTTTGCTTTGAGCGTACAGAAGGGGTATTTTTCAGGACGAATAGTGGGTTTGATTTGCCGACGTTTAGTTGTTCAGAGTGCTCGTACAACAGTATTTGGAAGCATGCAGTTAAAAGGCACCAGAAGACGCATCTCGGAAAGGAGCAGGATGCAAAGAGTGCCAAAAAACTTAAGCTGGCTTGCACGCATTGCATGTACACATCAGATAACTGGTAAAAAATTACAGTCCTAGTTGCCATTGGTGCTGGATAATGCTGGCTCTTTTAGGCCCGATTTTTTAGATCATCAAACATCACATATAACATCAGAAGACACAAATCTTAGATTTAATTTAGAACATACGCATGATGAACTAGTTGAACCAGATGATGATGATGATGATAATGATGATGATGATGATGAACAAAAATTGATTATAGCATGTCCCTACAAATGCGACAAATGCCAATTTGAATCCTTGGACAAGAGCACCTTTGACAAACATAAGAATGCGACCCACGGTACAAACGCTAAAGTGCCTCCACTGCAGTTATATTTCGAGTATAAAGAATGCCCTTTCAAAGCATATCAGGACAGTGCATCGAGAAATCCACTCTGATTCATTAAGTGAAGAAGCTGCTGGTATGTTAAGCTTGAATGTAGTCGGTATTGGCATCTCAACTATGAATTAAAATTGCTTTTAGTCCCAATCAAGGCAGAAGGCCCTAAGGGTTCAAAACGGCCATACAGACGGGGAATATATGCACATGTGCCTGTGAAAACGACAGAAAAACGGCTTGTTTGAATGCGAGCACTGCTCCTACCAGACAGCAATTAGGACGGCGCTTGTGAAACATCAAACAAAACACTCTAAAGTTTAACGAATGCGTCTTCATGACCAGAACGATGTTTCCTAGGTAAAGGGCCATATTATTTATTTATACGTTGAATTCAGATGCTGTTCAGATCGTAATTATTTACGATATTTTATTATCTGCTTGTAGCTCTGATTTGTAATCTTATAGTTTACTAAAGCGGACTGTTATTTGCCTGTATTGGAACACTTATATATATTTTATTTATTCTTTGTCTGTTATAAATTAAAACGTGCAAAAAAAGTGTTAGTTGATTATTCGATTTGCTTGTCAACCGAAATGGAGTGGCCAAGATCATACGCAAAAAAAGTAAATAGAAAACGAAAAAAAGTGGACTATTATAAAGCCCGTTAAAATCCAAGAATCATCAAGTATCAAAGAAAAACTACTACCCTGGTTGCCATCTACTTCTACTAAATAAAACGCTGTCCGGATCCAGATCGCTGAAATTCCCTAAACACCCGATTTTCTTCAAAAAAACCCAACTCCATTGAGTAGCTTAAATTTTAAAGAACGACCTGCAATTCTGGTAAAACATCTTGATCTGGACCACTTGCTGCCTGAAGGGCGCTGGGACTGCGGAAAAAACTGGAAATAGTCGGACGGATTCTGGCCGCTGAAATTCCCTAGCACGATTTGTTTAGTTGTGTGAAATTTGGAAAAAAACAGTGCAAAATCTAAATTATTATGCCAGAACCACTTGCAGCCTCTTAGGCGCTATCCGCTAGACCATCACACAAAGTAGTAAATAAGATTCACTTACCTTTAGGCACTTTAGTCTGGATTTCTGGTCTATGAGTAAATTTCTAAACAGAAAAATATGAAATTTACCGCAAAAAACACTAATAATTGATATTTTTGTTTCGAATAAAATTGGAGCTGTGTGTTTGCAGCAGAACAGCTCTATACTACTAGTGGCGAAAAAAGTTAAAAATCGTAAATCTGAGCGATCCCTGACAAGAGTTCAAGAAGCGTTCAATTTAGGATGTAATTCACAGCAGAAATTAAACTAATAATGGATATTTTTGATCTGAAGATAATTGAGAGTGTGTTCGCAGTAGAACAGCCTTATTTTACATATGAAAGCAGTCTATTATTGAAAACCTACCATTTAAAGTAGAAAAACTGAGCGAAAAAAGTTAAAAATTGTAAATCTGAGCGATCCCTAACAAGAGTTCAAGAAGCGTTCAATTTAGGGTGTAATTCAACAGCAGGAAATTAAACTAATAATGGATAATTTTGCTCTGAAGATAATTGAGGGTGTTATCGTAGCAGAAAACTCCTCTTTTACATATGAAAGCCGTCTACTGTGGAAAACCTGACGATTTAAAGTTGAAAAAACTGAGCGAAAAAAGTTAAAAATTGTAAATCCCAAGAAACCCCTCCTCAGAGTTCAAGAAGCGTTCAAATTAGGGTTGTAATTAACAGCAGAAAAACACGAATAATTGATGCTTTTGCTCTGCAGAAAATTAATTGAGGGTGTGTCCGCAGCAGGGCAACCCTTATTTTGCATATTAAAGCAGTCCTACTGTGGGAAATTTGACTTATTGAGCAAAAAGACTTAAAACTCGAACTTTTCTTGAGAATTATGTAACAAGCACCGTTTAATTTCGTGTTTAATTCACGGAAAGAATAAGCTTCTTGATTTCGATAATAAGAAGTGACTTCCGTTGTAGATTGTCTCTTACTAAACACTTTTTCTTAGTGACATTTTTTCCGAAAAATGTCCGTTTGCAACGGACCTTTCGACGTTGGAAAGTTTCACTATTCCCCCTTTGCTTCGGTGCAAACAGTTTCAAACTCAAATGTTATGATTTAAATTATTGAAAATGTATCAACAGGAAAACCAAATAACTCAAACTAGCCCAAAACTACTCTAAAGAACCCAAAACTAATCTAAAATAACCCAAATATCTACACTCTACATGATGTCTACTAAGTGCTGTAATATACATGTGGCCACATGCATTAAAATGTTGATTTCCTGTTGATTAGCGCATTCTGTAAGCAAGTGAATTGTTTTACAGTCAAAAAATTACTGGTGGTTACTACTTTAAAATCACTGCTGTAATCTGTGCAAAGCGCAGTGGGCCGGAAATGATTTTCTTATGGAAGAATCGTGAACTTTCGAGCGTCGGAAAATTTGTTGAAGAGCATTTTTCGAAAAAACGAAACTAAGATGGGCAGAGTGATTGGGTGCTTTGTGTTGAGAACGCACGCTTTTTTTGTTAAATAAAGTAGAGTTCAGTAGTTCCTTTGTTTGAAGTGATTTTGTCTGTTTATTAAAGTAGTTAAACAACTTTAGCTTTTTATTTTCGAACCGGGTTGTGAAGTTAAGACGGGTAGTTTTATCGGACACAACAATTAGAGTGTAATTAACAGAATTAAAAAAGAAGAACGCAATCGTTTTTAGACGACATTTAAAAAAGCAGAACACATCCGCTTCATATTTATATTTTAAATGTTCATAAAAAAAACTTCCGCAGTACGAAATCTGACTAGTTAATGTTGAAAAACTGAGTGAAAATGATTTTGAATTTAAAAAGTCAAGCCGAATTATTGATCATTCACACACCGATTAAATTAGGGTGTAAATCACAGAAGGAAACCGGAAAAAATACCAAAATTACCTAATGCGACAAAAAATTGTAAAAGTTCATGTAAAAACAGAAAAGCCTCCTGCAGAAAACCTCTTTGGTTAACGTAAGTGTGACTTCAAGTTTGAAAATGAAAAAACCCTAGCCAGAATCCAGAATCTCCCTCGTCGTTCCTCGTCGAATAAAAATATGCAAGTCAAAAATGGGACTAAAAGTTCTACAACTATATGGCAACCAGGGGCAAAGTAATGCCAAACTTACCGAAAGCTGCATCGTGCCACCTGGAAAAAAAAGAAAATCTGTCTCAAACCATTAAGAGCAAGAAATTAAAAAAAAATTCGAAAAATTAAACTCAGTTCAAACTAAATAATTTATAGGTCAGACAAAATCCTTACGTGTTTTCTGCAAACTGGCGTTCCATCCTTCATCTTCTGCCCATTAATCCTTAAAACCCACAAGACACTTAAACACACAATGAAAGGCCACTCCGAATTGAAAACTTTAAACTTGTATTTATACTATTAGCACTATACTTTTTATCTAAGAACGCGATTCAACGACACAAAAACACGCGACCTGTTGGGAAGCTGTAAGAAAACTCTAATTAGTAAAAAGAGACATTAAAAAAAGTGACTTAGTGTACCTGAAAAAAGCATGTTAACGTACCTAAAGGAAAGAGATATTAGTGAAAAAACAATAAATATCCTGAAACATAAACGGTTTAAAGCTGTAAGAACTGTTATTAGTAAATGAAACATTTAAAAAGTTACCTGTTTTACCTGAAAAAAAATGTAAGTTAGCAAAATAAGTACCTAAATGAATAATAAAATATTAATACTTCAAAGCTGAAAAAATGTTTAAAAAATCAACAAGTAAATAGAAAACGAAAATAAGTGGGCAAGTCATTTAAAAAAAAAAACCGCAAAAGCCCAGAAAATCAAAAAAAATACAACCCTGGTTGCCATCTACTTCTACAAAATAAAACGCCGTCCGGATCCAGATCTTGAAATTCCCTAAACCTAAAATTTTTCCTCAAAAACTCAATGCCATTAATGGCTTAAATTTAGAAGAACAGGCGCAAGTGTGATCATAATATTGAACTGGACCGCTTACAGCCTAGGAAGCGGGTGGGCGGTAAAGAACGGGAATAGTCGGACGGATCCTGGCCGCTGAAAATCCCTAACACGAATGTTTGAAAAAATTACTTGTTTAGTTGTGAAATTTGGAAAAATAGCTCGAAATCTACATTAGGAGGCCAGGACCACTTGCAGCCTCTTAAGGCGCTATCCGCTAGTCCATCACAAAGTTTTAAAAATATTCACTTACCCTTAGGCACTTTAGTCTGGATTCTGGGGAATTATTAAATTTCGAAACATCAAAATTGAAATTTACCGCAAAACTTGAAAACTAGTTTGTGTATCAAATGTAACTTTAAATTAGTTTCAGAGAAATCAAATAAAAACTTTCAAAAATCGAACGATCCTTATTGAAATACAAAAACCGTTTAATTTAGGGTGTAAATCAAAAAAAGTCAATAATAACGCAAACTTTCTTACTCGACAGTAAAAAATGTAGTTCACAGCAGAACACGCTTGCCTCATACTTATATTTCAAAGATTCAAAATTACCTAATGCGACAAAAAATTGTAAAAGTTCATGTAAAAACAGAAAAGCCTCCTGCAGAAAACCTCTTGGTTAACGTATAAAGTGTGACTTCAAGTTTGAAAATGAAAAAACCCTAGCCAGAATCCAGAATCTCCCTCGTCGTTCCTCGTCGATAAAAATATGCAAGTCAACAATATGGGACTAAAAGTTCTACAACTATATGGCAACCAGGGGCAAAGTAATGCCAAACTTACCGAAAGCTGCATCGTGCCACCTGGAAAAAAGAAAATGTGTTTAGTGATGCAGGAAATCTGTCCAAACCATTAAGAGCAAGAAATTTAAAGAATGTTTTTCGAAAATTAAACTCAGTTCAAACTAAATAATTTATAGGTCAGACAAAATCCTTACGTGTTTTCTGCAAACTGGCGTTCCATCCTTCATCTTCTGCCCATTAATCCTTAAAATCCACAAGACACTTAAACACACAATGAAAGGCCACTCCGAATTGAAAACTTTAAGCTTGTATTTATACTATTAGCACTATACTTTTTATCTAAGAACGCGATTCACACGACACAAAGAACACGCGACCTGTTGGGAAGCTGTAAGAAAACTCTAATTAGTAAAAAGAGACATTTAAAAAAAGTGACTTAGTGTACCTGAAAAAAAGCATGTTAACGTACCTAAAGGAAAGAGAATGCTAGTGAAAAAAACAATAAGTATCCCGAAACATAAACGGTTTAAAGCTGTAAGATAAACTGTTATTAGTAAATAGAAACATTTTAAAAGTTACCTGTTTTACCTGAAAAAAAAATTGTAAGTTAGCAAAATAAGTACCTAAATGATATAATAAAATATTAATACTTCAAAGCTGCAAAAAAAATGTTTAAAAAATAAACAAGTAAATAGAAAACGAAAATAAGTGGGCAAGTCATTTAAAAAAACCGCAAAAGCAAAAACCAGAAAATCAAAGAAAAATACAACCCTGGTTGCCATCTACTTCTACAAAAAAAAACCGTCCGGATCCAGATCGCTGAAATTCCCTAAACCTAAAATTTTTCCTCAAAAACTCAATGCCATTAATGGCTTAAATTTAGAAGAACAGGCGCAAGTGTGATTATATAATGATCTGGACCACTAGCCTAGGAAGCTGCTAGACGGTAAAAACGGGAATAGTCGGACGGATCCTGGCCGCTGAAAACCTAACACGAATGTTTGTAAAAAATTACTTGTTTAGTGGTGAAATTTGGAAAATAGCTCGAAATCTACATTAGGAGGCCAGGACCACTTGCAGCCTCTTAAGGCGCTATCCGCTAGTCCATCACAAGGTTTTAAAAATATTCACTTACCCTTAGGCACTTTAGTCTGGATTCTGGGGAATTATTAAATTTCGAAACATCAAAAATTGAAATTTACCGCAAAACTTGAAAACTAGTTTGTGTATCAAATGTAACTTTAAATTAGTTTCAGAGAAATCAAATAAAAACTTTCAAAAATCGAACGATCCTTATTGAAAATACAAAAACCGTTTAATTTAGGGTGTAAATCACAAAAAAAGTCAATAATAACGCAAACTTTCTTACTCGACAGTAAAAAATGTAGTTCACAGCAGAACACGCTTGCCTCATACTTATATTCAAAGATTCAAATTACCTAATGCGACAAAAAATTGTAAAAGTTCATGTAAAAACAGAAAAGCCTCCTGCAGAAACCTCCTTGGTTAAATTTAACGTATGAAGTGTGACTTCAAGTTTGAAAATGAAAAAACCCTAGCCAGAATCCAGAATCTCCCTCGTCGTTCCTCGTCGAATAAAAATATGCAAGTCAACAATATGGGACTAAAAGTTCTACAACTATATGGCAACCAGGGCAAAGTAATGCCAAACTTACCGAAAGCTGCATCGTGCCACCTGGAAAAAAAAGAAAATGTGTTTAGTAATGCAGGAAATCTGTCCCAAACCATTAAGAGCAAGAAATTTAAAAAATTTTCGAAAATTAAACTCAGTTCAAACTAAATAATTTATAGGTCAGACAAAATCCTTACGTGTTTTCTGCAAACTGGCGTTCCATCCTTCATCTTCTGCCCATTAATCCTTAAAACGTCCACAAGACACTTAAACACACAATGAAAGGCCACTCCGAATTGAAAACTTTAAACTTGTTTTATACTATTAGCACTAGACTTTTTATCTAAGAACGCGATTCACACGACAAAGAACACGCGACCTGTTGGGAAGCTGTAAGAAAACTCTAATAGTAAAAAGAGACGTTTAAAAAAAGTGACTTAGTGTAGCTGAAAAAAGCATGATAACGTACCTAAAGGACAAGAGCATATTAGTGAAAAAACCGATAAATATCCTGAAACATAAACGGTTTAAAGCTGTAAGATAAACTGTTATTATTAATAGAAAATTTTAAAGAGTTACCTGTTTACCTGAAAAAAAATTGTAAGTTAGCAAATAAGTACCTAATGATATAATAAAATATTAATACTTCAAAGCTGCAAAAAAATGTTAAAAAATCAACAAGTAAATAGAAAACGCTAAAATAAGTGGGCAATTCATTTAAAAAAAAACCGCAAAAGCCAGAAAATCATAAGAAAATAAACCCTGGTTGCCATTCTACTGTTCCTACAAAATTAAAAACGCCGTCCGGATCCAGATCGCTGAAATTCCCCTAAACCTAAAATTTTTCCTCTAAAAACTCAACGCCATTCATATGGCTTAAATTTAGAAGAACAGGCACAAGTGTGATTATATCTTGATCTGGACCGCTAGCCTAGGAAGCGGCTGTGACGGTAAAAACGGGAATAGTCGGACGGATCCTGGCCGCTGAAAATCCCTAACACGAATGTTTGTAAAAATTACTTGTTTAGTTGTGAAATTTGGAAAAATAGCTCGAAATCTACATTAGGAGGCCAGGACCACTTGCAGCCTCTTAAGGCGCTATCCGCTACCATCACAAGGTTTTAAAAAGATTCACTTACCCTTAGGCACTTTAGTCTGGATTCTGGGGAATTATTAAATTTCGAAACATCAAAGATTGAAATTTACCGCAAAAACACTAATAATTGATATCTTTGCTCTGCAGAAAATAATTAAAGGTGTGTCCGCAGCAGAACACCCCTATCCTACTGTGAAAACCTGACCGTTTAAAGTTGAAAAACTCAAGAAAAAGTTGAAATTTTAAAATCTGAGCAATCGCTTCTAAGAGTCAAGAAGAACCGTTTAATTTAGAGTATAATTCACACAGAAAAACTGCAATAATTGAAACAAACTTCGTTACACGACGATAAAGTGTAGTTCACAGCAGAACTAATTGATTTTACATTTAAACTGAAAAGTTCATAAAAAATCGATTACCATTGAAAACTAGATTGTGTATAAAATGTGATTTTAAAATTAGTTCAGATAAATCAAATAAAAACTTGAAATTTGAAAAATGAAAAACCCTAGCCAGAATCCAGAACTCCCTCGTCGTTCCTCGTCGAATAAAAATATGCAAGTCAACAATATGGGACTAAAAGTTCTACAACTATATGGCAACCAGGGGCAAAGTAATGCCAAACTTACCGAAAGCTGCATCGTGCCACCTGGAAAAAAAGAAAATGTGTTTAGTAATGCAGGAAATCTGCCCCAAACCTTAAGAGCAAGAAATTTAAAGAATGTTTTCGAAAAATTAAACTCAGTTCAAACTAAATAATTTATAGGTCAGACAAAATCCTTACGTGTTTTCTGCAAACTGGCGTTCCATCCTTCATTTCTGCCCATTAATCCTTAAAAGTCCACAAGACACTTAAACACACATGAAAGGCCACTCCGAATTGAAAACTTTAAACTTGTATTTATACTATTAGCACTATACTTTTTATCTAAGAACGCGATTCACACGACACAAAAACACGCGACCTGTTGGGAAGCTGTAAGAAAACTCTAATTAGTAAAAAGAGACGTTTAAAAAAAGTGACTTAGTGTAGAAAAAGCATGTTAACGTACCTAAAGGAAAGAGAATATTAGTGAAAAAACAATAAATATCCTGAAACATAAACGGTTTAAAGCTGTAAGATAAACTGTTATTAGTAAATAGAAACATTTAAAAAAGTTACCTGTTTTACCTGAAAAAAAATGTGAGTTAGCAAAATAAGTACCTAAATGATATAATAAAATATTAATACTTCAAAGCTGCAAAAAAATGTTTAAAAAATCAACAAGTAAAAGAAAACGAAAATAAGTGGGCAAGTCATTTTAAAAAAAAAAAAAACCGCAAAAGCCCAGAAAATCAAAGAAAAATACAACCCTGGTTGCCATCTACTTCTACAAAATAAAACGTCGTCCGGATCCAGATCGCTGAAATTCCCTAAACCTAAAATTTTTCCTCAAAAAACTCAACGCCATTCAATGGCTTAAATTTAGAAGAACAGGCGCAAGTGTGATTATAATCTTGATCTGGACACTAGCCTAGGAAGCTCCTAGACGGTAAAAAACGGGAATAGTCGGACGGATCCTGGCCGCTGAATGAAAACCCTAACACGAATGTTTGTAAAAATTACTTGTTTAGTTGTGAAATTTGGAAAAATAGCTCGAAATCTACATTAGGAGGCCAGGACCACTTGCAGCCTCTTAGGCGCTATCCGCTAGTCCATCAAAATTTTAAAAATATTCACTTACCCTTAGGCACTTTAGTCTGGATTCTGGGGAATTATTAAATTTCGAAACATCAAAAATTGAAATTTACCGCAAACTTGAAAACTAGTTTGTGTATAAAATGTAACTTTAAATAGTTTCAGAGAAATCAAATAAAAACTTAGAAAAATCGAACGATCCTTATTGAAAATACAAAAAAAACCGTTTAATTTATGGTGTAAATCACGAAAAAAGTCAATAATAACGCAAACTTTCTTACTCGACAGTAAAAAAATGTAGTTCACAGCAAAAAGTTAAAGACAAATCGTAATCGGAGCGTCACCTGACAAGATTTAAAGAACAGTTTTTAATTTGTGTAGTTAACGTCATATTTCCAATCTGGACATTTTTGGCTCTAGATATTGAGGGGGTGTCCGCAGACCCCCCTTTTTACTATGAAGCAGTCCTACTACTGTGAAAGCCTGACATTTAAGTTGAAAACTGAACGAATACGTTAAAATCGTAAATCTCTGAGCGATCCTCACAAGATGAAAGAACAGTTTGTTAATTAGGGTGTAATTACGTCATAAATTAAACTAATTGGACATTTATGTTTGATCTGAGATAGTTGAGGTCGTGGTTGGCAGCAGAAAACCCCCTCTTTTTACTTACATATAAACCGTCACTGTGGGAAACCTGGACGATTTAAAAAAGTTGAAAAACTGGCGAAAAAGTTAAAAATCGTAAATCTGAGCGATCCCTGACAAGAGTTAAAGAACAGTTTAATTTAGGGTGTAATTAACGTCAGAAATTAAACTAATAATGGACATTTTTGCTCTGAAGATAGTTGAGGTGTGTTGGCATCAGAAAACCCCTCTTTTACATATGAAAGCAGTCTACTGTGGAAAACCTGACGATTTAAAGTTGAAAAACTGAGCGAAAAACGTTAAAAATCGTAAATCTGAGCGATCCCTCACAAGAGTTAAAGAACAGTTTAATTAGGTGTAATAACGTCAGAAATTAAACTAATAATGGACATTTTTGCTCTGAAGATAGTTGAGGTCTGTTCGCATCAGAAAACCCCTATTTTACATATGAAAGCAGTCTACTGTGGAAAACCTGACGATTTAAAGTTGAAAAACTGAGCGAAAAACGTTAAAAATCGTAAATCTGAGCGATCCCTCACAAGAGTTAAAGAACAGTTTAATTTAGGGTGTAATTAACGTCAGAAATTAAACTAATAATGGACATTTTTGCTCTGAAGATAGTTGAGAGTGTGTTCGCATCAGAAAACCCCTATTTTACATATGAAAGCAGTCTACTGTGGAAAACATGACGATTTAATAGTTGAAAAAACTGAGCGAAAAACCGTTTCAAAATCGTAAATCTGAGCGATCCTCACAGAGTAAAGAAAAGTTTTAATTTAGGGTGTAATTAACGTCAGAAATTAAACTAATAATGGACATTTTTGCTCTGAAGATAGTTGAGGGTGTGTTGGCAGCAGAAAACCCCTCTTTTACATATGAAGCCGTCTACTGTGGAAAACCTGACGATTTAAAGTTGAAAAACTGAGCGAAAAACGTTAAAAATCGTAAATCTCAGCGATCCCTCACAAGAGTTAAAGAACAGTTTAATTTAGGGTGTAATTAACGTCAGAAATTAAACTAATAATGGACATTTTTGCTCCTGACGATATGTTGAGGAGTGTGTTTGGCAGCAGAAAACCCCTATTTTACATATGAAAGCAGTCTACTGTGGAAAAACTGACGATTTAAAGTTGAAAAACTGAGCGAAAAACGTTAAAAATCGTAAATCTGAGCGATCCCTCACAGGAGTTAAAGAACAGTTTAATTTAGGTGGCATTAACGTCCAAGATACACTAATATGACATTTTTGATCTGAAGATAGTTGAGAGTTGTTTGGCGGCAGAAAACCACCTCTTTTACATAGAAGCATTCTACTACTCGTTGTAAAACCTGACGATTTTAAAGTTGGAAAACTGAGCGAAAAACGTTAAAATCGTAAATCGAGCGATCCCTCCAAGAGTTTAAAGAACAGTGTATTAGGGTGTAATTAACTTCAGGATTAAACTATAATGGACAGTTTGCTCTGAAGTAGTTGAGGGGTGTGTTGCAGCAGAATACCCCCTCTTTCTAAAAATATGAAAGCCTCTACTGTGAAACCTGACGATTTTAAAGTTTGAGAAAACTTACGAAAAGTTGAAAAATGTATCCCGCGTATCTACAAACAACAACAACCGGAAATCACTTTAATAACCTTTTTCTGAGTGAAGATTCCTGCCGAATGTCCGGTTCACAAAGACCCTTCGACGTGGAAGTTTCACTACTTTTCCCAACCCTGCTTGCGGTGCAAACAGTTTCGAACTCAAATATTATGGTTTAAATTATTGAAAATGTATCAACAGGAAACCAACAATAACTCAAACTAACTTAAACTAACCCAAAACTACTCTAAAATAACCCAAAACTAATCTAAAATAACCCAAATATCTACATATACATGTTGTCTACTAAATACTGTAATATACATGTGGCCACATGCATTTAAATGTTGATTTCCTGTTGATAGCGCATTGTGTAAGCAAGTGATTTTTTACAGTAAAAAAGTACTGGTGGTTACTACTTAAAATCACTGCTGTAATCAGTGCAAAACGCAATGGCCCGAAATGATTTCTTACGGAAGAATCGTGAACTTTCGAGCGTCGAAAATTTGTTGAAAAGAGCATTTTTGGAAAAAACGCCACTAAGATAAAGTGTTAGTAAAGGGAAAATATACCAACAGTAAAAATTGAAATTTTTTCTTCAAAATCCAAACGGGTCCAAACTAGCTCATTTGAAAAACAGCAGGAAAAACATGACAAAAATTGTCCAACACGACAATGAAAAGTGTAGTTCACAACGGAACACAACCGCTTTATGCTTATATTTCAAAGATTCATATAAAAGACTTCCACAGTAGAAAACCTATTGAAAATACAAAAACCGTTTAATTTAGGGTGTAAATCACAGAAAAAATGTAATTAATAACGCGAACTTTCTTACTCCACAGTAAAAAATGTAGTTCACAGCAGCACACTCTTGCTTTATACGTATGTTTTAAAGATTCATATAAAAGACTTCCACAGTAGAAAACCTGACTAGTTAAAGTTGAAGAAATGAGAGAAAGATTTTCTAAGTTGAAAAATCGAAAGATCCCTATTGAAAATGCAAAAATTGGTTACATTAGAGTGTAATTACACATCCGCTTCATATTTATATTTTAAATGTTCATAAAAAAAACCTTCCGCAGTAGGAAATCTGACTAGTTAATGTGGAAAAACTGAGTGAAAGTGATTTTGAATTTAAAAAATCAAATCGAATTATTGATCATTCAAACACCGTTTAAATTAGGGTGTAAATAACAGAGGGAAACCGGAAAAAATACCAAAAATTACCGAATGCGACAAAACAATTGTAAGAGTTCAAGTGAAAACAGAAAAGCCTCCTGCAGAAAACCTCTTTGGTTAACGTATAAAGTGTGACTTCAAGTTTGAAAATGAAAAAACCCTAGCCAGAATCCAGAATCTCCCTCGTCGTTCCTCGTCGAATAAAAATATGCAAGTCAACAATATGGGACTAAAAGTTCTACAACTATATGGCAACCAGGGGCAAAGTAATGCCAAACTTACCGAAAGCTGCATCGTGCCACCTGGAAAAAAAGAAAATGTGTTTAGTGATGCAGGAAATCTGTCCCAAACCATTAAGAGCAAGAAATTTAAAGAATGTTTTTCGAAAATTAAACTCAGTTCAAACCAAATAATTTATAGGTCAGAACAAAATCCTTACGTGTTTTCTGCAAACTGGCGTTCCATCCTTCATCTTCTGCCCATTAATCCTTAAAAAGTCCACAAGACACTTAAACACACAATGAAGGCCACTCCGAATTGAAAACTTTAAACTTGTATTTATACTATTAGCACTATACTTTTTATCTAAGAAACGCGATTTACACGACACAAAGAACACGCGACCCTGTTGGGAAGCTGTAAGAAAACTCTAATTAGTAAAAAGAGACATTTTAAAAAAGTGACTTAGAGTAGCTGAAAAAAAGCATGTTAACGTACCTAAAGGAAGGAGAACATTAGTGAAAAAAACAATAAATATCCAACGGTTTAAAGCTGTAAGGTAAACTGTTATTAGTAAATAGAAACATTTAAAAGAGTTACCTGTTTTACCTGAAAACAAATTGTAAGTTAGCAAAATAAGTACCTAAATGATATAATAAAATATTAATACTTCAAAGCTGCAAAAAAATGTTTAAAAAATCAACAAGTAAATAGAAAACGAAAATAAGTGGGCAAGTCATTTTAAAAAAACAGCATCATAAAATCCGCAAAAGCTCAGAAAATCAAAGAAAAATTCAACCCTGGTTGCCATCTACTTCTACAAAATAAAACGCCGTCCGGATCCAGATCGCTGAAATTCCTTAAAACTCAGATTTTTCCTCAAAAAACTCAATGCCATTAATGGCTTAAATTTAGAAGAACAGGCGCAAGTGTGATTATAATCTTGATCTGGACCGCTTACAGCCTAGGAAGCTGCTGGACAGTAAAAAACGGGAATAATCGGACGGATCCTGGCCGCTGAAAATCCCTAACTCGAATGTTTGTAAAAAATTACTTGCTTAGTGGTGAAATTTGGAAAAATAGCGCGAAATCTACATTAGGAGGCCAGGACCACTCGCAGCCTCTTAAGGCGCTATCCGCTAGTCCATCACAAAGTTTTAAAAATATTCACTTATCCTTAGGCATTTTAGTCTGGATTCTGGGGAATTATTAAATTTCGAAACACCAAAAGTTGAAATTTACCGCAAAAAAACACTAGTAATTAGTATCTTTGCTCTGAAGATGATTGAAGATGTGTTCGTAGCAGAACACCCCTATCCTACTGTGGAAAACCTGACCATTTAAAGTTAAAAACTAAAGAAAAAAGTTGAAATTTTAATATATGAGCAATCGCTTCTAATAGTCTAAGAACCGTTTAATTTAGAGTATAATTCACAATAGAAAAACTGCAATAATTGAAACAAACTTCGTTACACGACGATAGAAAGTGTAGTTTACAGCAGAACTAATTGATTTTACATTTAAACTGAAAAAGTTCATATAAAAATCGATTACGATTCAAAACTTCCAGTTTGTGTATAAAATGTGACTTTAAATTAGTTTCAGAGAAATCAAATAAAAACTTTGAAAAACCCAGCCCAGAATCCAGAAACTCCCTCGTCGTTCTACGTCGAATAAATATGACAAACAATTATATATTTATTAAAACCAAGTCAACAAAATGGGACTAAAAATCTACATCTACATGGCAACCAGGGGCAAAGAATGCATAAATAAAATTAATTATTCGGACGGATTCCAGCCCCAGAAAATCCCTACCACGAAATGTAAAAAAAAAGAATTTGTTTAAATTTTTAAAATTGAAAAAACAGTCCGAAATGTAAATGGTTTGGCCAGGGTCGCATGCAGCCTCTTAAAACGCTATCCTCCAATAATTCAATAAACAATAAATAGCAATAAACAATAAAAAATGCAATAATTCGGACGGACCCTAGTCCCTGAAAATCCCTATCACGAATTGTAAAGAAAAAAGAATTTGTTTACATTTTTAAATTTGAAAAAACAGTCCGAAATCTAAATGGTTTGGCAGTCATTTAAAAAAAACCGTAATGTAAAATTCGCAAAAGCCCAGAAAATCAAAGAATCATCAAGTTTCAAAGAAAAACTACAATCCTGGTTGCCTTCTACTTCTACAAAATAAAACGCCGTCCGGATCCAGATCGCTGAAAGTCCTTAAAACTCAGATTTTTCCTCAAAAAACTCAATGCCATTAATGGCTTAAATTTAGAATAACAGGTGCAAGTGTGGTAATAATCTTGATCTGGACCGGTTACAGCCTGCGAAGCTGCTGGACAGTAAAAAACGGGAATAATCGGACGGATCCTGGCTGCTGAAAATCCCTAACTCGAATGTTTGTAAAAAATTGCTTGCTAAGTGGTGAAATTTGGAAAAATAGTGCGAAATCTACATTAGGAGGCCAGGACCACTCGCAGCCTCTTGAGGCGCTATCCTCTAGTCCATCACAAAGTTTTAAAAATATTCACTTACCCTTAGGCACTTTAGTCTGGATTCTGGAGAATTATTAAATTTCGAAACATCAAAAGTTGAAATTTACCGCAAAACTTGAAAACTAGTTTGTGTATCAAATGTAACTTTAAATTAGTTTCAGAGAAATCAAATAAAAACTTTCAAAAATCGAACGATCCTTATTGAAAATACAAAAACCGTTTAATTTAGAGTGTAAATCACAAAAAAAGTCAATAATAACGCAAACTTTCTTACTCGACAGTAAAAAATGTAGTTCACAGCAGAACACGCTTGCCTCATACTTATATTTTAAAGATTCAGAATTACCTAATACTACAAAAAAATTGTAAAAGTTCATGTAAAAACAGAAAAGCCTCCTGCAGAAAACCTCTATGGTTAACGTATAAAGTGTGACTTCAAGTTTGAAAATGAAAAAACCCTAGCCAGAATCCAGAATCTCCCTCGTCGTTCCTCGTCGAATAAAAATATGCAAGTCAACAATATGGGACTAAAAGTTCTACAACTATATGGCAACCAGGGGCAAAGTAATGCCAAACTTACCGAAATCTGCATCGTGCCACCTGGAAAAAAAAAGAAAATGTGTTTTGTGATGCAGGAAATCTGCCCCAAACCATTAAGAGCAAGAAATTTAAAGAATGTTTTTCGGACAATTAAACTCAGTTCAAACTAAATAATTTATAGGTCAGACAAAATCCCTACGTGTTTTCTGCAAACTGGCTCTCCATCCTTCATTTGCTGCCCATTAATCCTTAAAAAGTCCACAAGACACTTAAACACACAATGAAAGGCCACTCCGAATTGAAAACTTTAAACTTGTATTTATACTATTAGCACTAGACTTTTTATCTAAGAACGCGATTCGCACGACACAAAGAACACGCGACCTGTTGGGAAGCTGTAAGAAAACTCTAATTAGTAAAAAGAGACATTTAAAAAAGTGACTTAGTGTACCAGAAAAAAAGCATGTTAACGTACCTAAAGGAAAGAGCATATTAGTGAAAAAAACCAATAAATATCCTGAAACATAAACGGTTTAAATGCTGTAAGATAAACTGTTATTAGTAAATAGAAACATTTAAAAGAGTTACCTGTTTTACCTGAAAAAAATTATAAGTTAGCAAAATAAGTACCTAATGATATAATAAAATATTAATACTTCAAAGCTGCAAAAAAATGTTTAAAAAATCAACAAGTAAATAGAAAACGAAAATAAGTGGGCAATTCATTTAAAAAAAACCGCAAAAGCCCAGAAAATCAAAGAAAAATACAACCCTGGTTGCCATCTACTTCTACAAAATAAAACGCCGTCCGGATCCAGATCGCTGAAATTCCCTAAACCTAAAATTTTTCCTCAAAAAACTCAACGCCATTTAATGGCTTAAATTTAGAAGAACAGGCGCAAGGGTGATTATAATCTTGATCTGGACCGCTAGCCTAGGAAGCGGCTGGACGGTAAAGAACGGGAATAGTCGGACGGATCCTGGCCGCTGAAAATCCCTAACACGAATGTTTGTAAAAAATTACTTGTTTAGTTGTGAAATTTGGAAAAATAGCTCGAAATCTACATTAGGAGGCCAGGACCACTTGCAGCCTCTTAAGGCGCTATCCGCTAGACCATCACAAGGTTTTAAAAATATTCACTTACCCTTAGGCACTTTAGTCTGGATTCTGGAGAATTATTAAATTTCGAAACATCAAAGATTGAAATTTACCGCAAAAAACACTAATGATTGATTTCTTTGCTCTGCAGAAAATGAATTAAAGGTGTGTCCGCAGCAGAACACCCCTATCCTACTGTGCAAAACCTGACCATTTAAAGTTGAAAAACTAAACGAAAAAGTTGAATTTTGAAAATCTGAGCAATGCCTACTGAGAGTTCAAGAACCGTTTAATTTAGAGTATAATTCACAACAGAAAAACTGCAATAATTGAACCAAACTTTGTTACAAGACGATAGAAAGTGTAGTTCACAGCAGAACTAATTGATTTTACATTTAAACTGAAAAAGCTCATATAAAAATCGGTTACCATTGAAAACTAGTTTGTGTATAAAATGTGACTTTAAAATTAGTCTCAAAGAAATCAAATAAAAACTTTGAAAAATCGAACGATCCTTATTGGAAATACAAAAACCGTTTAATTTAGGGTGTAAATCACAAAAAAGTCAATAATAACGCAAACTTTCTTACTCGACAGTAAAAAATGTAGTTCACAGCAGAACACGCTTGCCTCATACTTATATTTTAAAGATTCAAAATTACCTAATGCGACAAAAAAATTGTAAAAGTTCATGTAAAAACAGAAAAGCCTCCTGCAGAAAACCTCTATGGTTAACGTATAAAGTGTGACTTCAAGTTTGAAAATGAAAAAACCCTAGCCAGAATCCAGAATCTCCCTCGTCGTTCCTCGTCGAATAAAAATATGCAAGTCAACAATATGGGACTAAAAGTTCTACAACTATATGGCAACCAGGGGCAAAGTAATGCCAAACTTACCGAAAGCTGCATCGTGCCACCTGGAAAAAAAGAAAATGTGTTTAGAGATGCAGGGGAAATCTGTTCCAAACCATTAAGAGCAAGAAATTTAAAGAATGTTTTTCGGAAAATTAAACTCAGTTCAAACTAAATAATTTATAGGTCAGACAAAATCCCTACGTGTTTTCTGCAAACTGGCTCTCCATCCTTCATTTGCTGCCCATTAATCCTTAAAAAGTCCACAAGACACTTAAACACACAATGAAAGGCCACTCCGAATTGAAAACTTTAAGCTTGTATTTATACTATTAGCACTATACTTTTTATCTAAGAACGCGATTCACACGACACAAAGAACACGCGACCTGTTGGGAAGCTGTAAGAAAGCTCTAATTAGTAAAAAGAGACATTTAAAAAAAGTGACTTAGTGTACCAGAAAAAAAGCATGTTAACGTACCTAAAGGAAAGAGCATATTAGTGAAAAAAACAATAAATATCCTGAAACATAAACGGTTTAAAGCTGTAAGATAAACTATTATTAGTAAATAGAAACATTTAAAAGAGTTACCTGTTTTACCTGAAAAAAAATTATAAGTTAGCAAAATAAGTACCTAATGATATAATAAAATATTAATACTTCAAAGCTGCAAAAAAATGTTTAAAAAATCAACAAGTAAATAGAAAACGAAAATAAGTGGGCAATTCATTTAAAAAAAACCGCAAAAGCCCAGAAAATCAAAGAAAAATACAACCCTGGTTGCCATCTACTTCTACAAAATAAAACGCCGTCCGGATCCAGATCGCTGAAATTCCCTAAACCTAAAATTTTTCCTCAAAAAACTCAACGCCATTCAATGGCTTAAATTTAGAAGAACAGGCACAAGTGTGATTATAATCTTGATCTGGACCGCTAGCCTAGGAAGCGGCTGGACGGTAAAGAACGGGAATAGTCGGACGGATCCTGGCCGCTGAAAATCCCTAACACGAATGTTTGTAAAAAATTACTTGTTTAGTTGTGAAATTTGGAAAAATAGCTCGAAATCTACATTAGGAGGCCAGGACCACTTGCAGCCTCTTAAGGCGCTATCCGCTAGACCATCACAAGGTTTTAAAAAGATTCACTTACCCTTAGGCACTTTACTCCGGATTCTGGGGAATTATTAAATTTCGAAACATCAAAGATTGAAATTTACCGCAAAAAACACTAATAATTGATATCTTTGCTCTGCAGAAAATTAATTAAAGGTGTGTCCGCAGCAGAACACCCCTATCCTACTGTGCAAAACCTGACCATTTAAAGTTGAAAAACTAAACGAAAAAGTTGAAATTTGAAAATCTGAGCAATGCCTACTGAGAGTTCAAGAACCGTTTAATTTAGAGTATAATTCACAACAGAAAAACTGCAATAATTGAACCAAACTTTGTTACAAGACGATAGAAAGTGTAGTTCACAGCAGAACTAATTGATTTTACATTTAAACTGAAAAAGCTCATATAAAAATCGGTTACCATTGAAAACTAGTTTGTGTATAAAATGTGACTTTAAAATTAGTCTCAAAGAAATCAAATAAAAACTTTGAAAAATCGAACGATCCTTATTGGAAATACAAAAACCGTTTAATTTAGGGTGTAAATCACAAAAAAGTCAATAATAACGCAAACTTTCTTACTCGACAGTAAAAAATGTAGTTCACAGCAGAACACGCTTGCCTCATACTTATATTTTAAAGATTCAAAATTACCTAATGCGTCAAAAAAATTGTAAAAGTTCATGTAAAAAGAGAAAAGCCTCCTGCAGAAAACCTCTTTGGTTAACGTATAAAGTGTGACTTCAAGTTTGAAAATGAAAAAACCCTAGCCAGAATCCAGAATCTCCCTCGTCGTTCCTCGTCGAATAAAAAATATGCAAGTCAACAATATGGGACTAAAAGTTCTACAACTATATGGCAACCAGGGGCAAAGTAATGCCAAACTTACCGAAAGCTGCATCGTACCACCTGAAAAAAAAAAGAAAATGTGTTTAGTAATGCAGGAAATCTGCCCCAAACCATTAAGAGCAAGAAATTTAAAGAATGTTTTTCGGAAAATTAAACTCAGTTCAAACTAAATAATTTATAGGTCAGACAAAATCCTTACGTGTTTTCTGCAAACTGGCGTTCCATCCTTCATCTTCTGCCCATTAATCCTTAAAAAGTGAACACTACACTTAAATACACTACACTTGAACACACAATGAGTATCCACATGGAGTTGAAAATAAATGTGGATCAAATTAAGTGGTTAACAAGCAAGATGATCGACCGCATTCGCCTAAATGGCACTAAATTGGTAAATTTATCCCGTTTATGAACAAAGAACCGACGACCGAGTTCTTCCGTTGCCCACAATAAACTGGACTAAATGTTCAGCTTTTAAAAAAAGTTCGTACAGAACTTACATAATCATATAATCGTTTGCTTGCTGGCCCTTCGAATGACTCATTCCCTTTTCCTTTGTTGCTCGATTTCAGTTTGTTTTGACGATTTTCTAGAAATTTCCAGTTCGCGATCGAACCGGTTTGGATATTTGCCGTAAACAAAGCCGCTTTTTCAGCCAAAGATAAACAAACATTGCCGTTCATGCGGCCACTTTTGAATGCTAAGTTAAATACTCGCTCTCCGGTCAATCTTTTGCTCAATTTTCATGAAACTTGAAAATCTTTTTAGCTTGATCTGTTGCGAGAGATCCACCAGAATCAAAGTAAAGCATTCACCCTTAAGTCATGATTTGTGAATGCTTCACTTTGAATGCACTGTTAAGAGCGACGGAACTTGAGTTCACACGAGCTCTCAGATCAGACTGTTGCCCCATTTTTATGACACTTTGAGTTCTTGCAGGTTAACATGTTGTGCCAAAGTGGCCTAAAGGGCAAATTCCCTTTCGAGACAGATTTGCATACTCGGCTCGCATTCATTCGCGGTTCAGGGTACTTTATGCCAAAAGGATTTCGGTGCAAAACTATCTTCTTTTAAAGAAATGAAAAGCCCCGATTATCATTTTATACCTACTTGAATAATGCTCGCTTATGTCGAAAAGCACTCACAACGTTGATGTTTTCAATGAGACACTCTGTATATTATTGCACATTTAGATTGGCCTTATTGATTTGACTATTTTTGAGGAACTGCTCTTATGGATATCTGAAGAGGCACCCGCTTCATATTGAGTAATGTTCGAATTTTTTTAAAATCAAAACAGCTTCAAAAAGTGGCAGGTGACGCGTCATTCGAGTGCCTCCAAATTTTGGGTTTTTCTTGTTTTACCTTAAAGAACACTTTGAGTTAAGCGGTTTCGGCGAAAAACACTCCCGGATAGTCCCTAAATTAAGGCAAAAAACACTCACAAACTTTGAGGAAAATCACCGTTTTCTGACTAATGTTTGAGCGGTGTTGCCAAACTGTCCAAAACGTTTTATGTTACTCAAAATTGTTTCCTTGGATACCAAGCATTTCGATTCATTCTATTTGGTTCGATTCAGATTATTTAGGTCCTCAGGTTATTAATTTTTACCTTTTACATATATTTTTTAGCTTTATTTAAAAAATCACTTCAACTATGCGAACACAAACAAACTAACTCAAAAATAACCGAAAAGAAAACAACTAAAAAATACGTGGCAACACCGAATTGTCCTGAAAGACACAAATAGTAGATAACCTCAATTAATAGGCGACGCTAGGAAAGATGCTCAAACTTTTGGAAAAAACACAATTATTATGCATGTTGGCGACAATTTTGCATGTGGAGTTATAAATTGTTGATACCTAAAGCACGATTTAGCAGCAAATAGCATCGGACAATCTCATTTTCGTGCGAAAATCTGTGGTTTTGGGAACGCGAATTTCAAAAGTTTGAATGCGTTTTTCGCTTAATTTAAAGTGTTCTTTAAGGTCCAACAAGAACAAACCAAAAATTCGGAGGCACTCAAACGGCACCTTCACCCCCAATCCAAAATCATGGCAGAACATATTTCCGGTATGGACCTGTACTTTTTCGGCATCAGTAAGTGTTCAAAATTATCTATTTGCGGCCTTTTCACAATTCTGGTGCTTCTAGGTGCTCCCAACCCGGATAACATGATTGAGAATGTAAAGAACTTACGGTCACATATTCAACGCAACGGTATCCTATACGGTCTCGGATGCCAGGAGCTACACCCCTGGCATCAAATCGAAAAAGATCACTACTTCACTGTAGACTTTAAGGCTGTTCTGGATGACAATCTCCTAATGGCTGCTTGGCCTTCTTTTCGTGAGGATCTTATGACTCAAACAGAGTTTACATTGAATTGCATGGGGCTGGCTATGTATCAGTGCATTTCCAGGCTGTATAAAGCCAGTGCTCAAAAAACAGAAATGGAAACAGCACTCCCAGTGATCAGGGCTCGAATTTTAAATCATGAACCATTGCTGCCGATGAAGGACATTAACGTGAACTCATTTGGTAACCACCTGCTATAAAGTCCTGGCTAAAACTGAATCAAATTGTTGTTTCAAGGAAAACTTGTCTCATTGCGAGGCACTGTGGTCAGGGCAGGTCCAGTGAAAATCGTTTGTACCCACATGGCATTTCAATGTCCGGGCTGCGGGTCCGTTCAGGTCGAAAAACAAATTAATGGAACGTATATTCCGCTGCAAAAGTGTTTCAAATGCGGTGCCAAAAAGTATCTGGAACCTTTATATAATTCGCCATTGACGAAAACAGTCGAGTGGCAGAATATGATAAAAAATTAAATTAAATAAACATTAACACGACACAAAGAACACGCGACCTGTTGGGAAGCTGTAAGAAATCTCTAATTAGTAAAAAGAGACATTTAAAAAAAGTGACTTCGTGTACCTGAAAAAAAGCATGTTAACGTACCTAAAGGAAAGAGAATATTAGTGAAAAAAACAATAAATATCCTGAAACATAATTGGTTTAAAGCTGTAAGATAAACTGTTATTAGTAAATAGAAACATTTTAAAAAAGTCACCTGTTTTACCTGAAAAAAAATTGTAAGTTAGCAAAATAAGTACCTAATGATATAATAAAATATTAATACTTCAAAGCTGCAAAAAAATGTTTAAAAAATCAACAAGTAAATAGAAAACGAAAATAAGTGGGCAATTCATTTAAAAAAAAACCGCAAAAGCCCAGAAAATCAAAGAAAAATACAACCCTGGTTGCCATCTACTTCTACAAAATAAAACGCCGTCCGGATCCAGATCGCTGAAATTCCCTAAACCTTAAAATTTTTCCTCAAAAACTCAACGCCATTCAATGGCTTAAATTTAGAAGAACAGGCGCAAGGGTGATTATAATCTTGATCTGGACCGCTAGCCTAGGAAGCGGCTGGACGGTAAAGAACGGGAATAGTCGGACGGATCCTGGCCGCTGAAAATCCCTAACACGAATGTTTGTAAAAATTACTTGTTTAGTTGTGAAATTTGGAAAATAGCTCGAAATCTACATTAGGAGGCCAGGACCACTTGCAGCCTCTTAAGGCGCTATCCGCTAGTCCATCATAAAGGTTTTAAAAATATTCACTTACCCTTAGGCACTTTACTCCGGATTCTGGGGAATTATTAAATTTCGAAACATCAAAGATTAAATTTACCGCAAAAAACACTAATAATTGATATCTTGCTCTGCAGAAAATTAATTAAAGGTGTGTCCGCAGCAGAACACCCCTATCCTACTGTGCAAAACCTGACCATTTAAAGTTAAAAACTAAAGAAAAAAGTTGAAATTTTAATATATGAGCAATCGCTTCTAATAGTCTAAGAATCGTTTAATTTAGAGTATAATTCACAATAGAAAAACTGCAATAATTGAAACAAGCTTCGTTACACGACGATAGAAAGTGTAGTTTACAGCAGAACTAATTGATTTTACATTTAAACTGAAAAAGTTCATATAAAAATCGATTACCATTCAAAACTTCCAGTTTAAGAATAAAATGTGACTTTAAATTAGTTTCAGAGAAATTAAATAAAAACTTTGAAAAACCCAGCCCAGAATCCAGAAACTCCCTCGTCGTTCTACGTCGAATAAATATGACAAACAATTATATATTTATTAAAACACAAGTCAACAAAATGGGACTAAAAATCTACCTCTACATGGCAACCAGGGGCAAAGTATGCATAAATAAAATTGGCCAGGGTCGCATGCAGCCTCTTAAGGCGCTATCCTCCAATAATGCAATAAACAATAAACAGCAAGAAACAATAAAAAATGCAATTTTTCGGACGGACCCTAATCCCTGAAAATCCCCATCACGAATTGTAAAGAAAAAATAATTTGTTTACATTTTTAAATTTGAAAAAACAGTCCGAAATCTAAATGGTTTGGCAGTCATTTAAAAAAAAACCGTAATGTAAAATTCGCAAAAGCCCAGAAAATCAAAGAATCATCAAGTTTCAAAGAAAAACTACAATCCTGGTTGCCTTCTACTTCTACAAAATAAAACGCCGTCCGGATCCAGATCGCTGAAATTCCTTAAAACTTAGATTTTTCCTCAAAAAACTCAATGCCATTAATGGCTTAAATTTGGAAAGAACAGACGCAAGTGTGGTAATAATCTTGATCTGGACCGCTTACAACCTGCGAAGCTGCTGGACAGTAAAAAACGGGAATAATCGGACGGATCCTGGCCGCTGAAAATCCCTAACACGAATGATTGTGGAAAATTACTTGTTTAGTGTGTGAAATTTGGAAAATAGCGCGAAATATACATTAGGAGGCCAGGAGCACTCGCAGCCTCTTGAGGCGCTATCCGCTAGTCCATCACAAGGTTTTAAAAATATTCACTTACCCTTAGGCACTTTAGTCTGGATTCTGGGGAATTATTAAATTTCGAAACATCAAAAGTTGAAATTTACCGCAAAAAACACTAGTAATTAATATCTTTGCTCTGAAGATGATTGAAGATGTGTTCGTAGCAGAACACCCCTATCCTACTGTGGAAAACCTGACCATTTAAAGTTAAAAACTAAAGAAAAAAAGTTGAAATTTTAATATATGAGCAATCGCTTCTAATAGTCTAAGAACCGTTTAATTTAGAGTATAATTCACAATAGAAAAACTGCAATAATTGAAACAAACTTCGTTACACGACGATAGAAAGTGTAGTTTACAGCAGAACTAATTGATTTTACATTTAAACTGAAAAAGTTCATATAAAAATCGATTACCATTCAAAACTTCCAGTTTAAGAATAAAATGTGACTTTAAATTAGTTTCAGAGAAATCAAATAAAAACTTTGAAAAACCCAGCCCAGAATCCAGAAACTCCCTCGTCGTTCTACGTCGAATAAATATGACAAACAATTATATATTTATTAAAACACAAGTCAACAAAATGGGACTAAAAATCTACCTCTACATGGCAACCAGGGGCAAAGTATGCATAAATAAAATTAATTATACGGACGGATTCCAGCCCCTGAAAATCCCTACCACGAAATGTAAAAAAAAAGAATTTGTTTAAATTTTTAACATTGAAAAAACAGTCCGAAATTTAAATGGTTTGGCCAGGGTCGCATGCAGCCTCTTAAGGCGCTATCCTCCAATAATGCAATAAACAATAAATAGCAATAAACAATAAAAAAGCAATTATTCGGACGGACCCTAGCCCTGAAAATTCCTACCACGAATTGTTAAAAAAAAAGAATTTGTTTAAATTTGAAAAACAGTCCGAAATCTAAATGGTTTGGCCAGGGTCGCATGCAGCCTCTTAAGGCGCTATCCTCCAATAAACAATAAATAGCAATAAACAATAAAAAATGCAATTATTCGGACGGACCCTAGTCCCTGAAAATCCCTATCACGAATTGTAAAGAAAAAAGAATTTGTTTACATTTTTAAATTTGAAAAAACAGTCCGAAATCTAAATGGTTTGGCAGTCATTTAAAAAAAACCGTAATGTAAAATTCGCAAAAGCCCAGAAAATCAAAGAATCATCAAGTTTCAAAGAAAAACTACAATCCTGGTTGCCTTCTACTTCAACAAAATAAAACGCCGTCCGGATCCAGATCGCTGAAATTCCTTAAAACTCAGATTTTTCCTCAAAAAACTCAATGCCGTTAATGGCTTAAATTTAGAAGAACAGGCGCAAGTGTGGTCATAATCTTGATCTGGACCGCTTACAGCCTGCGAAGCTGCTGGACAGTAAAAAACGGGAATAATCGGACGGATCCTGGCCGCTGAAAATCCCTAACTCGAATGTTTGTAAAAAATTACTTGCTTAGTGGTGAAATTTGGAAAAATAGCGCGAAATCTACATTAGGAGGCCAGGACCACTCGCAGCCTCTTGAGGCGCTATCCGCTAGTCCATCACAAAGTTTTAAAAATATTCACTTACCCTTAGGCACTTTAGTCTGGATTCTGGGGAATTATTAAATTTCGAAACATCAAAAGTTGAAATTTACCGCAAAAAAACACTAGTAATTAAGTATCTTTGCTCTGAAGATGATTGAAGATGTGTTCGTAGCAGAACACCCCTATCCTACTGTGGAAAACCTGACCATTTAAAGTTAAAAACTAAAGAAAAAAGTTGAAATTTTAATATATGAGCAATCGCTTCTAATAGTCTAAGAACCGTTTAATTTAGAGTATAATTCACAATAGAAAAACTGCAATAATTGAAACAAACTTCGTTACACGACGATAGAAAGTGTAGTTTACAGCAGAACTAATTGATTTTACATTTAAACTGAAAAAGTTTATATAAAAATCGATTGCCATTCAAAACTTCTAGTTTGAGAATAAAATGTGACTTTAAATTAGTTTCAGAGAAATCAAATAAAAACTTTGAAAAACCCAGCCCAGAATCCAGAAACTCCCTCGTCGTTCTACGTCGAATAAATATGACAAACAATTATATATTTATTAAAACACAAGTCAACAAAATGGGACTAAAAATCTACCTCTACATGGCAACCAGGGGCAAAGTATGCATAAATAAAATTAATTATACGGACGGATTCCAGCCCCTGAAAATCCCTACCACGAAATGTAAAAAAAAAGAATTTGTTTAAATTTTTAACATTGAAAAAACAGTCCGAAATTTAAATGGTTTGGCCAGGGTCGCATGCAGCCTCTTAAGGCGCTATCCTCCAATAAACAATAAAAAGCAATAAACAATAAAAAATGCAATTATTCGGACGGACCCTAGTCCCTGAAAATCCCTATCACGAATTGTAAAGAAAAAGAATTTGTTTACATTTTTAAATTTGAAAAAACAGTCCGAAATTCTAAATGGTTTGGCAGTCATTTAAAAAAAACCGTAATGTAAAATTCGCAAAAGCCCAGAAAATCAAAGAATCATCAAGTTTCAAAGAAAAACTACAATCCTGGTTGCCTTCTACTTCTACAAAATAAAACGCCGTCCGAATCCAGATCGCTGAAATTCCTTAAAACTTAGATTTTTCCTCAAAAAACTCAATGCCATTAATGGCTTAAATTTAGAAGAACAGGCGCAAGTGTGGTAATAATCTTGATCTGGACCGCTTACAGCCTGCGAAGCTGCTGGACAGTAAAAAACGGGAATAATCGGACGGATCCTGGCTGCTGAAAATCCCTAACTCGAATGTTTGTAAAAAATTACTTGTTTAGTGGTGAAATTTGGAAAAATAGTGCGAAATCTACATTAGGAGGCCAGGACCACTCGCAGCCTCTTGAGGCGCTATCCGCTAGTCCATCACAAAGTTTTAAAAATATTCACTTACCCTTAGGCACTTTAGTCTGGATTCTGGGGAATTATTAAATTTCGAAACACCAAAAGTTGAAATTTACCGCAAAAAAACACTAGTAATTAGTATCTTTGCTCTGAAGATGATTGAAGATGTGTTCGTAGCAGAACACCCCTATCCTACTGTGGAAAACCTGACCATTTAAAGTTAAAAACTAAAGAAAAAAGTTGAAATTTTAATATATGAGCAATCGCTTCTAATAGTCTAAGAATCGTTTAATTTAGAGTATAATTCACAATAGAAAAACTGCAATAATTGAAACAAACTTCGTTACACGACGATAGAAAGTGTAGTTTACAGCAGAACTAATTGATTTTCCATTTAAACTGAAAAAGTTTATATAAAAATCGATTGCCATTCAAAACTTCTAGTTTGAGAATAAAATGTGACTTTAAATTAGTTTCAGAGAAATCAAATAAAAACTTTGAAAAACCCAGCCCAGAATCCAGAAACTCCCTCGTCGTTCTACGTCGAATAAATATGACAAACAATTATATATTTATTAAAACACAAGTCAACAAAATGGGACTAAAAATCTACCTCTACATGGCAACCAGGGGCAAAGTATGCATAAATAAAATTAATTATTCGGACGGATTCCAGCCCCAGAAAATCCCTACCACGAAATGTAAAAAAAAAGAATTTGTTTAAATTTTTAAATTGAAAAAACAGTCCGAAATGTAAATGGTTTGGCCAGGGTCACACGCAGCCTCTTAAGGCGCTATCCTCCATTAATGCCATAAACAATAAATAGCAATAAACAATAAAAAAATGCAATTATTCGTCCTAGCCCTGAAAATCCCTATCACGAATTGTAAAAAAAAATTGTTTAAATTTGAAAAAACAGTCCGAAATCTAAATGGTTTGGCCAGAATCACACACAACGTTTTAACGTGCCATCCGCCAATGGTAAAGTAATGCTAAACTCAAGCTAAGGGTTGATAGATTTGGAATCCTTCTTACCTGCTTTCTGAACTGGAGTTTCATCCTGCATTGTCTATCCAATAATCCTCAAAAAGCACACCCTACACTTGAACACACAATGAGTTGCATCCACACGGAGTTGCAAATAAATGTGGATCAAATTCAGTGGTTAACAAGCAAGATGATCGACCGCATTCGCCTAAATGGCACTAAATTGGTACATTTATCCCGTCTATGAACAAAGAACCGACGACCGACTTCGTCCGTTGCTCACAATAAACTGAACTAAATGTTCAGCTTTTCAAAAAAAGTTCGTACAGAACTTACATAATCATATAATCGTTTGCTAGCTGGCCCTTCGGATGACTCATTGCCTTTTCCTTTGTTGCTCGATTTCAGTTTGTTTATTCTGGACATTTTTGTAGAAAGTGCCTCTTCGCATGGCAAAATTTCCAAATACAAATTACGCGTTCTAAAGTACCGAAAGTCAGCAACAACTAAACGGAAAACGCTCCAAACGCCGATCCATCACTAATTTAGTTTTAAATTTAGAGCCATTTATGTTTGTCTGCATTTCATTCAGCTGCATTAATGGACAACGGCAAAACTAATTTTTTTCGTATTGAGCAGCTTTTTCAGCCAAAGATAAACAAACAAAGCCGTTCATGCGGCCACTTTTCTATCCTAAATTAAATACTGGCTCTCCGATCAATCTTTTGCTCAACTTTGCTGAAACTTGAAAATTTTTTTAGCTTCATCTGTTGAGAGGCCAAAATCAACGTAAAGCATTCACAAACCACGCCATGATTTGGGAATGCTTCACCTTGAAGCATTCCATTGAAGAACGAACGCCTGCTGAGCGAGCTAGTAGCTCAACTTTAACATCACAATACCTCTAACAATCCTTGATTTTCTTCACTTTCTTCCAGTGTCGATGGCATTTCCAATCTGATGTTTTGATACTCTGGTCATTGAAGACACTCGCACACTACTAACGATGTCGTTTAATTCCTGGAAATTCCTCACTCACCTGAAAGAGACGCTGTCCAAGCTGATAGGAGACAAGCATCTGCATACCTCGGACCTTGTCCAGCTCCTAAACAAAATACCCCAGTCCCAAGATATAGGCGAATACCTCAGATCCACTGAGAGGCGATTGGTGTCCGTGCAGCAGTCGGTGCAGCAGTTTTATAACGCGGCTGTAACAGCTACTCCCAAGTTTAAGGGTGGAGACAGAACAACTACGGAAACAGAGGAAAGTGTTTCATGGAAGAAGATCAGGAGAATCTCCCGGACGCAAGTAAGCGAGTCTGTGTGAGTATCCAGAGCTTTTATCCTTTCCTGGTTTTCCCCCCAGCATTCGCTGGAGAATTCCAGCACAGCCCACATCCTGGATACGATTGAAAGAGCACCAGGCGAAGAACTGCTTTTATTGGGGGTGGAGTCGCTGATTGCCTATGTGAAAGAACATCCGGAAATACGCAACAATGCCATCAAGGTAGTTGCGATATTTCTTCCAAGAACCAACTTATATACTGCTATATACGGGCTTCCAGAGTGGGGCAGTGAGAATATTGCTGAACGCCAGACGAAAAGTTGAGTCAGAAAGTGCGAAAGGGGCCTTAAGAGAAGGTCTGGCCCTCTTGGGACATCCAGACCCAGTGGCCGGAAGAGGAATACGAATTCTTGCCATTGACGGCGGCGGCATTCGAGGTGTTCTTGTTCTGGAAATGCTGAAGAAATTGGAGGAATTGACCGGGAAAAAACCACATGAGATGTTCGATTTTTTCTGCGGAGTGAGCACTGGGGCAGTGCTGAGCTACTCCATGGGTAATTTACATTATTTCAGCATTCTGCTTCAGAATTCACGAATCTTTTATGAACTAGATACGGTTTGCTCGGTTCGAATTTATGTACGTACATGAAAACAATGTGTTGTTCCTCAGGCGTCCATTTAAGAAGCTTGGATGAGATAACGGAGCGATACGAGGCCTTGTGCCAGGAAATTTTCAATCAATCCCGCATCTTGGGAACAGGAAAACTGGTTTGGAGGCACGCCTACTATGACACAGCGTTGTGGGAGGAAAAGCTGAAGGAGTATGTGGGCAGCAGTAGTCTCATAGCTACGTCCCGAGACTCCCACTGTCCGAAAGTATGCGCTCTACCGTCTGAACGGAGCTGCTGAGTGCAGGATTCTCATTGCAGATCTGTGTGGTATCGGCTGTGGTTAATCAGTCTCAAGTATCCGCGTACGTTTTCCGCAACTACTCCTTCCCGTGGAGGTTCCAGTCGGAGTACGAGGGCACGCACACTGCACAGATATGGGAGGCTGTGCGAGCTTCAGCTGCCGCTCCCACCTACTTCGAGGAGTTCAGGATCAAGGACTTGATCCATCAGGTAAAAGCAACCGAATTGGTAATGTTTTGCCACTAGAATTTAAAGCAGTGGACACTCCACTAGTAGACGTTTCTACTGTACATCTTTTGCTACACTGGATGGATATTGAGACTTGGGGACTCAGTAAAAAAACCTGCACTTCAGTTCTTTTGGCAATTTGGGTCGCCTCAGACAAACAGTGCAATTTTTATTAGTTTAAGAACCTGCCTATGATTAGCGCGATTTGACCCTTCTTGTGCTGTTTTCCTCCATCGATCATTCCTGAATTCTGGGGACAGATTGCGTTAAGACTTGGATACAACAGGAATCTGACGATGAGACCTCTTGATTTCCCAGTTTGTCCCCAGAAGTTGCTTTAGCTGTTCCCCGATATAATCACAAAAGAGCTAAGATTTCCTCCGTTAGGACGGTGGAATCGTGGCCAACAATCCGACAGCAATCGCTCTACACGAGGCGAAATTGCTGTGGCCCGACACCCCAATCCAGTGCGTGGTTTCCTTTGGTACCGGCCGATCGGTACCCAGTCCCACAGGCCGAAAGTCTTCAGCGGGAAGCCCGAAAACTGGCAGCGAAGGAACTTCTTGGACCAACAAGTTCTTGAAGATTCTGGACAGTGCTACAGATACTCAAGGTACACGATCCTTGCCACACGCGACTTAACTCAATTAATGGGCTTTTCAGCTGTTCATATAATGTTGAGCGATCTTCTTCCTCAAGAGGTGTATTTCCGCTTCAACCCCTACTTGACTGAACTGGTGGGAATGGTGGAAACGGACCAGGACAAACATACGCAGATGAAGCGGGACACCCTGATGTACTTAAGGCGCAATGAGGACAAGTTCAAGCAAGCCGCCAAGACCCTCATGCTGGAAAAAACCGTTTTTCAGAAGATGAAGGATCAGGCAAACGTTCAGAGGGAGTTGATAGGGTTTTGAGAGCGATGGACGGTTTTTAACAATTTGTTGTAGCAATTTTTGGATTAGTCATCCTAGCTAGGCAGCCAGCAATACATTTGATGCCCAGTTGCGGCTGTCATTTCAATTTGTCAAAAAATGCCAAATTTTTGGGGGTTTTAGGCTATTATTTTTTCAAAGTGGGTTTAAAGTAAGGAAAAAAACGCGTTTATAGTTGGTTTTGCTGTGAATTATCCGGTAATAGAGCGGGGTTGATTATGTGGACGTTCTGAGAAGAAAGCAGCGGAGTGCTGTAGAGTCTAGAACCAGCTGGTAAGTTTGAACTTTTTCACCATTTCATTCACCATTTACCACTTATTTTTCGTATTTTATCCAATTTATTCACGACTTATTGCGAATGCGTCTATTTAAATGTAATAATTGTATGTGCACTGGGTCAAAATATAATACAGTGGTACAATTTTTTGACCATTTTGGCATTGCGGAGCTCCCAAACCCCAACTCGCTAATAAATTGATACTTTCTTTTGTGGCTCATGAAGAATCTTTTTACCAGAATAAGAAGTTAATGTAGCATGATTTACCTGTGTGCTAAACTACACCGAGGTCGCCGTACGGTAATTGTTACAAAATTGCGTTTGGTTTACAAGGTGTTTTCTTGTCGCGGTTCTATGTACTTTGCCGGGCAAAATCTGCTCTCTAAGTGGAAAACGTTGCGTTTTTCAGTGATCATCAGGCAGGAATTTTCAAGAACTTTTCAAAGTTGCCTGTGGTTTTCGCTGCTATTTTAAGCAGGTCGTAGTTTCAATGTTATTTGCGCAGGAACTTGCAAGATTAGAGAGTCACGCTTGCATACATTTCATAGGAGCATGTGTTGTATGCGAGGAAAACGTCTCAATTTTGGCCCTTTACCTCGAATATTTCTGAAAGCAGTCACCAAAACAGGATCTCTATGATAGCAGCTCGAATTTGCAACACTCTGTATATTGCGGTTTAAAGCTGAGAAATAAGTGATCGCTGATAATATAGAAAAATCGTGTTCTTTATAGCTGGATTCGAAGAAAAACAGGATAATTAAGTCCTGATTCAGCAAAGATCAGTTGAACGGAAGAGATAATTAAATCAACAAACGTTAAGGGAAAATGTCAAGATCCTAAGTCGCAGCAAGAAAAGCACAGTTGTAATTGGAGCAATTTGCCATCATTTAAATGCTTTATCATCATTGTTTGTCGACATTAATTCAAGCTTTTTTTAATGTAAAAAAGGTTGTTTTTTACCTAAAAATGGGTTTTCGAGTTCCAAGTCATGCAGGACGTATTTCAACCCGAAATGATTGAATATGTATTGAACAGACGATGAATGGAAATCAGATTGTTAGACGATTGATGGAGGACAAGCCTCTTAATCCGAAACGTTTAACCAGAGCATACAAGAGGAAATTATACATATTCAGGAATTTCAGCCCGAATGAAACGTCACTTTACGCAAAATTCATTTAAAAAAATTGGCATAATACTGATTTGGAAGGTTTTAAGCCCAATTAGGAACTGAATTTGCTGGAAAATTTGGTTCACAAAAAAACTCCTCCTTTTCCGATTAATGGAAAAGTGGCCTTTCTCATTGGCGTTGTTATTGCAAAACACATCGGTGAAAGTTCCATTTCCACTTCTTTGAAAGACAGCAATCTATAATCATTTCAAAGAAAAACTGCTGGAAAATTACAAGACTTTTCTGGGGACCCAGTAACAAAACACCGTAGAAAAATAGATCTATTATCACAGATATGAGCAATATCAAGCACGAAATTGGATCGAACAGCAGGCCCCAATTTAGCAGGAAACGAGTTGCTGTATTCAAAATTCAATAACGAATGTCTCCTGGAAAGCCGATTGAAGGAAATCGATTAAAATAAAAGCATGCAATAATCCGCCAGTAAATTATTGTTTCGAAAGCCTTTAGAGAACGATGAAACAAATAATTAATAACAAATAGACAACGTGAAAGAGAGTGAAAGGACTAAAAGCTAAAAAGGAAGAGGATTCGTTTATAGGGAAATTGCAAAAGGATGAACATAGTAGATGAAAAATATGAGCAAAATGGACGTTTGCAACGTAAATTACACTGTTCTTTGACAAAAAAGCGATTGCCGCAGTCCAAACAAGGATATTTATTTGTATGCAATTTTCCATTTCATTTTACTCAAAAAAGAAAAAACACACTCAACTATCCAGGGATTTTAAAAAGTTTTTGTTGGGTATTTGGCCTCAAAAATGTTTCTCAATTCACTTTTTCGCAATTATCTTGATTTATGTAATAAAATTGTACGTTTTTTGTTTGTTTTTCAATTGCTAGGGTTTTCTTCTATTTTTCTTCGATTATATTTACAATTCTCTCGAAAAGTACGCTAGTGAATAGACTAACAACAGCAAAACTTAGCAGAAGATAGTTTGAATTTATATAAATGTCTGACAATTTTTTCTAAAAAATGTGCCGAATTTTTAATATGGAAAGTTTTGTTTAATTTTAAATAACTTCCTTCATCTAAAAGTTGCTTAATTTTTTTATTTCTTTCCTCAGTCCCTGACCAACAGGTACAATTTCAATCGTTTTATCTTTTTGTGAAGTTTTTAATGTTTCTTGTTCTATTGCCCTTAGGCTTGTAATTTTTTGCGTATTTTTCGACTTACGGATTCATAAGACTATTCCAGTACCTGGCAACAAATTACTCCAATAATTGCTTTCGAACAAGCCAATTTCTGGTGTTATAGTTGAAGAAAAATGATCTTGCAGCGTTGATTTTCCCTTTTAATGCATGAGACGGAAAAGCAATTTTCGTTCAATCAGAAGAAAATACGTTGTTCGTAAGTAGCTGATATTTTGTCAAGGAGGTAGTTTTGAAAATTTAAACGCCAAAACGAACACCTCTAGACAACTGCTCCTGATGAGGTTTTGTAGAACAAAAGAGGCTCTAAAAGTCGGGAAAATTTCACTTTGAATACAAGTTTTCCCAATTTTTACTGACATTTTGAAACTTGGGTTATTTTAACAGTTGCGGAACAAACAAGGTTTACTTTGAAAAATTTAGTCGCGAAAAAACAAGTTCGTAGTCAGCGGGCCTTTGAATTGTTTTATAAAGCATAAAAGGCTCTATCACAGCAGAAAGTTTCACTTTGAATCCAAATTTCCACAATTTTGTAAAACTTGGCTCATTTTAACAGCTGCGGAACAAACAAGGGTCACTTTTGAAAAAATTTAAACGCGAAAATTAAAACCCTGAGCCAATTGTCCTTTGTGTCATTTTATAAAGCAGAAAAGTCTCTATAAGTCTGTAAAGTTTCACTTCAAATCCAAATTTCCCCAATTTTCCCCGACATTTTAAAACTTGACTCGTTTTAACATCTGCGGAAGCAACACGATTCACTTGCAAAATCGGAACTCAAAACCCAAAGCCCCTTGTGAATTTCGTTTCATAGTCTCTTATGGAGTAGAAAAGGTTCTACAAGCTGGCAAAGTCTCACTTTAAATTCAAATTTCCCCAATTTGCACCGAAACTTTAAAACTTGCCTCATTTTATCATCTACGGAACAAACACGGTTTGCTTTAAACATTGCAAACGGTAAAAGCAAAGCTTCTAGACAATTTCCCCTTGTAGCGTTTTTTAGGGCAGGAAAAGGACTATGAGGTTTAAAAGTTTCACTTTGAATCCAAAGTTTCCCAATTTTTACTGACATTTTGAAACTTGGGTTATTTTAACATATGCAGACCAAACACGGTTCATTTTTTGAAATCTGAGCTCCAAAGCAAAAGTGCTTATTCAATAAACCTTTAGATTTATAGAGCAGAAAGGGCTCTAGAAGTCCGGAAAGTTTCACTTGGAATCCAAATTTCTCCAATTTTTTACGAGACTTTGAAACCTGACTTACTTTAACATATGCGAGTCAACAACGGTTAATTTTAATAAAACCTTAAACGCAAAGCAAACATTTCTAGAAAATTGCCCCTTGTGCTGCTTGTTGGAGCACAAAAGACCTCTACAAGTCAGGAAAATTTGGCTTTGAGTTCAAATTTCCCCAATTTTTACCGGAACTTTGAAACTTGGCTCATTTTAAGTCTGCAGAACTTACATAGTTTTCTTCAAAAAATCATAGATCGAAAATGAAAGCCCGTAGTTAGATGCTGATTGGGTGGTCTTATAGAAGCATAAAAGACTCTACGAGTGCGCAAAGTTTCACTAAGAATCCAAATTTTTTCCAATTCTTGCCGAGACTTTGAAACCTGACTTACTTCAACATCTGCAGGTCAAATACGGTTAATTTTGAAAAACCTAAACGCAAAAGCGAAAATACGTAGAAAATTAACCCTGATTCTACTTGTTAGAGCACAGCAGACTCTACAAGTCGGGAAAATTTAACTTTGAGTTCAAATTTCTCCAATTTTTACCGGAACTTTGAAACTTGGCTTATTTTAATATTTGCAGAACTTACGCAGTTTTCTTCAAGAAATCCTAGCTCAAAAATGAAAGTCCTTAGTCAGATGCTGGTTGTGTCTTCTTATAGAGCATAAAATGCTCTACAAGTGTGGAAAGTTTCACTTGAAATCCCAATTTTTTCCAACTCTTGCCGAGACTTTGAAACCTGACTTACTTTAACATCTTCATCAGTTTCTTCGGTTGAAGAAAAATGATCTTGCAGCGTTGATTTTTCCCTTTTAATGCATGAGACGGAAAAGCAATTTTCGTTCATTCAGAAGAAAATACGTTGTTCGTAAGTAGCTGATATTTTGTCAAGGAGGTAGTTTTGAAAATTTAAACGCCAAAACGAACACCTCTAGACAACTGCTCCTTATGAGGTTTTGTAGAACAAAAGAGGCTCTAAAAGTCGGGAAAATTTCACTTTGAATACAAGTTTTCCCAATTTTTAATGACATTTTGAAACTTGGGTTATTTTAAGAGTTGCGGAACAAACAAGGTTTACTTTGAAAAATTTAGTCGCGAAAAAACAAGTTCGTAGTCAGCGGGCCTTTGAATTGTTTTATAAAGCATAAAAGGCTCTATCACAGCAGAAAGTTTCACTTTGAATCCAAATTTCCACAATTTTGTAAAACTTGGCTCATTTTAACAGCTGCGGAACAAACAAGGGTCACTTTTTAAAAAATCTAAACGCGAAAATTAAAACCCTGAGCCAATTGTTCTTTGTGTCATTTTATAAAGCAGAAAAGTCTCTATAAGTCTGTAAAGTTTCACTTCAAATCCAAATTTCCCCAATTTTCCCCGACATTTTAAAACTTGACTCGTTTTAACATCTGCGGAAGCAACACGATTCACTTGCAAAATCGGAACTCAAAACCCAAAGCCCCTTGTGAATTTCGTTTCATAGTCTCTTATGGAGTAGAAAAGGTTCTACAAGCTGGCAAAGTCTCACTTTAAATTCAAATTTCCCCAATTTGCACCGAAACTTTAAAACTTGCCTCATTTTATCATCTACGGAACAAACACGGTTTACTTTAAACATTGCAAACGGTAAAAGCAAAACTTCTAGACAATTTCCCCTTGTAGCGTTTTCTAGGCCAGAAAAAGGACTATGAGGTTTAAAACTTTCACTTTGAATCCAAAGTTTCCCAATTTTTACTGACATTTTGAAACTTGGGTTATTTTAACATATGCAGACCAAACACGGTTCATTTTTTGAAATCTGAGCCCCAAAGCAAAAGTGCTTATTCAATAAACCTTTAGATTTATAGAGCAGAAAGGGCTCTAGAACTCCGGAAAGTTTCACTTGGAATCCAAATTTCTCCAATTTTTTACGAGACTTTGAAACCTGACTTACTTTAACATATGCGAGTCAACAACGGTTAATTAAAAAAAAACCTAAACGCAAAGCGAAAATTTCTAGAAAATTGCCCCTTGTGCTGCTTGTTGGAGCACAAAAGACCCTACAAGTCAGGAAAATTTGGCTTTGAGTTCAAATTTCCCCAATTTTTACCGGAACTTTGAAACTTGGCTCATTTTAAGTCTGCAGAACTTACATAGTTTTCTTCAAAAAATCATAGATCGAAAATGAAAGCCCGTAGTTAGATGCTGATTGGGTGGTCTTATAGAGCATAAAAGGCTCTACAAGTGCGCAAAGTTTCACTAAGAATCCCAATTTTTTCCAATTCTTGCCGAGACTTTGAAACCTGACTTACTTCAACATCTGCAGGTCAAATACGGTTAATTTTGAAAAACCTAAACGCAAAAGCGAAAATACGTAGAAAATTAACCCTGATTCTACTTGTTAGAGCACAGCAGACTCTACAAGTCGGGAAAATTTAACTTTGAGTTCAAATTTCTCCAATTTTTACCGGAACTTTGAAACTTGGATCATTTTAATACCTGCAGAACTTACGCAGTTTTCTTCAAAAAATCATAGCTCAAAAATGAAAGCCCTTAGTCAGATGCTGGTTGTGTCTTCTTATAGAGCATAAAATGCTCTACAAGTGTGGAAAGTTTCACTTGAAATCCCAATTTTTTCCAACTCTTGCCGAGACTTTGAAACCTGACTTACTTTAACATCTTCATCAGTTTCTTCGGTTGAAGAAAAATGATCTTGCAGCGTTGATTTTCCCTTTTAACGCATGAGACGGAAAAGCAATTTTCGTTCAATCAGAAAAAAATCCGTTGTTCGTAAGTAGCTGATATTTCGTCAAGGTGGTAGTTTCCAAAAAGCGTCTTTAGTGTGGCGTCAAAACATGTTAATTCATGTAAAAAACACGAGCAAATTAACAAATCCTTGATAGAAAAATTGCCATCTGCTGATACAGAGAAGAGATCTTTTGCAGAACAGAAGCTAAAGCTTCTGAAGCTAGAGAACATTGT
The DNA here is from genome assembly GCA_024550625.1 of Dendroctonus valens. Taxonomy (NCBI): domain Eukaryota; kingdom Metazoa; phylum Arthropoda; class Insecta; order Coleoptera; family Curculionidae; genus Dendroctonus; species Dendroctonus valens. The sequence goes on along the minus strand of JAJTJO010000599.1, from coordinate 602,404 downwards.
AAATCGTTGAAAACAGTAAATTTGCAGTGCAGGGCAAAGTGCGGAGTTTCATATGTGGAAAACGTTTCGATTTTCAGTCAGCCTCAGGCAATTTTTGAGTGTATTTGTTTAGCTAATTTCCGTCATTTTGTTTGTGCTGTTGCAAATGTTGTCCATTGCATTCGTTCGGCTTTCGATTTGCGGGCGATTGCAGCAGGTCCTCTGGGCCGCAAACGGCTCATAAAACCATCATTTTGACGGCGAAAAAGCGATCTGAAATCGGGCAAAAACATATTTGTGTAGGGTTTTGAGTAAAATTGCCATAGATTTCGTCTCTAATTGATGCTTTATTTTTGCATTTTGCAATAATTTCGATTACGTATGTTGTGTATGTTGTAAGAATGATAATACACGAATGAAAACAACACACTTAGGGGCTCTGCCATTGGCAGCAACGATCAGGCACCGATTTTTGTTTGGTTCCATGACAAGCTCTGTACAATACTGATAACGGAATGTCTATTTAAAGAGAAAAAGTCTCGGCGCTTGCAAAAAACACTGCGTACTGATGATAACACTAGCAGAGTTGGCTCGTATGAAATGGTTTTTGCAATGCTTCGCTTAAATTAAAATCCTAGATAATTAAATAATCTCAACAGTACAATAAATAATTTATCCTTAAATTTATCAGTTGCACGATGAAAATGGTCCTTAATTGTTGAACTACTTCCTGTCCAGCCCTGGTAGGCAGTTCAACAGCTAATCGAATGTAATAATAAATAAGGAAACTGATATTTATATATAAATATGTATGGATGTATGTAAAACGCGATACTTTTGCTTGAAACTACGTGATGCTGAGTGTTGGTTTTAACAAAATGCAGTAGTTTGTGTAATGGGAATCAGCCTCTCTAAGACCGAGATTTTGTGAATGTGCTTATGTATAAATAAATAAATAAATAATTGATTAAACCGAACAGAGTAAAGGGAAGGGATGCACAGAATTCTGTCAAAACACTTATCCTACATTAATACATTATTTGCCTAATGGTGATTTTTGGACTAGAATAATAGGACACAAGGGTTTAGGCTCCACGTTGGATTGGTTGGTTGATTGGTTGGTTGGTTACTTCGCCAGATACTCAATCATTTTCCGGTAGCTCGGCATTTCATCGGACTTAAGTAGGGACTCGACACAACCGGTGAAATATTCAGTTGTGAAGCATTTGGACCTAGAAAACCACACAAATATCAGTAATCCATTCAATACTAGGTGATTATAAGTATGTTAGACAGTACGATTCGCAATGGTTAAACAGCCAAGCAAGACGGACACAAGGCGATTTTTTCCGCAAAAGAATTGTGAAAATATTGGCTTTTTTCAACAGTTTACACACACACACACACAAGCACTGGGTTTAATATACAGGGTGACTCAACCTTAAGTGACATCACTTCACATTAGCCAAAAGAGAGAAGCGAGTTTACAATGAGACTCCGAAGAAGTGGTCAAAAATTAACCCAAACAAGCGCTGAAAATTAAATTTGCCCGATAAATTGCGACCACTTTCTGCTATAAAGCGTTACCGGAAGCAACGGTCTTTGTTGCTTCAATTATTCGAGTAGACATTGATGACAGTAAGAGCGAGTCACTCTTAGCATCGCTTGTGAAGTTTAAAAACCCGCCACTGCCATCCTGATGATGGCAGCCGAACGACCCTTTCAACACCCATCGACAAAAGCCTGCTCTTTCATCATACTTCCCACTCTCTCACTTTCGTGGCAGCTGACTGTTGTAGACATTGATGACAGACAGTAAGAGCGAGTCGCTCTTAGCATCGCTTGTGAAGTTTAAAACTCGCCACTGCCATCCTGATGATGGCACCAGAGCGAAACTCTCAACACCCATCGACAAATGCCTGCTGTTTTCATCATGCTTCCCTCTCTCTCGCTTTCGTGGCAGCTGACTGTTGTAGACATTGATGACAGACAGTAAGAGCGGGTCACTCTTAGTATCGCTTGTGAAGTTTAAAAACTCGCCACTGCCATCCTGATGATGGCAGCCGGACGACCCTTTCAACACCCATCGACAAACGCCTGCTCTTTTCATCATGCTTCCCTCTCTCTCACTTTCGTGGCAGCTGACTGTTGTAGACATAGATGACAGACAGTAAGAGCGAGTCACTCTTAGCATCGCTTGTGAAGTTTAAAAACTCGCCACTGCCATCCTGATGATGGCAGCCAGAGCGAACCTTTCAACACCCATCGACAAAAGCCTGCTCTTTTCATCATGCTTCCCTCTCTCTCACTTTCGTGGCAGCTGACTGTTGTAGACATTGATGACAGACAGTAAGAGCGAGTCACTCTTAGCATCGCTTGTGAAGTTTAAAACTCGCCACTGCCATCCTGATGATGGCACCAGAGC